>JAUCEB010000013.1:6000000-6600000 GCA_033557925.1 Phytophthora x cambivora | reverse complement strand
TCCTGGAGCCAGCGCGAACCCAGTGGGCCACGCGCAGTTCGGACACTTGCTTCCTGGAAGTGGCTCCAAGTGATCTACGTGACCAGGTGCTGACCAAGCGCGAGCGAGCCGAAAACCGCCTTCCTGAACCGACTCCTGCTTCGGCATCGGATGTGGCGTGCCGCTAAGCTCTGCAGCAGTGAGTGGATCTTCATATAGTGACGTAATTTGCAGGTTCTTGTTAATTCCACTTAACATTGCATTCATTCCTTCGTTCCTTCTGTCTCGGATGTCCATATCGCTTCCTAGCTCCGTTTGAGATCAACATAGTCTTGACTGGGAACATCTCCATCGTAATTAATTCAAACACATAGTACTCACAAAACACAAACACTGTTCCTTTCCGGAGGACACCCTATTGAACGCTAGGCTCAGGGGGGTCATCTCCAGATTGCATAGCTCGGAACCGTGACTGCGCTCTGGTACTCTTGTTGAAATCATACAATAGAGCTCCACAGTTCAACTGGGATACAGGTAACCACTCGGGATCCGAGTAACCTTTCCACTTGACTAGGTATTCCCGTGTTCGTCTTGAAGTTCGGGTCCGCTTAATCCAGCGAATGTCTTGGATCGCTTCCACCTCGTACACGTCCCGGTCATCATCTGGCTCGAAGACGTCTTCGGGCAACAACGCCGCATCGAGTTCATCCTCTTCTGCAACTTCGACCTCATCAGTAGGTCGATCCGGGAAAAGGGCACGCGGTTTCAACCGACTCACATGAACCCAGGGGTAGAGCTTATACCCGGAACCTTCGATCTTGAGCTTACACCGATAATCATTTGTGACTTCAGTTATTCTGAACGGACCATGCCACAAGTGGGCAAACTTCTTGGTCAGCCCAGGTTGAACTCTTCCGAGATATAGCCACACAGCACCCCCAACCTCGAAACCTTTCTTGAGTCGTTCTGACAACTCTTTCCAGATCTGAGTCTGGGCTTCTGAGCGTTTAGACTTGGCTTCGGCTTGGAGGTCTTTTGCCCAGGCCTGAGCATACTCATGCTGTCGCTGTATCTTGCGACGCCACTCATAGGCGACTTTCTGATCAAATCCAGACGGGGGCGATCCCAGCATAGCTGAAACTGTGCTTTGCGGATCCCAGCCATGCACCAGGTAAAACGGAGTGTCGAGCCGGGTAGCATCAAAGGACGTGTTCAATGCCCACATCAACTTCTCAGCTTGGTCGTCCCAGTCACTTTGATCAGGTTCTGAGACATAAGCTCGGATCGCTCTGATCACAGTTTGCACAGATCGCACTTGCTGGCCATTTGCTTGGGGGCGATAGGCTAACGTGGCGCGTTGACGACTTCCCAGCATTTCCCGGAACCGAGCAAACACTTCACTCATGAATCTGGGATCCCGGTCGTGTCGTATCATCTGGCTAGCACCGAATCTCTGGAATACACACTCCATGTAAGCCTCAGCCACGTCTTGAGCAGTAGTCAAACTCATAGGTCGACACATTATGAACCCAGAGAAAACACACTGAAACAGCAACAAGAAGACATTGCCTCGGTCGGACTTGGGGCAAATGCGTAATAAAATCCATCGATACCACCTCAAAAGGTCGTGTCGCTAGGATATTCCCAGGTGAGGGACCCGGATTCGGGGGTGCACCCTTGGCTGTCACGCAGTCGACACACTCCTTCACGAAACGCTCCACATCAGCATACATCCCGAGCCAGTAATACTCCCGGCGCAAACGCTCGAAGGTCCGGGTAATTCCTTGATGGCCTCCTTGGAAGTCCTCGTGGCACAGATGTAACAGGTCTTCTCGGAGCCCGGCAGGAACCACCAATCTCAGATTTTGAGCAGCGTCCCGGGGTCTCCCAGGTGTCGGACGACTCAGATAATACAGCGCACCACGTGAGTCAAGAACGAACTGATTCGCTATCTTCGCCACATCATCCGCTTCCGCGGACGACAACTCTTCCAGATCACATTTGAGGAAATCCCGGAGTTTCTTCGTCCAAGGCTCAGCTTGTTGCTGGGCTAGGATACGCCGCCACCTCTCAGTAATATGCTCAACTGGAGTCGCAGCTTCAGGTGAGTAGTTTCCAGGTTGTTGTTCTGGGGTCCCAGTATTGTCCTCTTCGGCGTCCCTGTCGTCAGCGTCATTGGCATTCTCAGAGGCAGCTGTAACACCTTGAGGCCGAGCTTGACTTCGAGTAACCATGAAGATCCGAGCCTCGGGTGTAAAAGGTACTGCCGCTTCCGATATGGATATCGGCTCAGGCACTGTGTCCGCTTCACCACTGGCTTTAGGATCCGAGTTCGGCTCAGGAGAGATTAACTGGGATACTCTCGATTTCATCAACTTCTCTGGAATCTTGTTCAGCTGTCTGAGCTGAGCTAACTCGACTGGGTCATCAACGGACACCGGTTCTCGCGCTAGGAGAGTCTTGGTTGTGAGATAATCTGCCGCTGCGTTGTATTCCCGCTTCACATGCACCAACTTAACCGAGCGGAACTTTTCACGAAGTCCTTCGAACTCAGCAAGCAGAAGTTGCAATCCCGGTTTCAGACACCGAATCAAACCCTGGGCTTGCTGAATGGCGATCCGAGAATCTCCGACAACGACCAATTCTGTGATCCCTCGAGCCAAGGCCATCTTGGATCCTTCAACTAGACCGTGATACTCGGCTTCAATAACTGTGATGTTCTCAAAGAAGAATCCTCGAGCTTCTACAACCTCCCAGGAGGGCAGTTTCCAGAGAATACAACCAGACGTGCCGCATCGATCCGAGAGTTTGGCTGCCCCATCAAAACTGAGCAACCAACCTTCGTAATCCGATTCGAGCATTTCGAGGCTGATCGGTGGAGCTCGGACTACTAGACCCTTAGCTGGAATGAGATTTTCTGCGATTTTATCCAGTCGATCCCGGGGTGTGATCCCAGCTCCCAGAATTGCAGCTAATCCATCTTCATCGCTCTTGATCCTGTGAATCTCAAGGGGCCAGGGGGACAACCGAGTTGCCCACTGTTCACAGCGTCCTTCCAGAGACTGGGATGTGAAAATCCATTTCAACACAGAATGTCGAGTGTAGACTTTAATCAGTTTCGTCCCTGCCAGCATGGTGTAGAAAAGTCGGAGAACTCGGGTCAAAGCAACCACCTCTTTCTCGGCCGGATGATACCTGAGTTCCTGGTCATGGAGTACTCTCCCAGTAAATTGAACTGGGAAAATAACTCCATCGTACTCTTGGCCCAGTACCGCGCTAGCAGCCCACGGATTAGCGTGGATAACGATCACGAAGGGTCTTTCTTTGTCCGGGTGTCTGAGCAGAGGTGTTGACACGATTTTCTGCTTGAGAATCTCAAAGGCTTCTTTGGCTCGACCCAGATCTCGTCCTGCTCGGATCTGCTCATCTGTTAACTCGTAGAGGACCGACGCAACAACTGGGAGGTCTTCAATGAACTTGTTGTAATAGTTCAGGCTGCCCAGAAACGACTGAACCCCTTTCAGAGTTGACGGGAACGGCAGACTCATCACACCTTTAGCGATCTTAGGTTTTGCTCGGATCCCTTCAGCTCCGATCTCATGCGACAGGTATGAAATTGTCTTCTTCCCAAACTCACTCTTGGGTAGACTCACATAAATTCCCCAATATCGCAATCGATATAACAGGCGATCCAGATCAAGACACAACTGATCCCAGGTCTCAGTTCCATAAGCGATATCATCGATATAAGAACTTCGTCCCAGAACTGGGTTCATCTGAGGTGGAGCTGGGATATTCCGACGGAAGACAGTTAGGGCTTCGGTCAGCACTGGCAATTCATCGCTTTCCGAATCCCGGACTTCAGTCTTGATTCCCAGAAACTGCAACACATCTGGATCAACCTGGGCTTCTTCACTTGGCGGCAGTCTGACGAATCCCCAAAGACAATTGTCCAGCATCTGCTGATATATCAGGGGGGCGTTCTTCAGCCCAAACGGCATCCGAGTCCATTGAAAGTGTCCGAGCGGACAGATGAAAGCCGAGATATGTTGCGTTCGGAGTGTCATTGGCACGGCCCAGAAACCACTTGCCATATCCAAGCTCAGGACCACATAGCATTCTCAAACCCAATCAACAAGTCGTCGATCAAAGGTAGAGGTTAATGCATGAGCTTGATCAGCTGATTCACTAGTCGATAGTCGATACAGAGTCGAATATCAACTCCGTTCTTTTTCATCACTATGACAATTGGGGAGGCCCACTGGGAATCCGAGTATTCAACCAGCTTGGTCTCCAACAGCTTCTTCAGCAAATCATAAACTTTCTGAAGGTGCTCGGGTCGTATTGGCCGGGATCGCTGGGCTACAGGTTGAGCGTCTCCGATATCGAGGTCACAGACCACACCTCGAGCTGGGGTTGGGACGGCGTTACCATCTCCGAGGAAGCTCGCATGATGGCGCTCCAGAATAGTATGAATCTGGGTATCCATTTCGGGGGTCGTTACTCCTGGGACTCCAACGTCAGCTGTAGAGAGGTCAGCTTTGGGACTCAAGTCTCTCAGTTCTGGGAGTGCTGCGAGTTGATTTCGGAGAACACTCAGCAATTCACTATCCTTCAATCAGATACATCGTCGCTTCTTCATCATCCGAGAAGTCAATCTCCAGTCGCATACACCGTGCCAATGCTTCTCGTAACTGAGATACTGAGTCACAAGGTAAAGCCACAGGGGATGCCGGGAAAACTCGTCCCAGTTCCTCCTGAGCTTTCCGAGCAGATTCACCACCACCCATGACCGATCGAGAGACAACTTCAGGTTCCGAATCCTCATTTTCCGGGACCAGCTGGGTTGGTTCTCGTTCAAACTGGGATTCGTTCTTATCTTCAGTCATCTCACACAAACTGGGTTCGCTTTCAACGTTTGAATTATCACCTGTTGGACGAGGAGGTGACACTGAAATCTCTGAGTCCCGGATCTCGCAGTGAGTCCCAGAATGCTCCTCCGAGCGAGGGTTAGTGCACACAACGTAGGCACCAGCCTCTCCCGGACTGATCCCAGTTTCACCTGCTTGGGTTGGTTCTCGGTCCGATGAATTTTTCCTCAGAAGTAGCTTCTCAGGCCACTGATAATTCGGGCGTTTCACGGCAGGTGGGCCATTCAGCTCTTCCAGTCGAGCGACTTCTTCTTCATGCCTCAGGAATTCCGGGGAAGGTTCAGCCTCGTAGATGAGTTTCCCCCATTCCTGGTACTTCTGGGATCTGGGTCTCGCAAATCCTTCACCGACTGGGAGGTGACACTTCTCCACCAAACACGCAATCACCATATTATGGGGAATCCGAACCACCCGATTCGAGATGTTGACGACCTTCACAGCTTTTGGCTTCCTCCCATTTCCGTATAAAAACTGGGATACCCAGCCATTACCATGTCCAGCCCACTCATCGACCTTCTCAGGATCAGCTTGGGCATACTTCACTGGGACCAATACCGAACGCCCAGGTTGAATGTACGCTGCTTCTGGGATTCGAACTGAGATCTCCAATCCAACATGATCGATCTCTGGGCCTCCGACCATCAAGAGAGACTCCTCATCTGGGAGTCTCACCACTCCTTCGCGGGCACACAGTCGAACGCCTGCGGCAATCATGAAGTCCATTCCGAGAAGGCACTCCACATCACCGCCGATGTTGCCGACCCATACATCCATAACATACACTACGCGAACTCCCAGAGTTAACTTGATCCGGGTTTGATGAGATACATACGTAGGAACATCTCCAACACCTGTTACTCGGAGTCGGTAACCACATCTGAGTTTAAGTTTGAGTCTTCGTGCAAGATCCAAACTTATCATACTTGTTGTAGCTCCCGTATCCATCAATATCTGCAGTCGGTGGTTGAATATTGCTCCATGTACCATCGCCTTCGCTCGTTTGTTTCCAGTGAGGATGTGATTGCTCCACCAGCCATATCGTTCTCCGGACACCAGGGCGAACTCGAGCGGATTCTCGAATTCGGGGTCTGGATTCGGATCATCAAACTCGGCATGGAAAGAGTAAACACGTTGATCCTCACATGAAAGAATACATTCGGGGTTATTACTGCGCCAACATGGAAGGGCTGGGCCCACATATGCAAAGCTGCGGAGTGCTTGGGACTTTGGCTCGTCACGCGCTGGTTCCCGGACCAGCGAGCCTAGTGGTTTAACGGTGTTCCGGGATCCGGGTTATCCATCAATGTCTGGACTACCTCAGGATCCAAGCCGTCTATCGAGCCTCCAGCGCGGATCAAATCCTGGACCGCCTTCAGCGCCGACCACATGTCGCACAACCCCCTACGATGAAATTCACCACACTTCGAGCACGCTTGGCGTCTGCAGAACTGGGTCGGATATCCTTCTTCATGGCAGCGTCCGCAAATCAGTCCACTCCAACACTTCTCGGTCGCATGACGGGGACTCCCACACTGTTCACATTTTGCTTGATTCTGGGATGCCCCACCATACGGCTGGGTTCCAGGTCTGGGTTTCCAAGCCAGCTGTTCGGCAACACGAAAGATATCGTCTTCCGTGACGGTATCGAGTCGACTGGGATCCGCGATGACTTCGGTTGATAGTGATGGCTGGGGAGTTGTTCGTGATCTTAGAATCCTCACTCTGTGCTTGCGGACTCCCAGTTTCATACTCCTTATCCGAGTTTTGCTCATCCTCGAAGTGAACGTAACGTCCCTGGCTCGGACTGGACGAGACACCATCGGCCACGAAAGCGCGTGCTTCAGCTCGGCGTTGTGGGGGCTTGAACCTCCCAAACTGCAGGTTCTGAGTTGAACGTCGTTTCTGTTGGTGATCCGGGTTGTCTCGATTCTCGTCTTGTTGTAGGGCCTCAATACGCTTCAAGGTTTCTTCGAGTTCACTGAGTGTATCGAAACGCTGGCCTTGCAAAGTAGTCCTTAGCCGAGAGTTTCCCAGTGCCTTGATGAAACGCCGGATATGCGCCTCACGATCAGCTGTTGGCTTCTCATATGCGATGCTTGCTCTCTTGGTAGCCCGGTTGATTCGGTACAGGAACATCCTGGGAGTCTCGGCTTCTCAGATCTCAGCGTTGTAATAACGCTCGGCTCGGGAGCCTACGGATCGGCACCACTCCTTCTTAAAGACATGGGAAAATCTTTTCCAGTCCGAGCGAGTGGTGTCAGGCAGTTGAGCACACCAGTCCTTTAACGCCCCGGTCAATCTCATCCTTAGTTGGACAATCCGGGTCGTCTCGTCCCACGGAGCCATGGTGGCGTAGTACATAAAGCGCTCCCACCAATTTACTCGGTCCTCCAACGCAGCACGCTCATCAAACTTTTCCAGTGCATCGTGAGGTATCATTGCTTGAACCACCACGCGCGTCCCCGTCCCAGTATCTGCTTGTTTGGGCTGGGATGCGGTACTGAATTGACCTTCCAGTTCATCCTGTGACGAGTCACTCGAGCTGGAACTATCCGAGTCGTAACCGTCATCCCCTTTCCCACCCGACTTAACCGTTCGTTTCTTACGACCATCCGTCTTAGTCGGGATTGTCGATCTGGGTTTGACTGGGATGCGACCATCCTGAGCGATCTTCTGTGACTTGTCAGTTCGGTGCACAGTCTCTGTTGAAGCGACGTGTGCTTGATTACTCTGCAACTGTTGGACGATCTGAACCAGCTGTGCGATCTGAGCAGCCAATGGATCACTGGCATCTCGGACTCGGGGTATAATCTTTGGAGTTTCAACTGGGACAGGAGACGTGACGGGCTGGGAACGAGCATGCGTTAGGTGATGGAGTTGATCTTGAGCCACTTGAAAGCGACGTATCTTTTCTTCTTGTTCCTTCACCGCTTGTGCACTCTCAGCTTGTTCACGCTCACGCTTGTCCTGGAGCTGTTTCAGCTCGGCTTCATACTCAGCTCGGATTCGAGCGGCATCGACTTCATGTGTCTTTCGTAATTCTGCCTGCCGAGCTTGAGCTTCGGACTCCTGGAGTTGTCGTTGTACCTGGAGTAGATACTGGGCTTTGGCTTCGTCAGCTTTGCGCATATCGGTCTCTTCTGCGACACGTTGCTGGACGAGCTTCTCGAGTGCTCTCAACTGCTCTAGTTGACCGGACTCAGAACGTTGCCGGAGATCATCCATGTGGGATACCAGTGATTCCAACTTCGTTTGCTCGGTCATATACCGTTCCTTCTCAGCGTTGCTAGTAGCGATGACCTGTCTCAGTCTGTCTTCCAATTCTCGGACTTTTTGGGTTTGCCGGGCTTCAATCTGAGCTATAGCAGCAGCATGGTACCGAGCGGCCTCCTGCTGGGACTGAGTCGCAGCACGTAGCGTACTCTGTGGCACGCTCGAAGTCAACACACTGGGGTTTCCAACTGCAGGCGTCGTCTGAACCGGCCGATAACTACTGGGAGTTGGAAAAACTCCTTGCATAGGTCAGTTGCTTGATGTTGAACGCTTGGAGCACGGAGTGTCTGGCAGTGGAACATTTGCTGGGTTCATCCCAGCCTCAGCCCGGACTGTGCTTGCATTCGTTTGATCCGGTGACGGTGTTACTGAGATCATCATACCCGAAAATGAACTTTGCGTCCCGGTCCCGGTCGAGCCCATCATGACAGTCGCTCCTGGGATCCCAGCCCCACCCATGTAGTCTGAAACGGACATGAGGGACGAATCCGAGGAACTTAATCCAGACAGATTCAATCCGTCGTCCAACTGCTTCATGGATGAGTCGGAACCATTGTTAGCACCAACTATACTCGGAACTGGGTCCCGAGTTCGGAACTGGGTACTCCCAGAGGTTTCACTGGAACCATGCCAAGTTGGAATCGAATTCCCAGCATCAGATCGAATTAACTGGGGTCGCTTACGGGACGGCTCATCTTCGTTACTGGACGCTGGGCTCCGAGGTCTCAATCCGGTAAGCTGGAGTCTCATCACCACTTCGGGCCCAAGGAACAACTGAGTATCCTCGTCCATCAGGGCGTCACCATCTCTATCAACCGAGAAACCACTCGGAGTCGTGGAAGCCATCAACACCGGATCCGTGACTTGGCGCACGAAATACGATGTAGACCCGACTGCGGCATTCCAGGCTGCCAGCTCAGTGCCAATGAAATGTCCGATACGTTCAATCTCCATCCGCACCTGGGATTCTGGGACCCAGGCCACCTCAGACAGAGTCGGCCACACCGGAACTCGGTTCATGAACTCATATCCTGCTTCCCAAAGCATCGTCTGGAGCACAGCCACACACACGATTGGGGGCATCAGCTTCAGAGACATCGTGACAGCTCGGAGGTCAGACACTACTGGGATTCGGCGACGCTCAGCTCGGAACACATTAAGCCATCTTCCGGAAGGGGACCGGGTCACAGACATCAAATGTCTAGCGGTCAACCCAGCCGCTCGGATGAATCCCCACAAATCGTAACCATTATGACTCGGATGGTAGGCGACATCAACCGGTTGGACGACTTCAGGAGGAAGACTCATCCATCGTTCAAGCTGAGTTCGACCATATGAAAACATCTCAGCATCCGTCATCTCTGGGAACTGGGCCAGTGTCATTCCGGAATCACCACTCTCAGGAACCCCTTCCAAACGCTGGGTTCGGCGCTGCTCGGGCCACAACGTGCTCGACCAGAGACCACTGTCCACATGCCCAGAAGGCAAAACACCAGGCGCGAAACCCAGACGGACCGGGTCCGTCCCAGTCTCAGCTACTCCATGCGCCTTCACCTGCAACTCACGTTTGCCCAAAAGGCTGAGCACACCACCCTCGACTTGGCTACCATGGATATCCACAGCAGTTGGCTCCGGGTAGACACTCTGTCTCTGGGCACTTGCAGTCGCAGCAGCATCCTGGTCAGTCTTCACCGTCAACGCTCGGTGCACAGACGAGACACTCGGACCACCACTTGGCTCCCCTTCAACACTCTTCATCGGAGACTCGGGTGGTGGGTCGATGTCTTCCGTCGGCGGCGCTTCCGGCTCAACACTGGGACTCTGCTCACTTGCACGAGTCGCACTTGGATCAGCACTCGGTTCTGGGACACTTGGTGTCGACCTCGTCGCCCCTGGCGTCCCAGCCACTTCGGCCACATCCCTCGCTGGGACATTGGCCACTCTCATACCTCGCCGAAGCGACGTCTCACTCATTTCAACACTTGTTTTGGAAACTTCAGCGTCAGCAGTAGTCGACATAGTCGATTAGCGTCCGTCCAAAGTCGTTTCCCGATCCGGGCACGCACACCAGTTGTGGTGAGGTGCCTTCCCAGAATCCCAGAATTAGATCCCCAGATCCCAGTATATCACCGGAATCCCAGAACCCAGTCCCTTGATCCCGGGATCACTCGACTCTCGGATGAGCCGAGTGGGCGTGTGCGCCTCGCCTTGCAAATCCCTTGACCGGTTCTTGACTACGGATACGCTGTGGGCCCAGACGCGGGTCGGCCACGCCAGCTGCTGCTTGATCCCAGAAGTTCCCAGAAACTACCCGGGCGGAGGTGACTCTCGCTCGGTAGGTCCCAGTCTGCACGCGTTGATCCGAACTCGAATTGCCCCCGAGTTTTCTTGTTATATATCTCACGCGACTTCTCACACACACTCTTGTCCACTTCTCTTCTCAGGCCTTGGACACAGGCCGTACCAGCCTCCACCTTCTGCGACTCCGGCTTCGAGTCGACTCCAGTCACTTCACTTCCGCCGCGGTTCAGACTGAGAACCGCTTACCGGGATTTTCACTCGCTCCTCGATCCAGAGGGGCCAAGAGTATTGACTCGAGTTAGAGTCTGTCCTGAATCGGGGTTCTTCTTCTGCACCCCGGGACTCCACTTGCTGGGACCTTCACTCGCTCCTCGGTCCAGAGGGGCTAAGAGTTTTGACTCGGGTTAGAGCCTGTCCTTGATCGGGGTTCTTCTTCTGCACCCCGGGACTCCCGCGCACCACGCCGACTTGGGCGGCGAAACAGCAGGTCTGGGAACCACTATCCCAGTTGCCTGCACCACACGAACCACCAAAGCAGTACTGGGAACCACTATCCCAGTAACCACTTCCACGAAACCTCAGCGCCGGTCACCTCCGACGCGAAAATATGAAGTACCACCGGAGACCAGACCGAAGACCGACGACCAGTGAGTAGAAACACGAAATAACAAAGCCAGAACAGCAGGAGCCGAAATAACTTGGTTAACGGGCTTGAATTTTATTGGATGGACGAATTACGCTGTCGGACACTTGATCACGGTGCTGCTTGAGCACTTTGCGAATCCGCGGCACTCACTTGCGTCTTTGGGGGCAAATCGAACTCTGATTGAATCTTTACACATGCAAACGGAGGCCTACCGCGCCAGGGCGCCCCTCCGCACTAATAGCTACAAACTTACTGAACTGAATGACGAGCGGCCAGCATTCCCATCCCAGGATTGGAAATCGTGGGTTCAACTTGGCGTCTGGCACGTAATCAGTGACTTGGGCAAATCCGGCTCGCTCATTGGCTCGAAGAAGTGAGGTCATCGAATCTCACCTGGGGTGCCTAACCTGATTCGCACCCATCGCGACCGGTCCCAAACGACATTCCACGCGAGGAGTCGCTTTCACCGAAGATCTCAAATGCGGCCCAAATGACATCTCTGACACACCGACGTCATCCGTACACCATGGTCACATCACACACTGGGATCCGAGCGAACACACTGGGACTCGCCGAGTGATTCTGGAATCAGCAATAGCCGGTGCATCGATGTCATGCGCACGCCACACACTGGGAATCCGGGTGGGCACACTGGGACTCCCCAAGTGACCCTGGAATCTGCAGCAAACAGTTCACCTCTGTCGCGTGGTTCGGCACCATCCTGGGATCCGTCGACATGGTCTGGGGTTATCCTCGACCGCCCGAGTCCCAGAAGTAATTCTGGAATCCGAGAAACCAAACTGGGATCGGGTGTCGAAACTGGGACAGGCTATCACATACTCAGATGCTTTCGTGCACGGCGCATCTCAGACCATCCATGACTTCCACCGAAAAGCTCAACGTGAGCGACAAACGGCACGCGCAACGGGTCTCTGAGCTGGGATCCAGGAGTGATAGGTAGTGACCACCACACTTGCACCTTGCTAGGTCTACCAGTTCCGGAAATAGCTCGTCCTGGCGGTGTTGCTTGTATCCGGGGGTGGGCGACAGGTCGCAGACATCCGGGTTGTCGCGTAGAATTTTAGCCAACCATATCACATCAAGCCAAAGAACCCAGGTGTGCAAGAAGCACGTTCGGTGAAGAACACCGACTTGCAAGAGGGTGGGTGCTTTGGGTGTCACCTAGCCGGACATCGTAGGGCGCAGTGTCCGGAGGAGGGCAAGGAGGGCTACATGGACACCATGGACACGGTGTTCACGCAGGAGCTAGTGTGGGGTGTTCCGGCGCAAGCGTCGGAGGGGGCGTGTTGCGAATCGACTCCGGTTGCCACATTTGGTGCAACGGAGGCAGACGTCACAAGGGACGAAAGCGGGTGTCCATACATGTCGAAGGCAGAAGAAGGAGGGACGAGGTTGGTGGAAGGATGAGAGGCTGCGGAGATACAGAAAGGTGTTGAAGTAGTGGCTGGTAGTGCTGCTGCTGCCGGGCCTGCATGAGTAGGAGCTCAGTCTGAATTTAGCAAGATCAAGCGCAACGGAGAAGAAGGAAGAAGACAGAGAGCAAACAACAAGTTGTATATTTACATTACATACTTGGCTTTTGTCTTTCTATCTGGTGGCAGTGCGGCAAGAATCGGCGGAGCCTCGAGGAAGCGCGCACACCCACAACCAGACCCGTATCGCAACGCAGTTTAAACGCAGCGTCGTTTCCTAGCAGGAGACAGAAGCAGTCTGGCGAGGGCGTATTTACAGGGAGCTCGAGTTCCGTGGCAAATCCACCCTCATCCGACTGCTTCAGTCTCGCTAACACCGCTTGCGGTGTGGCTCGTCCTGCGCAGGCATTGCGGCGGCAGCGCTCGTAGACTCGTCGATGAACTCGTCTTCGTCGATGAACTCGTCTTCGTCGTCCGCACTATGCTTGCCCTTGTCAAAAGCCCCAATGACCAGTGTAGGGGTGAGGGAGCAATATTCACCATTCTAGCCATACCATCTACACATCTAGAAATCTGTCGGAGGGGGGAGGGGGGGGGTACCCTCCGACAGAAGTGAAATCTGTCGAGTCGACGGCGGACTCGAGTTGTCTAGAAATGGCCGTTTTATGGAATTCTGTACGAATCCTGTACAAAATGGCCGCGACAGATCCAACGGGAATCGGTCCATTATCATTCGGCTAAAATGACCAGGAGAGTGGTGCAAATCGTAGTAGTTTGAAGTAGTGTTTTTTGCATCGACCAGAATTTTTGTATTTCAATCATAGGCGGCAGGATATAAATAGCTTTCATTCACTATGAACTTAAGCAGATGCACCCAGGCTTGCCACTTTTCACAAGTCGTCACTCCGATAGTCCTAGATTCATGGTGCACGCAACTTACAACTTGTCAAAATCTACTAGTACTACGAAGTACGAGGCAAGAAACCATAAATACTACTTCAACACTCACGAAGGTGGAATTTTATTGATGCGAGTGTGAAGAACTTACTTCGTAGCAATACTTTAGGTGACTAAACTGCCGCTGAAATAAAAGAGAAGTTTCCACACGGCTGAACATTGAAAGTGTATCTTGGCTGAGCGCTTTCGTCGTGACTAACGAGTATCTGTTGGCCACTTCTAGCTCCGTATTACCCCTTGTTATCTAATCTGGTCTTTGGCGTCGTTTCGCAACGAAAGGTCAGCAGATAGAGGACCAAATCAAGGTGGAAGTCACACTTGCAAGAAGGCCGAAACAGAGAAATCTGTTCCAACAACTGCAGCGAAAACGACCGCAATCATCTAAATTGTTGCAACTAATTGCCAAGACGCTTTCAGCTCCGCAACCTTGGAATTAATACTGATCCAAATTAATGTAGTATTTTGGTTAGGCCTTCACGCACAGGTTGTTCGCAAACTCGTACCCGGCACCACAGCCGTTCCGGGAGCGTCCGGTGGCAGGGTTGAAGCACTCGCCCGCGCTATAGTCCTAGATTCATGGTGCACGCAACTTACAACTTGTCAAAATCTACTAGTACTACGAAGTACGAGGCAAGAAACCATAAATACTACTTCAACACTCACGAAGGTGGAATTTTATTGATGCGAGTGTGAAGAACTTACTTCGTAGCAATACTTTAGGTGACTAAACTGCCGCTGAAATAAAAGAGAAGTTTCCACACGGCTGAACATTGAAAGTGTATCTTGGCTGAGCGCTTTCGTCGTGACTAACGAGTATCTGTTGGCCACTTCTAGCTCCGTATTACCCCTTGTTATCTAATCTGGTCTTTGGCGTCGTTTCGCAACGAAAGGTCAGCAGATAGAGGACCAAATCAAGGTGGAAGTCACACTTGCAAGAAGGCCGAAACAGAGAAATCTGTTCCAACAACTGCAGCGAAAACGACCGCAATCATCTAAATTGTTGCAACTAATTGCCAAGACGCTTTCAGCTCCGCAACCTTGGAATTAATACTGATCCAAATTAATGTAGTATTTTGGTTAGGCCTTCACGCACAGGTTGTTCGCAAACTCGTACCCGGCACCACAGCCGTTCCGGGAGCGTCCGGTGGCAGGGTTGAAGCACTCGCCCGCGCACTTGGGCCCGCGGCAGAAGTTGGTTCCGTTCTCGCAGTACTCGTCTGACTCGGTGCACTTCAAGTAGCAGACGGACGAAGTACGTAGTAGCCTGTCGTATCTTGCATGTCGCTCCCAAAGAATTCAAAACTTGTTCTAATGTTTGTATTACTCGAATGTCCTGCAAAAAAATAAAGCAATGAAGCGAAAAGACTATCTGTTGTAGAACTTCAGTGCGAAGTAGTACCCATACCAGGTAGCATCCTTAATTTTGCAGATTGATCCGGTGGAAGCGATAGCTCTTGGGGGGCAACCTTGGTTTCGGCAATCTGTAGTCCTTGGGGGTCATCGACTTGAAAAGCTTCGCGAGCATCTTGTTCCATACCGAATCGTACTTCTTCGACGAGCTTTTCGTAAGCTTAGCTACAGCATCAGCGTTCACAGAGACAGCTTCGGTGCTTGCGAAAAAGATGAGTGCGACGAAAACGACGAGGAAGGCTAGTCGCATGGTGCAAAATAACGTCTTCAGGGGACTGACTGCTTTCGTTACGTGGTCTTGGGTCTTGGAGAGCGAAAACTCAACTGAGCAATGAGAGACTACAACGCTGACTTGGAAGTCACAGACATGCACATGACCCTGTTTTGGGATGGGAGTCCATAGCAGAGTAGATTACTGTATTCATCTGTCAGCACACACGCGTAATCATTTGCAGTGCAAATGATTATTCAAATTGCACGACCAACAGATAGGATAATATTGCCGACAGCGACAGGACTCCGCTGCACCGGCAGCAGCCTCAAAGCTTTGCGAATACATGTACATGTAGGTCTACGCAATCCCCTCGTGAGCAAACTAGTTCAAAAATCTCGCGTGAGGAAAATCAAACGTAATTTGCTCAAGAATGTACTTAACCGGTGGGCGAAACTAAATATTCGTGAAGGCGCTGCATGTGGTGAATCTGCACCAGGCGCTGGGCAAGGAGGTCCCCATGATACTGGACTTCTTCTCCAAGGTGCTGCTGGACAACACCCGCCCACCCGCCGAGTTGTCGTACGAGGAGAACTTGATGGAGTCGCTGGAGGAGGCCAAGAAGTACCTGACGGACAGCGACAAGGTGTTCGCGTGCGATACGACGTACAGCGGACTGCGTGCGTTCGTCGCCCAGCTGACGAGTGAGTCGTCGGGGAAGACGGAGGGGGAGCAAGAGGAGATTGCTGAGGAGGAGGAAGGGGCGGAGGAGCCCGTTGAAACTGTGGAGGAGGTCGTGATTGAGGACGTGCCGGACGTCCCTGTCGTTCCCGCCGAGATCAACACCATGCCGGAGATCAGCTTCTTCACCGAGTCGCAGCTGGAGTCGGAGCAAGGAGATGAGGCGGCTGACGTGGTGGAAGATAACGAAGTGATTGAAGCGCAGGAGGAAGCTACCGAAGCTGTGGCTAGTGATATTCAGATCGAAGTAGCGGAAGAGATCATCGAGCAAGATGGTGTCGAGATCGAAGAGCAGGTTGAAGTGGCGGTGGAGGCTGCGCCTCCTGCCCCGGAGTCCGTTCCCGCTCCTCCACTGTCGTTTGCGGCAGTTACTGCTGGTGTATCGAGCGAGCGCACGCCGTCACCGTCGGGTTCGTCTAAAATGAGAAGAAAGAGGGTGGCTCTGAAGAAAACAGTCCACGGGGCAAGAACACTCAACGTCGTCGTGTCTAGAAATGGCCGTTTTATGGAATTCTGTACGAATCCTGTACAAAATGGCCGCGACAGATCCAACGGGAATCGGTCCATTATCATTCGGCTAAAATGACCAGGAGAGTGGTGCAAATCGTAGTAGTTTGAAGTAGTGTTTTTTGCATCGACCAGAATTTTTGTATTTCAATCATAGGCGGCAGGATATAAATAGCTTTCATTCACTATGAACTTAAGCAGATGCACCCAGGCTTGCCACTTTTCACAAGTCGTCACTCCGATAGTCCTAGATTCATGGTGCACACAACTTACAACTTGTCAAAATCTACTAGTACTACGAAGTACGAGGCAAGAAACCATAAATACTACTTCAACACTCACGAAGGTGGAATTTTATTGATGCGAGTGTGAAGAACTTACTTCGTAGCAATACTTTAGGTGACTAAACTGCCGCTGAAATAAAAGAGAAGTTTCCACACGGCTGAACATTGAAAGTGTATCTTGGCTGAGCGCTTTCGTCGTGACTAACGAGTATCTGTTGGCCACTTCTAGCTCCGTATTACCCCTTGTTATCTAATCTGGTCTTTGGCGTCGTTTCGCAACGAAAGGTCAGCAGATAGAGGACCAAATCAAGGTGGAAGTCACACTTGCAAGAAGGCCGAAACAGAGAAATCTGTTCCAACAACTGCAGCGAAAACGACCGCAATCATCTAAATTGTTGCAACTAATTGCCAAGACGCTTTCAGCTCCGCAACCTTGGAATTAATACTGATCCAAATTAATGTAGTATTTTGGTTAGGCCTTCACGCACAGGTTGTTCGCAAACTCGTACCCGGCACCACAGCCGTTCCGGGAGCGTCCGGTGGCAGGGTTGAAGCACTCGCCCGCGCACTTGGGCCCGCGGCAGAAGTTGGTTCCGTTCTCGCAGTACTCGTCTGACTCGGTGCACTTCAAGTAGCAGACGGACGAAGTACGTAGTAGCCTGTCGTATCTTGCATGTCGCTCCCAAAGAATTCAAAACTTGTTCTAATGTTTGTATTACTCGAATGTCCTGCAAAAAAATAAAGCAATGAAGCGAAAAGACTATCTGTTGTAGAACTTCAGTGCGAAGTAGTACCCATACCAGGTAGCATCCTTAATTTTGCAGATTGATCCGGTGGAAGCGATAGCTCTTGGGGGGCAACCTTGGTTTCGGCAATCTGTAGTCCTTGGGGGTCATCGACTTGAAAAGCTTCGCGAGCATCTTGTTCCATACCGAATCGTACTTCTTCGACGAGCTTTTCGTAAGCTTAGCTACAGCATCAGCGTTCACAGAGACAGCTTCGGTGCTTGCGAAAAAGATGAGTGCGACGAAAACGACGAGGAAGGCTAGTCGCATGGTGCAAAATAACGTCTTCAGGGGACTGACTGCTTTCGTTACGTGGTCTTGGGTCTTGGAGAGCGAAAACTCAACTGAGCAATGAGAGACTACAACGCTGACTTGGAAGTCACAGACATGCACATGACCCTGTTTTGGGATGGGAGTCCATAGCAGAGTAGATTACTGTATTCATCTGTCAGCACACACGCGTAATCATTTGCAGTGCAAATGATTATTCAAATTGCACGACCAACAGATAGGATAATATTGCCGACAGCGACAGGACTCCGCTGCACCGGCAGCAGCCTCAAAGCTTTGCGAATACATGTACATGTAGGTCTACGCAATCCCCTCGTGAGCAAACTAGTTCAAAAATCTCGCGTGAGGAAAATCAAACGTAATTTGCTCAAGAATGTACTTAACCGGTGGGCGAAACTAAATATTCGTGAAGGCGCTGCATGTGGTGAATCTGCACCAGGCGCTGGGCAAGGAGGTCCCCATGATACTGGACTTCTTCTCCAAGGTGCTGCTGGACAACACCCGCCCACCCGCCGAGTTGTCGTACGAGGAGAACTTGATGGAGTCGCTGGAGGAGGCCAAGAAGTACCTGACGGACAGCGACAAGGTGTTCGCGTGCGATACGACGTACAGCGGACTGCGTGCGTTCGTCGCCCAGCTGACGAGTGAGTCGTCGGGGAAGACGGAGGGGGAGCAAGAGGAGATTGCTGAGGAGGAGGAAGGGGCGGAGGAGCCCGTTGAAACTGTGGAGGAGGTCGTGATTGAGGACGTGCCGGACGTCCCTGTCGTTCCCGCCGAGATCAACACCATGCCGGAGATCAGCTTCTTCACCGAGTCGCAGCTGGAGTCGGAGCAAGGAGATGAGGCGGCTGACGTGGTGGAAGATAACGAAGTGATTGAAGCGCAGGAGGAAGCTACCGAAGCTGTGGCTAGTGATATTCAGATCGAAGTAGCGGAAGAGATCATCGAGCAAGATGGTGTCGAGATCGAAGAGCAGGTTGAAGTGGCGGTGGAGGCTGCGCCTCCTGCCCCGGAGTCCGTTCCCGCTCCTCCACTGTCGTTTGCGGCAGTTACTGCTGGTGTATCGAGCGAGCGCACGCCGTCACCGTCGGGTTCGTCTAAAATGAGAAGAAAGAGGGTGGCTCTGAAGAAAACAGTCCACGGGGCAAGAACACTCAACGTCGTCGTGGCCAGGGCAGGTGCTGGAAGGAGAAGGGGGAGAAGGGTAGTAATAGTAATAATGGCAAGTCCGCCGACGGGTCTCCGACGAATGGATCCAAGCCGCGCCGTCCTCGCGCCCCGCGCACAAATGACGAGAACAGCGGTGCGCAGAGTGGCAAGAACACCAAGTACAAGGAAGGGAGACGCCCGCGCGTTGAGCGCGGGTTGCGGAAGCAGAACAGCAACTCGCAGCAGCACGCGGCCCCAATGATCGCTCCACACGCATGAGTGCGGACTGACGCAGCGAATTCTGCGGGGCGTGTGGAATGGGACTCCTTCGGTGTGTTTGCAAGCCGATGGACATCTGCTTAAAGTTCACTCCATGTGGGTGTGTGGAGTTAAGTAGATCGTTAAATCAAACACCTATGGAGCGATCCGAGTTCTAGATTTGCTACCTGTGACGCTGCCATTGCGAGGACGATACCTGTAGTTCCCAGCCGTGGCACATTGACATAATAGTTCACCTCGTTCATGACGCGAAGAATACTATCCATTCGGAAAATAACATGCATTTTCAATCAGAGCCTAGCCTGTCCAAAAGTAATACCTCTCCAAATACTCCCGAATGGTGACATCAAGCGGATTGCGGATGAGTTCGGCTTAGAACGTAACGATGGAGGAAGGCTTAAGTCGATGGGCAGTCTTGTTGCCGCTGCTGTGAGGGCGGAATGAAGTGGCCGCGGGAGGAAGAAGGCCGACCGCTCGGGCATGTGTAAACGTTTCGTTCAAGTCGACACCATCCATCGATGCGTCTCGCCCCGTGTGGCCAGCCCTTGCTGGACGAAGCCATGGAGCTGCCATCTCCGCGCGTAATTTCTGGACCGCCGCGCCCTCGAGGCTGCCACGGCAGCTTCAGCAGCAGCTACAGCAGAGGCTTCGCAGGCACCGACAGCCTGTGCAGCCTCAACAGCAGTCAGCTCTTCGACGACAGCGAGGTGGACGTGGACGACGTGGACTCCAACTCGAGTCGCGGCGACTACGCGCTGCTGTCGATGCCCGTCGAGTCGGTCAAGCGCGTCGTCACGCGTCCTAGGTCGACGGACACGTCACTGCGGCGTGGAGGAGGATCAAGCATCCAATCGCTTCAGTTCCCCGCGGACAACCGACGATCTCATCAAGGAAGTCAAGCCTGCGTTCGAGGAACCGACAGCTGCGACGCTCACCAAGACATTCCTGAGTCTTCGTAGTAGTAGATGTTTGCATACTCAAAATTTGGGCATTTAATGCCCTGCAAAAATTAAAACGAATAAGCGAGAATACTATCTGGTGTACTTCAAAGTAGCTTTCATGATACCCATACAAGGTATCATCCTTATTTTTGCAGTTTAAACTGGTGAAATTTTCCGCCGTGGGGGAGAGGCTTTTGAGCCGGCAATCTGTAGTCCTTGGGGTTCATCGACTTGAAAAGCTTTGCGATCATCCTGTTCCATATCGAATTCTTCCACGAAGTGCTTTTCGTAAGCTTAGCTGCGGTATCAGCGTTCACAGGAACAGCTTCGGTGCTTGCAAAAAGGATGACTGCGACGAAAACGGCGAGAAAGGCTAGACGCATGGTGCTAAAGTCTGCCGGGGGCTGCTTTCTTTACTTGGTCTTGGGCTTTGGAGAGCAAAAACCCAACTGAGCAAAGAGGGAATCTCTCTCTGAGAGATTACGACTCTGACTTGTACGTCACGGACAGGCACAAGATAGCATTTTGGGATGGGAGTCCCACCAACATGTATTCTTGCGCCAGAAAGTGTACAATTCGCAGTTCGAAGAACTGTGTTCGGAGACCTCTTGTCGAGTTGAAAGTTCGGGGTTGTCATCCGGCAACAACGCTAACGTTACCAAAGTCGCCCGGTGATTACATGTAATGTACTGATCAAACATGTGTATTCTCTGAAATTAATTTCAGAGCTAAGGAGGTATCGTCCTTTTCTTCAGAACACTATGCCCTGATAATGTACCGGAATTTACGGCTTTATTAGGGGGGGGGTCAGAATTAGCTTTTTTGCCGACATATTCCTGCCGAGATGGCCACCATATTTTTCATGGTCGGCGAACATTTCCATCTCGGAAATGGATCACCTCAGTAGGTAAACCATTTTAGAGATGGTCGACCATTCCCCCAAATGGTTAGCCATCCGCAGGCAATTTTGCAGTCAGTCGTGCTTTTTGCGCAACAGAGCGCGACATGCACTCTTTTTATGTTGAAGTTTGTATGTATATTATTCACCACACATTTATCAATCCGCAAGAGTCGCGGTCAGCGCGCAGCGCTGGAGCTAGAGGCGTCCGGCGGCATTAAGATGCTTCGCATGTGTGCTCCTAGCGCCACCCAACGTGTCTACAGGTAAGTATTGATAAGCGCTGCTTCGAGCTGCAGCTACGTAGCCGCGCCTCGATTGGCAGCCTGTACTGTTCCGTGTCGGCCGTGCGGACCACGCAGAACACCTAAAATGAAGGTCCTATATGCACTGGTTTGTGTGTGTACTACATCTAGATACCTGGGCTAGCTGCAGTACGTTTTAGGGGGCCTTCAGCACACGCACCCCCCCCCCCCCCCCCTCCCTCTTGGCGAGGACTTTCCAGTGGAAAGTTTCCACCCATTGCTGGCTTCGGACAGTTTGCATGAAATGTATTGTGAATTCCGTCCAAATTTGCCGAATCAGATCGGTTTCAAGACTCCACTGGAATCGACCCATACAATTCCAAGGAGCCGCACGTTATGGCTACATTCGTACTTAATATGTCAACCATACGAATTGTATACGCTTGGGGGCGATTGGCCGGCGATCGGTCGATTCAACCAATCGTGTTCGGAAACTTCGACTAGAACTCACAATAGACCATCTCAATTCTGAACCGTGCCATATTTTGCAAAAGTCTACCCTGGACCATTTGCCAATTCTGACTCCCCCTATTGCAACCGGTGTAAAAAGTAGTTTTCAAGTCAAATGGTAAAAACGACCGAGGCCGTAAAAAGTGACCCCGTGCTGTTCTAAGTAAAGTGTCGTCTTCTAATACAAATGCTATAATAGCAGGTACAATTTGATCAGGACACACGGTTTGGCGCCAAATTGATTGGCATCAAGCCGTGTGTCAGTTTGGCGGTCATTTGAAAACGCGGACGATGCCCAAGACAGGCCAAAGAAAAACTGGAGGAAGAACAAGGTCAGAAGAGCGCATAAAATATCCGTATGCGTGATTTTAAGTCAATATTCGTTGATAGAGGGTTAGAGCATCTCCACCGGTGTCGGTATTTTTCCGACAAACCCCGGTTTGTTTGCTCACTACTTCTCTGGGCCAACATAAAATTACCCATGAGGTTTTTCTGCGAACCACCTCATAATATATATATATATATATATCGTTGTGAACTGAGGTACATTAATGTCATTTAGCTCTACTAACGCCACCTAATGCCCTTGCGTGTACCCTGTCTTGGTCGCAGCATACAGCTTATTGCAGTCTATTTCGCGCTGAGCGCAGGAGGAGACTGCGCACCCAAGATGTTACACCGTGCTCGTGGCCAGCTGGGGTGATCCCGCTTCCGGCCCGTCGGTTAACCATCGGGCGACATCCCCGGTAGCCTTACTTCTGATAGCCCCCCAACGCTCACCATCGCGATGCGTCGTAAGTTCTGTCCATTCCATGGACACTTGTGTGGTCCTAGCCATATGAGCTAACGCACGTGCAGTTGCGTTATACTCCCGCGGCACCGATCGCCATGAGGAGACCGCCACCGCGTCTGCTATCCGTCGCGTTTTCCAGTACGTGTCCTGGAGCTTTTTTTCGCGTGGCGTTCTGCGCGTCGCGTAGTGTCGAATGAGAATGTCGCTGACCCCTGCTACATGGACATTCAACCATCCCTGTTGCCGGCAATACTTAAGGCCTCTAAGCAGACCGATGTGGGCCGCCATTGTTGAGGTCAGCTGACAGCCTTCGAGGTAGGCCCCACTCATGTACTTCAAGGTCGCCTGCCCTGTGGCCAGGTTAGCTGCGGTAATCATGGCGCCGCCGCCCCCCCCCCCCCCCCCCATCCAGGAGTGCCAGCGGCGTCACCTCAGCAAAAGACAAAAAACTCCGTGTTCGTCATGGGGGATGCCCGGCATTGGCCATCAGTTGGGCTGGTGAGATTGCACCGTATTGCCCGGATCAGCGTTTTGTGCACGCGAGCGTCCACCATGGGTGGGAAAGCTGCCGTCACCTGCGCATACCCCGCTCGTAGCCGAGCCTCAAATCCCGAGATGTGGTGCGCCGCAGTCGTGTCGTTGAGGTCATGAAAAAAGGAAACTCTCCAGTAGATAGAGCGCGGCTCCCAACCGCCAACACCCTTCCAGGATTTTGTCCGCTGAATCGCCAATCGCCTCAATGTTGGCATCATCCTGGTCAGCGATTACTTGGCCAAGGTCCGATGTGAGATTGATTGGCATTGCCGGCAAAGTCAACGAGAACACGGCTTCTTCTGCAGAGTCGATTGAAAGTCCAGCGGATTTCCACTGGGTAATGAATTTGGTTCTGAGCTGAAGTGCCGCCGGACACTTCCAGAAAACGTGTAAGAGGTCCACCCTGCCCGCTCGAATACACGACTGGTGTGGACACCCGAGGCCAGCTGAGACCGGGTTATACACAGAGAGGGCATGGTGTTTGATCCGGAACAGGATCTGCTCCCCCCAGGGGTTAAGCCCCACGATCCTTCGAATGGTCCCCCCTGGGAGGCGGTCTAGCCCCTTGGCTGCCGAGTGGCTCATGGCTGTCCAACGGGCGGACGCTTTTGGCAAGAGTCCGTGCCACAGGTTTTCGGTGCGCTCGGTCAGCCAGCAACTGTTTATATCTCATCTTGTTGGTATTCCAGCGCCTCTTGCCCGCTCACAGACAGACCATCCTTGAGACTTGGGGGTGGGGGTGAACCCAATCAACTTGATTATCAAGCGTGGACGTCGGTCCCACGATAGCGTCGACTCGCTCCGTTAAGTCACGATGCGAGGTCACAGGGTGCAGGACACCGATTCCCTGGTTGGCCGAAGTGCTCTTGCCGAAAATACCGCCCGGCAGTACCCTAAGCGGAGGCGATAGAGACGTTTCCTCAGTAACCGCATATCGGACTGCTCTACTGTGATCCCCGCGGGTGAGCAGAGAGGGAAAATTCAGCACCAACAGGACCATTAGATGGCTGGCCTGCCGTCGGATAGCCGTCGTGAACCTTGTGCAAAGTACGGTCACTACCAAATTGTCGGAAGCCGACCAACGCCAATGCACGATATCTTTGAGGAGCACGCCCGCTGAGAGCAATGCTCGATATCTCGAGTTCGGGTTCACAAGAGACCCTGTCTCACTATAGAGCCGGATACTTGCGAGAGCCACGTATGGCAGCCACTCGCCGCAGAAGATTCCATGTTGGGAGCGCTCAGCCGCGATGTAAGCCTGACTCACCGCACCTCGTAGCGGTTGCAAATCCATGGTGAGGCGTCGACCGCACCACATCGTGGCGATGGACCCACTAAAATACATCAGCGCGGCGAGTGCCATGACCATGGCCACCTTGTTTGGCACGGCACATACGCCCCCGTGGGCGGCGCACACTTGAGCCCCCGTAGACAGTAAAGTAGGGTAAAGTGACATACCTCTCTGCTTCGGCGCTGGTTGGCTGGGGGATATGTATAGTGGCGCGGCAGTCAGTCCGGGCGACGATCCGGCGAGTATATCGCCAACAATGCGCATCTGCGGATTGGCCATCAGTGCCCAGATATTGGCAGTAGCCGCTGCCATCGCCAGTAGTTCGAGTTTAAGATCTGGCACAGCCAGACCACCCTGGATGCGGGGCAGGTGCGCGACTTGGGTATTCAGCCAAGTGCGTCCGTCCATGCGGTCGGTGGTGAACCGAGCGTGCCACACGAAGTGCTTAATCATGCGCTGGAATTTCGTGACAATTGCTGTTGTAGGCCAGCAGTGGCGTGCTATGTAGAGCAGTTTGGGGATAGTTATCGCCCCAGCTAATACACTCCGCTGCTCCACTGTCATCGTCTTTTGCATCGCTAGTCCAAGTCGTACAGTCAGCTGCGTCCTGGCCAATTGCCAGGTGTACTCCATGCCATCGTGACTACCAACTTGGATCCCCAGGTAGCGTGCCAGCGCGTTCGCATCCTGCAGCCGCAACGGTGCTGGTAGCGCCGGCAAGGTGGGGATCGCCTCAGGGCGGAGGGCTATAATTAGGGTCTTACCCTCAACCACCTCATAATAACAAGGGTATTTGATTGGTTAAACGTAACTTGGTTTACAACTTTCATTTGGCGAATGGCGTTACTGCGACGTTAACTGGGCCTGATTTACAACGTCACAACACGTTTATGGCAACGTTAGTCGCTAATCGCAACGTTAAACCTGATATGGATACATGGTAGGACAAGGTCGGACTCGTAATTTATTGGATAAATTACTGGTGTATCGTACACAGATAATTTATTCCTGAGGTATTTAGCCGCGTCTAATGAGTACACAAGGGCTCGTGAGGAACGCAAATCATTCGAGGCGTTCTCGGAGGTAAGGAGGAACGGACAGAGCCAGTTACGATAAGGCGTTCGTATTGGTGGACAAGATCAAGGGTACGGAGACACACGATGTGATTTAACTTATCTGCTAAATAATATTGTGAGTTTCATTCGATTTTGTGAGAATGGCCTGAATCGAATCGCTTTCGCGAATCGATTTCAAATCGATTCGCGCGATATTGAGCCAATCAGAAGTCACCAACCGAACGCCAACTCCAACTCAGAGTCTGAGGTGGCGCACACCTTGTGGTGTGTCTGAGTCCACGAGACATACGCCACCTCTGATTGGTCAAAACCGGTTCAAATCGATTCAGATTGTTCCCAATTTCCCACCAGGTTCTACAAATTTGTGTGAAACAATACAATATTTAGTAGATAAGCTAAATCACATCGTATGCTTATTATTAGAACGCTCTATTCTTCACCGCGGTGCATACCGTAGATGATTCCTACTGTTTTAACATTCAATGTTTCTAGTTGACTTATTCATTTAGCATACCAGTAATTGTGCTTTGTATCGTGAAACTAGCGGTGACGATAGGAATAATGCCGAACTACAGCATTAACGTTGTCCTTACAATAACGTTGCTTACTACCTAACGTTGTACTAAAAATTTAACGTTGCCCTCCCAACACCGTTTCTCTGACGGACTGACAGACTGTCGTCCCATCATCTCTGTTCACAGAACAAGATTGCAGATCATGTTGCCAATACGCCCATGGACTTGTTTCGTAGTTGGCAACAACATCTTACCCGCATCACGTAATCCAAGTAGGTGGCATCTGCCAACTAGGGACGTAGGTCACACAGTAAAGCGGGAAAACGATGATAATTATTTGGAGCTCGACTTTAACAATATAACTGCTATAGCGGCTATAATCGTAGTGTGTGAGAGCACAGCAGGTAGGTACGTATGACTACAGACTAGGTTATCGATGGCGTTGGTCATCGATGTTAGCCGACAACAATTTACTTGCTGCGGAACGGAACGAATAATGTTGATAGGATTCTCATATATGGTTGTTCTACAACGGCCGCGCTAGGTCAACCCCAAATTCATCACAATGGAATCATAAATACAATGTCTAGCCAGCATGTGTAGAATTAAATACAACTACGGGTATTCCTGTATTGTAGTTTAACTTCAAATTGCTAGCAACGTTGGTCAGGCTCTTATCAACTACTATATATCGGATTGTTCGCAATATGCAGGATAGCTTCCCAACGCTTCGGACATCACCAGATAAAGTGGTTTTGACATCAGTGCCGAGTGGTGACCAGCAAAACAAGAAAGGGATCCTGACACGTGATATATTACCTCGTACAGTATATTGGGATAAATGTATGGACTGACAACGTTGATGCTACAGTAAAGTAAGTAGTAGCAGAGGTTATTTTTTGTTTAGTTATATGCAGCACCTGCAATTGCAATTTAGCACTATCGAAATATCTAATATGGAAATAACAACATCACAACCGCTTGCATTCATAAGTTATGTTGTATCCCACGTTTTCCGTTACGAACAAGCTTAACCTGTGTTTCCAAACCACAAATCAAACATTATTAACGATGCATTACAAACATAACGTTGCATGTTGTAGTAAACGTATTATTGCTGTGATTTTGCATTATATATCTGCATGTTGCGTTTATCCCTGTTTGTATGGGGCTACCGCCCAACGGTATTAGTCGTATCAAGCGCAAGACCATCTCACTAGTCACCACCAATGTTTCACCCGAGCAACCGCATTGTGTCAGAAGTGCGCATAGATTTATTATAAAATCATCATGATCACTAAGATATAGCCCCGCTGATAGGCGTGCAGGTTTTTAAATAGATATTGCTGCGAGATGGAGTAGCCGACGTTGCCATGCGTCGTGCAACTTCAAAATGCACTGTGTGTGAGTTGCACGGCCACGACACCCTCGGTTGTTTCGCGAAAACCTCTCAGGAATCATCTTGCAGGTAGTGTTTACCATTAGCAGAGTCGCTCCTGATACTGATAATGTAAGTAGCATCAGATAAAATGCCCATTACCTTGGAAGTCGGGTGTGTGGCTTTGAACTGACAGGATATCACTTCTCATTCACGTATCTCAAGGCATCGAGCTTACTACACTCTATTATAGTGTCAACATCGTGCGTACTACATGAAGTAACAACATGGGGAAATTGGCATCTTGCATACCCTGACAGGGCTCGATCACGACATGGGAGCGTCACCGATGGGTGATCTGTCAGATCCCCCTGGTCGTGAGGAGAATTGAAAACGTAAAGTTGACACCAGGAGAGATAATAGTAGTCGCGTTCTTATAAATATTGTTAGTATCCAACAATTCCTTATTATAAGCACCTACTGCCATGAGTACGTTGGTATAACCCACTTCGTGAGGTGGAAAGTATACTCTTGGTCGCTTTCGGCTTCGGTGCACCAGTTCCTTTAGCGATACGATACCAACATCATATTACCACAGCGTTATTCACCAAACATTTATAAGTGTGCGACGCAAAACATACCTGCACTTGATCCGCTGCTTGATTACTTTCCTCTGCTACAGACCTTGTTCTTAGATGGTCTTCCGCTTCCACTGGCAGTTCCGCGTTAGAGAAAATGAGCATCACGAGGGATAACAACGTTAGCAGAGAGAGCAACGTTAGCTGCGAGAGCAACGCTAACCTACCTCGCTTGGCTGAAGAGTGATCGGGTTTTTGAGTTGGCGTCGTCGGCTTCTTCGGTTTCTCCACACGCGGAGTGGTCGGTTCCGAAATCGGGGCCTGCTTGGGATCGGGTGCTGTGCTTTAATACGTCAACCCAAAACAGGCAACGTCAGAAAATGAAGCAACGTTATAAAATAAAAAAAGCAACGTTAACTTACCCCCATGACACTTAGTCGGCTTCGACTCCGAAGTGTCCGGTGTAACGGCAGGCGGGGTCTTCGGCGTGTCCGGCTTGGGGGTCGGCAGCTTGTCTGGCGTCACGGCGGGCGGGGTCTTCGGCGTGTCCGGCTTGGGTGTCGGCGCCTGCGTCGGAGTCGAGGCGGCCGGGGTCTTCGGCGTGTGCGGGGCCGGCGGCAGAGTCGGCGTGTCCGGGGCCGGCTTCGGCTTCGGGGTCGGCGTCAGCGTCGGGGCGAGCGGTTTCGGCTGGTCCGGCTTCGTCTCTTGCGCCTTCGTCGGGGTCGGGGTCGGCTTATCCGGCATTGGGGGCTGGGTCGGCGTCTGCGTCGGGGCGGGCGGGGTCGGCGTCTGCGTCGGCTTGTCCGGCTTCGCGGTCGGCGGGGTCTTCGGCGTGCCCGGCGCCGGCTTCAATTTCGAAAATGGGGAGTCAGATAAGTAATTGATACCCCCAAATACAATAGAGCAACATAACAATATTAGCAACGTAAACAACAAGTCGACATAAACCAGGTGATCGAAGCCTACCTCGTCCACGTGTCGATCGCACGGCTGGCTTCCTTCCTTTCTTGGAACGGACTTGAACATCAGGCTTTCCTGTAGATTACAGTTGTTTCCGGATTAATACATACTAATTCAACACAACAGCACCCTTAGTTCGCTCGTACCTTGCGTTCGCGTCTTCTTTCGTGGAGGGCCTTGGTCCGAGCTGTCGTCTGGGCTGTCGTCCAGGTCCGGAGCAGCTTGGTCGACAACGAAGTCTTCATCACCTCCTCATTACGCGGTAGACAGGGGCTGGCTTCGCAGTCTTGTCGCGCAGAACTCGACCTGCATGCGCAGCATACACACAGGGTTAGTAGGCAGCAAACGCATCGCATGGTAGAAGACAGCAGCTACCTAGGGCCATCGCAGAGTCGTCGCGGCAGCGTGGCGCGAACCCTTGTTTCGGCGGCAATCTGGTTCTTTCGGAAATGAACGGCTGCGAATCCCCCCCCCCCTCATTCGCTTTGTACAGCTTTGTTTCGTTTAGGTACGATATTAAACGAGGATGTACTCCTCACGAAATGAGTTTTTTTTTTCACGGAGGAAAAATGAGGGATAAATGAGGGATTTTGGCCTTGCGAAATTTACGCGTCAGGTATTTCTTACGCAACGTTAATCTCGCTATTGCGACGTTAACGAGCTGAGGTTAGGGTAACTTAGCGTTGCAGGACACACTTCGCATTTGGCGCCTAAACTGAAGGGTTGGTGATCTTAACTTTTGGCGCGCTTTCACAACCGCCAAACAGTACAGTGTACACCCGCACCTACAGCTCCTTTTACCTTTCGCTTCGTATGCCCCAGTCAGCCCCAGCCAACCCCAGTATGCCCCGTGGACTACATCAGAAGGACACACCGCCGCACGTCAAGGTGGCCGTTGCGCTGTACCTTGCGAACCGGTCAGTCGGCGGCCGCCTCCCGTGAGGAAGCATTGCGGCAGCCGCAGCGGGGTTTCGGTAGGAGTGCCACACCATTAGCAATGTGTGGCGTCAGCGGAACGATAGCGCCCTGCTGCTGGAAGGCCGCCAGCCACGACCGCCATCGCCACGCCACCTCACCGACGACGAGGTGGTGGAGAGGGTTCGCAATACCCCTCTCTGCAACCGGCAGAGCTTGCGTGCTCTAGCCGCTGCAACCTGCATCCCCAAGACGAAGCTGCTGCACTACTTGGGGGCGCTGGCACACGTCGAGCGCCACATAGGTACATGTTGTTATTGATATTGTTTATATTAATTATTTAATTGATTAATTACTTTACTAATTGTAATATTTAATGTATTATTCCTTGATAGGAGCAATAAGTTTATGCGTCCATCACACGTATGACACCGTACATATCGATGAAAAGTGGTTCAACCTCTACAAGGCAAACGCTAAATACTACTTAGCCAAAGACGAGAATGTGCCATATCGATCAAGTCCAAACAAAAGGTAGATTGGAAAGGTAATGTTCTTGGCTGATGAAGCGCGGGGCAAGCTTACTTGCTCTGGAATCGGAAAAAACTACATGTTTAGCTAGGTTCTGTGTAGCTAACAGAACTAATGAACCCACTTTGAATTCATTTCTGTTTCCTCTACCATTGTTGTTTGCATTCAACGTCTGTCGACCGACAGAAGCTGCAATAGCACCTTGCATAAACCGTGACAAAGTCCATTGCCTTCGAGCTGAACTCTTTGTTCAGGTTGATATTCTCGTTCACGACAGGCCCGGCCTGTGTATGGTTGTTGTTGTTGTTGTTGAGAGTGTCAACGCCCGGCGTAGACACTGAGCTCTCTTCGATTGGGCTACGTGCAGTCCGTGCGCGTGTCGACACAGCCGATATGTTGCTCGTATCAGCGTCTTCATTCGGTTTGGTTGAAACCGGATACCCTCCCCCACTTAAGGAAGGAATAACCGCACCGAGTACGCTCGGTACGCGTGGATGCCTCATGGCGTTCACGTAAAACGGTGTGTGCCCTGTCGAGGCATGCACCGAGTTGTTGATGGTAAGCTCCGCCATCGGCAAACAGTCGCTCCAGTGGAACGAGTAAGCGTAGCTCTTCAGTGCGTCAATCAATACTCGGTTGACGCGCTCTGTTTGGCCGTCGGCCTGCGGATGATCCGTAGCCGGCATGGACAACTGCGTGCCAAGAATTGCAAACACTTCTTGCCAGAAACACACCATGAAGCGCGGATCACGATCAGACACAATATTGATCGGCATGTCATGCCATGTCAACAAACAGACGTGCCGTCTGCTTGGCTGTCAGATCGGCTGGAACTGCAGCAAGATACACAATCTTGCTGAAACGGTCAACAACGACCACAATACCAGTCCTCCGCTTGTTGTCAGGCGGAAGACCAAACACAAAGTCCAATGAAATGGACTGCCAACACTCCGACGGAGTCGGTAGTGACTGAAGTGGAGCCTGCGAGAAGGGCGCAGGCTTCACGCGCTTGTATACCTCGCGATCACGGACGTACTTGCGTACCCACTTGTACCGGTGACTCCAATAGAAGTCACGCGTGAGAAGCAAGTATGTCTTCTCACGACCCGGATGTCCCGACGTCGGGGCATCGTGGTACTCGCAAGTGATCCTGAGCTTCAGCTCATGATCGTCCGGCACGACAATGCGATCAGCGTTGTCGTCGACTGCGCTGTAAAGCAGCAGACCATCGTGTGTACACGATAACAATGTACACGGGCACGGAGATGTTTCGCCAGCTTCTGACGAGACTTGTCAGAAGGCGCAGTAAAGTAGTCCAACAACTGCTTCGCGTCCACATCGTTAGCGTATGCGGACCTCACATCGTCTACAAAGACGACGAGGGGGTAGATGTCCGTGCGAAGCCAATCGCATTGGTGTTGGCCTCGTGTACCGCATAATCCAGTCGACACGACAACGCGTCGGCCGCGACATTCAGCCTTCCAGGTTTGTGCTCAACCTGGAAGTTGTACTCCGCAAAGAATGAGAGTCATTGCGCCATTCTTTGCGAGATGTGCGGCGACTTGATCGCCGTACGCAATGATGCATGGTCGGTGTAGATCACGAATGGTCTACTCCCAAGTAGATACACTCGAAACTTCGCGAGTGCATACTTCATGACAAGGAGTTCCTTGTCATGTACCGGGTAGTTGTGCTCAGCTGGCTTCAGCTGACGCGACTGATAATACACCACGCGATTGCGTCCTTGTGATCGTGTTGCATTAGAGCGCATCCGATTGCGAAATTGGACGCGGCACACACAACGTGGAACGGACAGTCTTGGTCGGCTACCGCCAAAATCGGCGCCTCAGTCAAGCCCTGCTTGACTGCATCAAAGGCCTGCTGACAGCCAGCAGTCCAATCCCATGCAGCATCCTTCTTTAGGAACTGCGACAGCGGGCGAATCTTGCCCGCGTAGTTGCTCACGTACTAGCATAAGTACGTAGCGAGTCCAAGGAACTGCCTCCATTCGTAGACATTCATTGATCACTCTGACCTTTTCCGGGTCAGGGCGTACGCCGATCTTCCCTACGAGACACCCAAGGACGGGTATCTCGCTAGTCCCGAAGATACACTTCTTCAGGTTTGCGTAGAGCTTGTGTTTGCGCTTGAGCGCAAACAGCTTGCGGATATTTTCTTGTGCATCTCCACATCCGACTTCCCGTTCTGTGAATGAACATGTTATCGAAAAAGCTCGGCACAAATTCGAGCACCGAGCGCAACAAGTGCGTGACGCACCTGTTGAACGTCGCAGGGGCACGCAGGGACATTATTCAGTCCCTGCGGCATTACAAGCTACTCCCAGAGTATACTGCTCGGAGTGCTCATCGCCGTGAGAGGTATATCACTCCCACGCATGAGGATCTGATAGAATTCGTATCTCAGATTCAGAGCACTGAAGATAGTGCTCCAGGCCATCGAATCGATGATCACATCTTTGCGAGGTATCGGCGTCTGCGCCGGTACCGTCGCATCGTTCAGCTTGTTATAAGCGTGAACGACGCGCCACCCGCCTTGTGCCAGCTTGAAACAGAACGAAGGCGCGCTGTTCGGGGCTTCAATTCCCGCACTTGTCCCGCCTTGCGACGACTTTCGAAGAAGTCGTCGATCGCTTTGACTTGCTCTCGCAGCAGTGGCCACTGCCGCGTCACGCAATACTTCGTTCCCGGCACGAGATCAATCTCGTGCTGAACACCCTTGTCCTGCGGCAACTCCGCAGGGATATCGTCCGGGAGGACGTCTCTGTACTCACGCAAGACCTCGTAGAAGGGGCTCGACTTCAGTGAGTCCCAGCTCTGCTCGTCGAAGCGTTCCTTCTTCGACTTGGCGCTGAGGGCGTCGACGCCCTCAGCGACGAGCTGTTTCAACTCTTCCGCTTCACACTTCATCCTCTCGACATCCGAGAGGATGCAAATCAGCTCGATGCGTCCATCGTGCAGGTCGCGGGCTAAGCGCCACCAGCTTGTGACTGGAAGCGAAGTCAACTCCGTCGCCAACGTCGGAGGGTTCCCCAACTTCATCTTCTTATATTGGAGACCAGTATTAGTACGCGTAAAGACACTCAGAGTCTCGACGGTCGTCTCCAGTTACTGTGTCTAGCCGGCAGACACTGCTTGTAGCGTCTCGGTCCCTGACCGAGACTTGCGCAGCTTTGCTCGCTTACGCCGTTCGCTTCTTGTGCGGAACCCGGTTCCGCGCGTCTTGTTTTGTCCGGGCCCGGCCGCGGACAGATCTTCCTTTTGATCGCCGGCGGGTTCAACCCGCGGGCGCACGCAATCAAGCCCGGCTTGATCGCATGCCTTTCTTCGTCGTGCAGCCCGGTTGCACGCGAGCACGCTAGTGGGGGACGTTTGCAACCGTCCGCACTGCCTGAAGCATCGACTTCCAGAGCCATTCCTAATGTAACATGCTGTATACACAGCATCTTTCAGAATGCGATACGTTATATTATACAGCCTTGGTTGCGGAGGGGTTAACTGACGATTTCGCTTAGGAAATGACCTAGTCATAATTGCTAACTGATCCGTCGTATTAAAGCACACGCTTCTAGCGACCAATAGACCATTGTTAGCTGTATCCAACAGCCTGTAACCCTTAGAATCTTCTGCAATTCCGAGACATTTGCACCCTAAGCCTTGTGGGCTGAGTTTCTTATCTTTCCTTTTGTGCTTGGAATGTGAGCATAGCACACACTACCCCAAATTTGAAGTATATTACCATCAGGTTTCTTCCCATTTAGTGCCTCATATGGCGACGTGTGGCCAAGTCTAGATGTTGGAAGCCTTTTTAATACTTCCGCTGCGTACTTAAGAGCTTCAGGCCACCACCTAGTTGGTATAGATACTGCTAATAGTGAACTCCTAACTTGTCTCATTAATGTCGGGTGATAACGTTCTGCACTCACATTCTCTTCTTGGGATCCTAGATTTGATTTCTCAAATAGCATACCTTTGACTTTGCAAACGCTTTCACTTTGGCATTTACGACTTTTTTACGTCCGTCACTGCGTATTATTTTTATGTCATACGGATATTGTTTTTTTTTCCTTCTAATTAGCGTATGAGATTTACGACGTAACTGTACACTTCTTTAGCATTTCATTACAAATACCCACTTGTACGATATTGCATCATCCACTGCCAATGCATAACGGTATCCAAAACTGCCATACCTTCTATTTACTTTCACCTTACCCAAAGTATCCAAATTTAAAGTGCAATGGTTGCATACTTCTTGCGCCAATTTTATTGCGATATGACATTCACATTGAGTTTGCGATTTCGCAGGTAACGCAAAACAAAGGAAGATCCTTTAGTTCCTTCTGAGGAATTCGAGGTATTCCTTCAACTGATCAGTTGGCAAATATTGCTAGAAGTCTGGCCTTATGTACGTGACCTACTCTATGGTGCCACTTCTTCATTGACTCAATTTTCTGAGCTATTGTATAGCTTTTTCTAGATGTATTAACCTTGATGTACTTAGAAGAAGGCAGATAATATACTGCTCCCTTTCGAATAAAGGTTGCCATTTCTTATAGTACAGAAAGCTCCCATCTTGGGATTGAACGCGGCTGTAAGCTTGTCTTGCAAGGTGGCAAGCACTATTTAATTTACTCCCATACTGCTTATCGAGATCAATGCTTCTTATCTTTATAGCGAAAGACTCATTTAATGGACGTACAATATGTATCTGTATTGAACCCGTTATAGCAGTCTCTGGTGTGATACGGTTTCAGGGTGACTTGAACGTGAGGAGAGACTCAAACCAGCTCGTGTCTGGGCTTATTCCGAATCCAGCTCCTATGTCAACAATCCACAGTTCACCCATAACGGTTAATCGACGTGGCGATCTTAAGTTAGGACTATACTTATCACGTACCCGAGCATCGACTTCACCGAAGCTTAGCAGACTGCCTCCATTCACGTCTCCAGACTCGGCCTTGTCGGATGCGGGAAGCTTGAACTCTTTCTCCATCATCTCAACGTCCGTACATCGTTCTTTGCTGCTTGGCCACATGCTGCACCGTAGCAATCTTCTTTGTGCCGTTAGTTGCTCTCTCGGACGGTTGGGCTTGCACATTGGTGCGGAACAGCGGTCCCCTTCTCGATTTGGGCCGCGATCGGCCTTCATGCGCTCATGTTGTGCCTTTTGGTGCCCTTGTCCGAAACAGTAGAAACACTCTTGATCCTGAACCTTGGCGCTGCCGTCCGACTCGAGCTTTTTAGCGGCGCATCCACGCATCTCACGATCTTTCTTGGCATGTTTTATGCGCGCCACTGTCGTCGGATCGCCACTTCCCGTGAACATTTTCTTAGATCTGTCGCCAAATAGCTTGTTTAGCGCAACCTCGACCTTTTGAGCGGTGAACGCTTCCTCCGTGAGCTCAATAGAAGACGCTAAATCTCAGTTGGTAGTTGCACCAAAACTTGCACGCACATCATTGTCTCTGTCATCATCTCCTTGTCAAGGAGCTTTTTCGACTTCCGACTCCTCTCGGTCTGCGATTGGTTCAGTGACGAGAAATGGATCATGGTGTCTTTCCAATTTGAGTTCAGAATCCGATTTTAGCGGTTTGACCACGCCACCAGACCTCCAGCATCACCGTTTGCAAACTTCCGCTCGAGATGTTGCTAAATGACACGCACCTCAAGGTTCCTGACATCGTCCGGAAGGCAGGAGATAATAGAGTTTAGGAGGGTCATGCTGAGCACATGTCTCATGGCTGCATCCGCTTTGCACTATATCATTATTTCCTTGCGAATAGCCAACCGATTTTCTGACAGGGATGCCTTCACATCTGCATCCGTCAGACACGGCGGTGTTGACTCCAGGAAGTCCTTCATGCCAACCTTTGGGTCCGGTTCGCCGGATTCGAGAAGCTCGTTCTCGCTAGGTCCGACTGGGCTAAGTGCGTGAGTAGCTTGTCTTCCCAAGTAGCATACTCCAACTGTCGACTGGAGAACTTTTCCAGGCCGACGTGCACTGATTTATCTTGCTTGGTCTAGACACTCATCCGAAGTATCTGAAATGTTGTCGTCTTGAGTTGTAGGTGTAGTTATACCGTCAGACGAAGGCGGTAAATTAAAAAAAGAGGCCTTCCCCAGTTCTGCATCCAGTTGGGTTCTCTTTTCCTACACGCTAGAGCTCAGCATACGGTCCTATCGTTATTATACCTTACAATTCTCACATCCTGTTTGTTTTTAGAGCAAAAGATCCATTATATCACGCAAGTGATCGGATTCAACAGGTGAGCCGTTGCACAGATGGCAATATGTTGCTGCCATGCATGTTTAGGGCCGGTTTTTAGCTTTTATCGAGTACACAACATCTTAATTTAGGCGTCTCCATCAGTGGTTGGGAGTTATCTTTTAGCTGTTTTTGTGTGTATGTATGCGACAGTGGGGGTGAGGCGTGCGCTAGTAGCCTCACACCTATATTCGCGATGGGGTAGCAACTTGGAGACCCCGACAGCTCCTTTGTCGAGCGGCTATTAGCAGCTCAGGCAAGTACAACCCAGACTTCGGCAGACAATACTCGCAAAGAGTGTACGCGCACAAGAGTTTGGGGAAGTTCAACTCTATCGGCAAAGCAAAGTTGTTCATCGATGGCCTAGCGGATGGTATATACCGACACTCTTACAACTCGAATAGCACGCATTATGTCTCAACTTCCTGGACGACTACGAACGATCGCACGTGCGCTTACTCGAGGTGACGGTGATTATAGTCGGACCTATATCATGAATCCACTGCAGCAATTTCCGGCAAGGGCACTAAACTGGAAGCCCTACAAGAGCGTGAAGTGAAGGAAGACGGACGACCTTGCGCGCGGGTTTCGTAAAGGGTCGATTGCCAACTTCTACTTTCAGCGCGGGGCATTCTATTGGAATGTGGATCTCTCAGACCAGACCATTGCTGCGATGAGTATCGACGAGGTTGCAGCAGCGGTCGAGTTGGCTCACAGCTCAGGCGTTGATGTGTGCGGCGAATAGTCTAGCGCATCGAGAGAAAAAATCGATGGATTATATGCATAGTCTGGATAATTCACAGATGTATTTGTCAAATACTGTCGAAGTAGTTGCTTGATGTTCCTTGGCAAGTTGCTCTGCATTCATCGTTACACATGATTTGCTCGTAAAACCTGACCGAATTTCTCTGCAAATAGATTTTCCCATACCATACTGCCCATGAAATTAAACCTTTGGGGCAAACTTCATCAATATAGGTTTTCGTGCCTATTAGCACGCCCCGAAAGCTCAACAGGCTAACAGCAGCAGATCGGTACGCTGCACAAGACCAAATGCTCCTCGCCCGAGTACCGAGGCTGAAGATGACTACGAAACGCGCCGAAGTCATCGTTGGGAGTGAGAACTACCACCACCGGGAGTATTACATGCGCATGACGCTGGCTCGAAAGGGGCTGCTCTCGCATATGAATGGAGTCGAGCCGGAGAACAAGATCACGGAGGATGGGTCACAAGCGATGCCAAGGCGCTGGGTTTCATCGCTCAAGGAGTGGAGCTACAGCATTAGACGAAGATCCGTTCCGCAACGCGTGCCGGGTAACACTTCGGGAGTTCTACAACCGTAACACTTTCCACAACGGTGTCACGATGACACGCCGGCTTCATGAATTCAAGATGGAGGACGGCTCGACAATGGTCAAGCATCTAAACGCTTTTGATGAGCTTTTCGTTGGTCTGCAGATGCTAGGTGAGCCGGTTGATAAAACGCGGCAACTCGTGGTGCTTCGGAGCAGCCTCCCCGTCGAGTATGAGCTGATCGTCGAGAACTCGCTGAACATCACGCTCATCGAGGCCCCAGAAAAACTTCTGAAAGAGTATGTTGTGGTTTAGATTACGTCTTAACTGTTTACATACCGACATATGCATGAAGTACAGATGCAAATTTGCTCCGAAAAGCACGACGTATTGCTCGGTAAAAATAGGCATCCGGGTATTATGATACTAGTATACCGATGTACTACCGTAGGCTAAAACGGGGCCCCCAAAATATTTAATGGCTAAACGGGGCCCCTCAAGCGTAGCGCATTGGCGTTCTCCAGCAACGAATTTCAAAGTAAACAAGTGAGGACATGACCGACCTGCCGACGGTGTGTCCAACCATTATCACTCGTTTTTTTGCTCATTATCGGGCAGATGCTGCGGCTGCGAAGCAGGCGCAGGAGATGCCCGTGATCAGCATAAAAAACAAAAGTACGGAAAGAACCTGACTGTGTTGCTGCTATCTAGGTTTGAGATCCGATAGATAACTATTCTCTGGATTTTATATCCAGAGTCTTATTAATACCCGGGGATTGGGACGAGGTTGGAAACCTTACTATTTTTATAACCTGCATAAGCGGTACGTCTTCATCCAAGGTATAGCATAAAAGTCCACCTGTAGCTTTGGACAGCCTGTTTGATGTTTAAAATATGCAGTTATGTTGACCCATCCAGTTGAGATTAAGATTAAATACCTGTTGCTATTTTGTAACTTACATTGAGTTATATTACCTGCTGCAGCTTATGCACTCGAGCGACAACGGATTGTATCTAATACACTCGAACGACAGCGATGGGTATTACGACGACGACGTGTTTGCAATCCTGCTCCCGCAGCAACCATATCACCTCTTAAAAGCAGAGCGATTCTGCTTCGACCGTACCTCGTTTAGTCAGCCGGTTGAGAGGTGGGCATTGCGATTGTAATAAGAGCAAAAAACGAATGAGATGTAACGTTAGTTGTGTGCACATTACAAGGATGAGTTATTTTGTCGCTTTCATTGATTTTGTCGCCATAATAAGCTTTCTTAATTAAACCGGCTTGATGGGTGGTTAGGGTTGCTCTAATCTTCAATTAGCAAAACGGACAATAGCTGCCTGCTTTTGCCATTCCAGTTCTAGCGGCGGAATGGAGGAACTAGAGAAACGGCAGCAATACGCTTCATCCGAAGCACCTCTGTTTGATGCTGAGAGTGAAGACCCTCATGTTTGCAGGTTCGATGCTGTTTGAAAATCAGAAGCGCAGACTAGATGCCGTGGGACGTGTTGTTAAATTTAACTTTATGGTCAACGAGTCGTTGACTCGTTGTCTCGTTGACCATGAAGTCGAATTTAACAACGCGTCCCCTATCACGGCATATAGCCTGCGTTTCACATGGCTCGAGATCTACGAGACCTTCATCCGGCGTTTTCCGAATTTTTAACCAGTCGTGAACGAGTTGTTTGTGCAGCTTAGTGGCGATGCTTTTGAGTTCCTTCACGTTATTCGCCGTCTCGGTCGGTTTGAACAGAGCGGCATCACTATAGTTATTCAGGAGCGTCAGGACCATCGACGTAGTGGTTGCTTCCAGTGTCTTTGTTACTAATGATTCAAACTTTGAGTCCATTGTAAGAAAGACACTGGAAGCAACCACTACCATTTATGTGAATACAACGGTGCCACCCAAAAGGTATTTGAGACTGTTAAACGCAATGACGAAGACCTGAATCAGCATATGGATCTGGCGGTGCGCTCGACATCGTAAAGGAGGTCGCACCTACTTCGAGCTGGAATTGTGTGTTTATACTTCGAGGAGGACTCCTCCCACGGCCATAATGCGCGCACCAAAGCCGCGTATTCAAGAACAACAGATACCCATCCGAACAGGAACGTCGTACGCGTCGTTCAGTAGAACAATTGCTCTGCATCATAAGTCCTGTGAGTACGACATAATAGCAGAGCAAAACCCCGAATGTCAGGGACCTCGGCGGCATTCGGGGTTTCCCGTGTTGCAGTTGCACTTCGCTGTCTACAAGACTGGGTCCCGACCTCAAGGCACAGGGCCTGCGCGTGGCTGGCGCGTGCCTCTAGGGCCTGCAGTTGAAGTGAGATGAATGGTCCAATCTGATTGGCTGGTTTGGATGTGCCCGCCTATCCAAGTGTGTCAGTTGCATTGGAGCGTGTCCGTTGCAGTGCACTGTGCTTGGCTGATGGCTCGTGCCCGTCCCAATCATGTGTGTCCGTTGCATTGGAGCGTGTCCGTTGCAATAGTCAACTGAAGTCAAACGAGGGAGATACTAGAGAGACTGCATGAGTAGGAAGAAGCTAGCAGGACAAGGACATCTAACTCAAATGAATTCACTTTCGGATTTCTTTTCTACCCCTCATCGACTCCCAGGCGACGTCTGCACTTACAAGAGGATATGATCCCAAGCTACGCTGACACCGTCAAACTCGTGGAAGACAACTACTTCCACTGATGAGTACCGGATGATCAGTACCGTACTCGAGAACACGCCGAACATGACGTTGGCGTATGCGATCCAAGCTCTCCCCGGTGTTGATGCCTCGGATGAATCGGCATCGGCTCGACACAAGGCGTTAGTGGCGAAGAAGAGCTACGACAAGCGTCGGTTCGACGGCAAGTGCTTCTACTGCAAGAAGCCTGGGCACAAGGAAACGGGGTGCCGCAAGAAGAAGGTCGACGAGGAACGCGGGCAAGTCGCGAGGGAGACATCCAACTACGCGTTCACGGCTACAAGTGCGATGGGCAAGACTGAGTGGCTCGTCGACTCCGGTGCAAGCTCGCACATGACCAGCGTCCGGGACAAGTTCGTATCCATGAAGGAGCTGAAGACGCCAGTCCGCATCACGATCGCGGATGGCAAGAAGATCGACGCAGTTGCAATGGGCACCGTCGGATAGAAGCTGATGGACGGGACGTCTGTCACGCTGTCGGATGTTTTGTACATCCCTGAAGTTGAAGGAAGCCTCATCTCGGTGGCGAAGCTGGCCGAGAAGGACGTCGTCGCGCAGTTCAGCAAGGACAAGTGTGTCTTTCGCTATGGTGATGCTACCGTCATGGAGGCCAAGCGCTGTGGAAACGTCTACAAGTTGAAGACAGTGGGGGACGAGGTGTGTCATGCGGCGACGACATCTCGTACGGAGCCATGGGCAGTTGTACACGCCCGTCTCAGCCACATCCCGTTCAAGCGCTATGAACAGCTACAGACCATGGCCGATGGCGTTCCTCGCGTCGCAGATGAGCCAAGTGATCACGTGTGTGCCGGCTGCTGCATGGGCAAGATGCGAGAGGACAGCTTCTCTCGCAACCCCGAAAAGACCGTCAAGAGTGTTGGAGTCCTCGACCTCATCCACTCGGACGTCATGGATCCAATGCAGACAAAGACACCTGATGGCAGTGCGTACGCTGTCACGTTCATCGACGATTTCTCACGTCACGTCACGGTGTACTTCATGAAGAAGAAAGCGGAAGTCTTGGAGAAGTTCAAGATGTTCAAGGCCGACATGGAAAACGCTACAGGGCGCAAGATCAAGCGCATCCGCTCGGACAACGGCGGGGAGTACGGGTCGACTCTTCAAGGAGTACCTGTCCAAGCAAGGCATTCGTCATGAGAAGACAGTGCCGTACACGCCTCAGCAGAATGGACTGGCTGAGCGCATGAACCGGAGCCTCGTGGAGATGGCTCGTTGCATGTTCTACCACGAGGGCATCGACAAGAAGTGGTGGGCGGAAGCAGTCAACACGTCGGCGTGGATTATCAACAGGATTCCCAACACCGTGACTGTGAAAACGCCCTACGAGATCGTGTACCAGAAGAAACCTCAGCTCAAGAACCTGAAGGTGTTCGGTGCACTCGGCTATGGACACATCCCGGATGAGAAGCGCCGCAAGCTCGACGCCAAGGCGTTCAAGTGCCGTTTCTTAGGCTACGAGGATGGTGTCAAGGGATACCGCGTCCTGAACGTGGCAACTGGTCAAGTGAAGATTGTGCGCACGGTGAAGTTCATGGAGACCACCAGCACGGGCGACTTCATAAGTGGGGGTGTTGCAGTTGCACTTCGCTGTCTACAAGACTGGGTCCCGACCTCAAGGCACAGGGCCTGCGCGTGGCTGGCACGTGCCTCTAGGGCCTGCAGTTGAAGTGAGACGAATGGTGCAATCTGATTGGCTGGTTTGGGTGTGCCCGCCTATCCAAGTGTGTCCGTTGCATTGGAGCGTGTCCGTTGCAATAGTCAACTGAAGTCAAACGAGGGAGATACTAGAGAGACTGCATGAGTAGGAAGAGGCTAGCAGGACAAGGACATCTAACTCAAATGAATTCACTTTCGGATTTCCTTTCTACCCCTCATCGACTCCCAGGCGACGTCTGCACTTACAAGATTCCGTCTTAAACTGCTTCTTATCCCGGCTTTATCATTATTAATAGCACCGCCTCAATAAAGGTAGGATGGTGCCCTAATCTCTCATGCCTTAATCCCGGTTTAAGAACGCGAATACATGTACGACAAAGTGAGTGAAAGGCACAATAGCTTTTCGCCTTGGTAAAAATCAACGACGGTGTTTTACTCGTTACCGATTGATGGATCTTGATTTTACTGTTGGCTCAGCATGGGTGTACAGTAATGGGCGTCTTGGAGAGCCACCTGATAATATTGTTTTAGACGGGGCTCGCTTTGTGATAGGCCAATCAACATACATAAACCTGTGTATCTCAATAAATAATAACATGTGTGATTACAGGTGATTAGATATAAAGTGGCTCTCCAAGACGCCCATCACTGTATGATTATCTTAGGTTTAGAAAATGAAAAATAAATGTCTTACGAAGGTATTGTAGAACTGTACGAGCGCAATGCAATATCGATGCAGATTCTGCTTTAGTCAAGGTATCAAGACTTGACCCCTCGATTTTAGTACCGGCGCAAAAATCCAGAGCTGTTCCGTGCTAAGCTTAGCGCTAAGCTTAGCACGGCTTTGTATAACTGCTACATGTATTTACAAAGCCGTGACTTCGCACGGAACAGCTCTGGATTAAAAGAGCGTGTTCGCTACAGAACAAACAGCAGCGCGCTGCGAGCGAACGAGGTCTATCAAGGTTTTGGTAGTGTAGTAAGAATTCTGGCTTAGTAGTGATACTACTACTATTCGACTCTTAGCCAATATCAATACTACTAATATAGTAGATCGGCTTTGGCGATAGTATTACTACTACTAATATAACTACTATTAGTACCTCATGAGGCGAGTCCGAGGCCTTCGTAATTACTGCAAGCCGTGGGCGAGAGCCGAACACCTCAAGCTCTGCGAGCTTATGAAGAACTCCGACAAGGCCAAGGGCGAACCATTGCTGTCGACACTCAAGTCCCGCTGACCACACCTGAGAAGTCCCCGAGTGGACGCATCAGCCCGCACCACAGCTCGCTACGACGGTGTGCGGCGGGCGGAGCTTAGATCAAGTTACTGTTCGACACAGAGCTTTTAAGTAAAATAAAAATACAACGTAAATGTGTTGCGTGTTAGAAGCAGATGCATGCCTCAATCTATACAGTGCCTTCTTCTTCGGAGCTCAACATCGACAGCATTGCCGCCAGCCGTGGACAGGCGCTCAATCTAGAAGTTGAGAGACTCGTCCAGCGTTGGGAGCTGGCAAGACGTGACTCGCCGATCGCGAGAAGCGTACTGCTTCTCCGTGAGAGGTCGATAAACCGCGTGCGCGAGCTGCACCTTCTCGACAATCAGCTCCTCGCACTCGACGTAAAAATTGCGCTGCAAGTAGTTCTTCTTGACTCGCAGCGCCATTTGGTTGTAGTACGCGGGCGTCGTGTACTGCTGCAGTCTCTCCGCCACGTCGGACGAGCTGTTCGTCTTGCCTGCCAGGAGTTCCGGGAACGCGTCAGGAGCCGAAGTGGCACCGGCGGAAACCCCTCCTGGTCCTGGTACTGCTGCTGCTGGCGCTCGAATTCCACTTGCGCGTGCAGCTGCCGCCGCTGCGTGTCGAGCGTGTCGAGGTTCAGGTCAGTCGAATTCGATTGCTGCTCGGGTTGCACCCATGTCCTTCTTCTTAGTTGGCGAAAACCATGTCGCTTGCGGAATAAAAATCTGTGAGAGCAATGTTGCCCGAGTGGAGTCCCGATCAATCGTTTCATCAAGGTGATGCGGTTTCACAGTTAGATATTATTAAATGTGAAAGTGATTATTTCTTTTTACCGAATACCATTTATCATAGGTACTTTGTCCTAATGTTCAGCGGATGGGTCAACATACTATAATAATATTTTTACCATAGAGGCTAACATACAAACGGAGGCTGTAACTATTATATTTCACGCCCAACTATTTTCGGATTAGGGATGGTATAAATTATGCAAGGATTCGCCCCCATTCGCCTCCTGGGATGGACTCTGGATATAAAATCCAGAGAATTATAGTCCACTTCTCTATATCTAACGTCGTAATACTGTACTGGGATAGCCTGGAAGGCTAGGGACAGCCCAAATCGGATTAATTCGTCCTGGTAACTGAAGCCGGTAACTGAAGCCGGAGGCTGAAAGCAGTAGACCAAGCCGAGGCTACTGGTATTACCGGTATTGTCGGTAGCTGAAGCCGGTCGGAAACGTATATCGCTGTGTGTGCTTCAGCGGTGCGTCAAATACGGATCAGTGCAGCACGAGCAGTCTAACAATCAACTTTACGCCTTCACGGGGCGTTTGCTACTCAATGAGGATGACCAAGGGAGACCGCTGTGCCGCTGGGTCCTGAAAATCTGATTCTACGAGGGTGGAGCCTACCAAGTGGCGCGTTCATCGTGGGGCTCGTGATCTTTACGGCAATGAGAGCAAAGTACTGTAGAACTCACGCGCTGCGCCGTCGAAACAGAGAAACTCTGTTCTGCTACCGCACCGCGAACCGATGCATGCTGTTGATCTTCATGACCATGTTTGAGCTCTGCTTGGCGAGTGCGATCGCACTTAGCAAAGCAGAGTTTCTCTGTTTTGACGGCGCAGCGCGAACCGATGCATGCTGTTGATCTTCACGACCGTGTTTGGGCTTTTGCTTGGCGAGTGCGATCACATTCGCCAAGCAGAGCCCAAACATGGTCATCCTCTACAACAACCTAGTGCCTACGTATCGCTCGACATCATCAAGGTGCTGCAGACGAATCGCATCACGTCAGACGCGAACATGACGTATGAAGGGACCCACGCCGTTGCGCGCACCTCGGAGCTCAACGAAGAGCTCGGGACGTCTTCAGCGACAAGACGGGCACGCTCACATGCAACGTGATGGAGTTTCGATCTCCATCGAAGGCGCTTCTTCGGATTTCGCTATCTCGTGTAGCACTTTCAAAGCAGCCAAAAAAACGAATCAATTTCACGACTACCGTCGGGTTTATTGAATAAACCGATGCGAGCACGCACAAAGACGACTTTATTCTTGCTCTCTTCAATCTAATTTTCCTGTTGTAAAGAGTCATACGAGTTTTGAGCTTCTCGTTGAAGAAAACGAGTAAATGTTTTTAGCAATACACCTTCGTTATCGTTGCTATCCCAGCCTATGCTATGAGCCCTAGTTCGAAAATTTATCCCAGCGCGAATTTGCCCAGTAGATATTAGTTGTTGGGAAGTGATACATGCCAGAAGAAGAGAAAAAGGACTCGGTTCTCACCTTACGACAATCTGGAAGAACAAAACAACTTCATAATATGAGCGTGCATATTATGCATGCTCCGGGCCAAGTGCACAGCAGAGGGACTGCTCGGTGTAGATCTCGTTAATCACAGCTTAGCCGAGATGGCGGATCGCCCAAAGGGCGAACGATTCACAGAGTACAGAGAGATTGGTTATATTGGAGCGACACCAACAGCTCGCGGATGTATTTTTTCACTAGTCTTGGGGCGCGAAACTTGCTGTATTGACACTGCCTCCTGCCTGGGTGCGGCGAGGAGGGTTAAGCTAACTACATGAGAGGTTGTAGACTTGGTAAACTGGACGCAAATTGCGAAGTGAGCCTATTCTAGTGTAGTGATGATGCTTCCGCTTGTAGCAAACCGTTCACACGGCTGGAACTTGTCTGGCTCGTGATGAACCGCGGTTCATGAAGTACGCCGAACCCTGAACCGACAGCGTGAAAAATTACTTTCACCAGGCGATCCCAGTAAAAGTACACATTCAAAAAGTAGAAGTACTTTTACGCTTTGGGTACATGGCAAGAAACCATAAATTGCCTGTCGTCTCCTAATGTCGCTCCCAAGGAAGCCAAAACTTGTTCTTGATTACGCGAATTTCCTGCAAGAAATAAAATGATAAAGCAAGAATCTTATCTGTTGTACTCCGATATAGCTTTCAAGATACGCATACCAGGTATCATCCTTAAATTTGCGGTTTAAACAGGTGGAAGCGGCCGCTCTTGGGGGGCAACTTTGGCTCCGGCAATCTGTAGTCCTTGGGGGTCATCGACTTGAAAAGCTTCGCGAGCATCGTGTTCCATATCGAATCCTTCCACGACGTGCTTTTCGTAAGCTTAGCTGCACTATCAGCGTTCACAGGAACAGCTTCGGTGCTTGCGAAAAGGATGACTGCGACGAAAGCGACGAGGAAGGCTAGACGCATAGGGCTGAAGTCGGCACGAGGCTGCTTTTTACTTGGTCTTGGGTCTTGGAGAGCGAAAATTCAAGTGAGCGACGAGAGAATGATCGTACGTACACTCAGTGTGTGTCACTCACTAGGTTGGGAGTGCCATAGCAAGCGTGGAGTACATGTACAGTCGTTTACCTCATTTGCATAAACGAATTATATAGGACAATCTATTGATAGTTGAATGATTTTTATGCTACATCGAATCTTAAGAAGCTATCACTTCGGTATTTTGATACAATCCACCCTGGAGAATTAGAGGTAAATACTGTACCGTTACCGGTTGATTACTCACCGGTCAGCGATCATGTGCTCGGGAATAATCGCACGAACAACAGGTCTTCAAAGCACAGGAACAGTATCCGCCTCACCCCTACCAATGTTTAAAAACCTTTATTGTTGTGCCTTTCCATACAAATGGCCAATCGGACTCCGAAATGTCAGTACATGTATTCCCCGAACAACAGGTCAGATTCTTACCGGTACAGTAAAATCCGTAATTAATCTGGGTGCATATTTAGTGTGGATTCCCATTTACTCTGGTCCAGACTATTAGTGTCGTGATCTGTGATACACAATTCAATTTTGATGATAATTTCATCCAGAATTGATCATAATATGATCCGAAAGTGGCGATAAATCATCCAAAACACATCCATCATAGTCTACACCATGTATACCAACGTTAGCATTGATGAATGCCTTATTGGTTATTAGTGTGGATGATTTTGACCCACACTATTAATAATTGTGTTGAACTACCAATAATTTTGCCGGCGCAAATAGTGTGGACCAGAGTAATTACTGCTTTTGCTGTACAGTACCTTTCTTGCGTTTTATCATAGAACCCCCGCAAATCCTTAGAGCGGTATTCAATTTAAACGTATGGCATGTTGGAAGGATACACATACTGTAAGCTGTACCAGGGGTGGTATACTGTACTGTACTTGTAGTACAGACTAGAGCGTGAGACCGAGACGCCCGATATATCCGTAGCCAATCACAGGTCTGCTCGACTCGAGCCTCGAGCTATATGGATCAGCGTATGGAGGTATCGAGTTTTATTTGTCTCGTTCTCACGCTCTGTAATACAGATTCTGTACTGTACCATACTGTAGAAAACACCAAGCAAATCCCTGGAGCGGTGATGTAATCATTGAACGCATTGTATTGTGAGGAATCGTGTTACAGTACCGGTACAGGCAAAATGACCAAAGACGTATGAAATCGGTCGGTATTGGTTTAAAGGGGAAAAGCTGTGACGGTATGTGTGTTCGGTATCCAGCTGGAAATACAAAGACTAAAGAGGTATGCTCGGTAATGCTAAGAGTGTCTGAATATGGTAGCATATCGCTGCGATTCTAACTCCAGAAAAATACCTTAAGGTTTGTATGGTGCTTCCAGCCAATAGGAACATGCCATCCGCGATTCTTTGGATTTTCAACCAATGGATACTGTCGTTGGTTAAAATTTTGACCAATTGAATCGAGAGAAGGACTGCCAACCGCTGATCTGAACATTCCAACAATATCTGGTTGGAAACGTGATTTGATATCGAGTATGCCATACAAAGAACAAGTGAAATACAAATAGAATAAATATTCATAGGTTTCCAACCCCCGCTAGCTCATCTGCGACGCCATTCTGCGTTCAGACACACACAGGCATGTCGGTGGCATCGCTAGTTCCTGCGAACAGCCAGCGAAGCCGAGCGACGGCTGTGAAGTCCTTCGAAGACTTCCTCGTGAAGAAAGAGGTGACGCTCACAGAAGTGCATGATCGTATTTCTAAGGACAGTACAGGTAAAAGTTTGTTTGTCATTCTGGACAAGTATGGATGGTTCTTAGTAAAAAAAGTAGGAAGGCAAGGAGTAGCTCTGTCCAAGAATACTGTTCTATCTTACTTTGGTAATGTGAAGAACTGGCTGGCGGATCTGTACCCACAGCAGAGCCAATGTGTCTCTAAGAAGCTACAAAAGATGCTATCAACTCTAGATCGGTACTGCGAAAAGAGGCCAGAGCAAGGTGTCACGAAACAAGTACCACCATGTACTAAGAAGGATATAAAGACTATCATCTCGGCTCTCTACACGCACGCTTCCGCCAACTCCGACTACCTGGATGCGGCGCTAGTGGCATTGATGTGGTACCTCTACGGTCGTGGTTCTGAGGCTGAACAATTGGAAAAGGCCCAGCTGTGTGTATACCCAGGTAGGAAGCTTGCAAGGTTTCTATTTCGTTTGTATTGATTAAACTATTAGACTAAAGCTGACAACTCTGTATGTATATGCTAGGCGGTATGATATTTCTCCGCTTTAAACGTGTGAAGACTGCCTCACAACAGGGTATCTCCCTGTTTAAAGATCCTAACGACCCCTTCACATGCCCGCTACACGTGCTTGCTGTCGCTCTCGCCCTTCAACCTGCTCCAGGAACTCGCATCTTCCCGCAATTTGCTGCCGTACCTGTGCTGTCCGCATCCGAAGGTCAAGATGAAGATGACGAGCTGGGCCTGATTGCGCAGCTGGACCGTGAGCTCGAAGAAGAACCTACATGCAAGACGCCACAGCCACGTCGAGCCAACTCAGCCCCTGGTGCTCAAGCTTATATCAATAGACTATTAGTCATGGTTAGTGGACTGCCAGCAGCAAAGGAGAGTGGACTCACGAAGGGACTCACCTCGCACTCCTTCCGACGAGGCGGGGCCATGCACGCCAACGCCGACTGTCGTATTAGTCCTAACTGGGTTGTTGAACGCGGAGGCTGGAATATGTCGCGCGTGAGCAAAGCGTTTTCCTACATGCTGAACACAACACACGAGGATCAACAAGTTGCGCGTCAGTTGAGCGGGTGGAACCCGCAAGCTGGCGCCCGACTTCCAGACCTTTCTTCCCTGGACGGCGTTGTCCGGACGCGCGTCGAAAAGCTGCAGGAGCTCCTCTTCGCTGCTGTCACTGGTTTCCCGACACTGTCTTGGAACTTGGACCCCCAGGTGCTCGAAGTCTTGATGGCGACCTTGATCCTGCACTTTCCCGAGATGGAACACCATCGCTTGGACAGCCCGTACGTTCGCCGAATTCATGAAGCCCTTGGTGTCCTCAACATACAGGCCTCCGAGCTGTTGGCATGGTCGATCACCCTCCGAGCTGCATTCAATCCACCTGCAGAAGAGAAACACGAAACAGCGGCTGAGTCCTCCCAAAACATGATCCGTGTTCTCGAAAGGCTGTCGCAGCAGCTCGACGAGCTGCTGCTCCGTCAAACGCGCGTAGAAGAAAAGCTGGCAGCTTTGGGGGCGAACACAGAATCTATTGACAAGCAAACAAACACTACCGAGCAGCAGCACCAAGAACTCGAGCAGCCGCAGCCAAAGCGTGCACGCAAGCGGGCCTCAAAAGCGCTGTCGACGGTGTGGTTTGAGTGGTTCACTGCTGTACCACGCATGTACGAATCAACAACAGTTAGCAAAGCTACCCTTCACGAGTCACGGCACGCCGTTGCGTTCATGATGCTCTGCTTACCTTCAGGGTTCAAGCTGGATCCGGCCTCGCCAGCGTACAAGGCGGAGGTTTACGCACTTGGAGTCGAAGCCGAGCAGAAGACCCTTGAATACTTGGCTGCCCAAGGCTCACAGGCTGCAGCCGTTGGCTCGGTCGTCAAAGCCATGCGGGCGCTCCACAAAACAGGCCATCTTTCCGTCCTCCTTGACCAGTTTCGTAAGCGCTACTACGAAGGCGAAGTCGTCGACCCAACGCCCAATTCCGCCCTTCCGCCATTCCTGCGTTTTACCTAAATGCACACGCAACACACTAAAAGGTCAATAATATATGCAATACGTACAATAGGAATGGTATGTACTCGCGTAGCCGAACTGTCTGAAAACAAAACCAAAAACAAATCATATTTTATGCCCATGCCGGGGTTTGAACCCGATCCTCCAGGCCCGAAGGCCTGGTGCTCAACCTCACGAGCTCCATGGGCGCGGGTAAGTCGCATTGGATAATAATCAGCCAGCCCACAGGCGCAACCCAACGCACGGGCCAACAGGGCACACGACCCAGGGTCCAGCGCACACGACCCAGCAGCACACACGGTCCAGCGCACACGACCCAGCAGCACACACGGTCCAGCGCACACGGTCCAGCAGCACACGGCCCAGCAGCACACACGGTCCAGCGCACACGGCCCAGCAGCACACGGCCCAGCAGCACACACGGTCCAGCAGCACACACGGTCCAGCAGCAGAACGGCCCAGCAGCACACACGGTCCAGCAGCACACACGGTCCAGCGCACACGGTCCAGCAGCACACGGCCCAGCAGCCAGCAGCGCCTGTGTTCACGCAGAGACAACACCAACATAGTCAGCACAAGCAGCATCACACGACTCGTCGCACTAACCTGGAAGCTTCTGGACTGTTGGCCGGGAATCCGATCGGCGATCGTGAGGTTAAATGTCAGCTTAATAAAAAACCTTATACCGTTGCTAGACCGGTTTTGGTTGGAAGCGGTCCAACCCAGTTGGAATTTTCCTGGTATGGTACAACAGCGAAAATCAATACGAGTAGTACGCAGGAACGATGCCATGCAGTCTACAGTACACCCCGGGAAACTACTTTGGCAACTCCATGCACTTCTAAAACACAAACGTTCACTCGATCTTCCACGAAGAGAAGCGAGGTCACTGTGCTCATTACCGCCAGGAACGCTGTGTTCGTCGCGTTCATTACGAGCGTCACGATGGTGTCGAGCGTTGGCCAATACCACTATCGGTGCAATATCTGGTGTCTTCATATTGCCCGCCCCGAACTCCTTGATCACCACGACCTTGATGAGCGACCTGACCGTGGGGAGCGTGGTGATCTTGGGCAATACCGGTACCATCCTCTCCGTGAGCTTCATTCGCTTGGGATGGGGTCCTCAGTGGCTGCTTGAGTAGGGTACTTCAGGTAGTAGTATCAGCCGAAAGCACAGTGGTGAGTCGGTGAACGCGAGGCTCGCCCGCTACAAACGCGTACAAGTATTATTCCAGTTTGTCGGGTGGAGATACTCGGGGTTAGATAGAACACTTAAAATTGGGAGTGAAGCGACCTTTTGATACATGACCTCGGCTAAATAAAACATCACAACCAATAATCGAGGCAATTCCCAGTCCTCGGGATTCATACACTTAGCAGTCGGTCTGGGGGACAATCCAGTACTTTTTCTACTGGATCATGGTAATTCCTCTCCATACCGGTATTTACCACACACCCATTTTGTTACCGTTATTTTCCCTCTGTCTCAGATGTATCCATGCGTTCTCTTACAGGGTATAATGTTCTTCTAAAGGAAGATTCCTCCCAGTCCGTTACGCCACCATAGTTAGTCAGCACTAAGCCATGAGCGGGGGCTTCGTGGCGGTGGCCCTCGGGCTCATGCTGCTCAAGCTGTACACGTGGGCGGCGGTGGTGCGCGCTCAGTCCAGTCTGCCCCTCAACGGCCTGTACCTCCTGCTCACCGCGCTCATGCTCTGGAGCTACGCGCGCGCGATGCGCAGTCGCCCCGCCAGCCGGAAGCCCTTGAACACCGACAGCCCGCAGCTGTCCGAGCGCGTGACGCGCTACTGCGAGCGCTGCGACGCCGACAAGGCCTTGCACGTGCACCACTGCTCGGTCTGCAACCGCTGCGTGTACCGCATGGACCACCACTGCCCCTGGACGGGCAACTGCGTGGCCTGGAGCAACAAGAAGTTCTTCCTGCTCTTCCTGCTCTACACGTCGCTGAGCTGCCTCGTGTTCAACGCCATGGCGTCTCCGCTGGTGTGGGACGCGCGGTTCCGTCACTATGAATCGCTGTTGAAGTGCGGCTGGGCGCTGTCGCTCGGCGTGGGGCTGCTGCTGGCCGGGTACTTCGTCTTCCACCTGTGGCTGCTGCGCGAGGGCAAGACGACGCTCGAGTTCCTAGCTAGCAAGAGAGGAGAGTTCGCAGACTGCAGCTTCACGCACAATGTCACGGTGTACTTCGGCCGAGATGTGGGGAGCTGGTGGCTGCCCACGACGCCCATGCTGGATGCGGCTATGGGAGGAAGAAGAGAGCGTGATGACGACGGAGAGGAGATGCTACAACTGGTGGTGGAATAGAAAAAAGAAATTATGAACCATTGCCATACCTGCCTGTCTGCTGCTTCTTCTTCATTTCTCTTTCTTCTTCTCTTTCCGCTTCTTCTTCTCCTTCTTGCGCTTCTTGCGCTCCTGCTGCAGGTCGTCGAACATCTTCTTGTACGTCGACAGCTTTGACTCGTAGAGCTGCTCGATCTCGATGGCCATCTGGTGCACAGGCTCCCCCACGCGATTGAACGTCTTGGCGTTCATGGCCATGAGCTTGATATCCGACGTGAACTGGTCGATCTTGGAGTACTCGGCGCGCTCGACCTTCTCCTTCATCCGCGTGAGGTCCATCGGGCTCTTGATGTAGTCGAAGTAGTTCGGCACGCCCAGACGCTTGCAGTTCTCCTTCGTGAACTTCTGCAAGAACGGGTTGCCGGGTTTGCCGCTCACGACCCAGCCCGCCCACGTGAGTCCGCGCAACTCCGTGACGAGTGGCGCCAGCAGCTTCTGCAGCACGGAGGCGTCGTCCCTCTCTCGTTTCTTCTTCTTCTTGTCCTTCTTCTCCTTGCGTTCCTTGTCGTCCTTGGCCTTGCCCCTCTGCTTCTCCGCGTGAGCTGCTCGCTCGGCGCCAGTGGGGGGTGGGGCGTGGATCAGCCCCGACGTCTTGCGGCTGCTGAGCGGGTGCAGCACGGGGCCGCTCTTGCTGCCCGCGGGCAGCTGCAGCGCGCTCTTGACCACGCTCTCGGGCAGCGGCTCGATCGGGCGGTCGAAGGGAACGCCCTCCAGCAGCGACAGTAGGTCGCCCTTGGTCTCCCCGGGCGTGAGCGAGTCGCGCGCCTCGCCCACGCCGCGCAGCAGGTGGTGGTAGGTGCTGGGCAGCGTCGTGTCCGCCATCTTGGCGAGCTGCGGCTCCAGCTTGTAGTGGGTCATGAGGTTGCGGTAGTCCACCTCATCCTTCTCGACTGCAATAGTAAAAATATTAAAATATTAGCAATAGAAGTAGAAGAAGAAGGAGAAGATAGAGCAGGACGCACTGCTTTGAGTGCCTCGCACGAGATAGAATTGCTCCGGATCCAGCGTAGCTGCGAAGACAAGAAGGTGCCAGTAGAGAGAGGAGAGTGTCAGCTATCAGATAAGCGCCCCCGCGACGGCGGAAGACCACGAGAACGTGATCTGTACCGCGGTCAAGACCGTCAAGAACGTACCATTCGCCATGTCGGCGGCGCAGCGCCAAATTGAGAATGAAGTTTAATTACGTGTAAAAACATTTTTTTATTGCCTAAAATGTATTAATAACCTCTATATTAGTACAGTATACATTACGTTAGTACTTCTACCGAATATATCAATGACGATGAAAGGTGCCACCGAGTGCCGCGTGCTGGTCGTAGGCGGCGGCGTGATCGGCCTCACTTCGGCCTTGGCGCTGCTGCAGAGTGGCTTCAAGCACGTGCGCGTGGTCGCCGACAGCTTTGATGTCACCACGTCGCATGTGGCTGGCGGTCTGTGGATGCCATTCTCGCTGCCGGACGATGCCGATTCCGCTAAGCCTTGGTACTAAAATAGTATACTATTTTATTGTTGGAATACTAACGCTTAGTACTATGCTAATGCTACAGGAGGTGGTGCGAGGTGAGCTACGAGTGGCTGACCCAAGTGATGAAGAAAGACGGAGAGGAAGCGGGCATTCACGTAGTGGACGGCGTGGAGGTGGCCAGTGAAGGCCCTCCGTTGGTGGTGAGAGCGGATACTACCCATATTTTACGATTGCTATTTTAGTAATGGTTGCTACTATTTTTCCCTTGCCAGGTGCATCCGTACTGGGCCCATTGTGTGGAAAACTTTCGACTATTGAGCCGAGAGGAGGCGGAGCAGGTGTCGCCGGATGCGGTGCACGGGTTCGCGTTCGGTACAATCATCTACAATACGGGGTACAGTATGCGTAGTGAGTTGCAGGCGTGAAGTTATTGGGGGTACTGATGTACATTTATCCTACGATCTCTGGATTCAATCTTTGGTGCGGTTGCAGAGTGTTCATGACGTGGCTACAGAAACAAGTTCGCCAGTTGGGCGGCAAGTTCGAGGAACGCCGTGTGACTGACTTCGACGAGGAGAACTGTGATCTGCTGGTGAACTGTACCGGTGCGATGTCGCCTGAATGATTTTTTATTAACTAGTTAACCCTTGATAGGTAGCTTGAACTGATCGATATTGTTTTGTTTTTGCTTTTCAGGGCTTGCGGCGAAAGAGCTGGCTAAAGATGACACTGTCTATCCAATTCGTGGCCAGATCATTAAGGTGGGCAGCTACCAGTTTTGGCATGACAAAGCGTACAATGCACATATGCTGATGGGTAAATCTTCTTGGCGACAGGTTCATAACCGCAAGCTGGACAAGTACGCAGCTGTAATTCATAGGGACGGACATCATACGTACATCATCCCCCGACCGCACGGAGACGTTGTCCTGGGTGGAACAGTGCAGCCTCATAACTGGAGCACAGATAACGATAACGCGGATGTGGAGGGCGTATGGGAACGCTGCTGTAAGCTGTGGCCAGAGGTGCGCAACAGCAAGGTAATCGGTCCCGAGGCAGGTTTGCGCCCTGGGCGTACTGGTGGTGTGCGCCTTGAGGCGGAATCCCGTCCAACGAGACGCGGGGCTCTTGTCATTCACAACTATGCTCACGGCGGATCGGGCCACACGTTGCACTGGGGGTGTGCACAGGATGTGGTGGCGCTCGCCAAACAGCATTTTCCCATGAAAAACGTCAGCAAGCTGTAGATGAGGCTCGAGGTAATCGGGAAGGCTGTCCCAGCCCAAGCGTCGTAGCAACAACGAGTTGTTTATTGCCCCAAGAGAAGAATATCCTCTGGTCACCGCGGGGGGGGGGGGGGGGGGCATCTTGCGGATTGACTTGTAGAGCATCTTATTTCAAGTGAAGGCATGCTGTCTGGGGAACTTTTCCGTGATTTCGCTCCATGCCCTGCTCTTCCGGGAGCAGGAATCCGCCGCACAATTCACTCAATATACGTATGTACCGCCACGTGCGTAGTACTATTCCTACACCTTTTTCGCGTTCAAACTTCTTGCCTAAGTTATTTGCTCTTCAGGCTGGCGTAGTTCACTGTATTTTGCGATATTATGATGTCTTGTGCAAATTATGCAAGTTTCCTCAGTTTCCCCGACGTCCTGTTTTTTGTTGTTGTTTATTCGTCCTGCATGACAAACTCGAGCTCTTCGTAAGCTGCACGCTGGAGCTCCTGCGTCACCCGCAATTTGGCGATCAATTCAGCCTCCTCGGCCTCCATCCGATGGATCTTCCGCTCGGACAGCAACCGCTTCTCGTGCTCGCGCGCTAGATTGTCGCGAGCTTTCTTGATCAATTCCTTTTCGTAGTTCTTCTGTGCGATCTGCCGTTGACGTACCGCGCGCTTTTCGTTATCTCGGATCTCCTGCGAGCGTTCGGCCAGCCACGACCGATCCATCTCTCGCTGCCGCCGAATTTGATCGAGGTGGTGCTTCCTCTCGGCACGTGTCTCCTGGACAATCTGAACTCGCTGTGATGTATACTCCGCGATCAGCTGGTTGCGACGCTCTCGTGAGGAAGACTGCATCATGTTGTTGTATCCGCATGCAGCCTTGATATCGCGTTGCATCTGCTCCATGGTCTCTTGCTTGGCGCGTTGTTTGTTCTCGTTGCGCTTCTTGATGGATTCGATCTCACGAGCTCGGCGCTTGGCTTCTTCGATGCGCTTTTGCGCTCGAACGTCCTCTGCTCGAAGATGCGCCAAGCGATTCGCCAGCAACTGAGCATCAACTTCCGCTTGTCTGCGTTGATTTTTTGCATCAAGCATGGCGCATTGTAGCTCGGAGTACGCTTCATCCTGCTGCTGCGAGCGGGGTGAAGTGACATTTGTCGCTTGGGCTGGCGCCGACGGAGGAGCGTCGTCGATGTCATCTGCGTTTTCTTCGAACCACTCGAGAAATGTTAACTTGGTGATTTCACCCGTCGCGTTCGGGTCCATATCATCGAGCGCTCGGTCAAGAACCTTCGGGGACGCATTGAACCCCATATCAATGAGCAAGCTACCGAGGTGTTCCGTGCCGAATACGCTACAGAAAAACAGTCATCGCTTGAATTTATATCACTCGAAACAATAAGCACAAGTAGTGAATAAAATACGAAGCCTACATACTTGTTTCCCGTGTCGTACTGAGCAAACAAGGCATCGAAATGCGGAGTTTCGCTTTCATTCACGAGTTCGGCATGCCGGGTGCTGTTTTGGTCATCGTCTGACATCGTACAGGCTTGACTCGCTGCCAGGTAGCTGGTCGCTTGCTTGACAAGATGGAAGTGTCGTGCAGAGCCTTCATTTATCGCGCCATGCAGGCAAAAATAGTGTGATGAAGTCTATAAAAAGAGAATGCACGTTGGGAAGTCTGCGTCAGTTCATCAAGTCTATCTATGTTACTGTAAGGTTGAGATAGAAGGATTGTGTAGTGCTGGGACGGAAGTACAAAGTTTGGTGGCAAGCCAGCCCTTGCCAGTGGCAGTGCCGCGAGAGGTGAGAATTGTGTGGTGTGGCAAGTGCCGCGAGAGGTGAGAATTGTGTGGTGTGGCAACTTGCCGTGTGGCAACACCATTGTGTGGTGTGGCAACTTGCCGTGTGGCAACTTGCCACACCACACAATTCTCACCTCTCGCGGCACTGTTTGCCATTTCGATCTTGCAAGTAGGAAGCGATCACAGCCCACTTGGTCGCTCCGTATTTCTTCACCAAATTCAGCATCTGCTTATCTTCCGCTTCAGTCCATGATCGCTTCACAACCGTGTCAAAGCTTTGGAGCTTGTTCCAGCGCTTGTCTTGTAGCAGAAGGCAAGAAATTTCCGACGTAACCCGAGGGTACACTTTTTTTGCCAAAACGGGACAACAGTTACATTTCCGGCCTTCTCCGAGCCGAATCCGATACAACGGCTATTTGAGCTGCGCAGAAGGCAAGAAATTTCCGACGTATTTTCGTAACCCGAGTCACTTTTTTTTTGCCAATACAAAAAGCAAAATACAACTCGTACCGTACATTCGCGTTGTTCATTTCAGGTCGGAACTGTTATAATGAATATAACCTAAAAAACGAGAGCTTTGCGTAGGCTGGGATAGCTAAAGAACTTTGATTGAAGCGAAATGCGGGGCACTGGTACGGTGCATTTGTACTGTATTTAGTGATGACTGAAGGAGCGGTGGCCTTCTCTCATTTTTAGACAGTGATGACCTACCATAGATGCAGAGTACATGTGAGTCGGATTCACTTGCCTTCGACCGAGAGGGGCATCTGGTGCGCCTGCTTCGCAGCCGCACCATCTGCCCCGTGCACAGGTAACTGGCAAACTACTGTAGCAAGTATTTTAATAGTATTAAAATACTAACAGAAATACATCGTTAATTCAATTTAGGCGAGACAGCGAAGCTAGAGCGTAAGGTATCGAATCAGTACAGTAGTCCGTCAGTTTTGCGCTAGTCGGTGCGAGGGATTCTATAACTCGGCAGCATGAGATCGAACGAACTCAACTCATGATACCCGCAGCATCCTGAATGGCATCATGTGCATTATATAACTGCTTGGAAGTGCATATACTACGTAGTATTACTATGGATATGTCGCGTGCAGATACCGCGGCTGCGAAGCAGGCGCAGGAGATGCGCCTAGATAATATATTATATGAGCGGCGCTACCAGCCCAACCCTCTAGTAATAATATACTATGGTCCCAAACACTACATGCCATGTAGTGTTCCACCTCCCTGGATACAATGTATCCAGGGAGGTGGGGGGGTGGGTGGGGGGGGGTGGGGGGGGGGGGGCAACGTGTCGGCTCTCTAAGCAGTCGTCATAAAACTTCACATGTCAGTACCGGTTACCGGCTTCAGTTTTACCGGAGCCAGTTTTACTGGAGCCAGTTACCGGGCGACCGCCTAATTAATGTGTGTTGGGCTGGCCACAGCACTCCCTCCGGGGTTACTGCTATCCCAGAAAAGTGTCAAATCAAATCTCGAGATTGTGATATTTCAGGTCGGAAAAAAATAAAGTATAAGTATACAGTATCGCAACATAAGCTCTCCCTCGCAGCTTTCCCGCAACATTGTCAGCCACATCAAAAACGACGTTCTCATTTTTCTTGAAAACCATCAAGCATGGGATACGTCGCCTTGGTCCAGGGCGCAACGGGCGCAGTCGGTCGCGATCTGGTGGCTGAGCTGGTGCAATCCTCTTCATGCAGTCGAGTCATCGCCCTCACGCGTCGGGAAATCCCCGAGACCCAATGGGGCCAAACGTTTCCCTCCATGGACGTCGCTGCAGCGCAAACGAAACTTGAAATTGTGTCGGTGGATTTCGAGGAGTTGCATCGCGACTGGAAGAAAGTCACGGGCAATATTGACGCCGCATTCTCATGTCTGGGGACGACCCGCAAAGATGCGGGCTCGGCCGAAGCCTTCCGCAGAGGTTGGTGGGTGGTTCTGTGCTTGGTTCTCAAAATTTGGGAATTTAATGTTAGAGTTTTGGGTGGCTTCGTGCAGTGGATTTGGAGTACGTGACAACGTTCGCGGAGCTGGCAAAAGACGCAGGAGTGCCGTATTTCGGACTGCTGACTGCCAGTGTAAGATATTTGTGCTGAACTAGGTTGGAGGCAGGCTGAGAGTTGATACTGACTATTGTGGGTTGTTGCAGAATGCCAACAAAGACAGTTGGTTCCTGTACCCGCAAACTAAGGGAGAAGTGGAGGAGAACATTAAGAAGCTGGAGTTTGAGCGCACGTCGATTTTCCGACCGGGGTTGATCAACCGTGGTGGACTGGCACGTACCGTGGAGTCGATCGCAGGCTACCTCTTACCCAGCGTGAGTGTTTTTTTCATTTGTTTTATTTTTGATGGTGTACACTGATGTGATGCGTTTGCTTCTCTTCAGGTGACGACTCGTGCTATCGCAAAGGGAATGTTGGTGGACTACGAAAGTGGGCGCAAGGGGCTGACGGAGTGGAGCAATGCGAATTTAAAAGAGCACGAGCCTGTTCCGGTCGCGAGCGACAGGCAGACTGAGCTCTAGGTCGTTTCTGAAAGGAGATCGTATTACTACTGCTAGTAACAAGTGATCCGTGCTACGAATGCTTGATTCTGGCTTGGTATGGTTAACGGTTAGTTCGCCACCGCGCTGCATAGTGGTGTGCGTTAATGAAGCGCTTGTCGTAAGTCGAGATTTTGACGCCATGGGTGCACTTCGTAATGCGAGGACCCCATACACCCGCGTTTCTGGATGCCGGACGGTATATCGGCTTGGTAAGCCGATATTTAACCGATATCCTCCATCACGATCTGTCACCGTTTGAACCCCGGCACATCAAGTGCCCCAGACAACCTTGTCTGAGGCAGGTTGGCATGAAGCCGGACATCGCCCATCACTTTTACTGCTTGAAGGTATGCGCCACAAGATAAATGTATGATCTGCTGGCTCGCGGTACATGTAAATATTGCAACGCTGAGCTGGTTTTCATAAGTATCTGATGCGGCCAATTCAGTCTCTCGGCCAATTCCCTCCATTTCCCAATTAGCAAGCTATCGATCGGACCTTGGATTTTACCACCTACCAATGCGTGCTGGTTTCGTCTTCGTCCTGCTCGCGCTGCTTGCGTGCTGCAATGGAATCACCAACGCCAAAACTGCCGCCAACGTGAGCACTCTGCACACGGACTCTATCAGCACCCCCATCAACGGTGACTCCACACGACGCAACCTCAGGGGTAGCATGACGACAGTTGCGAACGATGAAGAGAGAGCGCTGGGGGGCTTGGCAGAGCGAGTGACAAGCTTGTTGAAGAGAAGCCCGGGTCTGACCAAGCAAGTCGAGAAAGTGCAGAAGAACCCCGGCATGGCCAAGTCGCTAGAGAAGGCGACACTCACAGAGAAGGGTTCGAGCAAGCTGCGCGCCTATTTCGCGAGACTTTCAGCCAACAGCTCGAAGGCGCAGAAGTTTTTCATTTTAGCAACCATCGTGCTATTCGCGGCTGGTATTATAGTAACGTGGACTTAGCATGGAGCGGTGAGACGATTTGCTTCAGGCAAGGTATTTCTTTTCAAGTACCTATGCTGTATGCTGGTGCTTCACAGCCAAAATCGTCAGCATTTTTTTTTAAATATCCCACACTTTTCACAAGTCGTCGTTCCGATAGTCATAGATTTTTACAAGCTGTAAGTTGTGTGCACCATATTCTATCGGAACGACGACTTGTCAAAATACTTCGAAGTACTACGAACTTTATCACTCCCCTGACCATTTTACCCGATCGATAATACTACTTTATGGGGTAAAACAAATACACCAAAGTGTAGTTTGGTTAACACAATGACAGAATGCCACAGTAAGAGTCCTGCCGGTGAATTCAAGTGTTACCATTAAATTCTATGCCAGAAAACAGAGAATCAAAACTTACAGTAGCGAAGGAAACTGCTAGGTGTTATCCAGGATAACTTATCCTCCAGCGCAGGCTACATGTACGTTAAAAAATCGCGAATCTAACGAAATCTGTTTCATTGAAAAGACAAACGGGGCTGCGGAAAATCGCGTGCAAAATTATCACAGGAAACAAAGACTAACGATGCCTCCTCGACGGTCGTATGATCTGTAGAGCTCGAATTCACATTGTGTTAGCCGAACAACACTTTCGTAGTGCTGTCGTCGCTGGAGACAATTTACTCTTCCCTGCGCAGTACACACAGTATTGCCTGTTTCCGAGCAATTTCCATAATCCAGTACAGATGTACTGGATTATCTCAAAACGCAAAATTAATTCAGCGAAAATCTGTCATTTGCAGTACATATCGGCGCGCTGGGTTCGGGACATACTTCAACGAGGCCCTTTACCTTCGATAGCTTGAGAGCAAAGAATGATCGAAGCTAACGTTCGCGTGGATTTTAGCTTCTGAATACCGGTATTGCCGCCTTGGGCTTACTTACTGTTGCTTTCACTTGTTTCCCTCTATCCATCAGCCACGCACCATTTACAAATTCAGGATGCGCAGCATCTCCTTGTCGAAGCACGGTTTGAGCAGTGCCGATAGTGATCTTAGTCGTAGCCACGATATTGCCGTACGGGCCTGTGCAAGCACAAATCATCATATAAAATCAAATGAGCACTAACAAGCTGTAGGCAAGAGGCTGCTTCAAAGTGGATAACTTACAGTGAGGTTGGCAGATGATGCAGCGCGGCGATCTCCGTGACCACCCAGGTAGTACACGAGCAGCACGTTGCGCTCCTCACTGCTGAAGTTGTCCAGCTTGGAGGCCGCAACAGGCGCCGCCGGATCATCGCTCGCAGTGGGTGGCGTGACAACCAAGCTAGAAACAATTTAAGTTCGTTTGGCTATATCAGTCTATCGGAGGAAGGCGTCACCCTGTGCCACCAGCGCGGCGTAGTGAGCGCATTGCTGGTGCGTAGCACACCACAGTAAGTTCCTAGACAAACTTAATAAGTACTGTTTACAGTACATATAATTTGAATGTCGATTTGGGATAATCCAGTACATATGTACTGGATTATGGAAATTGCTCGCCTGTTTCCGTAGCGCTCACTGTTTAGCTCACCATTTATCTGGCTAATCATCCCACAACTATTCACCACCCATACAAAACCACAGTATCCGTTCAGGACTTCTGCGGCAGCAAATAAGCTCGCAGAATGATTGCGCGCCCACCTCACATGTCGCAGACAACTTTAACTGTGACGAAGAGCTCATTTCAAGATATCTCTCTCAAGTGTGTCAATGTCCTCGTACGTGGCGCTCGTGATCGGCTCGACCGGCGCCGTGGGCCGCGACGTGGTGGCGGAGCTCGTGGCCTCCGCCAAGTGCTCCAAGGTCATCGCTCTGGCACGCCGCGACGTGCCTGAGGCGACCTGGGGCACGACGTTCCCGTCACTGGACGCGGAGTCGGCCAAGGGGAAGCTGGAGGTGCGGCGCGTGGACTTCGACAGCCTCTCGGAGGCCGATATCTCGGCCACAGACAAGGTGGACGCCGCCTTTGCCTGTCTGGGCACGACGCGCAAGGACGCGGGCTCGGCCGAGGCCTTCCGCAAAGGTAGAGCCGCCCTGCAGCCCGAGATATCTGCTTAAGTTGCGCTAATGGTGGTGGTGTTTGCAGTTGATCTCGAGTACGTAATGAGGTTCTCCGAGCTGTCCAAGGCTGCTGGAGTGCCGTACATGGGGCTGCTGACGTCGCAGGGCGCCAAGAAGGACAGCTGGTTCTTGTACCCGCAGACCAAGGGCGAGGTGGAGGACAAGGTGCAGCAACTTAAGTTTGCACGTACTTCCATCTTCCGACCGGGGATGCTGCAGCGCGGAGACCTGCTGCGAGGCACCGAGAAGATGTTTGGCTGGATGATTCCGGGGGTGGGTGGGCGTGGCTGCTGAGGTTGAAGTGAAGGGACTGAATGGCTGACAGAGTTTTTGTTCTTTTCTTCTTCTCTTGCTTTGTTGCAGGCATACCAGGTCACGGTGAAGGCAGTGGCGAAGGGTATGGTGGCAGACTATGAGAGCGGTGCTGAAGGACTCAAGGAATGGAGCCACGCCGACCTCAAGAAGTTCGACTAGGGGGTGCATAGCCTGCAGCGTTAGGACTGACTTCCAGTTGTATGAAGTTTGTTCGACGACGAACTAGGAAGCGACTCGTGTACAGGTATTAATGCATTAACAGCCTAGGAGTTCATTGGGTGGTTTGATATGTTTCACTGTCTGCTAGGGGGCAGAAACTGCTTAGGACGAGGACTAGAGCTTGCTGACAGATTCATCGGGAAAGTGGTGCATGGCCAGCTCAACCACCTCCTGCGCGCAGCCCCAATGCAGCGTGTGTCCTGACCCACCATGTCCGTAGTTGTGGACAAGCACTGCACCACGACGGGTGGGGGCAGGCTCCATCTCAAGGCGCACGCCTCCAGTGCGACCCGGTCGAAGTCCCGCCTTCTTAGCGATCACCTTGCTGTTGCGCACCTCCGGCCACAGACGACAGCAGCGCTCCCACACTCCTTCAACGTCGTGCTCGTCGCTCTCGGAGTTCCAGTTGTGCTCTTGCACAGTTCCGCCGAGCACGACGTCGCCGTTGGGGCGAGGAATTATGTACGCGTGCTCTCCGTCCTTGTCCACACTCATTATGAGTGCATTCAGATTCGGGTTGTGCACGTTGATGATCTGGCCGCGAATTGGGAAAACCGTGTTGTCTCCAGCCAAGTCCTTCGCCGCCAAGCCTACAGAGCACACCACCCGTCAGTTGATGAACTCATGCCATTTTCACCACAATGTTGGTACCAGAGCAGTGCACTAGCAGGTCGCAGTCTTCTTCCTGCAGGGACTGCACTCGACGCTGCTCGAATATCCCTCCAAGCTTGCGGATCTCCTCGTGCAGCCACATCATAAACGGCCTACAAAACAAACACAGTGAATGACTCCAGTGTTTCACAAGCCGCTGCGCCTGCTGACGTACTTGGGGTTGTAAATGATCGTATCAAGGGCGAATCCGTGCGTCGCTCCCGATGCAACCTCAGCAGCCTCTTCCAGGCTCAGTAGCCGGAAGTTCTCGGCGCAGTGAGCCCAGTACGGGTGGACCTGTCCACACATCCGATCAGTCACAGAGTCTTCGCATCTTCATCCCTCCCCCGCTCACCACTTCAGGAGCCCCGACAGCAGACACATCCACACCTGGGACGACGTGAATGCCCAGAGCTTCGCCCTGACGCTGACGCAGAGCCTCCAGCCACGCGTACGTCACTTCGCACCACTTGCTGTAGCAGATACAGTACAGCACAGTCTCCATAAGCCTTCTCCTCACTCGCACAACTTCCAGAGCGCGTCCCCCCTCACCGGGGCCGAGCCGTATCAACGCCGTCGGGGAGAGCGAAGGGCATCCACAGTCCTCCCGCCACGTGCGACGTGGTGGCCTCGAACGTGTCCGCCACGATTCGCACGTGCTTGAATCCGCTCTGCAGCAGCGCGAGGGCGGACGTGAGGCCGATCACGCCGCCGCCTACGACGACAACGCGGCAGTCACGTGGTGTCTTCATGGATGGGTCCTTCTACTTGCCAAGTAGTACTTGGTGCACTTCGATAATGATACGCAAGGGGGGTATGTGTGGAGATGGAGAGAGGGTGACATCACCATGTTGAAGTTGCTACGCGTGACGTCATTAGGTAAATGGTCCATTTTAACACGACATGTGGCCGTTGGAGGACACTCTAGGACGAGAGGGTTGATTGTTGACGCGAGGTCGCTTCGATATTGCGCAGGCGGCGACTGCACGCCACCAGATCAGGCTGGCTGGACAACGTGCTTCACGACGGGATCCCGTCCGCGGACGGGATACGGCAACGTGATCTCCTCCACGAAACTCTCACTCGGCAATTTGCCACCCGCTGCGTTCATCCCGCGACATCCAACCCAGCAAAGGCTTCCTTCGCCATGACCAAGCTCCTGTTTGTCGTCGCGCTCGTGCTTGTTGCGGTTGCAGTGCGAGCCATGCATCCTCAAGGTGTCAGCAACACCATCCTCGCTGAGGCCAAGTGCTGTTTGTGAGCTGCCATGTGTCTTCAACTCAGTCGACCAGGCAGCCCAAGCGAAGAAGCAGAGTGACACGAAGTAGTAACTAACTAAAACAAAATGTGAGCTGTGGAAGCTGAAAACACAAAATGTGGTTGCCTGTTCTGGTTGTTAGCTTTTTAAAGTTTAAAAACTATTGATCCTCGTTCTCTACGTAGTTTGAGTCGCGGTCGCGTTACTGACATCTAACGCTGAATCGCTTTGCAACCACGCGAAATGGAAGTTGTAGTCGTAGCCTGACGATCATTACATTAGAGAAATGGGTCAGTGTCAAATGAATGGCAGCAGCAACCACAGGCGTACCTTGATGCTGTAAGGAGCACTGAACGTTGTAGAACACCCAAAAGACGGTCTTGGTTTGGACACTGAACCATTGCGTCTCTAGCACAAATGCAAGCTGACGAATAGCTGAGAACCGCAGCTTGTACTGCAGAATTGAGCACAGCAATATCAGCGCTAGCAGCTTGAGTGAGCAGTTGAACATGATGTTTTTGAGCGCCAGGTACAGTTCCTCCTTGGTTAACGTCGCTAATTGTGCGTAGTACAAGCGGTTGGGCAAATGATACATCGCAGCCATGTAGATTGCTGCACATAACGGCGTTAGATTCATTTCAAATGTTCAGGCGCAAAATGTGAGTTAAAAAACTTACAGAAAATGAGGGGAATGAAGACGCCGACGTAGTAAATGAGGACGAGAAACTCCGTCAAATACATGAGTCGCCGTACCTCCAGGACATATTGCAGCGAGATAGCAGACATTTCTTGAGAGGCTCGCTTAGGCTTCACAAGTTTCGATTTGACGGGCTCCGGCGCCGGTTGAATGCGAGATCCTGGTAATTGGGACTGCAGAGCGCCACGCGATTCAAATTTGAAAGCTCGATCTTCCGCCGGGATGAAGTTTTGGCTGCTCGATTCTGCCAGGACATTGTCATCTTGCTGAAGATTGCTAGCAGTCCGTATGCGTATGCTGCTCATTCGCTTATGTCCTTCTCGAGTCGAGTCACCGACTAAAAGGATGTCTGCATGCTGCAGCGCACTTAACTTGCGGGCACCAGTACTTGACTTTAAGATCAAAGAGCGAGGATCGCCATACTGGTGTTCTTCACTAAACTGTCTCGCCGCATGCTCCATCCTGATAGTAGCATGATGAACATCCCGCAAACTTATCGCCAATTGCACAAGTAGAGCTGCTGTCATCATCAAAGTCGTTCCGAACGATGGAGAGTTCTGCATGCAGTACGAAATAAAGAGCGCGTTGTATATCTCGATGTTGAACGTAATGACTTCAGGCAGTTCGTCGCTCAGGTGAACGACAGTCCGGACGAAGATATTGCGCATTACCAGCTTAATCACTGGCAGCAGCATCGAGAACGCTGTCTGGCCATTTGGAGACAGCGTCGTAAAGATGAAGTAGTACGGAGGGTAGATAAACACCATCAGGACCTGGCACATCCACAGTTTGATGACGTTGATGAGCATTGTCCCCGAGCCTGGCGTCTCGCGAATTTTCTTCGCCCATTCAACGGCCAAGAAGAACGCAATAAACGAAAGCCATGGAGGTGTCACGACCAAAATCGAGAATGGCAGAGGGAAGCCGATGAGCACAGCAAGACCGTACATTAAGCCAACAGTGAGACCTGCCACCACAGCGGTATTTACAAGTACGCGCTTGAGCGGGTACGGCAGTACAGGAACGCTGTACCGGAACTGCTCAGTGGCCAGAAAGGTGATCACCAGAAAGGTGTAGTATTCACGAACCCAAAACGCGGCGTTGGCGAAGATTCCCTCAGATGGGTCGGCAAGAGGCAACGCATCGATCACGACGGTCACGAGCAAACACGGCAGCGGCGTCAGGAAAATGACGGCAATGACGTGGAACCAACTGGTTTCACGAGAGTACTGCGCGAGTTCACTAACGCGTTCGGAGGAGTAGCTTCCATTCAATTCCACTTGGGTGGACTCCCACCTCTTGCTCAGTCGTTCGTGCCAGCTATGCATGGCGGATGGCGTTGTACACGAACGAGTATACCTGCAACCAGCAGAATGACGTTGTGATGGAGTTCTCACTTGCTCAACTCAATGCTTGTCAAAATTAGAAACTCGGTAATACTATATAGAGCTCAACGCGATGCTCTTATCTTGACTGTCACGAACTCACCCCCAATGACGCCGATCAGTTGGGCTATCGATAGACCACGCCCTTGGTGGACGCAGGTGGTCCTTGTCTGTGAGGTTTTAGAGGTAGCCAACTCGGATATAAATATTTGTCGAGTGATGGATTTAGGGATAACTAACTGACCGTTAAATACATCAAACTTTTCCAACTGACCCCAAAAGTGATGGTAGACCGGACATTTGACCGTATCGTACGTAGTGGCTCGTGAGCTCCTCGTTTGCACCGACAATTTCGCTTCGCTCACGGCGGGCAAGGCGTCGGCAAATAGATAAGGCAAAATGCCAATTTGATGTCCATGTTGAGTGACCCGCACAAAGAGGTCCATAACTTCGCGGGCAGCGGTCGTTTTGCCGAGCTATTGGTACCGTTGAAAAGAGGAGACACAGGCGAATTTTTGTGATTTTTTATGCATTAAGTCATGCAGTTTTGACAGCTCTTGGAGACTGACAGTGTGATGCATCGGATTGACGCTCTTGCCAGTTTGATGTCCATCTTTAGACTGGATTTCACTATGTGAGACGAACCTTCCCGATGCCGATGGGTAAATTCAGGGCTAGGGGAACTCGAACCTCTCGCTGGTCATATTGACAGATGCTCACCACTTAGCTTAGTTTATTGGGGCGAAGCCCCCCTATAATCATGAGTCTCCGATTTATGTGTTTGTGTGTAGTACATCACTCTGTTTTACTCTTTGATTTAGTTTTTACGAAGGGATCTTATTCATTTTGGAAATGGGTTAGGTGTACTATTTAGAATGACGTCTACTAGAGCTCGTTTTTTCGAAAAAAACCTGGGTTGAGTGACTTTTTCTGATTTGGGCTTCGATTTGGATTCTATGGAAGGATCCGTCAGTTTCACTGGCGTTAGGCGACCAAGGGTCGCTAGCTCAAGGTTCGAAGTTATTAAACAGGGAAATCCGCCTTTATCGTCGTGAGCTACGAAATAGAGTAATTAGCTATATTTTGACTAAACTGAGGGCCCTTAGGGCCCTTATATAAGCCCGGATTTAGCCAAAAAACCTGTTATCGTCTATATTTTTCGTAAAAAGTCCGCCGTAAAATCTCGGCCGTAACAATGCTGGCACCTTCAAACATCGTGAGGCATGCATTTCAATAGGGCCGATCCGGCAACGCGACGGCTCGGACTGCGCGGACGCGACCGGTCATCGCCACACTAGCGGCGTAGATTGCAGGCCGGACTGCGCGGGCACCACGCTGCGACAGGATCCAGGCGACGAGGCGCTTTGAGATGCTGTAGTACAGCAGCTGTACCCGAACCAGGATGGCGGCTGGGCCACGGACGACTTGCTGCTGGGCAACAGTGTGCTGCAAGGCCGCCTGCCCGTGACGTACCGGCGAGTCTGGCCTCGACCATGACCCGCAACCCGGACTACCCGGAGCGCATGGCCACGGAGAGCGGTAACGCGACGTTCAGCGAGGGCCTCGACATCGGCTACCGCTGTTACGTGCACACGAACATCAGCACGGCCTGAACTACACGTCGTTCGGGTACAGCAACTCGAACCTCGCGGCGGCGAGCTCGTCCAGCAGCATAGCGCCGGCGGTCTGAACTACGAGGTGTCGTGCAGCCCGGACGACGCCGATGTTGCCTTCTTTCTTGTGACAACACTGGCAGCTTTAAGGGCGTGGTTGTGCCGGAGGTGTACATTGGCCCTCCGGCCAACACCGCGGCGATGTATCCGGACATCGCACTGGTCGGCTTCGCGAACATGGAGCTGGAGGCCGGCGCGAGCACGACCGTGAGCATCGGCATCCACGAGAAGCACCTGAGCTTCTACACCGTGAACAACAAGCTGATAGTTGGCCAAGGGATAGCGCTCCGTGTAAATCCGCAAGAATGCGGAAGACGCGGTGTTCAGCGAGGGCGGTGAGCAGCAAGCACCAGTATGGGTAGCTATCAGCCAAGCTGTGAATTTATGGACAAAAATATAGTGTAAATTGTGGTTTAAAAACGGTAGATGGCACTGCATTATCGTAGAGTGCAGGAGTCCTCGGCAGCTTTCATTCAGTACGGTTTTACTTCGTGGCGGGGGTGCTGGGCTTGCAAACAAGTGTCAGCTCACCACAGGCTTCTTTACATTGTGGGGAATGACCCGATTTCCACATTTTACCACAAATAACATCCCCAGTCAACTCGAAGGAATTCTGCACGCGAAGCAATTCGAATAGTTTCACTAGAGACACATGAAGAGTTGGTAACTCCATATGATGCATTCATTGTGAAACAGTTATCTTACTATTTGTATATTCCCACACCATACCACAATTAATGTGCCACCTCAGCCCACCATTAAGCTAATCGTGGTGATTCCCAAAACCCACTACAGTGGTCACCGTAATTAATCTCATTGAAATTATTTTGTGTTTTGAGGTGCTTTTTGAGAAGTTCACGTTAATTAAACTGAGTGAGATTACGAATTGAGATCAATTAGGGTGTAAGCAAATAGTCTCACTAAAGCTAGAGGTCCGACCGAGTAAAGGCTACCGTCAGGCAAAGTTTGGATAGTTGGGTTGGTGTTTGAGCCGCCAGTGCGGTCGTTAGCGCTATCGTCGCCATGTGCCGCACCTTTGTTAAAGTGCTCAGGTACTTGCGGATGATTCCTTGCAAGCTGGCTCGTTCTCCACGATCGGTCAATACCTAAGGACAGTCACTCTAACAGGGACATTTGACACTCGATCTTCAGTACTTCCCACTGCGGGACATCAGCCGACGCTAGAGCTGTAAACTCCTGATTTTAATCATTTAATTTTTAAATTGTATTTTAAAAAAATACAAAAATGCATTTCTGACAGTTAAATGCAGTTTGATAGTTGTTAAATACATGTACCGTTAAATATTCAAGCAAATGATCTGCGTTTTGCGATATTTCAATGCTATACAAACATAGAGATCGACCAACCATCTACTGTGGCAACTGCTGGTAGGAGTCTCGCCGCAAGCTCTCGTGCGAAATGGCGCAAAGAACTGCTCTTCAAGGTCAAAGACCCATAGTTCCTAGCCGCAGGCCACGGCACAGTTCGAGGAAGGCGAATGCGTTTCAGATATCGCCCTAAATGCTGATCAAGATTCGCTAAGAAACGAAGTTAATGATGAAGCCTTCATCGGCGAGGTGGTTGCAAGCGTCGCCATCACGGTGGCAGCTGACTGGCTATTAGTGGCACGAGGCTACCAAGGCCCCAGGACGCCAGCGCCGCTGATACAACATGTACACGTAACTCAAATTGAGTTACTCAATTACAAAACCTTACATGCGGATTAAATACACAAGGACTAGAAACGTATATTACTGTATTTAAGTAGTTTACAATTTCAACTCTAGGTCGACCCGACGTCCAGACTATGTGAGTGATTCACTCATTAAATGCGTGTAAAATAAATTGTAGATACCGGTATCTCCAGCTACGCTGCAGACGGTCTAATAGGAATTAGCGAAATAAAACACAAGAACATCGGACAATGGGCAAGATTGATGACGAAGCAAATGATGCATCCACGGTTGTAGATTCAGCTTTCCAACAATGACATGTTTTGCTGCTTTTGGCTTGCAGTAAGTATGTGCTTCTACTTGTTTTTGGCTCTTAGCAAAGAAGTCAACTTCAAAATGATGCACGACCAGTTGGAGGTAGCGTTGCTGGATGCACACAATTGAATGCATTGAATGCATTTCCCCCAAAACCGATCGATGAGTACAAACGAGGCTTGATTTAAACATTTACTTTCGAAGGATTTTTTAGCCAAATTCTTCGTCCGATTTGGTTTATTAATTGATGGGTTTGTTGGGGGCGTCGCCCAAAACTGTGTGGATACACAGATTTGGGTGTTGCCCCTTCAAGCAGCACGTAACACGTGGTGCTCCACTAGTTAAGTCCTACAATCTACTGCCATGCTTCCGACATGATCTCCGGCTTATGATGCACAATGTGGCAAACTTGAAGCCGAGCTGCATTACAGTTCAAGTTAGGCAGCCCGTTGCGCTCAAAGTTCGCCAGCTTAGCGTGCATATCCACGCGCGAAAGAGGGAAAATCCCACAGCTGCTAAAACCAGCAACCAGGTTGCTGCTGAGGCATGCATAGTAATAATGTTCTGCTCGATCATGACCTTGGCTAACGACGAAAAGAGCGTCGACAGATCCCGTACCTCCTCTTCATTACGGCATTTAGACACAGACTGAGAGGCACGTAGGGTGAGGGACGGGTGGCGCCCCATGAAGCGACGCAGCCACCCTTCTCCCACCGTTAGCCCACTAACCAGGTGCGCTATTTGCTGTGCCTTCTCAAGAAGTTCGTGGCGGACGACAGGGTGTCCAGCGTGTTGTCGTCCCAGCACCCAGTCTTGCAGATTCTCTTCCGCCTCCTTAGATAGCAGCGGCTTTGGACCAGGGCGCCTCTTCTCGCGCTTGACACCTTTGCGTGCATCCTAGGCGTATTTCTTCAGTGTATTGAACAGTATCCCCGTGTCGTCGCGGACCGTCGTCATGCGGGCCCCGGCCAGCACGGCTTGAACTGCAGCTTCTAGCCCGTCGTCGCCGTACTTGCTGCGGCGTTGCCCCATCGCCCTTGACTGGAGAGGGGGGGGTGGTCTTTTGACTTGGAAGTCGCCACGCGGACTGAGTGCGCGAATATCAAGTGCTTCAGGTTTTCACCCTGAATCCAGCTGTTTCCTTTTTGGCAAATCAAATCTATAGTAAAATGGATACATCGCGAAGATTGGTAGAAACTAGTCTGGCCATCAAACTGGCAGTGGACATCAGATTGGCATTTTGCCTTATCACCCCCTGTAAGGTCAACTACACTGGCCCACGCGCCGACCATTGCAGACCTTCGCTTCGCTTCGGTTGCAAACGGTCTCTCTGAGACCTCTGGGAGAGTGCAATGCATGATGCAGTTGGGAAAAGTTTGAAATGTATTAATGTGCATCTGGTCGAGTTTCGAGTTAATGTGCATCCGGTCGAGTTAATGTGCATCCGGTCGAGTTAATTTGCATTATCTTAACCGGTCCAGAGGTCCTAACCGGTTAATAATTTTGGAGAATGTGGATCCGGTTACAACAGTGCTTATCCTGGGAGGACAGCTAGAATAGCTGGATGGACAGCCTCACAGTCCAAAAGAAGTTGCTTGAACCACAGTCAACATTTGGACAACATCAAATGTGTACCACACCACTGCAGTGGTCACAGAGTGCCCAAACACAATGCAGCAGTGGTTAGACCGCCTTGGCGAGAGCGATGGTGAATAGCTGATGCTCTCGGGTGCGGCGCTGGCGGCTCCGCAGGCGTTCGCCATCAGAGCGGCATCACCGTGGAAAGTGACTCGGTCGACGTGCGCAAGGACATCCAGAAGGCGCTGGACGTCGAGCCCAAGGAGGACTCGATCGTGTTCAAGTTCGGCCAGTCGCAGGACGCGCAGGACGCCGAGATCAGCATCCGCCTCAATGGTCTACGCCGTGACATCGGCCAGACGCTGCAGTCCATGGGCCTCACGCTCTGGCGTGCTGGAGACTTCCTCACCGACTTCATGTACCAGAACCGCAGTCGCTTTACCGGCAAGTCGGTCATCGAGTTGGGCAGGGCCTCGGACTCATCGGCATCTTGGCGTCCTACCTGACCGACCAGCAGGTGGTGATCACGAACGAAGACGACGACACCATCAAGCTGCTGGTCGCCAATTGCAATCTCAACGAGGTGGAGAACAAGGTCCAGTGCCAGATGCTGCTCTGGGGCGTCAGGAAAAGTTCGACGCCATACTAGGCGCCGACATCATCTACAAGCAGGAGCACGTGGTGTCGCTCTTCGAGACGGCCAAGTATCCGCTCAAGCACGGCCGATGCAGTGTGGAGGATGGAGGCAAGGCTGCGTCCGAATTCTTGCTGGCGTGCACGAAGCGCAGCGTGTCCATCGACTACGTCTTGGGCACTGCCAAATGCTTTGGCTTTGAGTGGGAAGAGCTCACCAACGACGGAGGGATCTACACCTTTAGATAATAGCCGCCGAGAGCGTCACTGTGGATAGGTATGGTAGGCCAGGCCCGTGGGTAGCAAGACCGACCAGGTGTCGGCGCGTCCACGCCGCTGCTCAGGCAGCAGGGCGCTTGCGTGCACGGAGACAGCACCGGTGTGAGCATTATCGGCAGCCGCAACGCTCGGTTCGTCTTTTGGCTTGCTCACCGCTAGGATCCGAGACAACTGTACACTATACACCGCCGCAAGTGTCTTCATCGTGGAGACCACTTAGACCACGTGCAGCACACGGCCAGGGAGACCCATGTTGGGTTCCTGACCCTGGTGGTCGTAAACCACCCCCAGTGCCCTCCGTCTGCTTTACCCTGCCTCAGTAACCTAACTACCCTCGTCCTACAGCTTACCCTCACTTAGCGTCCTTTTGCTGCGGTAGCCACTTGATTCAGACTTAACCTGTCTAAACGGTGACTGAGAGGCGAGGTGAACGATCGCCCACCCCGCTCTCTCTTACTCCTACCCGTCGCCTAGCTACCGTTCGTTTGACCTCTCTGGGTCGCTCGCCGGCGACCCCCTACGCTTGGATCTTCCGTCTGCCTGGCCTTCTCGGCCGTCCGTCCTTCCCGCTGTCGTCGCTCCGCCCGCTATACCTTACCTCACTATTGCTGTCCAGCTTGTCTTCCCTCCTGCAGACTTCGTCCACGTCCTCTCGCCGGGGGCCTCTTCCGGCAACCAACCTTCCAGCAGCAACCGACCTTCTAGCAGCGCCGATCTTCTTGCAGACCCGCCCCGCACTTCAACGGCACTCTGGTGTCACTCGCCCGGGGCTGACAGCTTCAAGGTGGGGTGACGCTGCCCATGCCTACTCGCCATCCCCACCAAGCTCGTCCCCGAGCTTGCCAACGTCCAGTAGCTCCTCGTACTCTGCCACCCCCAACCACTTCCGCTCTGTTGGTGCTCCTTCCGCCGTTCGGTACTCCACTTCGTATTGGAGCTCATAGCGACCCGCTCGGTTCCTTCTTCGACGCCGGCCGAGTTCGACGATGGGACCACGCACTTCCTGCTGCGCCAGACTTGGGTGTGCCGCTTGTTTCCGAGGCCTGCCTCGCCCACGAAGCGCCTGGACGGCAGCAGTCGATGCCTCGCCTGCCCCTTCAACACCCTGTACACTTCCTTCACTGCTGCCGGCCTCTTTGTCACTGGCGGGAGCTGCTTCATCCTGGTCCCTTCGTCCTAGGCCATCGGATGCTTCACCGTCGAGTACCCCGTGATCAGCAACTGCGGGAACTCCTGTGGCTCCGGCCGTCTCTGACCCGTCACGACGAGCACTCCGTCTCGCTGCCCGCTCTTCCCGTGCTGCCATCTCCGTCTGGAGCCGGCGCCGTCCAGCCTCCGCATCCCCAGCTGCTCGAACCTGGTCGCCTTCACGCCGTCTCTTGCGCACTGGACCCTTCCTTGCTGCGGCTTTCCTCTTGGTTGCCACTGCTGGTGGCTCTACCCCTGCACGGGGTGAGCTATTCCTGGGCCCGATCGTTAGCTCGGCTGTGGGCAAGCTCTGCATAGATTCCTCGCGCGACCGTGCCTGAGACACGTCGGTGGTTTCTTCGTCCTGACCGCTGGTTGGGCGTTGTCGCCGTGGTTCCCGGATCACCCGTCGTGGTTCAAGTAACGCCTCTCGACCTCGTATCTGCTGTTCCACTGGCTCAGACGCCGGTGGCTCGGTCCCCGCACTGATCACTCCTGCCTCGGGCCGCAAAGCACTTTCCCCCTGGTCCTCCTGCACAGGCTGTGGCAGCCACACGTCCTGAGAACCATCCGACTCCTCCTGTGCGTGCTCAGTCACTACCCATTGCGCAATCTCTTGCAGCTGGCTATCGGGGCAGTGGTAGGATGTTAGGAAGCTGCTGTGTACGATCAGCGAAGTCCCATCGTCCAGGCGAGTCACTCGCCAGTTGTCGTACCCCACGTCCTCCTCGACTCTCGCCGGCCCAACCCAACGGTGAGCTAGTTTGGTGATGCCTCTGCCTCGCGGAGGCCGCAGCAGCCACACCAAGTCCTCAACTTTGAAACGCGTAGTGCTCCTCACTTGTCGATTATAGTATCGTGCCCGACGCTCCTGACTTCGCGCTGCCGCCTGCTGTGCGATCGTCGTCGCTCTCGCCATGTGAGTCACTAGCTTCTTGTGATACTCTGCCCACTGACCGACCTGCGTGACCCCGCTCGCGCGTAACAGCTCGTTCGGCGCCCGTAAGCGTCGCCCCATCAAGAGTTCGTTGGGTGAGTAACCCGTCGTAGAATGCCGCGACCCATTGTATGCGTATGCCGCGCAGGGCAGCCAGTCGTCCCAGTCGGTTTGATTCTCACTCACATACATGCTCTCCAGGGTTTCATCAATTCTCGGTAGCGGGTAGACGTCCTTAGTAGTGACTGCATTGAGCAGCCTGTAGTCAATACAAAATCTGATGGTGCCATCTTTCTTCTTGACGAGGACCACGGGAAACCCCCACGCCCCGTTGCCTTCCTCCACCACTCCATCGTTCAGCATTTGATCCACTTCCGCGTCGACTACCATTTGCTCTGTGTGTGCGTGGCGCCTGGGCCGCACCTTAATTGGGGCCGCGTCGCCCGTATGAATCTCGTGCTCTACCCCTAAGGTTGTCATAGGCGGGCATCCCTTGCGCGGTTCAATGAGCGCCGGGTAGTTCCTCAGCAACTGTATCATCAAGTCCCGGTCGCCTTCCTCCATCTCACCCATCTGCAGATCCGCCTCGTTACTGAGAGGCTCGGTCCTCGCCTTCAGCACCTCTGCAATCCATTGCTTCACGTTCGCCCTATCCAACTCACCACTCACTTCCAGGATTTCCATATCCGCGTCTGCTGGCGCCCACGTGCCGAGCGCCTCTCTGGACGGCAACTTGGTCGTGCGCCCAGCCAGACTCAGGACCGGTACCGTGATTCTTCCAGCCCGCACAGTAGCCACCGTAGGAGCCAGTAGTAAGTGACGCTCTTTCCTTGGTTTCGGCACGAACATTCCCACGGAGCCGTCGGGTGCTTCCACTGCCAAATGCACGTGGTGCATTGTCTGCGTGACCACCTTTGCCTGTTTCAGCAGTCGCATCTTCGCTGTCCCTGTACCCCGAGCTGTAGATGTACCAATCCCAGTAAAAGGCACCACGATCTTCTCGTCGTCGGCGTACCATTTCATCTCACTCGCAAGGAAGTCAATCTTGACCCCCTGCGCGTACATCCAATCCTCTCCGACTAGGAAGTCAGGCGTGTCGCTCGCGACCAGCAGCGCGTCTACCTGCATGTGCTGCTGGTACTGCGTGAGAAAGTCGAATCGCCACACACCGAGTACCTTGACCGCCACTCCACTGAACCCCTCCATGTAGTCCACCGGGGCAACCGTGTCCAACTTGGTGCCGTATCTACTCCATCCCTGCCCTGCGACACTGTACTGAGCTCCCGTGTCAATCTTCACCGGCTTCCGTTCGTTCCTCACCATCATAGTAGCCGTCGGCAGTAGGTCAACTGTCGACGCGCGCGCCGCGCGTAGCTTGCCGACCCGCACCGGGTGTGCGTGACCTTCCATCTCTTCCAGCACCGGCTCCTGGTAATAGCTGCCACTGTGGTAGTCGTAGACGCGCCGCTGCTTCTGCCTCTGCTTCTTTTGCAGCGCTTCGGTAGCGTATGGTAGCACCAACCCTACAGCCTCCGCTTCCTCGCGAGTAAGTTTCCGTGCCCGATCTCGTCCTTGGCGGCGGAGCTCATCCACTGCGGTGAACGTCTCCGTCTCGTACTGCGGTAGAGTGTCTTGTCGCTGCTGCTGTCGACGGGCTTTGGCCTGTGCCTTCTGCACCTTCTTCTCGAATCGCCGTCTCGCCCTCGACACATGCAGCGGTGTCTCCTCTCCGTCCGTCCAGTCATCAGCGGCGATGGCTCGCAGGCCAGCTGCAGCTGCGATGAGTTGCCGTGCTACGCCGTCCCGAGTCTCGTTCTCTCCGACTACGTTACCGGCTGCTAGTTGCTCAAGGCGTTCAGCTTCCACGACCGCCAACTTGGCGAAGCCCTCGGTGAGAGCTCCTCTCCGAGCCTCCACTTCTCGCAATGCGTCGCGCGCTCGGACGCTCCACACCATGGCGTCTCGGAACTCGGGGCTAGGCTCCGGCATCTTGACTTGTCGCTCCGGTGTCGGGCCTGGCCCCAAGTCGACCTCTTCCGGTACCGCCTTGGACTGTCCGTCCCTCTCCGACGTGGCACTCATGACATCCTCCACGGTCACCAGTACTCCATCGCCGTGTTGCTGCTCTCTCTCTTTCCTCGCAAGTCGCCGTCGGTGTGCTCGCTCGCGACGCTTGGTGGCTCGTGCTGCCCAGCGTGCAGCTTCTTCGGTCTTCTTCTCCTCCATGGCGTCGTTCGCCGCACGGGTCTGCAGTACTTTAGCGTTGACAGCGTCGGCGCGATGCATTTCCGCCATTACCGCCGCCATCAACTGCACCGGGTTTCTCTCCCGCTGAGTACCAACCGCGGCGCCATCTTTGTCCTGCGCAACTTCTACTCGCATCACATGAGTGGTCTCGCGCTGTCGTCTTGGCAGCGGGCCCGTATACTCTGCAAGCCCTCCGTGTCGCCGCAGCTGCGCCTCGTCCGGGCCGTCGGCCGTGACGCTGCTGTCCTCCGTGGTGGTCACCGGAGCCTCCGCCGTGACACTGCTGTACTCCGGGTTTATGGCCGAAGCCGTCGTCGGGTTGGCGTTGCCCACCGTGTACGTGGTGGTACCCGTCCGGCACGCGCCATCCCCAGTCTTGAGCTTCCTTCTTGTGGCTTCCGCCCGTCTCCCTCGATGGTCATCATCATGTGCGCGCTCGCTGGAGTGCGCTCGGCCACCACCGACTGCCCCGCCAGGTATTAGTACTTCTTGCTGGGGATGTCGGGGTAGGGCTGCATGCTCGCCGCGCGCTGCGCCATCCCCAGTTACCAGCCCTTGCTCTCCTTCTCGCCTTGATCTCTTCCTCACAGCTGCTCCCTCCCGTCCACCGGTAGCTTCGCTCTCACAGCTGCCCCTCCTCTTCCTCCGTTGCTCAGATCGTCGCTGGGCCCTGCTCCGCTCTGATCCTTGTCTTCCCCGTCCAGGTTGTGCGAGTCGTACGGAGGGGCCCCCTACGCTCGCTGCGCGTTTCCCGCCTCCGTGGACTGCTCCGCCGAGACCTCGTCGTTCTGGTCTGGACTCGTGTCCTGGGCTGCAAAGTCTGAGGCCTTCAGTCGGCACTCTCGGGCGAAGTGCCCAGTGTTCCAGCAATAGTAGCACACGCGGTCGCCCGTGCCAGCCGTAGGCGCCGCCTGCTGTGACGATCTGCCCGCCTGGTATCGCTGGTGGTTGGCCAGCCTCTCCTCTCTGGTCTTGAGCGGCTGTCGTGCTTGGCGCGGCTGTGGGCCGTACCTGCTGACCTCGTCCCGCACCCCTAGCGGTGCCCGTTGACTTGCTTGCCCTTCGACCTTGAGCATTCGCCCGCTTCTCCGTCCTTGGTTGCCGCCTCCATCGCCTCGCTGCCCGCGGTTGGCCGTCGGTGGCTGGCTCCCCTTATTGCTGGAAGTTTGAGTTCTGGTCTCAGAGCCAGTTTGTGTACCCAGGGGCACAAGCGTGTACCCTTGTGGTACCATGGCTATACCTGGACCCCAACCAGCTGCACCCACCGGGCTGATCAGTCGCCCGTCTACGTCGTATCGTGGCGGCTTCTGCATGGGGAGCACATTCCCGAATCCGCCCAGACTCAAGTTCCCCGCTGCCGCCGATTGCTCCTTCCCTCCGAGTCCCAGTGGCGCCGCTGCGCCGAGCGGCGTGCTGGTGTTCCTGCTGGGCCTGCCGGCCCGCTTGTCCTGCTTGGCCATGGCCGCCTCCAGCCCGACCCTGTGGCCCTCGCCGAACCTGCCGACTTGCTTCGTCGCCACGCGCACTGCTTCGTCGAGTGTCTGTGGCTCGCGACCCCTTACGTGAGTTGCTGAGCTGGAGTTGCTCATTCCATTCAGAAACGCGTCGACTAACCACTCTTCCCCGATGCTTCTGTCAGCCACGATCTCCCGCAGAGCAGCGGCATACTCCACAAGCGGCTCGCCCCGCATCTGCTTCCTGTCGTTCAGGCTCGCGACTACCTCCGGGTCCGAGCGTTGCTCCCCGTAACGTCCCCGTAGGAGTCGTGCCAAGTTCTCGTCCGTCTCGTCGGTGATGGCCGACATGATGTTGCCGTACCACCTGAGAGCCTCCCCCTCAAGGTGCGATGCCATCTCGAAGTACACTTCGTCCTCGTCCCAGTGAACTCCGAGCGTCCGCTCCTGACGTCTGGTCTCCGTCTGGACCGCCCGAAGCCACGTCGAGACAGCCATTGTCCCGTCGAGACCTTTGAATTTCGGCAGCCTCATCTTCTTCCTGCCGCGAAACTCCCGGATCACTTCCCTGGTCGGCGCCATTGCCAGTGGCGTCGCAGGGGTCGATGACCATGTTGGTGTTGCTGGAGGTGGTGGTTCCGAGCGACGCGCGGGCTGCGTGGGTGGGTCCGTACGCGTGTCCGCCGATTGCGTTCCGTTCCCGCCATTGCCCAGGTCCCCGCCGAAGCCATGCTCGTTGCTGTCGAGCTGGTCGTCGCGTGGATCGCCGTGCTGCTCGTCGCCATGCTGACCGTCTCCGTGTCCAGTCAGTGACGGACGAACTGGTTGCTGTCGGGGTGGCGCCGGGTCGCTAGTGAACCTGACCGCTCGATGTTCTTCGTCGTCGTCAGCTCGGCTGCCGACCATCAAGTTCGCCGTTCTCGATGGCGTCGTTGTCTGGTCCGACACCGTGCTGCCCGTGTTCGACTGGCGGGGCTGTGGCGTGTTGCCACTCGCCACGCGGACGCTTGCCGCTGCCAGTCGTGCTCGTCCTCCGTTGCCAGTGTCCAGTGTCAGTTCCGCCGCCGTCCTCTGTCGCTTCGACTGCGTGGGCGTCATGGCTGTCGGGCTGAGCGACGCGCGTCTCAAAGCACGCGCGTCTCGCGCCGAGCCAGTAGTTTCTCCTGCCGTAGTCATTGCTCTCTTACCTAAAGTGCCAAATAACACATCATATCCCACTTGGTTAGCACCCTTTTTCCATCCACAATTTACATCTTCATCCTCTTGCACGTGCAGGTCACGGCTCAGATCTCTTGCTCAGGTCGCGACATCGGCTTGTGCGTGCAGGTCACGACATCGGATCCAATCGCTGGTGCTTCCGAACCCTTCCGACTACCATAGCCCGTTTAGCCTCAGGTAGACTCGGCCCTTCGTCCAGGTGACGACGTGCCCCACTTGGCGTAGCTCGCAAAGTCTCAGGTAGACTTGCCCAGAACGCCAATGTATGACCCACCAAATAGCCGCCGAGAGCGTCACTGTGGATAGGTATGGTAGGCCAGGCCCGTGGGTAGCAAGACCGACCAGGTGTCGGCGCGTCCACGCCGCTGCTCAGGCAGCAGGGCGCTTGCGTGCACGGAGACAGCACCGGTGTGAGCATTATCGGCAGCCGCAACGCTCGGTTCGTCTTTTGGCTTGCTCACCGCTAGGATCCGAGACAACTGTACACTATACACCGCCGCAAGTGTCTTCATCGTGGAGACCACTTAGACCACGTGCAGCACACGGCCAGGGAGACCCATGTTGGGTTCCTGACCCTGGTGGTCGTAAACCACCCCCAGTGCCCTCCGTCTGCTTTACCCTGCCTCAGTAACCTAACTACCCTCGTCCTACAGCTTACCCTCACTTAGCGTCCTTTTGCTGCGGTAGCCACTTGATTCAGACTTAACCTGTCTAAACGGTGACTGAGAGGCGAGGTGAACGATCGCCCACCCCGCTCTCTCTTACTCCTACCCGTCGCCTAGCTACCGTTCGTTTGACCTCTCTGGGTCGCTCGCCGGCGACCCCCTACGCTTGGATCTTCCGTCTGCCTGGCCTTCTCGGCCGTCCGTCCTTCCCGCTGTCGTCGCTCCGCCCGCTATACCTTACCTCACTATTGCTGTCCAGCTTGTCTTCCCTCCTGCAGACTTCGTCCACGTCCTCTCGCCGGGGGCCTCTTCCGGCAACCAACCTTCCAGCAGCAACCGACCTTCTAGCAGCGCCGATCTTCTTGCAGACCCGCCCCGCACTTCAACGGCACTCTGGTGTCACTCGCCCGGGGCTGACAGCTTCAAGGTGGGGTGACGCTGCCCATGCCTACTAGATTAGCGTAAACGCACTCAGTTCCTACTTCACTTCCTATTTCCCTACTTCCTACGCGCCTACAGACAGCCCACCACCGCACTCCAACATTGAAGCTTTTGTTTTCAAGCTCAATCAAATACGATTTGAGATACGTCTTCTCATCTTGGCGCCAAAGTGAGCCAACAGTACAGATACATCATGCACGCCGTCGACTTAGCTTTCATTCAAACCGTTTCGAAAGCCCAAGGAGCAACTCTAAAACGAGTTGCACTTCTCCTGGACGGCTCACAATCCAAACCAGTTTGGGCGTTCGAGCATTTGTATGTGGGAACTACTGGGGTTAGACATCTACTGGACTGCGCTGTTTACCTCTTACTACTTCTCTGGCCCACCTAAAAATCGACATTTCAATTTAACCTCACTTTTTCAATCTCATTCGATTGGCTAAAATCGTAAATCAAGTCTTTTGATTGGCCAAAAGGTTTGTGTTCATGACCAAAATCGCCCTGAAAAAACTCAAAATGTCGACGAGGTGCATGAATAGATAGATGGTCAAATTAGGCGGGGGTGCCTGTAGCGGTACCTCATATCGCCGCGAGAAACTGCTCAAGTTACATCCCAATATCTACACAATCAAATGGTTGATGAGTATCGATGAGAACGGATTTTGGAAGAGCAAAGAATGACTTCATTAATTCCACACCTATGCATTCACACATTTGTCCTCCCAGCCTCAAGCAAATTGCCCTTGTTTTTTCTTCGCCGCACACCGCTCCATCTCTCTTACCCGCCATGCCCCCCCCCCCCCTGGTCAGATACGCAGCTGCAAGCAGACGCCGGTGGCTGAGAAGATTGAGAAGCTCAAGATTTGGCAGGCAAACCCTGACTGGGGGCCTGCAGAGGCGGCAAGGCAGCTGGGGGTCAATTAGTCTACGCTGCTGGGCTGGAGAAAAGAGCTGTCGGACGAAAAGTTGTCCTTCATCAAGGAGCCCGATCCGGGTACGGGGGCGTTTCGGAAGTCAGGGGCTGGGCCAATCCGTAAGCTGAAACCCTACGAGTTCAGAGTTTTGGAGTTCTATGAAAATTGCCTCGTTGATGGAGATACCGTTAGACCTGTTGACATTTTGGGGTACTGCCAGCAAATTCCAGAATGTGTACTTCAAGAACAAAACACGCAGAAAAGTTGGGCGCAGCGCTTTATTAACCATTATCGCCCTATATTGAAACGATACATCCCAGCCAATGGAACGGCGACACAAGGACCTGCCAAAACACCTAAACTCGCCAACGACGGCGACGGAGGCAGCGACGGTGACAGCGACAGCGACGGCGACGGTGATGGTGATGGCGATGGTGACAGTGACGCCGACAACGAGGAGGAGGAGAAGGCGGGGGTACAACAGGAGGATGTGGATGACGATAGAGACGACGGCGGCGAAGCCCACGCATCGGTCTGCACGGAGGAACGCGCTGTGGAGATTGGCTCTGACGAGGATGCCGTGACAGAGGGGTGCAACGGTCAAAACACCGACGGGGTGGAGGTGGAGCCGATTGTGTCTGAAATGGTGGCGGGAAATGTGGAGCTGGAGTCCGACAACCTGATTGTAGGTGACGGATCAATTATGGTACAGGTACCAGTTACATTGCGGGACTGGGAAAGTTTTCTGTCGGAAAATGCCAGTTACGGGCCAATTACCGCCTCGAAGACAGCTAAGTTGTATTCTGTAATTTCTTATAGCGGTGCAGAAGCTCGCGCTATTATGGACATGCAGAAACCCTCCACCGTCATCCCTCCCGAGAAGATCGACCGCCTGCTTCCGACTGGTATAATCGGTTCGTGCGAAGCTCAAGTCGCTGCTTTACGAGGACGGCAGCCCGAGCTTCGAGAAGGTGACGTGGTGGTTAATGTTACCGGATTTGGCGTTATAACAGTCACCACCCTCGGCACTATGACGCGTTGGCATCGTGCGGCTTGCACCCTCAAAATCGTCGATTTGGTGATCAGCTGGGTTAAGACGTTAACATTTCCGCCCCGTAATTTTCAAGTGCCAAGTGACCCATTGAACGTGGTTCAACGTCTTCGAAAACTGCCGCTGCTCTCTGAAAAGGTACTGTAATTTTTTTTCTGTCTGTGAGTAAGGATCTTTTGTTTTTAATTTTGCTTTTATTTACGCAGGTTGCGCTACTAGATCTCGCTGCAAATGGCTGCCTCGGAGACAACACGATGCTCGCCCTGATGAAAAATCTATTTGGTGCTAGAAACGACATAGCTTGTGTCAACCCTGGTCTCCTGAGCGTGAATGACCAAGGTGGGATCTCAACAAACGAGAGTTGTTTCAAAGAAAGCGTGGCGCACTTATCCGACGGTAAGATTCTAGTGCCAGTTAATGTTCGGGGCGTTCACTGGTGTGGCGTCATGTTAAACGTTAGCAATAGCGAGGTGCTTTTCTACGACCCTCTGAGTTCGAGCGACCAGGAGAGCGTGCGGGACTGTGCCAAGCAAGTTGCGAGCATGTTGCCCCCGCCTAAGAGGAAAAGATTTCGCTTCAGGGCATTTATGCCTGCATTCGGCGTTCAAACCGACACTATCAACTGCGGAATCTACGTTATGGTGGTATTTCAAGATTTTTGTGGTACGGAGGCTCCTGCAGAATTGAGCAGTGCATCGCTCAAGTCTATGCGCTACAGTTTTCTTTCAGCTTGCATCTAACGTTAGGAGGATGTTAATATATTTCAAGGGGTTGCTGTTGATTCAATGTTCTGCGTTTATCCGCGTTTATTTAGCTATGCAAACTGTGGCAGCCTTACGACAGCGAAGTCGCGGGGTGCGTGGACCATCGATGGAAATACCAACTGCACGTCTCACTAGAATAGATGCGTCGTCAACTACCTCTTCGAAGTACAAGACACGGCATCAACAACGTCCTACAGCCAGCGCTGACGGAATGTGGCCAGCGGGTCCAGCTGAGGCATCTGCGGAACGAACGCCGCGATCTCGTTCATGCGGGCCTTCACAACGGGGGTCGGCTTCTCCACGTACGCAATAGACTTGAGGTTCTCCTCGAGCTGCGATGGAAGGCTGGCGCCGACTATTACAGTCGACACATTCTCATTGGAGATGCTCCAAGCCATACTATGCTGCGCCAGCGAACACCCCAGCTCGTCCGCCATGATCTTCAGCTTGTCAGCCTTCGCCACGCGGTCCTCGAACGTGGCACCGAACAGGGTCTTGAAGAAGGGATCGGCAAAGCGCGTGCCTTCGGCCACGCCGCCGCTGTATTTACCAGTGAGGATGCCGTTGGCGAGTGGGGCCCACGTCGTCAGACCCAGCTTGTCCTTCTTATACAGCGGCGCGAGCTCGATCTCCACCTTGGGCACGTCACCGTTTGTCAGTGTAGAATGGGCTATGCTTTGCTCGCAGCAGGTTCTCGGTGGCAAATCCCGAGCATTGCTTCTGCCGTCGTTTATCGTGTGGACTGGAGACCGGGTTTGGTGGACTATTACGGGTTTTGTTGTGGATTTTTCATGTTTTCTCCATGACGACGTAGCTGTAGTACTGCCGCAGTTGGAACATCTTGTTGGCCTTGAGGCCTTCAGACGGTTCATCGAGAGGCATAACGTCACTGAGCACCGCGATGGTGAGGCACGGCAATGGGGTGACCAACAACACCACGATGACGTGAGCCCAGCTCTTCTCACGGGTATACTGCGCTAATTCAAGCACCCGTTCGGTGGAGTAGCTGCCATGAAGTTCCACTTGGGTGCGCTCCCAGAGCTTGATGAGGCGGTCGTGCAAGGTCGACATCGCGGGACGAGGTCGATCACACGAACTAGTTTGTGACGAAGGTGCGTGGAGTTCTTACGAACGTAGCTTGGGAAGGAAATCCGAAAGTGAGTTCCATTTTGGTAAGGTAAATCATGGGGTGTAAGGCCTGGTGGGGTCCATTTAAAATTAAGGTCGGGGGTAATACAAAACTTTGTGAATGACGAATAATTATAGAACGTATCTGCTTACCAAAATAGAATTTCACATGCTTCAGAAGCGACTTGTGGACATCGAAATCTCATTTCCAACATGACAACGACAAGGGATAGTTATACCGGCCACGAATACATCAAACATTGTCGCAAAACCGGAGGTCGTGGTCTTTGCGGGGGGGGGGGGGGGGGGGGGGTCTTGTACATGTAGATGTAGGGGAACGATGGATGATTGGACGAAAACCCAGGCGACGTCAATACGTTGAAGTGCGTTTTTGAACCGCGAGCTGGAGCGCCAGTCACTGCATCAGTGCGATTCCTCTGAGGGTAAATCTTAGTGTGTCGCCCGGATTTATTTTAATGATAATGATATTTTTTAATAAATATACGTCATTATATCTCAGACGTTTATTAACGCTCCTTTAGCTCTCTGCACTTGCAGGAATTCTCTGAGATTTATTTCAGAGCAGGTGCGATTTTGGGAAAGCCAATAATGGATCGCGAATGCTATCATACCTGACAACAAACCTTAGCTGAGGTGAACGACACAGGCAACACGCAGGTAATGTGCCATTTTCAGCGGGGACTGGTTTTAAAGTATGCTGGCAAAACCTCACAAGATACTACTGTAGTAGTTTGAAAGGAGAGACGGCATGTTGGTCTAGCAGTGGTTTCCTGACTCAAGTCCTAACAGTGTAAGCTGAGATGAACCGTTGACCTGAAGTTCGCAGTTCTTTATTTGTTGGTGTAATGTAATGCTTGTCAGGTTCCAAGAGAAAGAAGAGTCTGGAAGCCATCTTCTACCACATCGCAGCTATTCGGCAATCTCTGGACGAGTTTGACACCTCTCAGAGGCAGCACCTCTCCTCCAACGTGATGTTCACGAAACCACTTCCGTCAGTGGGGTCCACCGGTGCGAAGTCTTGGGGGACTTCTTCAGCCTGGGCCAACTGGATGGTACCGACGACGAGAAGGATTGCAGCGAAGAAGGCGAACTTGGCCATTGTTGGTCGATTGTTGTTGGCAGGTGTGCTCGGTGAGGAGGATTGGAGAATGACAACGCTGGTGAAGCATCAAATGAACTGGAGTAGGCGCCGTGGGATGTACATGTAGCTGGTGCAATCAGGTGTACTAGTGTCGAGCATTGCATCATTCCAGGGTTTTGCTCACACTATCCGAGGTACACTCGTGTCTATCGGCCGCAATACATGTAAACGGATGGCACTTGAATTGAATCCTATGCGCTGGTCGAGTTGCTTGCTATGGACGTCGAATCTTCGGTCAACCACGCAAACTTGAACGTGTAGTCGTAGCCTACATTCCACCACACACGTTAGATGCTTAAATCCAAGGAATGACCACAACCGTTCATTGTACCGTGATGTTTCAATGACGCCTGTACGTTGTAGAAGACCCAGAAGCAGATCTTGGTCTGCACGCCGGGCCACTGCCGCTCCAGGACGAAGGCGAGTTGGCGGATGGCGGAGAACCGAAGTCGGTACTGCAGGACGGCGCACAGCAGAAGCAGTGAAATGAGCTTGAGAGAGCAGTTGAACATGACGTTGCTCAACGCTTGATTGAGGTCTTCCAGGGTCAAATCGGCCAGTTGAGCGTAGTAAAGTCGGTTGGGCAGTCTGTACATGGCGTCCATATAGATTGCTACACGACAACAAACTTGTAAGAATTAAGAATGTATAGTAAAAAAGCAACTCGAAAAATACAGCACTTACAAAAGATTAAGGGGATGAAGACGCCGACGTAGTTGATCAGGACGAGGAACTCAGTCAGGTAGAGAAGTCGTCGCACCTCTAAAACATAATGAAGGGAGGTAGCAGTAATCTCCTTGGGGTCACTTCCTCTCGCTGGGCGTTCTAACGCTGGGTGGATACGGGCTCCACCTCCCTGAGTGGGAGATTCAAAGTTGAAATCCGGGTTGTATGCCTTATTGTTGGAATCCTTTGCCTCAGTACCCTGCACATTTTGCGCCGCTGACGGACCGCTTATAGACTTGGCTCCGTGTACTTGCATAGCTTCTTGTTGATCTAGTAGCATCGTCTCCGCTCTCTCCAAACACGTTGCAACGTGTACACCGCTACTCGACTTCGGACCTCCCTGATCGGGATTGCTATAAATCTCTTCGTGCACGAGCCGCTGGCCGATTTTATCCATTTGATGAACGGCTTTGTTCACGTCTCGGAGCGACATCGCCAACTGCGTCAAGAGTGCAGCCGTCACCATCAGTGTAGTGCCAAACGACGGAGAGTTTTGCATGCAGTACGACACGAACAACGCGTTGAAGACCTCCGAGTTGAACACGACCACCTCCGGCATCTCGTCGCTCAGATGCACCACCGTCAGCGCGAAGATGTTCCGCATGATCAACTTGATCACCGGCAGCAGCGACGCGAAGAACATTTGACCGGTCTTGGACAACGTCGTGAACACGTAGAAGTAGAGCGGGTAGATGACGACCAGCAGCACCTCGCACAGCCAGACTTTGATAGTGTTGAAGACCATGGTCCCCGTCCCCGGGTTCTGCTGAATGGGTCGGAGCCACTCGATGGCCATAGCCACCGACAGAATCACAATCCACACGGGCATCACCGTGACGATGGAGAATGGCACGGGGAAGCCGATCCACAACGCGAATCCGTACAAGACCGCAGCCATGAGAGCAGCTACGACGACTGTGTTCCTAGCAGCCCGAAAATTCGGGTACGGGAGTGCTCGGACACTCGTACGGAACTGCTGCACGGCGAGAAAAGTCATGACCACGTAGCTGTAGTAATTCCGAACCTGGAACCTCTTGTTGGCCTTGATGCCTAGAGAGGGATCGTCCAGAGGCAGAACGTCACTGATCACCGTAATGACCAGACACGGCAGCGGGGTGATCAACAACACCACAATGACGTGAGCCCAGCTCTTCTCACGCGTGTACTGAGCCAGCGCTAGAACTCGGTCGGTGGAGTAGCTGCCATGAAGTTCCACTTGGGAGCGCTCCCATGCCTTGATGAACTTCTGCTGCGGACTTGGCATCCTCAATTATTGCTCGCTTTCTTGCTTGCCGGAGTTTGAGCAATTGTGACGATGTTGAGTGATGATGAAGCTATTCTAATATTCCACAAGAAGCTATTCCAATAACCGCGAAAGCAAGCTCGAGATAGACATCGTTGCCTTAAAACTGCCAATAGAAGTAAACCTCAGATGTGAAAATACACGACTATGCAGGGTCGTCTTGGTGCAGCCACGCGAACTGAAAGGAGTAATCAAAGCCTGCGTCGAAGTGGTAGATAGAGAATAAAAACTGTGTGAGGTGGGGCATATTGCAAAACAAAGCTCAGGATGTATGGTATAAATGCATACTTACCATAGTGCTGAAGCGAGGCCTGGACATTGTAAAAGACCCAGAACACGAGCTTGATTTGCGCCCCAGCGAATTGTTTCTCCAAAACAAATGCTAGTTGGCGGAGGGGTGAGAGTCCGAGCTCAGTATGAAGCATGAGCATCACGGCCAACAGCGAGGTGAACTGAAGCACACAGTACAGCAACACGTTGTGCAATGTTTGCAGCAGTTGACCTTCGTCAATGTCGGCCAACTGTGCGTAGTACTTGCGATTCGGGAGCTGGTACATGATCGCCAAGTAGATTGCTGCAGCACAAGAGTTGTTACACAATAGCAACGGGAGACACGGAATAGTTGAATTCTGAACGTACAAAAGACTAGCGGGATGATAACTTCGACATAGTTGCGCAGTAGAACGAACTCGCTCGTGTACAGCAGCCGCCGAACTTCCATCGTGTACTGCATCGTAGCCGGAAGCTGCGGTAAGGAAATGACTTGACTTGGCACAACACTATTTTTCCGCTTTGGCCAGGCAAGTAGACGCTTCGTGACTCGAGATGATTGAATCTTCACGGCAAAACTGCGGCGAGGTTCCTTCATGGGGGATACACGATGCGAAGATTCCTTTGTTCTCTGTCCCTCGGGTTTGTCGCTCTCCACCAGGACGCTCGTCATTCGCATCAAGGGGGAAACTGCTGTAGATTGAGCCTCAACCACGTGAGACATACTCAGCAATAGCTGCGCGCGCTCCAATGGAGTTGATATCTGGTCTGTGTTGCTGATGCGTTGGCAGGAGAGAAGGCGAGTTCCCCAGCTACTTTCTTGCTCGACTTGGCGCGATAAGGCGTCCAATTTGTGGCGAGCGCTCTTGATTTTCCGCAGAGTCAACATCAGCTGAATAACATCCACGGCCATGAGCTCGAGCGTCGTCCATATTGAAGGGGAATTCTGCATGCAGTACGATACGAACAACGCGTTGAAAACTTCGGCGTTGAAGATCACAACCTCGGGCATGTCGTCCCGCACGTGCACCATTGTGTGTGTGAGGGCGGATCGAGCTAAAATCTTGACAACTGGGAGAAGAAGTGCGAACATTATCTGACCCATGTGCGATAGAGTCGTGAACACGTAAAAGTAGAGGGGATACACGATCACCAGCCCCACCTGACACATCCACTGCTTGAAAACGTTCATCACCATCGGCCACGCTTCGGGTGTCTCTCGAATTTTCTTCATCCACACAAGGGCAAGCGAAGCCGAAAGAGACGTAACCCATCCAGTGCACCCCACGATTATTGTGAACGGTACAGGAAACCCAACGATCAAACCGAATCCGTACAGAATGCTGACACTTATTGCTGCCACAACAAACGTGTTGAGTATCACAAACTTCATCGGGTACGGGAGTATCGGCACACTGGTTCGGAATTGTTGCGCGCCGAGAAAACTCATCAGCCAATAGGTGGCATATTCACGCGCGATGAAAGTCGTATTCCCTCGAAGGCCTTGCGATGGATCGTCCAGCTTTACAACGTCGACGAGGATTGTCGCCACTAAACACGGTAGTGGGGTCGCCAGTAACACGACAAGTGCACGGAAAAGTCGAACTTCTTTAACGTATGAAGCCAACGATAGCGCTCGGTCAGACGAGTATCTGCCGGTGAGACCCGCTTGGGTGCACTCCCAGACTTTGGTGAGGGTGTCTGGTCTTGATGCCATAACGAAGTGAACAGGTAAATGCTCAAGTGTCCAAAAATATGGTGGGATCACGACGATCAACGAACCAGACAGACACTTCTTAACGTTACATCAAGAGAGTGAGTCCTGAGTCAGGACTCCTGACTTATTATTCCCAACAGTTCGGATTTCAAGGATAAATTTCACTATGGTTCGTAGGCTACGTAATTTAGTTTAATTTAGCAGCCCTAAGACCATTGATTACATGGATCCACTTCCACTAGACATCGCATGGTCCAGCCACTGAAATTTGAAGGTGTAGTCGTAGCCTACAAGCACAAAAACACTATGTTAGAAATGTTACACCTTAGGCAGTTGGTAGCTGGTTGACGGACCGTAGTGTTGTAGTGATGCCTGCACATTGTAAAACACCCAGAATACGAGTCGAATTTGGATCCCAGAGCACTGCTTCTCCAACACAAAAGCCAATTGGTGTATCGGAGACAGCCCCAACTGCTTGTGTAGAATGAAGACCAGCAGTACCAACGAGCCTATCTGTAGCGAGCAGTAAAACATGACGTTCTCCAACGTTTGCATCAGCTCCCTGTATGTCATTCCATGAAGCTGTGCGTAGTATTCCCGATTGGGCAATTCGTAAGTAACCACCATGTACATCGCTGTAGATACGTTGACATACAAAAGCGAGATGTTAGCCCCTTACACGACTCAAATCTTGCATCTGTGGCACGTACAAAAGACGAGAGGAATAACTATCTCCACGTAGTTGAGAAGCAGCAGGAATTCGGCCAGATATAGCAGTCGCTGGACTTTGCGCGTGTATCTCACGTTCACTGACATTTTTTTCATGGCATTTTCCGCTGCTCCAGTAACATGGACTGCCGTGATGCACTCAGAAGACGATACTGCTGCCGGGTGAACACAAATAGCAGTATGCTTCGCTGCAGGACGGGCATTTCTGACTTTAGTCACGAGAGACATAACCCCTACTTTGTTTCGGGGCCTCGTTAACCCTGTAGCTGGTTCCTCGTGTGATGCCACACGGACGAGCTCCAGAGAGCTGGTTTTGCCCCGAGATTTCATTCCCTGCTCCAGGAGTATCTTGGTCCTTTCCAGCGTACTCAACGTTTGATTTCCCACACTTGCGTAGCCGATTGAGTTGCAATCCGAACCCAATTTTCTCTCGTCGATACGTTGCTCCAAGTCCTTCAAGCCGATACGAATCTTTTCCATATCACGCACAGATAAAATGATCATCCCGATGTCAATAAGCATGAGCTCCAAAGTCGTCCAGAAGGAGGGAGAATTCTGCATGCAATAGGATACGAACAGTGCGTTGAAGACCTCCACGTTAAAAACGACGACTTCAGGCATTTCATCGCTCAGATGAACAACAGTCCGAGCGAAAACGTTCCTCATCGCCAGCTTGATCACAGGCAGAAACAAGGCGAAGGCTGTCTGAGCCCTGTCGGATAATGTTGTGAAGATGTAGTAGTACGGCGGATAGATGAATTCCAGCACCACTTGGCACATCCACACCTTGAGCACGTTGACCACCATCTTTTGAGCTCCAGGAGTCTCGCGGATTTTCTTCACCCATTCGAACGCCAACGAAATCGAGATTAACGTGATCCATGGAGGCGTCACAACCATCAGCGAGAATGGAAAAGGAAAGCCAAAGCTCCTGGATAATCCGTAGAGAATCCCCGCACACAGTCCAGAAATCCAAACAGCGTGGTAGAACGCCCTCCAAATGGGGTACGGGAGGATGGGAAGGCTGACGCGGAACTGGTTGATGCAGATGAACGTCAGTACGAACGTGATGAGATGGTCCCGCACGAAGAACATTTTGTTGGCCGCGACGCCTTCAGACGGATCAGCGAGCGGTAGAACGTCAGCAAGCACCGTCACGACCAAACACGGCAACGGAGTCACCAGTATCACTGCGAAGGCGCGAAGATAGCTGGTCTCACGCGCGTATTGGGCGAGTTTTAGGACGCGATCGGTCGAGTATTTCCCATGAAGCTCGACTTGCGCGGATTCCCACAGCTGAACAAGGCGATTGAATTGAACTCGCATGGATGTGGACGTAGGAGTGAGACGGTTTGACGGCAGCCCAACAAACAAATATAACGAGATTATTTTTATGGATTTCAGATTGCATATGAGTTATCGCTTATCGTAGACGCAGAGGTGAGAGGGCGATCACTCGAGCTTGTGGTGGTCGAGTAAATCCACGAATGTCCTTCTGGCTTAAAGTGGTGGAACATTCGAGGGACCCGCTGCTCGCAACAGCCTAAAACTTCATACCAAACACGCCGATCGACGTCTCCACTTCGCTGCGCTCCAGCCCCCACACAGGGCGCCACCATTAATGCCACGTCGACTGACAAAAGCTCGTGTGGAATTAGAACGACAGGATTTTCTAGTGAAAGTCTACCCCTCCGCCAGTCGGATGGCTCGAGACGATGCTGTGGTCAAGGAAGAAGGTGCTAGTGGCTCTGCTGTGGCGATTGATCGAGCGACATGTAGCATGTACAGCTCTGCAGACGCCGAGACGCGGACAGACAAGTTGATGCAGGCTTTTCGGGACCCGAAGGTGGCGGCTATCGTCTAGTCTGCACTATTGGTGCTCACCGCCAAGTTTGACCAAGGAATGGCGTCAACGTCGCGCTCGGATGACTACGAATTGATGGTACGTTTGGCAAGATCGAAGGACTCGTTGTGGGTCGTGCATTCGCGTATTCAGAAGCACAGACGGATCACACCCGTGGCACGAGTTTTCCCATTATGTACGGCGTGGACGTCGGCCACACCAACCCAATTGCTACCCCTGCCAGACTTCGTAGGACTCGTCTACCGACTCGTTCAAAATCATAGAAAAGAGTATAGTTGATCGATCATAAGTGAAGTACACGTTTGCTCAACCCAAAAGACTTTCGGTTGCTGATGCATCCTGCGACTGGGACACTGACGCATTAGCACGCATTCCCAGGAACGGTGACTCAAGCGCATGGATACCTGGCACTTCTCTATGTGCGAGGAGCGACCCTGCTGCATGACCCGCGTGAAACCTAGGACTATTGAAACTGACGCATCAATTGCATGCCGATGCTGGACCAAGTCGTGCCTCCACGCTTCATCGCAGGTGACTGGACGGAAACTGGGCTTCATAAATCGTGGAATAGTTCACCACCACGTTCACGCATGAGATGCTGCAGCATCGGACACCAAAGCGACGCATCATCGCGGCCCCGCACATGGGAAGACCAAGTCTCAGTAGATCCGTCGGACCGACCCAACACCATTTTCGTATTTGCTAGCTCTTCCCACTCACCATCTTCTCCATCATCAAAATGTCCGAGCCACTTGCCGTCGTGACTCCGAAGGACACCCCTCGCGCTCCGTACGCCATCCAGCTGGACGATACGTTAGTTCCTGAAGTGGTCGTCCCCTGCACGCCCGAGGGTGATGGCCCCAGCGCCTACAAGCGCATCGACGACGACATCGTGCTCGGCATCGCGACTGGATACTGGAGCTCGAGTCTCTTCGAGAGCTTGGACAACCTCGTGCCGAACGCGTTCATGGCGACGCTGTGTCCGTGCGTGTCGCTCGCCCAAATCACCAGTCGACTGGCCATGGCGCCGTTCAACACGGCGCTGCTGTTCTTCGCGCTCTTGTGCTCCTTGGAGCTGCTCGTAGTGGCGCTCACAGTCCAGCAGTTCGTCTCCGTGGCGATGCTCGGACACGACGAGACTTTCCACTACTTCCACGCGCACCGCGTGGTCGAGTCCCGTCCGGCGATCAACGGCCTGCTCGTGACCGTTGCAGTGCTGACACACGCGACGTTGGCCACTGCCTTGTGGGTGCTCCGCAGACACATCCGCACTCAGTTCATGATCCCAGGCTCCGACGCCAACGACTGCACGTCCGCCACTTGTTGCCCGTGCTTCGCGACGGCGCAGATGGCCACGCACATCAAGAGCTACACGCCCGGATCGTGCTCTTTTGCACCCGTGGACACGCTGCCTCGCTACCAGTGAACTGCGGGGCAATGCACATAGATCACTATTGCATACACAGCCATGCGCTCGTCCACCGGCGAGCCATACCAAATGAACTCGACGACGATCGCAGTCGCCAACGTACAACTTCAACATCAATAAAAGAACATGTAGCCATTAATTTTGCAACGCTACAATCATTTCTTATCGCTGTGTCCATACAAACATCAAGGTATATTCTTAATTTTGAATTCAATACAGTAGTTATTTCACCACAATGTAACTTGAATCAAAAGCAATAATTGTTAATTGCTCTATTTCCTAGCCACACGCTTCAAAATGCTGGGCAGACTTCTGCGGACACGGTCGCGCGGTGCGTCCGCGCTGCTGGCGTCGTCCCGAGGGGCCACCGCACCGTTCTCCGGGTCAACTCTTCTCCGCCGACAGGAGGCGCGTCGATGGAGCTCCTCGGTGTCAATCACCGCCCCGAATTGCGACCAGGGGGACGCCGCGAGTGTCGCCGCCATCCGCAACATCGGCATCCTGGCGCACATCGACGCCGGCAAGACCACCACGACGGAACGCATGCTGTTCTACGCTGGAGCCATCCGCCGGATGGGTGAGGTGCACGACGGCGACGCCACCATGGACTTTATGCCCCAGGAGCGCGAGCGCGGCATCACGATCGGCGCCGCCGCCATCAGCTTCCCGTGGCGCGAGCACCACATCAACCTCATCGACACGCCGGGCCACGTGGACTTCACCATTGAAGTGGAGAGAGCTGTCCGTGTGCTGGACGGCGCCGTGGCCGTGCTGGACGGTGTCGCCGGCGTGGAAGCGCAGACCGAGACGGTCTGGGAGCAGGCGGACAGGTACCAGGTGCCGCGCATCGCCTTCGTGAACAAACTGGACCGCGAAGGTGCGAGCTTTGCCAGGTCTTGTGAGTCCATGGAGGCCAGGTTCGGAGTGCAGACGCTGTGCGTGCAGCTGCCGGTCGGCGAGGAAGCGGAGTTCGAGGGGCTGCTTGACTTGGTGGACATGCAGCTGGTCAAGTGGGTGGACAAAGAGGGCGAGCAGGTCCAGCGACTGCCGCTGCTGCCTTCGGCGGGCGGCAAGATGGCCGAGCTGTATGCCAAGGCTGTTGACGGACGCCAGACGCTGATTGAACGCGCGTCGAACTTCGACGATGAGCTCGGGGAGCTCTTCCTGATGGAAGAGGAGATTGATAACGAAACGCTGAAGGCGGCGCTGCGACGGATCACGGTGCAGCGTGGCATGGCGTCGCAAGCTGTTGTCACGCTGTGCGGCAGCGCACTGAAGAACAAGGGCGTCCAGCCGCTGCTGGACGCCGTGGTGAGCTACTTGCCATCGCCTCTGGACTTGTCTCCGTTCGAAGCGCACACAGTTGTTGGCGGCAAAAAGACTCGTGGCCGTGGCCAAGGTGCGGAAGATAAGCTGGTGCAGCTGACGGCGTCCTCGGACGAGCCGCTGTGTGCACTTGCCTTCAAGGTCCAGCACGATCGCCAACGCGGCCTGGTGGTCTTCTTCCGCGTGTATTCCGGTGTGCTGAGTGCCAAGTCACAGTTGCTAAACGCTTCTCGTGGTGGCACGAAGGAAAGACTGACCAGGCTCATGCATGTGGCTGCTGACGACCAGGAAGCCGTGGAAAGCATCTCGGCTGGTCACATCGGCGCTGCTGTGGGACTGAAGCACACTTTCACGGGCGACACGCTTGTGAGCGCTAAGAATGCAGCCCACCAGTTCGTCCTGCCTGGAGTGCAGATCCCCAAGCCTGTGTTCACGTGCTCCATCGAGGCCGAGTCGTCTGCGAAGCAGAAGGATCTTGATACAGCACTGGAAAACCTGCAACGCGAAGACCCCAGCTTTGTGGTTACTGTGGATGACGAGACGGGCCAAACGCTAATGTCTGGTATGGGCGAGCTCCACTTGGACATCATCAAGGAGCGGCTGCGCACCGAGTACAAGCTTGAGCCCTCCGTTGGTGCGATGCGTGTTGCGTACCTGGAGAGCATTACGAACTCCGTTGAGCTGCCGTACACGCACGATGTCATGCTGGGCACTGACCGCCACTTCGCGAAGCTCACAGTGCACGTGGATCCGCTGCTTGAGCACCAAGAAGTCAGCCAAGGAGATGACGAGGACGATGATGAGGACGAAAACAATAGCAACGTGGTGCACTGGAAGAACCAGGGCGCGAAGAAGATGCCGCACGCGTTCGCTCTTGCTATCGAGGAGGGTCTGAAGGCTGGACTTAGCCGCGGTGTCTTGACGCCGAACCGTGTTGCGTACGTGAAGGTCACGGTGGACGAAGCTGATTGCGAATGGGACTCCGACTCAAGCGCGGCTTCCTTCCGAGCAGCGGCTGCTCTAGCGCTGAAGCAAGCTCTCAAGGAAGCTGAACCTGTGATCCTGGAGCCAATGATGAAGCTGGAGGTCCGTTCTCCCGATCGCTGCGTGGGCGACGTTCTTGCGGACTTGAGCTCGCAACGACGTGCTCATATCCAGGAGGTTGGGTCTGCTTCAGGTGGTGAAGGAGGCGACTCTACTGTCAACCAGGGACGCTCGATTGTGCACGCGCACGTGCCACTGGCACACATGGTCGGCTACGCGACGCTGCTGCGCTCCAAGACCCAGGGCGAAGCCTCGTTCGGCATCCAGTTCCTGCGCTACGTTGAAGTGGACTCTGCTACGCGTGACCGTCTCACTGGGAACCTTCGGAAAGCCCCACCAAAAGAATTCGAGGCCGATGACTGAGGCGATTGATGCACTGCGCGTAAAACAGCAATAGAGTTTCGTTGTTCAAGAAGTCGTATGCTGGTCATCTACGCCTTCATCTCGCCTCACTCTAGATAGAAGTTCCAGACACAAATGCACGAGTCCGCGCCGACGGACACTAGTTGTCGCTCATCCGGGCTCCAAGCTATCGAATTGACAGTGTTCGAGTGCCCGCGCGCCGACGCAAGCAGCGAAGAAGAACCGATATCGAAGAGCTTCACTTCGCAGTCTTCGCCGCACGTCGCCAAGAACCGACCTGAGGGCGAGACGACCGCACATGAAACTTTGAGACGACTGGGGTCGATGATCTGCTGGACCGGCTCCGGTTCATCGCAATCCCAGAAGAGAAGTCTGCCATCGGCGCCCGCCGTCACGATCTCCGTCTCGCTGTCTAGTCTCTGGGTGATCCCGTGGAAGGAGCCTTCGCGAACTTGTTGGGCAACAATCCGTCGAGCCCCCTTCAGGTCGTAAATGAACAGAGCTTTGTCCACACCGCAGGAATGCACCCGATGAGGCAACTTGATGTCGACCAGGACCCCTGTGACTGCCCGCTTGTGTTCATGGAACTGGAGGACCAACTCGCGCGTAGCAAACGACCAAATGCCCACCCCACCGTCACTGGAGCCACTCACCACGTACTGAGTGCTGCAAGCGACTGCATTCACCTCTCCACGATGTGCCGTCGCGATATGCCACTTCGGCTGTGCAGTACGAGCATCGTACGCCCTGAGCCAGCCATCGGCCCAACCGGAGATCACTAGTGCCGATTGACTGGATGCAGTCGGCGTTTTAGTGATTGTGATGCACAGCCCCGCCACGGTCTCAGTTGCCATGCACTTGAGGTGGTAAGTGGACAGATCCCACACGCGTAAGCTGCCGTCGACGGATATGGTGGCAAACTCTTCGCACGAATTACCGAAAGCACAGCCCGTGACGGCCCCCAAATGGCTGCTCGCCAGCTCGGAAGTCACGAGAGTTGTGGCGACGATGTGATACATTTTACCTGCAGATGTGCCGGCAAAGAGTTGGGCTCCACCAGGACTGATCGATAGGCTGGTGATACCCCCGACAAGTTGAACTTGACCCACGAGGTTCCAGTCCGAGTCGCGCCCCACTAGTTTCTTGAGAACGCCGTCACCAGCGCCCACGTACACGTACCCGGTATCTCCACAGGCAGCAACGCTGTGTACGCCGTTCCTCACGACCGGCACTGCGTTGCGGTACACCAGCGATTCCGTATTGAAAACGACGAGTTCTCCGGCAGGTGTACCAGCCAACACGTCGGTACGCGTCTGAGTGATCGTGGCGCAGATATAACTGCGCGTGATTCCTACGTTGGGCATCGAGAAGGTCCGTACCTCGAGTCGGTACTGCATGCCAGCAATGTCGTAGGCGAGCTCGCCGAACAGGAGCTGACTGGAGTGAGCAAAGCTGAGCGAGTACTTTGGACGTCGGCTCTTTTCATCCATCGTGCCCCAGTTGAGGATCGTGACGGGGGTCGGAAAGGCTTTGGTCAGCACCACCTCCGATGTCTATCATGGAGAAGAATGTGATGAGTTTAACCACGCGCAACGAGATCAACATGTACACGGACGAACACGCACCCGCATATCCCAGAGAATGAGGCGGCAATCTTCAGAAGAAGCAGCGAGGAAGTGATCGTCCGGGGAGAACGCCATTTGCAGCACGGGGCGGAAGAAGCCTTCGAGGCGGTAGCGCTCCCTACCCGATGCCAGGTCCCAGACAACAATAAACGCTCCGCCTCGGTCGGTTCGACCGGAGTGCGGAGGAATTTGCGCTGACGCTAGCAACGCCCCCGTGTTCGACATGCTCAGCACGTTGATCTCCTCCTCGTGCGCGCACAGCAGCTCCTGACTCTGCGAGTCGTGGATCTTGCCGATCACCACTGCCGAGCCCATACTGCGCAGCACCAACCCACGGTTAATCCCTCCCATTCTCCTGTTGCAGGGAAGCTTAAGTTCATACGCACCAGGTGATGTAGCTGTCCGGGTCTGTCGGGTGGGCGTGGATCGTGCTTTTGCCTTTGCCGGTGTATCCGCTGAGGTGCTCGAGCTCGATCGAGAGACCTGGTGGCCCTTGATGCTCTGGCAACACCTGGTTGTTGCTTGACGTGTAGATGTCGTAGTCATTGCGATAGCCGCTCTGCGATGACGAGGAAGTGCTGGCACCGCTGTGCGACTCGAAGCCGCTGGAGGCCGACGACGGAGCCTTCGCGTACCTGTCGGCGCCAGCGGAACTCAAAGCGCTAGGCGCGAACAGCTCCGGATCAATGCCGCGACTTTGTCGGTGCGTCATGGCCGTCGTCAATGCCAACAAATGCACATGGAGGGGTGCGTCGCTTCAAGATCGAAACTGCTTGACCATGATGAAAACTTTTGTGGAATAGAGTAGATTTGTGTGGGCAATCTTTTGAGGGGGAGCCGGTGCAAAAATACGACTGTGACTCAGATCTCTCACCGAAGCTTCCCGCGGTGTAGTGCAAGTACGGAACCCAGGCAAGATGCCATCAGGCCCTTATTCAGGGCGAGAGCTTTCCCAGCCTCAAATGACTTTCAGTGCTCGTCCAGTCGAATGATCTCTGCTTGACGTCCGTTCGGCCGAAAATCAGGTCGGCAGGTGCCAAAGCGTTTCGCAGAGGACCAGAATCAGGACCCAAATGCACAAAACCCCACGTGGATCCACCTTCCTTTTTCACCAATTACGGCACTGCAAAATGTGTTTCTGCCAATCTCAGATGGGGTCGTGGATCTGCGAAAAATACGTCGATCTAAAAATTAGAACGCACCTTTTTTTCGCCCCGAGACCGCAAGAGAACAAACGACGATCAGCCGTAAAGCACCGAAGCGCTCGAGGTGAGGCGCGGGGAGCAAGGGCGATATCTCGTCTCCCAGGGCGCATCAGCAGGTGCCGCAGGTCTCTGTGTGAAGCGGAGACGCCGCTGCATCGCCCCATCCAAGCGCGAGGTCCCCCCGACGCCTGTAGCCCCCGCAATCGCTGCGTATAGGTAGCGTCCCTTTCGCTAGTCCAACCCCTCGGATCCCGCGGTCTTTTAGACGCCCCGGGGGCTCTACTCAACCCACAGACACATACAGTAGGGAGGATGCTGCGCGCCAAGCACATTGGCTTCAAGAGCGTGCGCCGCGTGGAGGTGAAGGCCGAGACCACGACGCCCGGAGAGCTGCGCGCCACCACAGACGCGTCGGGCGCGCGCGTGGGCGCGTCGCGCAGCCGCCGCACGCTGCCCAAGCTCGAGTTCACGGTGGACGAGGACGGCGCCGTGCTGCACGGGCCGCAGCGCGGCTCGTACCCGTTCTACGCGACGTCGGGCAACGACCCGAACGTGGTGAACCCAGCGGACGCGCCGTTCAACACGGCGCTGGAGAGGGACCTGGCCGCCAGCTTCCAGGCGCTGCACATGCGCGACTTCCCGTCGCCGCCCGAGGAGAATGAGGAGAACGAGGAAGACTGCGAGGTAGAACGACGGGAGAACGACGCGGAGGACGCGGGGAGGACGCCGCCCCCGCAGATGAAGGAGTGCGTGTTGAACGACACACGAGCCACGACACTGGCCCTTAAGTACGACACTGGCGTGGGCAAGTTCGTGTGCGGCTCGTCCATCGAGCGGTTCTCGGGCCACACGGGCGTCTGCAGAGTGCTGGGCAGCAAGAAGTACCCCGTCATCCCGCACAGCTTGAGGCTCGGGGATCTGCTCCGGATCGGGTCGGTGGGTCTCGTGGTGTGCGAGCTGAATCGCACGACGAGTGACGAGACGGAGGAGGCGCTGACCAACGAGCAGTACGAGTTCCTGAAGGAGAACTACCTGAGTCTGCCACTGCAGCAGACGTTCCACCCGACCGAGAGGTCGCCCGACATGGAGGACGGAGAAGAACACGACGACGACAAGGACCACGAACGCACGATGCGTGTCGGAGGAGACACGTCAGATGAAGGGGAGTCGGAGGAAGACAAGGACAGGAAAGCGGCGAGACGCTCGAGCGGCGACGCGGGAGACAGTGCGGACCCCCGCCCCATTAACTTGCCACTGGGTGTGGCTGGCATTCCGGGCAAACGCTTCTGCTACATTTGCTACGATGGAGACGAGTTCCCGGATACCAACCCGCTCGTGGCTCCCTGCCACTGCAAGGGCGACACGAAATACGTGCACCTGGACTGCCTGCAGCGCTGGAATAACAACTTGGATGCTGACGGGACGAACCCGAACCAGAAGGTGTGCGCTGTCACGAACACAGACGGCCTCGATGTGTGCAGCATCTGCAAGGCCACGTATTTGACGAGTGTGCGTCTGGAGGATGGCCGTGTGGTGTCGCTGCTTGCCAAGAAGTTGCCACCTCCGTACGTCACCTTCGCCGTTGTCACTCAGCACGAGACGCGGAATCGCTCGACGGCACTTACGAACACGCGGTTCCAGCTCAGCTTCGCCAAGTAAGTTCTTGCAATTGGTGTCGAATGGGTTAAATCATCTGGAACTAACGCCGTTTTTCTTTGTTTTTAGTATGCCGCGGAGCCAGCAATTCCTGACCATCGGTCGGTCGACTACAAACAACATGACGCTGCGATATCGCACGGTGTCCCAGTTGCACGCCAAGGTCAAATTCCAGGATGTAAGTGTGTTGGATTGAGCTTGTAGCTGGGCTGGCACGGTTGGTCTAGGGGGTGAATTATCTAACGCTTTGTGCTTTTTGTTATTCGTACTTTTAGAACCACTTCTTCCTTTTTGACGCGTCAAGTTCGAATGGCACAATGCTATTCCTGAGCAAACCGCTGGAATTGGACTGGAACAAGACGATGCACGTGAAGATCGGACGCACTATCCTCACACTCAAAGCCAAAAAGAAGTGGAAATGGGCAGGAACTGGATCTGGTGACGATGAAGAGGACGAAGAAGGGGGCCGTGTGTCCTCACCGCGTATGAGCGCACGAGATTTTGAGAATCGTCTTTCAAGCCCAGGTTCGGCAGCCAGGAGTAATGGCTTCGATATAAGCGGCAGCAGTACGATTAATGATCCGAGCGCCGAACTAGTGACCGCACCGTACTCAAGCCACCTCCCGCGTACATACACAGCCCCGAACGTGCTCGGCTCGCGCTGGAATCGCAGTGCATCGTCCAACGTGCTGCATTCCAGACCACCACGCCAGCGGTCACTGTCGAGCTCAGCTCCAGTAATGCTGCATGGAGAGAACAGCATCGAAGCTTTGGATATTCCTTCGGCGTTCCACGTCGACGAGCTAGAGCCTGACGAGCCGGACACATTTGCGACGCAGGCTGTTCGTGAACCGGTGGTGCTACCAGCATCATCGACGAGCTTCCGCCATTTCGCCTCCGAGAATGCGTCGCCCTCATTGACATCTCAGCTCGCTGGTGAAGGGATCGTCGGTGTCAATGCCCACTCACCGAATCGGACTCTCGTGGACCTGCCCGTTCAACGGCGCGGGCTTTACGACCTGGCGGATTCGTTGTCCGAGCGTGGATCAAGCCCGGTCGTGTTGAGTCCTGCTGGCCGCCTCACGGAGCAAGACTGACTGGGTTGGTGTTGTTGCCGTTCCTCTCCCCTTCACAGGCGACGCCGTTGGGGTGACTGGCGCCCTGTTGTGTTCCTGGATGCTGGCGGCGGCGTGTGCTTTCTACTCGTATATTTAACCACAGAAGGATCGTCAAGAGCACCGCACGTAAAACACCTCAAAGACTGTGCACATTTTCATTTTCTTTCGCTCGGTTACTTCCATTCCCTATCTAGCATCCACTGTAGAGCAGATCACTCACTCGTTTACATGTCCGTGCGGGTGCAGGTCCAGAGCTTGGTGTTGAACGCGAGCTCGTCGCCCACCAGCTGCTTCCAGCTCTCGTGTGTCTGCTGGATCACCTCCACCGCAAAGTCCCTGGGCTGCGCCTCGCCGTTGAATGCGAAGTCACTCGGCGGCTTGCCGTCCGGGATCTTGTAGTCGCGGAACCAGCGGTGCACCTGGCCGACCACGTCGTGCAGCGGCGTGTCGCGCAGGTCGCTCAGGTCGTTCACGTGCTCGGCCAGCGGGTCATTAACATTAATGGCGATGAGCTTCCAGTCCGTCTCGCCGCCGTCGATCATGCCCAGCACGCCCAGCACCTTGACGGGGTAAATCTCCCCAATGGCAGCCACGCGACTGCCGATCTCGCACACGTCGATGGGGTCGTTGTCCCCGCCGTGTTTGGTGGCGGCGTCCACGTGGTTCGGGTCCTCCCACGTCTGCGGCAGGCAGCCGTAGTTGACGAGCGACGCGCTGTGGTACAGGCGGGGCGCGCCCTTGCGCTCGTCCTGCTTGATGGGGTTGAACTCCTCCGTCCCGGCGATCTCCATCTTGGCTCGGGAGCCCCGCGGGATCTCGTTCACGAAGTGGAACACGGCGGACGTGTCCACATCCTGAGGGTGGGCGAGAGCTGAAGGCGCGTACAGAGGCACGTGGTGCCATGGCGACTGCTTGCGGCCCAGCGAGTCGTAGAAGAAGTAGCGACAGTCGAGAGTCCCCGGCTCGCCCTGACGCCGCACCGTGTGCTGGGAGGAGGAGGAGTATAAGGAGAGGGAGGGTATTAGATGGAGGAAGCAGGAGGTGGAGATATAGGTGAATGACTGAAGCCTACCAGACACTGGCGAGACGCCACGTTCAGCAGCCGCGCGGCGCGAGGACGCAGTGACGAGCACAGCACCATCGGAGACGTTGGTTGACTGCTGATCACTAGTGAGATGCTGTTTAAGAGGACCTGGATAACGGCATACCAAGCTGAAGCAAGAAAAGTCCGGCGACAGACAAACTTAATACCCTCGAACACCGATACCTACCTATACGAATAAGTGAAATACAATAACTGTTTAGAGAGGGAAAGTAGAAGCATAGACATATGACTGCGTATCTTGATATATGAAGAAATTGGGTTCCTGTCTACCTCCTCTGCCATGTATTATCGCAGGTCGCGCCGCGTTTTGAATATTGGTGCCGCCATTCCGCATTCCGCACTCCTCGTCCGCCATGGCGTCGCTGCTGGACACGACGATGGAGGCGGCCGAGCCGGAGCAGCACGCGGAGCAGAGCAACAGCCCACAGCCGCTCGCGCAGGACGCGGAGCCCGAGACGGACGCGCCCGAGGACGAAGACGACGACGAGGACGAGGCCTTCCACTTCAATGCGCCGTCCTACTACGACCTCAAGAACCCGGCGCTCGAGCGGCGCTACGTCAACAACGCGGACGGCTACTTCTCGTCCCCGGCGCCGTCCGCCGCGTCCTTCACATCTAATAAAACAGACAACAATCACGTCTCGGAGGTCGACATGGAGCTGGACGACGCCAAGACGATGCTGGACACGACCATGGCCGGCCCAGAAGAAGAAGAAGGAGAAGAAGATCAAGAAGAAGGAGAACAAGGAGAAGACGTGCAGGAAGTGATGAACCGCAGCAACCTGCTGGACGACAGGGAGGAGAGCTTCGAGGAGGTCTTCAGGCACTACGCGTCGTCGTCGCAGTCGTCCGCCACGTCCTCCTACCTGCTGCACGAGCTGGACACGTCCACCCACAGCTCCACCCACGGAGGACCCTTCTCCCCTCACAGCTCACAGACGTCGTCGTCCTCTGCAGCACTGAGAGAGCCGACCAAGAGCAGAGACGGAGCCCCCTCCAAGCTCATGCAGCCCACGCAGTCGTACTTAAGACGGCTGCAGGCCGAGCAGAGGATGAGGGAGCAGAGCTACATGGAGGACGTCCCCGTGGAGGAGAAGCCGCACCGCGTCACGCGCCCGAGAAGCCCCAAGCTGCACGCGAAGACGCGCTCGAGCAACCCGAACGACCCGTCGCGGATGAGCAGCACGAGTCGGGAGCTGCTCAAGATCCAGGAGGAGCGACTGCTCCTGCAGCTGGAGAAGCTCAAGATCCGAGAGTTCCACGAGAAGACCAAGGTGCAGCGCCCGCCCACCAACGTGCACCAGCGGTCGACCAAGCAGCTCACGATCCCGCAGACGCCGCATTTTCAGGTGGATAATCGAGTTCGCCGCTTCCACAGTGGAAGTGAAAGCAGCGTTGGAAGTGACGGATCAGCGCAGGAAACGGCTCGCCCACCGATTGCAGCGGAGAAGCTGCTCTCCCGAGACTTCTCGCTTCCGGTGCCGCCACAATCCCGGGAGACTCGGCACGCGTTGACGGTAAAACAAGTTTATTGACGAGAGCACTGTGGTGCTCGGACTAACAGTGTGCTCATTGTTGTGTACTCTTGATGTTTTTTACAGACCCCGCACTCTCCGCAGCTTCACACTGCTACGCGTGCAGCGCATCGCCCACCACCTGCCCCACTGTCGCGTGAACAAGAGAAACCTGTTGCACCGAGTTACAGCCGCCCGAAATTTGGTGGTCTTACTCAGGTATGTTTCCTTTCTAGCGAGTAAATGCTGCTGTTAGCGCAGAAACTGACGCATCGTTTTTGATTCATCTACCGTAGCCAATGACCCCGCAGCTTGAAACAAGTCGACGAGCAGCTACGCATCGCCGACCCGTTGAGGTTGTCGATCACGACGCTGAAGAGCTGGCCAAGAAGTTCCACGCTCGACCTCTGCGCAAGAGCATTCTGGAGCCAAAGTCATACCCCCGGTACTCTCCGGCAAAATCAGACAGCAAAGCCCGTCTGACGCAGCCAGCGGCACCGAAGCTTTCGACCAGTGCGCGTTCGGTAACACGTCAAAGCGCATCAGAGCGAGCTTCTTCCGTCGCCGCGGAAATGGAGCGTCATCGTAAAGAGCGTGAGCAACGACTGAAAGCGCGGCAAGCAGGTCAAACTACTCAACCGAAGTCGGGACCACCTTCTCTCCGTCGGCCTGTGATTCCGGAAACGCCACCGCTCAAGAGCATTCAGTTGCATCGGGAGTACCAGGAAAATTTTCGCCGCAAGATTGAAGCGGAAAAGGAAGAAAGGGAGAAGCAACACCAGTTCAGAGCACAGCCGATGCGTGTGACTTCAACTCCTGCGAGGTTCGAGGGTTCGACAAAGCCACTCACTGAGGTCAAGCCGTTTGAGCTACCAGGAAACCGCTTTCACGAGCAAGCTCGCGAGCGGTTGGAGCAGAAACGACGGGAAGAGGAAGAGCGCGCCAATGCTTCAGGAAATTTTCGCGCGAAGCCAATGCCAGTGTTCGAGTCTGACAATGTCCAAGTAGTCTCCAGCACCAGACCCCTCACTGAGACGGAGTCCCCCATGCTGGCAACTAAAAACCGTGCGGCAGAACGCGCTGCCTTCGAGGCGGCTGAGAAAGAGCGCCGCGAGCGAGAGGAAGCGTTCCGTGAGCAACGAGAGCAGCTTGAGCGCCAGCAAAAGGAGGAAGAAATCAAGCGCATGCGCCGTAAAGATATGATTTTCCACGCGCGGCCTGTTCCAGAGAACAAACCTTTCCAGTTGAAGCGTGACACCCGACCGCTGACGGAGCCAATTAGCCCAATTGTGCACTCCTAAGGCGATAGAGTCCAAGCCTAATTTCACTCCGAGTGCAGGAACCCGAAGACAACACAAAGCGGGGACAGCAGTGTCGGAGCAGCCCGTGGTCTACCCTGCTCCTTGTGACATGATTGACCCCATGTACCTTTACAGACCACTCGCCCTTGAGACGATCAACCACTATAACCACCAAGTGCCAAGAAATACAGTTTGCGTTTGACTACTACGCGGGTGGTGGCCCGTCCCCATCCTGCTTCTTTCTTATTTGCTTTGGGTTGCTAGGAAGAAGTGGGGCCCGACAAGAACCGCTACGCAAAATTCAAGACTGTCGTGGCTATGAGGAAGATGGAGATGTTGGCAATGCGTTTACTGGTGATTATCGCGCTGTGGATGGTCCAAGTCTGCGCTAGCGATGGAATCATGGACATGCTGGCATCGTTCATTGACTTGGAGGGCCTAGCAGAGCAAGCTGCGTCGGAGGATGGCGTTGTTGCGAAACCGGTCGACCCCACTTATCCATTGGCGTCGGAGGAAATGAATGCATTGATGCAGATGTACCGAGATTGCCTCACTCCGCAATCAGCTGCGATGAGGACATGGTGCACCGGCAGTGACGTGGGCTTCGTTGAAGCGGAAAGAGACAACGCAACTTTGTGTCCTCAGGGCGTTCTGACGCACCCATGCAGTGGTCGGGTAATTCACGCTAACAGAAGCACTGGTGTGGATGACATTGAGTTTCTGTGGTCATGGGAAGGGCTCCGCTGTGACGCCTTCACAGATCCGACTACGGTGACTCACATGTAAGCACTTGCTATCACATTAGCTGGGAATTCGAGGTTGTAATGCAAAGTCACGTCAATTTAGCTATCTTCCAAGCCAAGGCTTGAAGTGCGAGCTGGCCGAGGTAGACCTGAGCGTCATGGTATCGCTAGAGCAGCTGTGGGTGCTGTCATGTGCCTCGCTTCGAGTTGCGCGTACAGTAGGTCGATTAACTGTAATGGCGTCTTGTGAACTGGCACCAGAGATCTATCGGGAAACCAGCTTCATGGAGCATTTCCAGCGTGGCTTGGCGAGATGACGCTGCTACGGCTGCTAAATCTCCAAGGCAATCGGCTCAGTGGTGATATTCCGCCATCCTTTGCCGACAACGATGCCCTTGAGCTAATGTAAACCCGCATTTGTGAGAATTACGAGTTTAACTTGACGCTCTCACCAGTTTGTGCTTGAGAACAGCAACTTGTCAGGCAACAATCTTACGGCATCGTCACTCAGTTTTTTCGATGCATTCCACCGACTTCAATACTTGTTCGTATGACTGTTGTATTTAGCATCCTTGTGATCCAGTTTGACGTCTTTGGTTTTGTTTCTTCGAGCAGAGATCTATCAAACAACAAGATCGTACTTGAAGTACCGAAGGGCATGGTTGCAAGCGAGTTTCTGCGCACAATGTACGCATGTGCTACACACGAGTAAGCTTGAATCCATCCTTATTTGTGTTGGTGGTGCTGTTGTTGTGGTGCTTCAGAAATCTCAGCCACAATGCGTTTTATGGAGATCTACCTGAGCTCCCAAGGTTTCAGTACCTGGTTTCTTTGTATGTGTTGACAAACATTTGTCGGGATGAAATATGTTACTCTTTGACCAATTTTGCACCGACTCGTACATGTATGTAATACAGCGATCTATCATCAAACTACTTTACAGGCGAGCTACCGCAAAACACGACGCTATGGGGGCGAGAAGATCCGCATGATCCTGACGAGAATTCTGTTCTGACAATTGTGTAAGCTTTTGATCGTTTTGACTCTGTTTTTCTTGCTGAGTTTTCATCACTGCATTCGTGCTGTTGCATTCTACACAGGAACGTGGCGAACAATCGTTTTACGGGCGATTTACCGACGATTTTGAATCAGTCGTCGCTGCGCCAATTGTAAGTTTGACGTGCAATGCACTTCGTTCGGTGCTTTTTACAGCAAAGCATAAGTGTCACTAACTTTTCTTCATTCCTCGCAGTGATGTCCACAGCAACAATTTCAGTGGGTTCATACCGCAGTTACCGCCATCTATGTGGGTGAATTGGTGATCGCTGAGTTGGTTGAGATCCAATGAAACAAGCTAACTGTGTGTTGCATTGCAGACTGGAACATGTCAAGCCTGCAAATTTTGGTGGAAATGGCTTCTTATGCCCGATCCCGTCCGCTCTGCTACCAAGCAGCCTTACATGCATCTGTGGCAACGGATACACGACCAAGTCGAGCAGAATTACTGCAGAAAATTCAAGTGATCATTCCAGTCAAGATTCGATGCCTGCTAACGAAGCTGCCGAGTTTTGCGTGCCGTGCCCTGAAGGCTCGTATTCGAACGCCAGCACCAACCAGAAGTGCACTTTGTGTCCTTCTGGATCTGCTCCATCGCTGTCATCAAGTGGAGCTGCTGATCACTGCACGCTTTGCCTCCCTGGCACCTTCACCAACGAGAGTGGATCACACTCTTGCATTCCATGTCGTCCGGGGACATTTTCGACTGATTTCGGTGCGACGTCATGCGATTTGTGCGACCCTGGAGAATTCACAGCAGGCCAAGGATCCTCAAGATGTGCAGTTTGTCCTGTGGGAACCTTCTCCGATTTCATGGGAGCCACCGTGTGTTCTCCCTGCCCAGCTGGATCTTATGGAGGCACTGAAGGCGAGGCGGAGTGTTTATTGTGTTCGAAGGGAACGTACCAAGATGTTGCTGGATCGGTGGAGTGCAAGGCGTGCCCAGTGGGGTATACTGCACCTGTTGTTGGTCACGTGAAGTGCACACCGTGCTCATCTGGAAGTTTTTACGACATGGAATCCAAAACGTGCGTGCTATGCCGTCCAGGGACTTTTACTGGGGCAGCAGCGCAGACCGAGTGCAGCAAGTGCGGGAATGGAACCATTGCAGAGAGTGCTGGCAGTACAAAATGTCTAGCCATTGCTTCCCCTGGACGGGGCTACGAGTCTTCCGAGGCTGCAGCAGTTGCTGTAAAGTGCGCTGCTGGAACGTTTAACGATGGAACGCAGCGAAGTTGTCAGCCTTGTCCACCAGGGACATTTGCAGCAGCTACTGGAACTCAAATGTGTTCTCCATGTGACGAAGGAAGCTTTGCAGCCACTGAAGGCTCGTCGAAATGTGAAAATGCTCCGGCTGGATGGTTCGCCAGCAATAAAGGTGCAACGAGAGCGGAACTGTGTCCACCCAACCAAATTGCTGCGACGGAAGGCTTGCCCGTTTGTACTCAATGCCAACCGCCATCGTTTAGTTTCCTGACTGGAGGCGTCGAGTGCATTTTCGCCAAACCTGGTGAGGTTTACGAGCGTGTGGAATGGCCTCGTGTATTGTTGGAATTGGCTGGCATAGACCAACGTGAAATTGGTGACGATATCCTTGAAATTGTGTTCCAGATCTGGAGAGATACCCTGACGAGCTACACAGCGTCTAGTTATCAGTTGCACGTACTGCAGGTGGCCCAGTCAACCACGTCTACCACTTCAACACATATCCTCGTCGCTGTTGAGACGATCACGCCGATGAAAGTATCCGCAGATAAAAAAATACCCGGAAAAGTTGAAAATGCTGTTGAAGATGCTGAAAATGCACTGGATGATCTGCTGGACGAACTCAATGAGTCAATCTATGGAAATGGAAGTCACAACAGCGAAGAGGGGCAAATTTTGGATCTGATCACGTCAAGGTCATTCCAAAATTCTTTGGTGCGCCAGTTTGACCACCTGAACCTGTTCGACGGAGCGTTGACGTCCGACATGGTAAACTTGACCGTACTCAACCCTGCGTTCACTTCAGCTCGTGCTGTTGCATGCACCCCGGGAACATTTTTCTCTCTAACTGAGGATTCAAATCAAACCGACCGTGAATGCCACCCATGCGCGGTGGGGTCATTTTCTGCTTCAAGCGGGTCGTTGAAGTGCGAGCCGTGTCCTCGAGGGACTTTTTCGGCGCTCGAAGGTCAGGCGAAGTGCGGATCTTGCCCCGTGGGGTCTGATTCTGCGCCTGGTGCTTTGTCCTGCGTGTCATGCTCGTGGTTCACCTACGCGTGTAACGGCTTCTGGGCCGACTTGGTCGTCGCCGTGTGTGTTGGCGCCGCACTATTGCGCACGATCTGCAAGAAGGCTCGCAAGTGGAGCGCAGGTGACTCTGAAGAGCGAGAGCTGGACGAAAGCGTGGCGTTGATGGCAGCTGTGCGAACCCATGGCCGCACTTTGGACCAAGTGCAGTACGAACCCATGGTAAGATAGATCTGTTTGACTTTTTTTCTCGAGCCATGGCAGGACTAAAGATGTCATTGACAACTTTGTCGAACATTTATTTGCATGTACAGGGCGAGGTCTCAGCAGACACGATGTTCGGCCACGGAACGTTAAACATGTAGAGCCCCCCATCGCAGGATTCCAGTCGGTTGTTGGTAACTGAGACCAAGTTGCATTTGTTGCATGTGTAGTTTTCAGTAAGTACCGACTTCCCTTTGTTATGACATACTCTTTGTTATGGCATACACCGGTAATTAGCCAATAGGAGGACGAATCGGAAGAGCATCGGTGCAACCTTAGTTATCACATACAGCACCCAAACTGTCTCTCCTGCAGAGCTAAAAGCTTTCAAACGTGCACTTTTGGACCATACAACTTGGTCTGATGGAGAAGCATCTACTACTATATGTATATCCACCAGCTTCGGAAAAATGCGGCTTCGTTAGCGAGCAGCAATACATGTAGATAACGAGCAGCAATAGATTCCTGGTCATATCAAGGGAACACTTCATGTAGACAGTCCAGCGAGTATCCGGTCTATGTGCGTACGTTTACTGTACTGTGGTATGCCATAACAAAGGGAAGTCGGTAATGGTGCAAGATGTCGGAACCTTCAAGTGGCTCCATTCGTGCTGCACATCACGGCGTCGCAACAGTGAAATGTTGAAGAATATTTTACAGCGTCGAGAAGGCAACAAGAGCCCAGTGTTATCCACTCCTTGCAGGTGCCACCTCTTGCCATCACAGAGCGAAGGAAGATGCTCCACCGGTCACAACTTCAGCCATGAAGGCTGCAAATAAATTGCAACCGAACTGACAGAGTGAAGACATCCGCTTACTTGCCTCCAGCTCTCGCCGGATTGGCCCAGGTGTCTCTAACCACCCGCGGCTTGAGAAACCATGTTGCTTTCTGGCGCTGTTGCCGCCTTGCATTTGCTCTGCACGGCAAGCCGCACCAGAATTCCCCTCGCCAGACTTGGTTTCACTATGGGTGACAAGCGGCGGGGTAGGACTCACGACACGTCAACAGGAGCTGAAACTTCACCGCAAAAGCTAATTCCAGCGGCCGGCCAGTCACTCGGCAAAAAGTTGGCACGAACGAGAACAGACCAGGAGGACGCGCCGCCCGCCCTCTCGCTTTAGAGAGTGCTAAACACAGACCGACCCATGTTGGGCACGCAGGCGCCGGCAAGCAACTGGGGGAACTTGCGCACGGACATGGACAGCGTGCCGCTCTTCGAGCGCGAGCACCGCAACGACAGCCAGCTGGTGCAGCGCCTGCAGAACGAGCTGGCGGACGCCAAGCGCTTCGTGGAGGCCCAGGCGCGGCGCCAGAACGACCTCGAGTATGTGAACGAGGACCTGGAGCGGCGCCTCGAGCAGGAGGCGCTCGACCGCATCACGCTGGACGCACAGAAGGCCGAGGAGGAAAAGTGCGTAAAAGAATGCAACCCCCCTGTCGCTTTAGGTGACACCTAAACAGCAACGAAATCATCTCTAACTGATCTGATATTTTCCGATTGTATCATACAACCAACTACAGACGATGGCAACACGAGAAGGCAGCGTTGCAAGAGCAACTTAAGAGCTGGGAGACCCGCTTCGAGGACGAGACGCGACGCCGATCCATGGCCGAGGAGCGTCTCCGTCGCGCCGAGAAGGAGCTGTACCGTATGCACCAGAAGAAGTACGACATCGAGAAGCTGGTGCGGCGCGAGGAGAGCGAGAAGCGCAAGCACGAGGGGCTGATCGTGCGCAGTCTGCAGTCCGACTCACAGCGGGCCCAGCAGAGCGCGGCCAACGGGTTCCTGGACCCGACCGTGAACCCCAAAGACGCCAAACCCGCCACAGTCCGCACGCGGCAGGCGTTGTCCTCTGCTATGGACTTCTTGGGGGTCTGAACGTGGAGCACAGAGCAGAGCAGAGCAGAAGCTTCGCCTAGGGATGACTCGTTCTCTCTTTCATGAGAGAGATTGGCTGCAGTCAGAAGGGAATATAAGAGAGAGAGGGGGGAGAGCAGTGGCGATGTGTTGCGGGGCGCTTCGCTGCTTGGCTCTCTTTGGTGGCGGCGCGTGTATTATATGAGCAGGACGAGACGGTAGCTAGCCACTTGCATATAAGTTTGCGTTTGCCTTCTGGTTGTGTTGATATCGGTACACTACGGAACCTGGCTGTAAGATAAGAAGTGGACTTGTGCATTGGGTTCGCTCTCTTCTTCTTCTTCTTCTTCTTTCGACTTGGTGTTCCCTGTTGCTGCTTCTTTGGACGTGTATTATATGTGAATCGGCAAACTTCAGGAAGTGACGCACTCACTACGTACGTAGAGAGAGAGCCGTTTCAAACTGCAACCTACACTTGCACTTGCACTTCTCGACATGGCTACACTTTTGCCATCCCTTCGTCACCACGACATGATGAGTCGGTCCTCACGCGTGGAAAGCGCCTCATGGCGTCGGTGTTGCGTCCCAAGTTTCGATGCTCGAGAAGCGGCTCGAGCTGTCTGGAGTCCAGACTCTGGACCTGGTGCTGGCGACGAGGCGTCACCTGCCCTGCAGGAGCTCATGTGCATGTACCGGTAGAACTTCTACTAGAAGAGAGCGAGCTGACGGTCTCTCAGAGCTTGAGGCAAAACTCCCGAGCCGTTTTCGTGCTGACTCGACCGAAGTTGCAAGCAAGCAGCGAAACTCTACTGCACTCGCTCGTCTACGGCTCTATGCCGCCCGCTGGTCATCCGTCACTTGTCACGTGCAACGCCCAGCTGGACGACAGGAAGCGCGCAGTGGAAAAGGCAGCAGCCTCTGCCAGCACCACACCACAATTGGCACCACACTCCGGCCTTGGACAGTGAAAAATAGGTCTCCGTTTGCACAAAAGTCGCTTTCTGCCTTTGTCTCTGCCACTTTCTTATCCTCCGCTGCGGTCACAAGGTCTCCATAAACTTAACCTGTAGCAACACCAACACACTCGATCTCCATGCCGGTCGTCGTCGACACCATCCAGCCGCTGAGCTCCGCCACGACCGTTGCGCTGAGCTCGAACCCAAGTCTGCAGCCCGACTCGACGACGAGCACGCAACTGGAGCGAGCCGTTGCGCAGAAAGTCGCTCGCGCACGCGAAGCCAGCGCGTCGGCCGCCGTCCTGGGCGCGTGCATGCCCGAGAGCCATTACTTAAACGGCCAGGACAAGATGGTGCAGTTCGCGGGGCTCTACGTCGTGCGCGGACCCACCGAGTCCAAACACGTGCGCTACACGATGGACGTGGCTGTGGCCGAGCTGCAGCTTCGCGGTCGCTGCATCCAGCGCTTCCAGAGCTTCTTCCTGCTGCGTAGACGCCTCCTCGAGGTGCTCAAGACGTGTCGCGGTCGCCTGCCAGTCCGCAGGAGCACAGTGACCGGATTCGGTGACGAACCGCAGCTTTCGGCCGGTGCGGAGCTCGTGGAGCTGCTCACGCGTCCGCGTTGCATCCAATGCCCCGAGTGCGAGTCGACGTTCCAGCAGCTCTCGGCCGTCAAGTTCCCACGCCGCACCTTGTTCCCACCGAGTCTGCAGGACGTCCAGGAACGGTCTCAGATGCTCGAGACCTTCCTCGACTACTGCGTGCGCATCGCCACGACGTGGCCGGCCTGCAGACGCAGCGAGCGGCTGTTCACTGCCACGTTGGGCAAGTTCCTGGGCGTGGACCTGCGCGCGCACATCGTCAGCCAATTGAAGGAACTTGGCAATTCCGTGTCGGAAGCGCGCACCGTCGTGAGTGTCGGCGTTGCAGTCGACAACCGAAGCGACGAGCCAGAGACGACGGAGGAGTTGGTGTATTTGCCGTCTCCGCACGAAGTCGCGGAAGACTCCAACACCAGCGACGACTTCGAAGACGACCGCAACTCGGAGCCGAACTTCTCCTTCATCTCGAACCCGTCCAAGGAAGGCAACAAGGACGGAACGTTAATGCGCTCCCAGTCGCACTGCTAAGGTGAAGACGATACCTTAATACAAGAGGTACTTACATGTACATGTGCAACGTCAACGTCAAGATGCCCAAAACATTTTGTCCATTCTAAAATGATTCTAAACAACTTTGGTGTCAAGTCCTTCGTAGCGTAGACGAACAGAAAAAGATACCATCAGTTCGTAGGTATCAGTTCATAGTTGCTATGAGTGCTGCGGAGTTGGCTGCGAGTGTGCAGGCCGATGGGTTCGTGGTGTTGCCTGGTGCAACGTATGGGGCCTCTCCGTCCGAAGTGGAGATTGTTCGCACTCAAGTGCTCCACCGCTACGAGGAATTCCTGGCCGAAGCTGCGCGTCAGCAGCTGGACTTGACACTCCGGGAACACTCGGAGCGTCTCCCGGGCTTCTACGTGCGGGAGGGCGGTCGGATCGACATGCAGCTGAGCTCCTCTGCTTTCCAAACGCGGCCCCTGACGTCGCACACAATGGAGACTGTGCACTCGGTGGACATGAAGCTGCTCAAGGACATGGCGGACAAGTGGCAGCCGCTGCTCCAGGAGCTCTTCGCGCCTGACAGATGCCACCTCGAGTACGTTGGGTGCGTGCTGTCACGACCTGGAGACGGCGATCAGAACTGGCATTTGGACGGAGTTCACCGCAACCAGCAAGTCCAGGAACCTGGTACAGTAGCAAGAGTAGTGTTAGGAATCTGTACTTCTCTAATTCCTAACTTTCGTTGTTGTTGTTATGGTAAAAAGTTGATCGACTCAATGTGTTCGTGCCGCTGGTTGCCATCACGGATGAGACTGGAGGCACCGAGATGAAGAAGAAGTCGCATATCCATGACAACGGAGCTCGAGGGACGGCGTTCGAAGGGTACGCGGACTTGCCCAGTGTCACGGCCTGTGTGGAAGCGGGGACGCCTATTGTTATGGACTACCGCGTGTGGCACCGAGGCCTTGCCAACACGAGCGAGAGCACTGTGCGTCCTCTGCTCTACTTCAAATACGCCAAGACTGCGGCGTCTGTGCCTGTTGCTGGAGAGAAAAAGAGGAAAAGGATCACGCCCATGCTGGTCTGAGGAGGTAATGGACGCAGTAGAGTGAATTTTGTATCTGCGTTGTGTCTATTTCGTACTTTCGAGCAGGGACACAGACGCCTCGAAGGCGAGAAGTTGGTCTGATGACAGCGCGGCTTGCGTCCGAATCTTGGCAATTCGTTCCGACCGCACAACTCCGCGCTCTTCACTCAGCAACGACATGCTGTTGACATCGTAGCTCAATAGATGGCCCCAAATCGCTGGAGACGCCTCGATGGCCAGTGTCTGCGCGAACTGCTGACGCGCAAAGCTGAGAGCGCTGCTGTCCTCAGCAAACAGGTAGACCACGATATGGTGGATGGCGATGGAGTATCCGAACGCCCCCCTGGCAGGCGACAGCTTTTGCTGGCATACGGCTTGTTGCATGAGCTCCAGAAGCTTGTCGTCGACGCCGGGTGACACCCCGCCTCGGGTGCATCGCTTGAATAGCTTCTCACTTGAGACCTCGAAAGGCGACAGCGTATGCAGCAGATGAGATTCTTGGAGCTCTTTCCACACGAACTTGCGCAATTGCAGAGGGAAGTCGCGAGTCAACAGCAACGTGATGCACTGCGCAAAGTGCGTGTTGCCGAAGGACGACGCGGTGAATTCGACCATCAGCTTCTCCACGAAAGTCAACACTTGCTGGTCATCCGACGAGAAGGACAGCGAAGAGTTCGTACTTGGTGTCTCCTCCCCAGACTCGAGGCTCTGGATGCGCTTGAGGTTTCGCAGGATGCCTTCGTAAAACAACCTCGAGTCTTCTGAGCTCAGGATCGGCTCAACCAACTTCGGAAGCAGTTGACGGAGCGCCGCATCCACGTGGTCGTCGAAAAGCACATCGCTACCGGCGAAGAAAACGTGTACCAAGTGGAAAAGCTTGTCCTCCGGACGCAAGTCAGCAATGGAAGGAATGGATGACATCTGCGGCGCCAGTCGCTCAAATTCAAACACAAACCGACATGTTGCGCTCACGATCAACTTCATCTCCTCGCTCTGTGCCCTCGTAGGACCCGCAGCAGTCTGGGGTTTACCATCCGCGTTGTTGCTGTACTCGATGCGGGACAAAGGGCACACCATCCAGAAACTCGGCAACGGCAGGTTACTGGGGATGTACGTCTGCTCCTCTTGCGGAAGACGCACATGGCACGAGAACTTGTTAGCCGTCGAAGCCCCAGTAAATATCTGCGCAGAGTGGGCTTCTTGTTCATGGGTAGCGGTCACAAGAGCCTGGTAGATTGGAGTCAACACGCGGCTCATGCGCGTCGAGTCAGCTTCGTCACTGAACACGCCGAGCAACTGCAGCGAGCTCTGGTGGAACAGAACTCCTGCAAACATGCGCGCGACCAAGTATTCTCCACCTCCACCAAGACGCTCCACGAGGATTAATGCCTGGTGGTATACCTGCTGCACGAACTCCGCGTTGAAGTTTGCAGCATCACTCTTCCCAGCAGCAATAAGCTCTCCCAACAGGAGAGTCGCTTCACAAGCTTGAATCAAAGCAGGGCTGAACGTGGACGAAGAGCTCGCGACGGCAGACGCAACTGCAGCAAGCAGAGGAGCTTTCACTTCGCGTGAAAATGTTTGCACAACCTCCTCGTCATCCATGTCATCAGACAGCAAGCCGTTGCTCACAATCTGTCGGTGGAAACGCACTAACTGAAGCAGCAGGTCTCTCTTGGCCACAGTGTCCTGAGCCCGTGGAAACAGTTCATGCGTGACCTCACGTGACTGCACCAGCTTCAACACCTCGACCAGAGCCTTCGTTTCCAAATTGTACTTTATAGCGTGAGCGCTAGCAGCAGCAAGAAATCTAAGCGTCGTGGAAAGCAATACGATCGATTTGACGTCATTCAACTCTGACACGCTCAGCATCGCACGAATGAGTCGGATAGCCTCATCCTTTGCCACTTCCAAGAAGAAACCGAACTGGTTGAAATAATGCTGCGCCTCATGCACCGCCCCAAGTCCACAGAACGTTTCCAGAGCCGCAAAAAGCGCCGAGTTTCGGGCAGCTGATACTTCGTTACCATTCTGCACGAAGCCCGACAGCACGGGGAACAAATACGCGAAGCAGTGAAAGTCGAGACCGTATCCAAGGAGGACGCGCCAGATTCGAAGACTTTCGACTTGCATCTTTCCAAACAGTGCTGCAGCTTCCGCATTGTCTTCGCCACTGGGGATTTCCTTCAGCGCGAGAAAGCCCTTTGTACTTTGAATGACACCGCTCGAGATCAGAGCAGAAGCCACGCTGCGTTGGCCTTGACAGAGAACTCGCACAAACTTCAGAGCCTTGAGAGTAAGTTGCAGTGACCGAATATTGCCCTCTTGGAAAGTCAGCACCTGCTCATTCTCAATGTACTGTTGCTGCAGAAGCTTCACCAGTCTTGCGTTTGAGCTGATCTCATGAGCAGCACGCGGCGAGTGGCTAGCCACTGCGATTAAAATCTCCAGCATCTTCTCCGTGGCGTATTGATCCGGTAGCTGAATAGTTTCAAGAATATACCGCAGTCGCGTACCCAAGTCCATGTTGAGAAGTGCCTGCACCGGATCCAGCGCAGCCAGGTCCTCATCACTGATACTAGATTCATCGTCAGCCTCACTCGTGTCAATGTAAACCACCTCTTCAGCGGCATTGTCATGGTGATCTTTGCCTTGCACTCCAGAAACGACTCCACTGCGGTGAAGATGCACTCGGGGTGGGAGAACCACAGTGCCATGCGCCAGTTCCGGCAGGTAATCCTCCTCTTCGCTTTCTGTAGCAACGGGCACGATGTACGCGTGTAATGCAGATACACCAGCACTCAGCGCCGTGTAGTTTTGGTCGTCCAGCACGATGCGCAGTGTGATCGCCATGTCCCGAGGCAGCACTCGCGGCGCCACTGGGAGCGACGCTTGCACCTGCAGTTGACGTCTGTGCAGGATCTTCGCCACGACAGTGAGCGCCATCGCGCGCTGACTGGCAACAGAGCTCCGCGCAAGGTGCAGCAGCTCCGGCACCGTATACCCCGCAGCGTCCGGGTCCTCCCCGTGGTGGAAAAGTCCCGAGTGCACGGGCAGCTCTGCATCCGTCTTCTCCAGCACATTCCCATCCAAATCAAACCGCTCCAACGTGGCATCTTCCGTCACCGGACGTGCAATTTTCTTCCGCTTCGATGCCTTCTCCTCCTTCTCCTTGACGCTCTGGGTCCAGTCCAACTTGGCACGTTCTTCAGCCGGCAGCAGCTTAGTCTGCTCCTTGAGCTCCTCCTCCGTCTTCACAGCTGCCAGACTCTTGATCATCTCCTCCTTCTCCATCTTCTCCTCATCCTTCTCCTCCTTCACCACGGACGCTCCAGCCACCACCTTCCTCTCAGCTTCTACCACTTTCTGGTGGCTCTTCTGGCGTCGGTTCTTCAGCTTCTGCACCAGCTCCGGGTCCAGCGTCCTCAGCAGCTCCTGCTGTGCCTCCAATATCTCCTGTGGACTCATTTCCTGCAGTTTTGCCCTGTTAGCAGCGTCGATGTCCCTATTTTCATGGTCCAGAGGCTGCTGCGGCTCTGTGACGACCGCGGCCTTCGCCTCTCGGCGTCTGCGGCCGAAGAGACTTTGGCCAGGGACGCGCCGCTTGACGGCGGGGAAACCCGAAGCTTCTGGGGCCAGTACGAGGCTTTTCTGGCCCACAGGCGCCACCTGCCGCTCCACGACCCCCTTGAGCACCTGCGGAGCGTCGTCTGGAGCCGAATCGGAGGCGGTTGGGGAGCTTTTTGCGGCGGAAACACGTGGAGGGGCACCAAGACGAGACACTTTGGCTGCGGGCGCCTTCTTCTGGCTCAGGAACTGCTCCTGCTCGCGCAGAAGCTGCGCCAGCTCGGCGTCCATGTCGACGCCATTCGACTCGCTCATGGTCGCGGATAATGAGACGATTTCTGGCCAATGCGAGGCGAGTGTTGATGTTTTGGTGGGGTACGTTGGGGAGGTACTGTATTGTAGTCAGGTATGTGGTAGCGCACGTTAGAAGGATGTTCTATGCACAGAAAGGGACGTTGTCTTGATAACGCCTCAAGCACATTGCTACAAGGAGCGGTCAAGAAGGGCAGGATCGGCATCCCCGAGCATAGCGGCCGTTATGGAGGATGACCTTAGACCACGACGGTGTCTTCCGAATTAAAGAGCAGTAGCGGGGACACTGCGGAGCAAACATGAAAGTGCAATATATTTTTCGTTAGTTAAACTTACCTACTTTTTTCTTCGCTTCATTGACCGCTTCGGTGATCTATGCATCGCAATGCGATGCATCAGCTACAGATCTGGCGGTGAATTTTCCCGACATCCACGCCGCCAACTGCTCCTTGATCGAAAGCACCCTCCCACAAGACTGCTATTTCAGCTTCAAAATGTCGTTGCCACTTTTCTCCATGTACTACAGCACGTACAGTCCACAGTCAACACAGTTAGACTGCTGCGATTGGGTAATGAAAGCGCCAGCGCTATACGTGCCTGTGGGTGTTAAACCCGCATACTTCTTTCTTTCTTTCTCAAAATATCATCTCATCATGTTAAACACATAAGCGGAGTCATGAGCACCTTTCAGACTGTTGATGTGAAACATTCCAGTTGGGTCGTTTTGCACAAACAGAATACTGTAGTGTTTGGCACCGGAGACAATTAAGATGAGATACGGATAGGTGGCCCAGTTGAACTCTCCGGACATTGCAGACTGCTTCGATCTCCACCTCAGCTCAATATATCTATAAAGATCGGTTCCATATGTGCACAAACCTCCAGGCGTGGGCTTCATATCTGAAAGACCAAAATGTTTGTTTCCCTTGCGGGGGCAGGCGGGCCACATTATTTGTCAGTGCGGGGGGGGGGGGTCCAGCGCTTACATCCGCATACAGTTCTTCGTATGAGAGCAGCATTCTGAACTGGCTTGTGTTTCTGAAAGGCCAAATTTACCCCCCCCCCCCAACCTATCTGAGGCCTGTGGATACGAGCATCTATGGTGCGGAGGTACTTGTCGTTACTCTCTATAGTGAAACCGTCCTTCCTATGATACAGCTGTTCTCCACGCCATTAACCCCTTAGTGTCGGGGTGCCCTAACCGCCTGGGCCATGAGGGACGTGCCTCTTCGGGGGTTCTATGCGCCTCCCGCTCGGGGACACTAATGCCCGCTGTGGGGATCGAACCCTCAGTCCACAGCGTATGGTCCAGAAGCTTTGACCAATCGCCCACGTCACTGGTGTTCGCTTCATATACCGATGAACGAAGTAGTCTAGTGCAGTTTCTGTTATTAACTGGTCTGGAACAAACTGTTTAGATCCTCAGGAAATAGGCACACATATTTGCCTTCACCTGGCCACTCCACCACCACCTGACCTTTAGGGTACCGCTTCCTGAAAAATATCTGCTTCGACGGGCATGCGAGGTCTCATGATTGTCGATCTCGAAGAGACTATCTGCCGAATCACTCGCACAACCACTGCTAGCACTACTGCCACCATATCCATCGCCACAGGCACTACTTTCATCGTCACTAGAAAACTACTGCCATTACTTGGAGCTACCGTTTCTTCAACATCATGCGCTGTATCTCCACCTTCTTCGCCGTCGAAATAACCTCCACCGCCGCCCTTATTAGCAGCTTCGTCGTCCAAATTAGCATCACCTTCGTCCAAATCAACAACTCCGTCGGAATTAGCTCCACTGCCGTTAGAATTGGTTTCACACACCCTCTCGTCACTGGCACTCTTATTTCCGGAGTAGTGATTTATAAAGCGTCGGGCCCATGTTTTTTGGGGTGTGGTCGTTCATGAGCGCAAATTCAGGGCTGTTACGACAATACTGTAGTATGTCTTTTGGTTGGACATGGTCTCCGTCTTGTAGGCAGTTGTCGTAAAACTCGAGCACACAGAACTTGTATGGCTCCAGTCTGCGGGAAACCCGGAGCCCTTTTTGCAGAACCAGCCTGGATCCGAGGGGAATTGCCTTACGAAGGATAAACGAGAATCTGAGAGCTCCTTCCGCCAGCCAAGAAGGGTACCCTTGCTAACGCCTAGCATCTTAGCGGCTTTTGTTGGACCCCACTCATCGCGGTGGTCCCGACATATCCCGAGCAATCGGGCCCGCTCTGCCAAGCGGGTTTGCTTGTTCTTGCGCTGCGTCTCCATCCGTTTGATATCCCGTCTGGTCCAAACTTGAGCAGGAGATTCGAACCAGAGAAAGGACGGTCCGAACCGTCGAACCGGTTCACTTATACTAGTATTCAAATTAACTCGACCGGAGTCATCTTATCTTGACCGGTCGGCTCAAGATGAATAGGGCTTCCGGGAGTAGACCGGATTTATCTTGCCTCGCTAACTGAATTCGTGTAGTGGCTGGATATGAGTACCAAGCCTCGGCCACTTACACTGGGCCACACAGAAAGTGAGGTCAAGCTGGAATAGGCGTCGTGAAGACAAGTAACGACGGACAAGTATTAGTTAGCAGGATATCCACCCAAAGAACAAGTCTAGTCAGATCACAATCTACCTTAGCAAGAGCAAGCAATACAAGGAAGGTTACTAGGAAGCGCCAGATTCGCTCGTATGTATTCGAAGCTATCGAGACCCACTAGAATTCGGTTGGATGCAATATATATTAATGGCACTCGTATAGAATGAGCTCGATTATCTCTCGATAATAAATAAGGCTATACATCGATGCACAAATGTGATTCTCTTTGTCGAAATATTGCATCTATACTACTTGTAAACGCTAGTCTGTTTGAAGAGATCGAGTGGCAAGAGGAGGCCGACCGTCACTTCGGGGAGATTGAAGACCAAATAGTACGTCTGACCTGTCGATAGACGACTCTAAACTGACTTGAGAAGCGTTACGCTGAGCGTTCATCGCAACGTAGTTATCCTGATCATGTGCAAATACGTCTATATGCGCAGGTGCCGGAGTTATCTGCTGAGGGGGATACTGACCGATTAAGCTGCGAAAAGTACTTGTTAGCCAGGTCGTTTCATCTTGACAACCAAATGTGTCACACATCGGGATAGAACGAGCGTTTACGTCACGTATTGCCATGGTTGAACTGGTTGTGGTGTTGCTGTCGGAAAATATGGGTGTGTTCACGAAAGTTTGACCGGGTAAAGTGTCAGCGTAATTCTGGAAGTCGTAGTACGATGTGTATGGAACGGAGTTGAAATCAATTCCACTTTATTGTAACCGAGAAGTGTGTGCACACACAGTCTGAGAGCTGCCCTTGCCCAGAGTTGGATTAGACAGCATCAATTATTCACATTGACTATAGGCTCGGCTGAGTTAATGCTCGCATAATTTTAGCTCCATGAATCGTAACCCTGCTCGATCCCTGCACATCCAAACTCTGCGTTTTGAAATATACCAAAGTACTGTTCCGATCATTTGGGACCGCCACGTTCGTAACGGGTGTAATTGTTGGACAAGGCGCTGGATCTACATCGCGCTGGATCTACATCCAGCGCCTTGTCCAACAATTACACCCGTCCCAAATTCGGCTCTGTATAAGTTGACACGATTGCGTCGCGAGCATTTTGCGATCTCTGTCTCGTTTGTGCACGCCTACGCATGAGTTTATCCCCAAACTCGTTTCCAACTCCGAGAACAGTTTTAGCCAAGAGGACATGAGAACAAACTCCAAACTTTATATGCATCGAGCAAGAACAAGTGCTTGCATCCAAAACTACATGCCAGCCGTCGACTGGCATGTTCACCGATGCGCACGACGGGTGGACCACTCGACGCTGTCGCGATATAAGCGATATGCTTTTGATTTCTCGGCCTTTTCCAGAACAAGCGAAGCTATTGAAGGCACTCCCCCCAGAACAGGCAATTTAAAGACATGAAATGGGTAGACCAACATGATGGCAGCCTTTTGGGTACCCAATTTGATTTGAAGCGTGTAGGTGAGAGTTCCTTGTGTAGTTGCATCGACCTTGGACGTCCGTTGGTGTACGCGGCTCCCGGACCTTCCTTTGGATTTCTCCATTGGGTAGCAGATAAATGGCGTTGTCGTCCTCGGCGAATATACGCCCCTAGAGACACAAAAGCAAACAAGAAGTCGACTTGATCTCTGGGACGCAAAACAAACTCTGATTATCTCCTCCCTCTCTCTCTCTCTCTCTCTCTCTCTCTCTCTCTCTCTCTCTCTCTCTCTCTCTCTCTCTCTCTCTCTCTCTCTCTCTCTCTCTCTCTCTCTCTCTCTCTGGCTATCATTTCTTTCTTTCTTGGTATCTGGGTTTTCGGCAGTCTCCACTGCTCGAATCGCATGCACTCCTCCCGGATGACTGGGCTTCAGTATACTTGGGGTCATCTTGAACTAGTGGAGGGCTCTCACTCATCATGTACTGGCGGCGGTCTTGAGCGATTGCACCTCGTGCGCTGGCGCGCTGTCGCCGCTAGATTGGCTTGTCTCGAAGATCCCTGGCTTAGGCGTGACACTACCTAGCCCTTGGCCTCAGGTTCGCATGGATGCCTGATTTGGCACGCCCCTGGATCGTCGTTGATTGGTCGGTTCATACTTGGGTACACTTGCCATCCGGGGTGACATTCATCCGGGCTGGCATCGAGTCCCCAGGTCAAACTCCATGCTGCATCACACTTTCGAGGACTCCGTGGCACTGGTAACTTGAGCGTTGGTTCTCTTCATGGTGGTGGTTGTCTCGCAGAGTAGAGGTGGTGACCTTCTTGGGCTGTGAGTGTATCATTCAGGCTGTTAAGTCTTGGGGTATCTCAAAATTGGTACTTCGGCTCGTCAAGACAGGCTGCCTCCCGGGATACATTCACCGGGGGCGTTTGGTCCCTTCCATGGGTACCTGCCTGAAAGAATTCGGCGGCCGGACAGGGCGCTATAACATAGGCCTCTTTCGGGTGGGACGCCTCCGTGCCTGTGAGCCAATACGAATCCGAGCACCTTCTCCCGCGATCTTCAAACAGCCAGCATCTCCATCTTACGCCATCCTCAGCCACGCTCTATACACGCGAAACATCTCATCTTCGAACCAAAGGGCTGAGGAAAGCAACTCTAAAAAATCCAAGTTGCCTCGTGTCACTGTACTGTACCGAGTCATGGCCCGTTACTACATCACCACTAGACACATTGGACGTCTCTTACACGTGCTCAGGCAGGACAGGTTGTCGTGGTCGCACTCCATACAAGTCGCTATTTGCTGGGGCCCGCAAATATGTTTGCTAGAGCCCCAAAACGTTGGGTTTTGTTTGCTGAAGCCTTTTTTGTTTTGCTCACAACCCATTGTTTTGCTGACACCCCAAAGTGATTTTGTTCGCACCGAGGCTCAATAAGTCTGCGTCAACACCATAGAAACTGGCCACCACAACACAGTGCCGTGTTAGCACACTTCCCAGTATAGTACAAGTTGACAGCGCGGGAAGCGCGCAAAACGGGTGCGGATAGGGTGAATCTGGTTGCTCTGGGTCCAGCCAGCGGCTTTCTGGTGTGTGACCCACATCATTTCCAGAAAGCACGTCCGCGGAGCGAGCATACCGAGGCGGGCGAGCTGCCGAGAGATCGCCGTGGATGTCCACGCCGCCGAAGGTGAGGCGGTGGTGGCTAGGCTCAAGTCGTTCGACATCGACAAGAGCCAAACCACGGGGTGCTCGATCTGCCCGGACGCGGACCAAAAGTTGCGCTATCGGCTGCTGGAGTGCAGCTCTGAAACCTGCGTGGGGGCGATCCCAGTGAAGTGCGCATGGCGGGGGAAGATGGTTACGTGCTTGGACTCGGAGCACGTGTCCGTCTTCGAGTTCGGATAACACAGCTCGGCCACTGCCTCCCCAGGGCGCAATAAGTTGTCATTGGTGCACAAGGCGTTCTGCCGGGATCTGGCCCAGAACTATCTCTGCCCTATGCGCATCTACCGCGCTCTATCGCGCAAGGTTGCCACCCCGCTTGAAGATCGCCGCTAAAGATGGTTCAAAACCTTGTGAGTCACTGTGGCCGTACGCAGATGGAGAAGCATGACCGCGTCCAGGATCTGACGGAGTGAATCCGCGGGCACGCGTGCAATGGCTCGGAGGCCATGACTGAGCCCTTCATATTCGCGTGGGAGACGGACAACGCCGGCTTGCCAATGGTCGGCAATGGCTCGGACCAAAAGCCGTTCCTGGTGGGGATCACCACGAAGGCGCTAATGCTACTGCTGATGGTGCCCCTTATCTGAAACCTCGATGGGTCCTAAAAGACAAACCAGCTGGACTACCCCGTGATGGTAGTGGGCGTGTCCGACCGCTCGCGCAGATTTCACTTGGTGGCTCTCGTCGTTACGTCTCAAGTGACACAGCCAATGTTCCAGGCTGCGTTGCTGGCCGTTTGGCGACTTTATCTTATTGGGCGTGGCGGAAGGCCAAGGCATTGATAGTGTACGCGCCGGATCGTGCTGTATCCTTCGTTTGATTTCGCTGCATGCAGCTCGTGTTCCGGTGGCACGAACAAAGGAAGTGAGGCAAACATCGCTGTGTCAGCCCAGATGGGCTCCAATTATGCGCGGAAGGAAGTCGAGGGAGAACGTTTGGACGGCTGGCCCGTGGATGTGCAGCGTCAGGGTTGTCCATGCGACTACTGGTTTGCGTTCGAGGCGTGCGTTCACGTTCTGTTTGCACTACGAGTCACTGCGCACGTCGAAATCAGCGGAAGAGAAGTGATCACTAGTCGTCGGAAGAGAAAGCGGGGCGAGATCGCTATTCTTCCGGACCTTGGACGCCCGCGGGCGATTGACCCTGCTTTGAGTCTCATAAATCCAGCGGCTGCATTCCTGCGAGCTACGGCGATGTTAGCCCACGTGCATATCTGCTGCATTATGTATAATACACTACGTGTGGAATTTGTGTCGATTCGTTGAGAACAGCTCCAACAATCACATGTGGAATGGAATGGTCGCTCTGTGAGTTCATTTCGTCGCGTGAGCACTAGACGAATGCATTAGACGCGAGGAAGTTCATCTGACTACTCGTCTTCGCTCTACTACACAAGACGCCCAGCACCGATCGCATGCGCTTTTAAACTAGCGCTCCTTACCATATTGAACAGTCACTTGGGCGCCTGCCTTCACGTTCGTGATCATCTCGACGAATACGCGCACTCGTGAGCGCGTCTGCTGCTCCACGAAGGCTGCCCTGATCTGGGATCACAAGAGTGCGATACGAACCTTGTTATGGAGCCGAACCTCAGTGCATCCACGTACACGTAGTTCTTGTTCACGGACTTGGCAGTGTACAAAAGCGTGTACTCGCTGTTCTCCTTCACAGCAAGAAGCGGCTGACCCTCAACTACTGCAGGGAATTCTGTGAGCTCTCCGCAGTACTCACCCAAGACGTCGGCGACGTCGAGATCCGTTGTGGTGTACACTCCAAGACCGGCACGGCCGGTCTCGAACAACTGCAAGGTGCCCAGCGTTCGCAATACGTTGCTGCACCTCGCTCCGAGGTTGCAGTACTTCTGGGTGCAGAACGACGTGAACGCTACGTTCGAGCAAGAGTCCCAGAAGCAGCCCCCCGTACACTGACACGGGTCGAAGCGGCCGGTGTCCGGAAACTTGACGTGATTGCGTTTGCAGCTGCTAATGCGTTGGATCTCTGCAGGCCATGGAACTGCACGGAGCAGGTTGCGGCTCTCCTTCTGCGCAGGATCCGAGTACGTAGTGCGTCTAGAGTGCAAGTTCTCCAGATGCTCCTACACCTCCGGACTGCTATGCAAACACTGGAATATAGCAGCTTTGAACGTTTTAACATGGTAGATCGCGCTGCCACTCTTGGTTATGACGCACTTCGCTAGATGTAGTCGCTTCCTCGAGCGGGGTACGTGCCACTGCGCCATCTTCGTCTTGGCTTGGTGCCGTATCTTCGCGCGGGCGTGGCGGTTCGGTATGGAGAGGACGTAAGCATCAGCCTCTGCTTCGGTAGGTCGCGTACTGCCCCCACCTCAATATCGACAGGCTGAACACCCTCGTGCATCTACTAAAACGCGAGACCGTATCGGTAAGAAGAAGCAGCACACAAGTAAAGGAGAAAACAGTCGAGCAGATCACAAGGCGACAACGTACATTTTGAAGGAAGTGGGGGATTGAGAGCAAAATCCAGAATTAATTACTTGTTTAACCTGGTCTTTGACATACATCTATGAGCAATCAACGTACGATCTCTGCGCTGTGAGCAACCAATCTAAGCTGGAAGTTGCTGTTTGCCCATGCGTCACCCCCCCCCCCCCCCCCGCAAGTACAGCTTCCTGAGGAGCTTTTCCAATTAAGGCCGCACAGGCCGCGCTTGGACCTGAGCTGGGTGTGCGGTAACGCTTTCGTGAGCAAGTCAGCAGCATTTTCGCCTGCGGATATGAAGTCCACAGCGGTGCTTGATGAGCCACCTCTGTTTGTTTCACTGACCCCCAGCGCGCCCGGCGCACCAAAAGAAACATGATGTGTCTAGATACAGATTTGCGGTCAATGCGGTCATTGGCGAAGTCTGCATCAGTAGTGACTTGAATATCTTATTGATCTGATTTCAATCGCAAATTGAGTTCTTGGGTCCCAGCCAGTCAGCGAAACAAATACTTGGCAGAATTCCATGCTGTTTTTGTCGGTTTGACACAATGACGAGGAAGCTGAGTGACTGTAAACATGATGTCGGGCCTTGAAACTCGCGCAAGCTACATGAGGCTACAGACTGCTTTACGGTAGGGCATCCTCTTCATCTCTTGTGCTTCTTCCACTACTCAGTCGCGGCTTGGTCTAGTCTGGTATTTGGTACCATATGAGTGCGAGTTTCTCGAGGCGGTGTCATGGCGAAGCGGTACAGCATTTCTGCGATGTAAGCCAGTTGTCAGAGGTAAAATCGTGCCTGCTCCTTTCTGCTCTAACCGCACGCCTAAGAATTGAGACGGTGCACCCATGCTCTTGACTTGGTACTTCATACCCAGTGCAGTCATTAAGCGAAGAACTTGGGGCTCGCTAGGATGTGCCACTAGAACATCATAGACATAGACATACTAACAGTAGTCCGCTAACTAACAACCCACATGTAATAAAGACAAGCATCACCTTTGGTAGTCTTCAGTCCGTAGCGGCTCAGAAAGGAGACGACCCGCCTGCTTGAGGCCATAAAGCGTCTTTCGAAGTCGCCAAACGGACGTACACCGTTTCTCTGAGCGTCTCCTTCAAGCACGCGGCTGGAACATCACCTTGCTGAATCACCATCTTGTACTTGGTAGCAATAATGAAGAAAATTCGTACACTCACCAGATCGGCGACCGGCGGATGCGTTTCAACGTAGCCAAGCAAGAAACTTGCGTATCACCTCGGGCACAGACGGGGGCTTTGAACTGAACAATCTCACCATTTGGACCAGTCTCGGCGCGAAATTGCACTGTAGTACCGAGGATGTGCGCGCCTTCGGGAGGGTCCACCAGAACGTAAGTGCCATTATCGTCTAGGGGCTTCAGCTCTGCTCGAATTGCACGTTCCCACTGCGGTCATTGTGGAGATCGGCGCGCCTCGGTTAGAGTTAGCGGCTCCCAAACAATTTCAGCGAGATACAAGAAAGCCGCATTAATGGCTCTCTTCGAAATCCTTTCTGACCGCCTCCTCGTAGTCAGCTCGGAGGTTCCGTTGGCACGTTCGCCTTCGTCCCAGGACCAGCTCGTGTCGCAAAGACGTCCAGCAACAATCTCACGGTGTCTGACTGCATCATTGCGAGGATGAAGTGATTGCGGGGCTGGCGTTTTGTCGTCCATCCCGACGGGTTCCGAGGCATTCAAGGTCGTCGTCCAGCACCACTTCGTCCACTAACATTGTGTCGAGCATAATTACGTTCGTAATTTCTTTGGGCGTCCTTGACCTGGAATGTAGACGTGATAACCTCTAATTTCCTCACAAAACCCAGCAAACCCGCCGATACTGCCACGTCCGTCAAATCGAATATTCTTACGGCGGAGTGGCTCTGGCGTTCGGACAACTGCGGTCTGGCCAATGGTTGGCATTCCAGCGAGCGACAGCTTCGTTCCAAATATTCGTTCGTACGGAGTGATGGATGAACCCCGCTTTGGAATACGGTTTCGGATGTATGCAGCGTGCCGGAGTGCATCTTCCCAAAGATAATGGGGAAGGTGGCTGTCAATTACCATGACCGCTGAAATTTCAGTCACAGTCCATATGGCTCTTTCAGCAACGCCATTTTGACTGCTTCGATAGCGAGTGGTGTGCTGGTGCTGAAGACCTTCATCTGTCACCAGCTTGTGGAAGCCAGCTCCCATGAACTCCGTACCGCCATCAGGTCGCATAATCTTAATGCTCATCACCGGAACTTCGGCTTGCCCTCGATGAACTTCAAAACCTCAGCTGCTTTCTCACTGACTTCGTCCTAACTGCGGAATACATAGACACTGATACAATCGCGCCATACAACCACCATGCAAAAATCACTTCCGTGATATGATCGCTTTATCGAGCCGCTCAAATCAATAAGGCAAACGCCGCAGGCGATGGCTTCGCTTGATCTTCTTACTGTTGGTGCAGTAGCCGTGGTGACCTTTGCTAATGCACATGACCGACACACTGGGGGGGGGGGTCAATTCCTGGTGAATTCACTACACCTCGAACTGCGCTGGTTGCAGCTAGTCTTCTGCAGGCCCGCCATATTGAACTGTCCAAGGCGCCGGTGCCAAGTATCAATTGAAACATTTGTACGCAGTGCCGCTAACAGAACTGAGCCGATTTCACTCGGAATTTGCCCCGAGACTGGTGTGTCGACCACGTATACACCATTGCCTTCCTTTGCGTGTAAAATTTCGGTGCGTTTTCGACCGCTCATGACGCTCCATTCATTCTCGGCGAAGCGGACGATATAACCACTATGTACCAATTGAGATACTGAAAGTAGCGTGATAGACAGCGTGGGTACATGATAGACGTTCCGAATGGACAGCTCGCGGGTTACCATCTTGTTGAAGCTCCGAACAACCATGCGAGTACTAAGTACACCAACTGTCTTGATGCGAACAACTCCTCCATCGGCAACCGTCACAAAGGTACCCACACTGGAGGTTCAAGTGTTTGTAGACACGTCAAATCTTTTAATCGGCCCGTCAGGTGGAAGGACGCACCCGAGTCGATTAGAACTCGATCCTACCTAAGCGCTGTCCTCGATCACAGCCGCTGTACTTCCTTGCAACCGTGATGTTGTCAGATCCCACACCTGCTTGCCCGGACAGTCACGTGCAAAGTGGCCGGTCTGTTTGCAGCTAAACCAACGGACATCTAGCCGACTAGAGCTTTCTACCTTTCCTGCGTTGTGTGGGCGGTTTCCCGAGTGGGATGTCTTGCGTTTGTGCTCTACAAACATTGCCGCGGCAGTTTCACCCTTCATTCCCGATTTTCCCTTCTCCGGCTTCATACGTTTAAAACGGCTGGTCCAGATTGGCTGGCTTGTCGCCTTGGCGGACAGACGACCATCGGTGTCTGCCATGTAGGAAATATAATCGACCAGCAGCCGCAGCTTTTGTGCAGCCGGCTTGGGGACAGGGGCCCGCCCGACGTACGACTTCAGTTCGTCAGTGTTGTTGTAGTAGGCACGCTTAACGAAAGTGTGTAGTGGCTGGCGGGCGTTAGCTTCCACCGCTAAGCCTCTTGGGAAAGAGTCGGCCATGTTGAGCAGGCATTGGGCATACTCCTTATACGATTCTTGCTGACGCTTGGACTTAGTCATGATTCTACTCATCAGCGGCAACTTGGACATGTATTTTTCGACCAGTAGAGAACCGGCTTGCAGTAATGTGAGGACTGGGTGAACCAAGCGTAACTCCGAGTACCAGTCAGCTGCATCTCCACTGAGCGAAGCTTCGAAGATGCTGCGGCACTGGATGTCGCTCCAGCGATGTCCATCTAGGATCTGCGGATCCGACAGTTGATCCGAGAACTTTCGCCACCAGCGTCGGACGCCCGTGTCAAATGCCCCAGGTGACACGAGCCCCGAAAATAACTTCTCCGTGACATTCTTCCGGCCAGGCTTGCCGCCGGGAGGAAGGGCGGCGTCGTCCGGGCTTGATACCAATATACGGTCTGTCGTGTTGTCGTTGACTTGAGAAACCGGGAACTGGAAAATCTCTTTTTCACGTAGAGTCGTAGTTTATAAGACTCTGTGCATCGAGTCCTCGACTGTCAGCGCCTCTCTGGCTCGCTTGATGAAGCAGCCCTGGTGCTTGCTCGGGCCGAGCTGAAGGAGGTCGGCGCGCGAGTGTACTATAGCTGCCTGACGGGCCTGTTGGGATCTCGGCGTGGGAGTAACCTGCCGCGGGGGCTGGACGGGAGCTCGATGGCCATCTTGGGAACACGTGAGCGCAGCGATGCGGGGAGAACGACGTGGCGATATTTCCAACTGTAGGTTGAGACTCAAAACTCTTAATCAGAAGGTGGGGGATTGAGAGCAAAATCCATACTTACTTGATTTACCTGGCTCCTGACATAACTATGTGGGCAATCAACATACGATCTCTGCGCTGTGAGCAATCAATGTAATCTGGAAGTGGCTACTTGCCCATGCGTCACCCAACAGTTGAGGTGCGTAGCATTGGTGCCGTTGTATCATCCGTATTGACTAACCAAGTGCAGTCTTTCTTTGGAGCGCATCTTAAGGGCGCTGTGTAAAAGCACCACTGGATACAGTATATCGGTGCAGTGCATGCAACGCTACTGGGCACAACCGGTCTACTTGCCCTGGTGTCAATATAGAGAAAGAGAACGAGGGTGAGTCTGTAACACCTGGAGCATATTCTTTTGGAAGCATCCCTTTCGTGGATTTACAAGTAGATCATCTGTATGACAGCTAGAGGAATACACATAAATACAGAAGAACAGGGAGGTAGTAATGATAAAATTTCTACACAAAACTTGCATGAATAATATGAGGACTGAGGTTACTTACACCGATAGATTCTGTCACGAGAACGATCTTGGCATCCGCGTCGATCATGTATCAGGCTCGCATCATGAAGCAGTGAGACTGTCAGACACAAGAAATTAGTAAATGTTTTCCACATACAGCCACTTACCAGTGCGTGTGTAGTTGTCGCGTCGTTAGCCTTCACGATAGAGTGCATTTTACGCTCGCGATAGTGGTCAAGCGGCCTTGGCGCTAGCTCTAATCTGTGGCGACCTTGGGGGGATTCGCGCTAACGACCGCGAACTTGGTATCGAATTCATCGATGCAACCCAGCACGAATATCTGGATACCTGTTTCATAACCATAAAATCAGTCTACTTTACGGTCAGTGCGTTGACCTCTGAAATGGTTTTGCTTACCTTCCAGCAGCTTGTGGATGCGGTACGACCGGCATGACAGCGGACTGGCAATCCGTCACGAGATTGTGTAGATCGCGCTTCATATGCGCTATCTTGGACAGCCCCACGATACCACGCGTAGCCACCGCATAGCAGTTCAGCCACGACAGCGTGCTGTTTCGAAGTCCACGAACCGAAGATTGTCGACATCTGGCGCGCCAGCATGTGCGCGGCGTCGAAGCCCACTCCATCCAGCTCGACGCCCACCAGCAACAAATCTTCGGCGTTGGTATTCAGCACGCCAAGCAGATAGAGAATTTGCGGCAGCAGCAGGCGGTAAATCTCCTGCATGGCGGTGACATGTATGGCCGGGGCAACGACTCCTTGGACGACTGGTCCGTGTAGATGTGACTGGTCGGGCTTATAGGCGTCTTTCTTCCCAGCACTCGGCAGCGCTTCCCTCTTTACCAGCTCTAATGTTAATTCCAATCGGCGGTTAATTTCAGCGACAAAGAGATCGCTGAGCTTGTTGTTAGGGAGAATGATAAATGCTAACGCTTTTGTTAGGGGTAATGATAAAATCCAATGCGGAAACTGTAAGACTATCGTTTGGCATCTACAGTAGCATTACAGACAACGACTTACAAAGCCGGCACACTTAATGGCATCCTCTATATTAAATTTCCTCGGACCTTAAAACACGGCAAAGTTCTGATTGGACGAAACACATATTATTTGTACAAAAACCAGAAAATATCCATGTGTTTTGAAAAAAAAGATGCTATTATCAGATCAGTACCTCAGGATACATAGGAATTGCTTTCTGAAAGCTACGAATTACGGTGGTTTCCGCTAATTCTTCCCAGGCCGCAATTGTAGCCTCAATTGCACGGAGGCGCTTTTGTTTTGCAGTGCCTCCAATAAAACCGCGAAACTTTGACCGAATTTTTGCTTTTAGTGGACCCATCACGCCAACGTCGAGCGGTTGACAAACCGCCGTCGTATTTGGCGGAAAGGGAACCACCTTAGCATTTGTTTCTTCGGCTACGACCCGCTGACCCTCCTCCGAAACATGTGAGTCAAAATTATCAAGGAGGAGGACAGCGGGTCCATCAATTTCCTGTTTTAACAGATTACTTACATAAAATCTCCATCCTACGGCGTCCATCCACGCACTCACCTGGACAGTGTAGTAGTGACCGGGTGGGTAACGCGGCAGCTCGTCGCAGTCGATATCGCCTCCGAGCTTTCCTCGGATGATGAAGAGAATTGGTAGCTTGTACCCTGAAATAACATAAAATAAATAAAATAAAATAAATATTAATGATACTAACCGTTTCAGAATGATTAAAACAATACAAACGTACCATCACTGCGAACAGTAAGAACTGCAGTCATTCAGCCAGTGTGTTTCGTCATCTTGGCAATTCGAGCAGGGTCCTTGCGACCTTTGCCAGCCCAAAAGCGTGTCGGCGGCATATCAAAGTTGATTGCCGTTTCATCCACGTTAAAAAGCGTCGTAGGACACCAGGTATTGTACTTGCTCCAAAGTTCAATAGAGAACTCGGCCCGTTTATCGAGCATCTCTCCCGTTGGCAGTTTGGCTTCTTGGGGTTTTTGAGACGTAAAGTCGTATCTAAATAAAAACAAACATCAATTTAAACAATTATAAACCGATTTAATTAAATATTACATCATAAAAACAATTTTACCGTTTGCAAATGCGTTGGCACATGCGCTCAAGAGACTGCTCAGGGCTCTTGTGGCTGTCCATGTAGCTTGCACACCACTCAGGCTCTAGCAGCCACATGTAGTCGATCATTGCATGCGTCGATAGGGCCTAAACATACCACAAATGTAAGTATTAATTCGTAAACGTACATAATAAAATTATACAACCGACCTTTTCATCTCGGCGTGTGTCCTTCATAAACGTAACAAGGGCTGGGACGCTAGGAAATATTTCCTTGCGTCCCTGTCCCTTGAGCGTTGGCGACCGCGAGTTGCCTCGGAATGAAAGCAGCCTCTCGGCTTGCTTCCACCACCCAATCACTGTTCCGCGGGGTCGCTCGAGTTGGCACGCAGCCTCTTCGACGATAACTTGAATGGCGAGCTGCGCGCCTTCCCGCTTCTCCTTAATAGTGTAGCGCCTTTGTTTCGTCGCCATTCCAAAAATGAACCTCGTCTTTAGTGGGGCAGGTGGCGCGTTTTACAGTGACCAACCGATTTTATATGAGCTATGATTCGCTCAATAAAAACACTGTTCTGCATTTTGATTCGCTAAAAATATAGGCCCGTATGTGCTTTTTTTATTAATGCCGGCTTTTTAAGTCTGCCGGCTTTGTAAGTCGTTGTCTGTATGCCTGTCAGACTACAGCAGGCTGTGGTGCATGAAGCAGAGCTGTCGACGTCGGGGGTCGGGGATGTCGATCGACGGCTTTTCGGCCCCGGTGTCCTTTGGTGTTAGGATACGCCGGGCCGACACCACACCGAGTGGGGTTCACACTGACCGAATCCGAAATACTATCCCGGAAAAGTGTGCGCGGAGAGGGGAGACTATAATTGCAGACCCCCAAAATGTAGTCGCAGCCCCCTTCATAGTTAAAAAAGGTAGCCTATGTATCTACCGGGTCTTGAATGCATATGAAAATTCAGCTGAATACATGCGCAGGCGTTGTGTATGGCTCGCTTCATGTGCAAAGGGCTGTAACACGTGGCAGTCAGTTGCCTAAGCGACATCCGTGATTAACCGACAAGAATCCATGATTTGCTGTGCGCGCTCACATGCTACAAGCCGCCACGAAGCCACCAACAGTCAGACTACGCCTCTTAAGCCGCTATGACATCTAGCGCCGCGCCTGCCGTCATAACCCTCGCAAGTCGCTTCTGGAACGACGGCTACCATGCACTCAAGTGCTTCATGGAAGTCGACGATATTGGCACAGCGCGGAGCGCTGTGCATAATCTAGCAGACACCCGGTGGTTTAGAGACACTGATAACGCTCTCCGACGACCCTATCGACCTCTCAGACAACATTAATGCAAGCGCACCCGTGTTTCGCCTGGTGCACAAGCGGATGATTGACCTGACATCACGCTTGCACCCTGCGTGTTTGACCATGAGCCAGTGGCGCCCTGCGGAGCTTCTAGTACCCCCCCCCCCTACAACACACCCACCGCTACTTCTTGGCAGCGGTGATTTGCTCGGCTATTGTAAAAAGTAAATGGATACAGGTGTCATTTAGTCGCGCTCACAGCAGGACCAAAACTGATCACTGCACCCGGGTCTTTTCAAGGATGTGCTTTACGGAACGACGCCCATATCTTGGAAATGAACACGGGGGATCTTCTCATCTATTATGGGCATGCAAACCCAGCTGCCGAGAGTCGCGATATTCGATTCGAAGGTATCTTACTTGTGGACGGCGTGAACCACAACAATAGTGTGATAAAAGTTCCATGGGGATTCTACCGCTGCCACATTTGCTTTAAGATGTGTGATTCCACGCGGGCGCTCACAAACCACGCCAACCGCTACTGCGATTCAAACCCCGACAAGGAGGCTGTCGCCAAAACACGGAAGACCAACAATGAAAAGGGTGCGTATTGTACGAAGTGGGACCTACATTTTGGAAAGGAAAACACCTACAACAAACATACGACTATTTAGTTTTTAGGTTAACCACCAGTAATGCTAAGCATTTTAACATCAGTCTTTTCTTCGATTTCATTTTATTTTTTTAAGCTGAAGTGTATATTTAACCCTTTCGTGGTCATAAGGAGCGTACCACTGTTTCCACCTATGAAAGGGCGCATTTTGCGCCCCTTTGCGCCTTTTTGTAGTTTCCTGCCCATATGAAGAGTGTCTCATGACGCACCCGGAGCACACACTGCACGAGCTGTGTCGATTCATACTTCTGCGATACGAATTTTCTTGTGGGTACCGGTCAAACCCACCACATTTAACAATAGGACTCACAACCGGTATCGAACTATTTTCTCATATGCTCGGTATATACGTTAGAACAATGCACACATACAAAATCACTTAGTAAATCCTCAGATCGGTGATGCCATCCCAACGTGCTGTCTCAACTCGTAATTCACTGCCACCATTCCAAATGGAGCTTAATTGCGCAAAAAGACTGTGAAACCTAGTGAATGCTAAGTGTTCGCACTAGGCTACGAGCAACTGCTACTACATCTGGGTCTCACCATCAGACTCACTCAAATCGTTGTCGTGGTTGCGGCGACTCACAGCGAGGCGTGCGTGACGGTTCTCTCGGTAAGCCCTGCGTTTCGCGGCTTGGCGCTTCTTGATGGATAAGCTGATCGCATGAAGTCGCGCCACGTACCGTTGGTAGTCGTCGCCTTCTTCAGCTCGAAGTGGGCGTAGGCGGACATGGGCGAAGGTGAGAGCAACACAGGTACGGAAGAGCAAGTCGTACGACTTCTCATCCCAGCGCCATTTATCGGCGCAAACACTCCACAACGTATTTAGCCGCCCGAAGTAGTTCTCGACATTGACTCTGTCATTCGAGATGTTGTCGTTTTGGCGCACGTCCTCCAGGGACAACGGCTGCAGTCGCTGGCGGCGCTTCGGGCGAATAGCGCGGAAGTCGGCACCGAGCCCTTGGTAGCCCTTGTCTGTGAGAACTGCCCACTCGTTCGGGTAAGTGCCCCGCATCGGGCCTTCATCGGCTAGATGCACTTCTCCGGGAAGTTTTTTAGCGCCTTCACATGAAACGCATCATTTTCACGGAACATGGTGATGTCCGCAACGCTTCCTTTTGCGTGGGCCGAACAGTCCAGAGCCAACCCGTTTGGCAAGACGGACACCTCCATTCTGTACCCGTACAAGTGGTGCTTACCACTGAAGTAGGCAATGGACTCGTTGTGATTTCCAGCAGGACGATTGGCCTGCTGGAAGGTCACATCCGTCGCGTACCTTGCGCACGGGAAGTACTTGAACATCTTGCCGCTCAACACGAGCTTCTCCATCATCGCCTCCTCCGCCAGCTCACTGACGAACGTGCCGTACAAGTGCGGCCCAATTGCATTCAGAAATTTACGAACCATTTTCTGGAACGTAGCAGGCAACATGCGGAAAATGTGGACAACAGTGTCCCATTTTTCGCAGTACTTCAGCGCAGAAATGCTCATGAAGAACACATCTTTCCCGGAGTTTGAGAGCTTCTTGCCACGGCCGGTGCTTTAGTGCTGAGCCACGTAGGGCTCAACCCTGCTCCACAGGTTGTCGAACTCTTGGGGGGTGAAGTTCGTGTATCCGAGGACACCGTTAGAGGCTTCGGCACGCAGACACATGACGTAGCGAGGGGAGGGGCTATCCGGTTCGTCATCGGAGTCCATGAGGCTGCTCGTGACTGACGTGCGGGTGATCTTGGCCTTGCGGAGGTCGTCTTGCTGGTAGAGTGCAGCGGAAGAGGCCCGAAACTCGGCCACGGTTGGCTCCCGAGAGGTCCGTTTGGGGTTGCGTTGGCGCGGGGGTATGTTGCTGCGGTACTCAGGTGGACTTTTCGGAAGTGAGGAGCGTGAGTTTGCAGGACAAGCACTTTGGAAATTCGTATATGCCTCGACGTATAGTGGTCAAATGCTAGTGGACGGGTTAATATTTACGTAATACATTTCTGTTTGCGCAAATTGGGTATGTATGTGGAAGTGGACCGCGGTTTACGAAACCATACCTCTGAGATCTATTTGGAGTAACCATCCTCGAGGCCACCGAGATGGTCGTTATAAGCTCTAATGGCATCCGAAACATGTTCGTATTGTATGTGCAGTAAAACAAATACGACGTCAAAATTCTCCTTAGATTTGAACAGCAGGCCCATAAGCAAATATGTTTTTTTTATACAGGCTTCTTGGTTCGTCGTGAAAGCTACTGTATAGTCACCGCGTTGAAGCAACTCAAGCAGATACTCAGTGCGATTTTTGCCTGCGAGTACATCCCGGACAGCACGCTGACGTTCGTTGAAAATATCGTGCTGCACCATCAGAATGTCCGGCTGATCTAAGCATAACCGTGCTTATGTCTGATCAGCCCGTGTGCCGGTTTGTGCATCTGTAGCAATAGTAGCTCTAGCCAAAGCCGAACGTGGTACCCGTCTGTGTTTTGGGTATGCCGTTGGATGGGTTGACGGGGGGGGGGGGGGGGGGGGGTGATTGTGTACAATAGCACGGTCTCGATGCTACAACATACGCTCTCGTGCACAAATGAACCAAACAAGACAATACCGTGTCGTTTTGGGATGCGATCGTCACGGATCGAAACGCCAGTATAATATATAGCTGAATGTAAGAGGTCGTAACTCAACTACTCGAAAATTTGTTTGTCTTATGGAGTTAAAAATTGTATGTGTTGGGGATGCTGGAACGGCACCTACGATTCGATGTTAAAAAAATGTATGTGTTGGGGATCCTGGAACGGCAACTACGCTCCGATGCCGTTCCAGTATCCCCAACACATACAATTTTATTTATGGTATTGTCTTGTTATGCATTTGCAGCCCCCCATAAGATAAAGTACACGTTTCTGTGCGGTAGTTCGCCCTCCACTCCTCATAACGAATTTGCGAAAACACGACCCTTACGGATGGCTTCACTCGCGTGTGAATGCCACCACGAAGCGATCTTTCTTGGTGTCGACCCATTTCCTCTAAATGATTTGCTTGAACAGAGAAACACGGACTTCGTTCAAATTATGGAGCTGTAAAAAGATAATGATGCAGAAGCACCACCATCTGTTTTGCGCTAGGTAGTGTCTTTTGAATTGCACAGGTTCGTTGCGCGCCCACTGGAATCACCCCCTGTCGATAACGGCGCAACTATTGCCGTGGATCGGCGTGTGACTGCTGACGCTCATAGCTCATTGGAGCCGCCTGTCCGGCAATTAACTGCACAACCATCAGCCCGCAAGTCGTGGCGTTTACCATGTCATCCAGAGTCGAGTTTTTTCAGTTCTGAGGAGGCTCACGTTGCTGCAAACGCTTTAGCACGTGGTTATGGATACGCCCTCGTGCACAAATCAACCATGAGGGGTTGCGATTATCGTCTTCCAACGGAGAGTTCATGCAGGAAAATAACCAAAGAATGACCAAAGTTTGGCTTTGTGTGCCCCCCACGCGACCAGTAGTCCCAACTAGTGTACTGTTTTTGTGGTCGGAAATCAGCGTGTTACTGGACTGAAGCGAAACCATCTTGTCTTCAACGTCATCGGCCGGAATCTGTCTTCAGCGACACCTTCAGGGCGTGGTGGGCATTTGTCACGGTCTCCAAGAAGACACCCGCGATTTCGATATCTTCACCTGTCAATTTTAATTTCGTCAGCAGCAAGCAGGAAATGTAGCATCTGTAGACGGCTGCAACTGCATGTTTTGCCTTATGACTATCAGGTAGCTCCTCTATCGACGCCGCTTTCCGAGCTGCTATAAGAAGCAGGATCCCCTCGCTTGTTCACACTTTCCCCCGTGCAGATCATTTTGCTGCGCTATTCTTCTTGCTGCTCCCGCTACGGACTCCTTCAGCACGTGGCTCGCCCACTCCCACTTGACTGACGCCTGTCAAAGACTGCGCACCGACCACGCCTCTAGAACTAGCACATATACCTTCGTTATCGCCACTGTACGCGACACCACCCTCCATACGGCCTGAAACTCAAACTGCTCCCAACCAACTATTTACTGCAAATATTTTGGGAATCTCAAGACAGTTTATCAATATGTGTGGTGTTGTGAGTTACGGAGTCGGCGCGATTCCAAAAACCGCTCTATACAAAAGTCAAGTACTGAACATATCACGTCATTCGTACTGAATATGGGTATTATAGTCCACCCAAGTAGCCGGGCCAATTGGCAGAGAAATTTGGCCGGGCCAATTGACCAATTACCCAATCCAATTTGGAATCGAACGCTAATTTCGGAATAAGCTAGTGTGAACTCTGACCGGGCATAGAGATCTGTAACTCTCCGGTATAGCCTACCCGGAGTCGCCCAGTGTGCCCCCCCCCCCCACACACACACACACACTGATGTGGTATCTGCTTACTGGTCAAACTAGGGCCGAAGCGCCAATCAGATTTACCACCGCTCATTGCCTCATATCGCACTTCGATGAGGTAACTTCAATTCGTAGTTGCATCTTGGCCTCACTATGGCTCTAGCACTTTCATGCACCCCCACTGCGAACGACTTTAAGGCAAGAAAACCCGAAGCCACCTGCACCAGCTCATATTTTGACCATGAAAGATTCGCTCGCAGGGGAGCAATCACCACTCGTCCACGCCGCGCTTGAGCTCCGACACCATCACTGTCCAAGCCGGAAGTTGTTGAATCCGGGTAGGTTTCTAGATTCTGAGGAACTATTCGTTCATCCAGCACGATAATGAAGTTGTAATTGGAATCGGTATAATTGTATATAAGCTTCCATGCCTTACATTCATCTAAAAAGGCGTCGTTTACCTAAATCAGGCCGTCTCAGTTATGGTATATACACCTTTTTCATTCAAAGCTGAAAAATCCAATTTCAATACTGCAAAACATTTTTTGAGACAGAGTAGTATACGGTTTAGCACATTGAAAAATATGAAAGGTCGTCCATGCGAGTCTGACGCTGAGAGAACAGCAATACATGATCAGAGGCCGATGTGAGATTATATATTTGACTAACCCAGGAATGGCGCTCGTAGCGCTGCATCGAAATGAGTGCCTCGTCATGTACTTCAAGCCAGGCTCTAACACGAAGCAAAGCGCGGTCATCAAGCTGAGTGCTGACACCTTCGATACCCATGACGCGCAGGCTTTGCGATACGCACAGCAAGTCGCAAGGTACTTTAGACTTCTGGTTCACATACGCTGTGAATTTACGGGTACACTATCGTTACAAGGTGATTGGCACTTCAAACATAACCATACATACTCAAAATACTTGTCGAGGGGAAGCTGCTACACGGATCATCGAAGCTTCGGCGCGAATTGTTGACCATCTAGACGCTAACTGATCAACATGCGTTAGCGCCAAATAGTTTAGCGTTCCACTACTTTGCATCGCCACATGCACGCAAGGCAGAAGGGGCACAGCCCAGCATACAACTTAACGCCAGATTTGCCGCTGTCGCGAGGCTTGTTGAGAGATGGCGCACGGGCAGCAGGTTGAGCAATGGCGACTTCAGAACGGTACGCATCATGATAGACGAAAGTGAAGTCAATATTGCAGTATCGCTCGACTATCTCCGCGTCATTCTTGGCCTACCTGACTGCGGTCCCAGGCGCCTTCACAACGCCGAGTTCGCAATTAATCTACCAGCAGAATAGGGAATGACACGATCATCAGGAGTAGAATTAATTAGACCGCCCGGAGGTTGGTTCGGCGCTAGCCGCTGCACTAACTTATATGACTAATGACTTTAAAGCATACCCACAGTGCTGGTAGATTCCGCGTGTTCCATCCTTTGAGAGAGTGCAAGAATAAATGATCAAGCCTAAGACTTCCGTAGGCGCATATACAAACGCCAAGTTAGCGTTCGCCTATATCCAACGTTTCAGCAGCAATAACTCAACTTCAATTGGGTTGAGTTGGGGGCAATATGGCGGCAGATAAAGATCAAAACATCGACACTGTGACCGCTTCCTCTAGCTCCTTGGGCAAGGGGATTTCACATTATCCAGTACGAGGATAGAGCGTGGAAGCGGCCATGGGTTATAAAATGGGAGAATCTCGTGAAAAGTCTTGTGGAATACGTGCCGCGTAAACGCTCCTGTCGTACATGGCCGAGCCAAAAAGAAATTTCCGTTGACATTGCCGCCAATATCGGGACACGTTCCCCGCGCATAAAAGGCAACGCCACTACCGCGAGCATGCTGCGCATGGACCTCGCCGTCCTTCATCTCGACTATCCTTGGCGGTTTCGGCTAATAAAACAAGCTGTTCAGGCGCGAAGTAGAACTGCTTCAACTTGTTAATGTCGTCTTAAACTTTGTTAGCTTAAGCTTTCCGTACTCATCGAGTCAACCGTTTCCTGCTATACCACATATCTAATCGAAGGGTCCTACTACACATTGTAGTCGTTGTGAGCTTAATGTTTTTAAAAGAGTAGCGAAGGTTGCTTGCAGCTCTTCTAGGTAGAAATAGGCATCGTCCTTCGCAAACTTGAGCACAATCTCACACCGATGCTGGCCAACATGATGCCCGCTTCTTTCGCTTCGAGCCTGTCACGAGATCATGCTTCCTAAAAAAGTCGATTTTATCGCAATACGAACTTTGCCGATTCACCCAGTATGTGGCTCATCTAGGTACGACGGCTCACCAACGGAGGCCTCTTTAGTACGTGATAGTTAGTCGGAAAATGCCGCGTTTCGAAAGTGCCAAAGCCATCGCTTCTTGTTCTTATTGGCCACGGGCTGCTGGTTTACCTTGGACTTCTGCAACTGCATGAATAGCTAACTCATTCATAAATTATTGTAATTCGTGCTTGAAAATGACTTGAATGGCTCGTGACACTCATGAATCGTACGAGTTACAACAAAAAGTGTCCAAAAACATGCAAATCATAATAGTGATTTCGTAGAGAAATCTTCGATTGTAAATATTGTATATAGTGCTAACATGAGCTCGGTTCCATTCCGAGGTCCATTCTCGGACCACCCCACAGTTCTAAATTCAAAATGGGAGACCACACGGATTTCGTCGGACACGGGGGTGACGGAGCGGGACTTCCTACAATAACGTGCAAGTGTAAGAGTCCACGCTGCCCTGTTGACGGTGGCACAGCTTTTTCGCTCATTCAAGATGCTGGAGCTCCAAACGGAGCCCGTGACGGTCAAGGCAGCGGTTTATCGGAAGATGGATGGGCAAGGTGGACAAGAGGTGTACTGCGCGTCCCACTCTTCCCAAACTGCTCTAAACGCTTTAACATGAAATGATTGATGATAGTTCAGCTGAGCACAAGCCACAAATTCCTGAAGAGGCACGGAACATTATAGCTGCACAAGAAATGCTGCAGACGACTAGTTAGTTGTCTAGTTAGTATGAAGCCTTCTAGGAGCACGGGTCCAAGTCCTGGTTTTAAATTTAAATTCATTCTCTATTGTACATCAACCACCGCAAGCCCCTCCCAAGCAAGGCCTCGCGGACCTGATGGCCCCTCTGCAAGCCAAGGGCGCGTCATTTTGACATTTCAAATCTGATATTCTGAATGAGAGAGTCAAGAGTCTTCAAGATAGAGTGCGACGATAAAGACGAGTACGTCACCTACGCGCTCGTGATCTCGCAAGTAGCTGAAAGCATCCCAGCTGATTTGACCAAGATCAAGGTCCAGAAGTTCAAGGGAGGCAGCGCGTGATATTGGATCAAGTGTAGAGGTCAATTTCGCACTATCGCTCGCACGAAACACTGGCCGGATGAGCGGAAGGCGCACAACTTTGTTACTCTGATCGAAGGCGACATCGAGGCGGACGTCCAGACTGCCGTAAAAGAGGCGGTCACACGTCCTTCGAGGGGTTGTTCCCGGACGTGGGCTCGCTGTAGGTCCCGCACGACTTCAGCGAAAACCTGGACAACGAGCTGCGGGCGATGACGAAGCGCTGCGACGAGACGGTGCTCAAGTTCTCTCAGCGCCTGAAGGAGAACATTCGTATATTCGCTGAGCAGCCCCAGAACACTGAAGGGATTCCTGATGTAGATACTTCAAGCGCGGAACGGCACCCGCTTGGCAAGAGAAACTGGAGACATCCGGTGTCGTGAGTGACCTGACGAGCGAGCTTGTGCTCTAGGTCACACACATTGAGAGAGTGGAGAGAGAGATAGGACACCGCGACAAGAGCAGGAGCGACAAGGACCAGCGCAAGGAGAATAGCCAAGACCCCCAAGATATACAGAATAATCGGTGCAAATACGATATGAAGAGAAGCGGCTCCGAAGGCACCTCCAAGAATGACAAGTGGTGCTTCTTTCACAAGACAAGCTCGCACAATACCAGCGACTGCTACAAGCTCAAGCAGAAGGAAGCGGCAGAGCAAAAAAGGGTGGAAACCAAGCGTCAGCCCAAACGCCAAGAGAGCAAGCGGTATCCCCGCATCTACAAGAACGCGGACGCAGTCCGGCTTGACTCTTACTCTGAATTTTCCAGCAGAAAGGAAATGAAGTTCGTTAACTTGGTGTAGAAGCCGTTTGCTTTGTTTCCTGGCAGAGCGACAAGCCCGTTCTTCCAAGGCGTTCGATAACTGAGATAGCTCCGAAGGGCATCAAAACTGTAGCACCCGATGACGCCGGGTCGAAGTGCTCGTGATACCACTTCAGGATTTTGTTGCAGTGAGGTCCAGTCTCTTCATAGTACGTCTCGCCCCCAGGCCTAAAGAGGGTTCCGCGTCATATCACGGTGAAGATTCATCGCAGTGTAAGACTCTTTTGAACCGTGGAGCCACCGAGAGCACCATCAACAGCGCGGCGCTCGCGGCTAATTGCAAGTTGGATCGCATATTTATCCCTGCCTCTCCAACGGTATTTGATACCATGAACGGCATGGTCATCAGCAGCGGTACGACCGTCGTGGAGTTCTACCTGCCGACGGAGTTTAAGCCCGTCCGCGCTAAGCCATAAGCCGTAGCTCGCAGTCATGAGGAGAAGGCGAAAGCAAAGATCCATCAACCCATTGATGCGGACATGCTGGAGCAGATTTATGAATCGGAGATGGCACCACCTGCGTTTTTTCTGGTCAAACCTGATGAAAGTTTGAGTTTACTTTTAGGCTTTCGATGGGTTAACAAGTTCCTGCGGCGAAGTCCGTACTACCTGCCTTGAATCAGGGAGAGCCTGATGCGCCCCACCAAAGCCAAGTGCATATCGATATTTGATGTCGATCTTGGGTACTACGTCAGACGACTCGCGAGAAAGAGCGTACATCGCATTCTGCTTGCCGTGGGGAAAGTCCGAGTACAAGCGACTGCCAGTGGGCATAGCCACGGCTCCGACGAATAGCCCGAGTTCAAGCGACTGCCAGTGGGCATAGCCACGGCTCCGACGAATAGCCCGAGTTCAAGCGACTGCCAGTGGGCATAGCCACGGCTCCCGACGAATAACACGATCCAGCCAATTGCGTGCCCCGTAATCGCAAGGAGCTCTGGCGCTTCTTGGGAATCATCAACTACTACGGCGAATAAGACGACGCTTTGCAAGAAACGGTATCAGCTGATCAGCTCCAAGGTACCCTTCACGTGGCTACCGAGTGGTACCAAGGCCTTTCGCGATGTCCAGCGTGCATTTGCTATCCTTCCCAGAGTTTCAGCGGACCTGCGACGTCTACGCGATGCCAGTATAACTCAACTCTGTGGAGTCGTCATGCAAGGTATGAAGATCTTTGCGTGCTACACTCGCAGTTTGAAAAAGCAACAGCTCAATTACACACTCGTGGAGCTTGAACTCTTCTTGGTTGAGGAGCTGCGTCGAGAGTATTCCACCAGGCCTCTCGCTTTCCCGTAGCGGTCAGTTAAATCACATTTATGTGGTCCATATGTACCAGAGGAGAGCCTCTGAGTTAAGCGCTGGAAGTTGCTCCTCCCGGAGTGTTGGGTGATGATGAGCTACATCAAAGCGGAGAAGAAAACGCGTTTTTATGCGTGTAATGTGATAGGAGCAAATGATTACCGCTCAATAAAGGGATCTCATCATGTATGACCCAGTCATCTGCCAGGGCCAAGCTGACGACAATATGGCCCAGACGATCAAGTCTGCGTGCCTCGCGGGCACCAACAACCGGGACTACCAGCGTGTGGTCCTCTTTGGATGCATATTGGTTGCTTACCAGAAGCGAGTGATTGTCCCGGACACTCTGCGTGACGATATGATTAGATGGTATCACCAGAACCTTGGACACCCAGCAAGTGAACGTCAGTTCAAAACTATGTGCCATACATTCTACTGGTCCGGCATGGAGACCACAATTGCCAAGTTCGCCAAGAAGTGTACCCTGTGCAAGCGCGCTAAAGTGCACGACGAAAACACGACTATGGACTTCTGCCGCATCGCACCCTGAAGTCTGTGACACCATTCGACATCGTGTATGTGGACCTGATCGGACACTACGAGGAAAATTATGACATCACGATGATTGACCAAGCTACCTGCTGGCTGGAAGGAGGAGTGCAACCTGATACAGAATCACTAACGACTGCTGTAAGATTTAACGGTGAGTTGGCTGTGTCGCTATCCATGCCCGCTACAAGTCGTCCATGACAAAGGATCGGAGTTCACGGGCGAAGATTTAAAGGCCTTTTGGGCAGCTACGGTATCCAGGCGAAGGCGACAACAACAACAAAACCTCAGGCCAATTCAATCAGCGAACGAATCCATCTAGAAATTATCAACGTCATTCGCGTCATTCGCTGCCACGACGGAGTGGATTGGAAGAAAGTTATCCACTGTGATACCTTTGCTGGTCGAGCAAGCTCCCACAGCATTTTGAGCTCGTCACCAAGACGATGCTACATGTCGAAAGGTAGATTCAACGCTATCCTAGCCGACAACGATCGCGAGAATGATAAGCGACATGAACATTTCCACCACCCAGGCGATTAACCCACCATACGTGTGTCAATAATATATAATGGTAAGGTGATATTTCTTGCAGCAGGCGCGCGACCTAGATACGACCTGCGTTGCCGCACATACTTCGGTGGCAAGATTGGAATTTGAGAATGTACAAGCGCAACGGTCATCTGCAACCGATTAGCTAGTGACTGGGATACTACGATGCTTCCAGGACATCGAAGTGGTACGCTATGATGCTGGTAGAAAAATATATTTTTGGCAATTCGAGCAAAGTGGCCAGGTTGGTAGCAGACGAGCTACGTGTGATATTTATCAAGCTGGCCATCCTCATTTATTACCAGGATCGAAGCGCAGATGCATTATCGCCCAACAAGAAAAGACAACCGTTACGGAGCTGTACCTAAAGCAAGTGCTCAACAAGGAGCGAAGAAAGGAGGGTAGATTATCCGTATGGAGTCTCAACCCACCAAGTCTCCGGATATCGACGTCCTTGAAATCTCGGTATTTAACCCTTTCGCGACCTGAGGGGGCAGAATGTTTCTTTTGGCGACGTTTTCATAATTTACCAATAAAACCGTTGATGGGAGGAGGAATTCTGCCCATCTCACAAACGTATTTCTCAGCAGTATCAAAATCTAAAGCGAATATTGGGAAAAAAATTCCCGGTCGGTACATCCCCCCTTCAATCGATCATTTGAAGAAATGCATGCGGTCATCAAGAAGATCGGCACGTTTACTCCAGTGTATACATCGGCAACATGGTCGCCGTGTTAGCGTCGGCGCGGGGTTATAATTACGTTTGATAGGGCATTAAGTAGAGGGAAAAGAGACCACGCGTACCGAGACCTGCGCAGGGTCACGGTAGTCGAGGTGGCGGAGCGCGCGACTACCATGATGACCGGTAAGTATACTCTAGTTTATACATCGACAACACCGTCGCCATGTTAGCGTTGGTGCTGCTGTAATCACGTTGTATATGGCAGTGATAAGAGGGGAAAGAGGCTGCGCATGTTGAGACCTGTGCAGGATCATGTTAGTCGAGGCCGCGGCGCGCCCGGATGGTCGGTAAGTACTCTTCAGTGTGTTCTACCCGTGGTCGCCGTGTTAGCGCTGCTGCTGCTTCCTGTTGCTTTGTACAGGACATGAATACGTTGTGCATGCCGTGCTGTGCGCAGGTTTGGGGTTGTTGAGGTTGGGGAATGTGATACAATGCTAAAATATGATTATCTATATTTATAAGGTAATGCTCTTGCAAATATATTGGAGAAGACTCAAGAGTTCAGCTTCATTCCTGATCAGTAGCTTATTAAGTTCTCGATGCACTTGTATATGAAGATCTCGATTTGGTTTGTTTTTCAACTAGCTGTCCCTTGTAACACTTGGTGTCGCTGCTACTAATCGCTAAAGTTATTTCGAGAAGAAGGACGATGTCTTGGTTAGTTGAGACAACAAACTGAGCGCGACGAAACGAACACAGCTCCCGCAACGTCTTCAATTAAAAGAAAGCTGTTCTAATACACTATCGACGCATTGCATAGTGGTGGTTGCGCAAATACACAACACGCTTTCGCGCCACCGTTCCTGATCAATGTTTTCTTAAACAATGGCTGCAAGTTTGAATACGTGCTGATAAACTGGTAGCCAAGATTGCACAATCCGGGCTGATTTCGATATCAAGGCTTCGATGGGCGAGAATCTAAAATCCTACTTGCGCAACGACATTACCGATTCCACTACCAACATCAAGAAATATGTCGTCATCTTTACGGGGCTCACGACAAGCAACATGCTTAATATAGCCTATGGCTGAAGTTCGCCTGCATTCTCGTGCCTAAAGCCGGCGTTCTGACGAACGTCAGTTTTAGTAATCGTTCCGAATAACAGTCGTGTAGCTGCAAGAAAATATAACATTTGAAGCCTTTGCCGCTGTGGTCCTGCGGTGGTGGCACATACGCTTGATCCGCCGGGGGATTTTGCCAAGTCAATGCTATGAGCGCGCTTGACGGCTTGGAGTCAAGTCTCCAGCCCCTCGGGCGTCTTATGAATAAGGTGTTTTCGCGCGACACCAAACCACATGGCACGGCGGTTCTGCCGCGCATACTTGTATGAGAACTGGACTAGCAGCTTGTCAGCTTCGTCGGAAAACGTCTAAAGCATAGGGCACCCGATATTCTTGTAGTGCATCGACGGAATTACTGAAAAGAAGTGAAACATTCACATAGTTTATCCAACGATAACATAGTTTCAGATGGCACAATGATTTCAACACGCTATACAAACTGTGAATGAACATAATTTAGGTCCAGTTATTTACATACCTCAAACAATGTTGGTCTGATACAACGTCTACGTTGAATTACACGATGTTTGCACCCCGGTTGTATAAGGGATAATTATCACAAGTGTCCCTATTAACGTAAAGCATTTCACGACTGACCCCGCAAGCGTGCACATGCTTTACTATTCAACAGGGACAAGGCGATGAAGAATCTCTGGTGGGCGCCATCGTTGAAAACACACACCGCACCAAAAACCAAGACACTTCCCTTTTCATCGAGTTCGCGCGTCATACCTGTGAGGCAACTAAATATTTACGACCTGAATTTTTGGAATCATTAGTTTCACTGTTTCTCTTGGGACTGTGTGCTGCTATGACCTGGCCGTCCACCACGCCCCAAGGATCATCAAAAGCGTACAATTGATGAGCCGTTCGTGTACTTGTCGGATGCAATGATGTTTTCATGAACCCAATGGGCTTATTTCTTTTGGCTGTGTCGTTTGCCAGATAAGCTCCAGGAACTAGGTATGTGCACAATTGCGGGACTGTCTTTTAGACTGGCGCTCTTGTCAGTGGACGCCTACCACGAAAAGAGAAATCACCCCCAACATAGATGCAGCAGATATGACAGGGCTTATCGCCGACTACGTCGACATAACCTAAATCTCGTCTCCCACAAGTATCTTAGCTAGAAACCCCTGTTCGATGTAAATGGTCTCAGCACAGTAATATAACCAGTCATTTTTCACGACACAGGGCAGTTCGTACATGACACCAGTGCAGCTTGATATTACTCCGTTCTGCTCGAAGTTTGCGATTTGCCATCTAGCCCCCCCCCCCCCCTAGAGTCCGCCCAAGTACGGCTCGGACGTGAACTTTTTGAACGCTACGAGTTTGACTAGGTGAGCCGCATATCATATCTTCGAGGATGCGTTCCTGACCTAACGCTGCTTTCATGACTACAGAGGGGGGTTTCATCAGCTACTATGCAGGTTCTCCTGCTTCTATCACGTCCCGCCACCGGGTCGTCCACCTAAACTGCGCTACCTTCACCAAGTGCTGGGGATCGTTCTGAGCTTCTACATGGTCTCTATGGAGCAGAGCTCGCTGTGTATTACGTATGGGGTGTCACCCAGCACCTTGTCGAGAACGATACGCAGAAGAAGCGCTCTCGCTGGCCCTAGATGGCTACGCACCAGCACGCATATCCTCGCGATCATCTTCGCGTCAAGCCGAGTTGGCTCGCATGGTAAACATACGTGAGCTATTGTTAACCCATACGTTCGGGTTTATTGACGTCAAAAATCTACGTGTACATGTAAATATGAAAGCTAGAACCTGTTATTTTTCTACTAACTATGTAAAGGCCTTACATGAATATTGTACAGGTCCAGGCAGGCTGCTGAGTGGAGGATGGGTAACATCCATAAGGTTTACAGCAGACTGGACGTGCCGCTGGTTTACGACTAGGATGTACGCGGCATGCGCATCAACACCTGTTCAGGATGGCTAACTACAGAGTACGCACGATCGGTTTTTCTGAGATCCAGCTACGCTTAAGTGAAGCGTGTGAGGGCACCTCCGAGCTCAAGAATCGTCTGACTGAGCTGGTGAGCAGCTCAAGCAATGGGGGGACACATGTTGGAGATGATGTTTATGATGCGCGAAGAGAACGAGCGCAAGGCAGTCATTCGTCACCGAGAATACGACCAGCTTCGTCGTGGCGAGCTGGCTGCTCGCGAGGCGCGTTATCTAGCTGATATAACGGAGGCAGAAGAGCGGCGCCGCCATGAAAATATGGAGATGGAGGAACGCGCGCATAGTGACAGAGAGGACGCTCGTGCACGAACTCAAGAGCTGATGTTCATCCTGAGTGCGCTAAGGAAGAAGGAGTGATCGACACGTGCTCCGGTGTGATGGAGGCAGCAAAGCCAAAGGCCGTAGAGCGGAGAATGTTCTTTTGGAATCGTTTTACATTCGAAACAACCCTCAGTAGCGAGTAACATGAGAACACGACCCATTTACATACTACGTAGTAGCTTTCGCTGCGAAACATGGCATGCATTTGTTTGTAACTATTCACTTGGATGCAGCGCTATCGTGAACGATAGCTAAAACAAACTAGTACAACTCCGGCATCTCCATCGCGCCCGCGAACGTAGTCTTGCCTCGATAAGGTCTTCGTCCTCCTCAACAGCACGCTTGCGTCCGATTGTTTCACGAAACTCTACCAGGTTGATATCCCCAAGTCGGTTTGAGGAAGTAGTATAGCGTGTCTGCTTCGGCTCCTTCCTGCTTTGCGTACGACCACCGGAGACTTGTTGCGACCCACCCGTAGCATTAGCAGCGTCGGCTGTAGTCAAGGACGCAGCAGCGACTAATGCCGCAGCACTTGGGCCTTCGCCCGACTTCTTTGCTGTAGCTTAACGCAACTTTCCTTGCGTTCACTGCGCCGCAAGCGGCGATGGGCGTGGTGTTGCAAATACCTCTAATCCATCACAAATAGAGCAACCCCTACAAGTCGCTATTGCCCGTCCCCGACCGATACCTGCGAATCGACGGATTGAATTGAGTCGCAGGTGGATTGACCCGCCCGTGTCAGCGTCGCCATGCACGCGCGTGTTCTCTTCGAGCCCTTCGTTACCGTCGAAGTCGAATCAGAAGTCCGGTTGGTACTCCTCCTCGTCTTCCTGGTCTTCGTCAGCACCGTCATCCATCTCGACCACGCTGGCCTTGTCGTCGACTGCTTGTTTGAGCAGCTTGGTCATCTTCACATGCGGCGGCATATCGGCCACGCCGGTGAGTTTGCGTGCTTCATAGAGCATCTTAAACTTTCGGCGGAGACTTTCAGGGTCGCGCTCAGCGACGCCACAGCATCGGTTGGTGTTGTTACCGCTCCCACTCGTCCTTGCCGAGCGGAAGCTACTACTCGACGAGCACCAGGAGGCGGCGCACTTCAGATAGCCTGTAGTTAGTGGATCCAGTTAGCTTGGCGATCTGTTTGTTCAAAGCAAGAACAGCGTTAGATGATGGCAGCATTAGCGATCAAGACAGCGTACCAGGAATGATGTTAGAAGAGAGTAGAGTTTGTTTCGTCGCGCGGGGGTGGGAACCTCGTCAAGGCTTGGTAAAATCAAACGTGAAAGCGACTGGAGCTTGGTTTCCACTCCGTAGGCCGAGTTCCCAACGTGACCGGAACAGTGCAGCACATTCGGACATTCTATCGTCGACCGGATGACCCTGAGAGCCAACCCACAGGCCAAGTTCGCGCGTAAACCGAGCGTGCTGCGAATACCAGCTTGTAGCGTTCATTTTGGCGCCAAATCCACAGCTATCTCCGCTGATAGATCAGCATCGTTGACATGACACAAGTACCTAGTTAACTTCAACGCAGTTTCAACGGCGAGCCACCCTCACGTGAATAAACCATACGAACATCATGGTTACCAGCGCAGCAAATCTCTCACTACCTTCGACCCGACTTCTGACCTCCCACTGACTTCCTACGAACTTCATGCTGACCTTGACCTTCACGCCACGCTTACGGGTCCTGTAGATCTTGGATGTCGCGGTGGCAGCAATTGGGGTGGCCGCAGCAGCACACATACAAAGATCGGGCCCGTCGTCTACGGTGATCTCGTCCCCCGCGTGGACGGCGTGCATTGACACGACCACGACTGTCGTCCGGCGTCCATTGGACACTTCCATGAACCGAGCCACGGGCGCGCACGAGTGGTTGACGAAGCGCATCAGATCATCCAAATGCTGTGCGTTGATCGCTACACGGACTGGATGGCTTGGACGCTCGGGGCCTTTACGTCACAATTACACGATAACTCTCGTTTCGAGGTCGGTTAGCGTTAAAGACATTCACATGTTCAATTTCCCCCAAATACTGGCCCAGTGGCTCGCCCGCAGCAATGCCCTTCTCAGCCACGACGTACAATTCTCTGGTCGCCGTGTTCCTTACCAAGGTGACCTTCGATAGCTCAACCAAGCCGTTCCCACAATTACCGCCATATGGACAGCAGTTTATGTACTGCATCAGCGTATTACGGCAGCTCCCAACTCGACACGGATCCACGCAGTCGCACCATCCAAAGTGAAGGACCACAGGGAAGACTACCCCCGTAGGATTGAATTGCTCGCGAAGGTGAGCAACCGCGAATGGTCACCGCGCCGGAACAAAGCGACCTTATTGACGCACAGCACGTGGACGAGCAGTGCGTGATGAAACCCGAGACGCTGCTTCACGGCCGTACGCATAGCACCAGTCGGAGACACCATTTGCGATCTCGCCTCTTGACGCTGACCATGACCACGTTGATTCGGATCAGCGGCTGCTCCACACTCGCTCCGTGGGCTATGGCGCTCGCGAAACGGACGTCGGAGTGGTGGGGACGGAGATCGTGGGCGTCATGCAGGCGGGCCCTCGAGCAGGACCGGCGACGACGTAGTAGGACTGTGTGGGGTCCTCGTGAGCGGCGCTGGGATCGCGTGCGGCGGAGGCGTCGTGGTGGAACTTGTCGGAGCATCCGTTGGCGGAGGATTCGACACCTACGGGGGTCGTGCTGGGGGGGGGGGGGGTATCCACGGCGGGGTCGTGGTCCCTGTGGAGCTGGAGCTTCCGGCGGAGGTCTCCGCTGGATCTTGTGCGCCACCACCACGCTGCAAGTTCGGCGACGTGTTCTTGGCGTCGCTGTCAGAGTCGCTGGCGCTGTCCGCAATCCCGCGCTGGTTCCGGTGCACGGCAGAATGAAAGAGGTGAACCATAGTCGCTGTGAACGTAGAAGAAGTTAGAATGATGAAAGCACTTCAAACATCGAGGCGACGCTACCAGGGCCTCCGTCGATGATATGCGTCGCAAACGAATCGTGGCTTGCTCTGAAAGGGAAGAGCAGAACCATGCTTGAGTACACAGTATGTAAGTTCGAATGCCGGAAGCCGACTCAGAAGACGGATTTCTGTCAGCCACATCATTTTGCGCTTTGCAAGCGAACGAACCCAGTCGATCACTCTAAATCGCAGGCAAGCTGAACCTGATGGCAGAAATTTCACTACCACTACATGCCAAAGCTATTGTGTTCAGTTGATGGCAATTTGAGAATAAGTTTGGCTATAAACACAGCACAAGCTCCATTCCAGAAGGAGTGTCGAGACGCTAAGAAGCCACACACACACAACTACCCATCGTTAATGTCACATCAGCTGCATGGTATTTTAGGTGCAAAATACAAAGCGTCCATTTTGCCTCCGCGTCGCCTTCAATTCCTGTTCACTCGGCGCGGGGTTCTCCAGCACGCGGTCTTGCGGGACTAGGTCTATCTTGAGTAGCCCATCTTCAGAAGCGTGCTTAATCGTCCCCTGTTGCCAGTTGCGAGTAGTTGCCACTTGGCAGTGCGCAAACGGTCGGGTCACTCCTCACGGAAGCGCTTGTTCTTTTTATGACCTGCGGTATACCGGGTGGGAACTCCTCGCCCATGCGCTCACGACGCGCGGCATCCGTCGTGGTGCATGCACACAGGGAACCGGGAAAACTGCTCGATTACTAGCCGCTCCGGCAGGTACATCTGTAGAAAATTACCAGCGACACGAGTCTCCGGCATGACCAGGTCCGTACTCACACCATGGACATTGAGATGGTAATGAGGTCGTGGCGCACCAAGATCACGTGCCGGGCCACGAGCAACGGACCCGTCGTTGGCTCCAGGATGTCGTCCTTGGTAGACATCAGGATGGCAGTCATGCAGTCCATGAGCGTCTGCAAGTTAGGCGCCACCGGAGAGAGCACGCTTTCGCTCGCCAGCATCAAGTTGAACGACGAGTTGTCCAGCCGCTCCACCTTCAACCAGCCACGGCCAACGTGCCCTTGAGCGCTGAGGGTGGAGTACCACCACCAAAGAACCAGAAGTCTCCACCGAACTTAAAATAAACGACACCAACAAAACCGTTGTTAAGCACACACTATACCGATTGAGTGTCCACTCACCAAAACAGGTAGCGCCACCCAAATGGCAGTCTACTGTTCTAGCAACTCCATCTTTAAACAGTATCATTCTAAACGTTACACAACGTCTATCATTATAAAGGCGAGTGCGGCCCCTCCTCCAACCTGTACGAGGGATGAAGATGAACGTGAAGGAGTGCAAGTAGTCGAAGACCCCCCAAACAACAACAACAACCAACCTCCCTTGAAGAACAACTCCCCTCCAACCGCCGCATCCCAAGCACCATGTTACTCAACTCCATGTGCGTGCGTGCGTGCCTACGTGTGACCGTCGCGTGTATCTACGAAACCTATCTAGCAACCTCCCAGGCTCGCCGAAACCTCCGCTTTTGTGAAGTATATAATACTATGATTACCACTGATGAATATGAACAAGAAGACGTCATAGTGTCCCCCATCAACCAACACCTCGCGGCTTCCGACCTCTTCCTCTCTTGCCTTACGTCGCTCTATCGCTCCCCGTCTGCCTGTTGAGTCGCTCTTCGGCCGCGACGCGCTCGAGCTCGTCGATCACGGCGATGGCCTTGATGAGCGCCACGATCCAGCCGTTCATCTCGTCCAGGCTCGAGGACGCAAAGTGCAGGGCTACCGCCACCATTGCTGCTGTGCGTGAGGCGGAACTGGTGCGGCCACTTGGGCTGCGAGCGGATGCGCAGCGTGTACATGAGCGTGAACACGGCGGCGGGGGGCTCACCGCCCGCCAGGTGCTCGGCCTGCGACGCGAACATTCCGAGCGAGCCCTTGCGCACCAGCAGCACGAAGAAGTACGAGTGCCACGTCTTCCGGTAGACCGTGGAGCCCTGGCCGTACGCGCCCTGCGGGAACTCGAGCGTCTCCAAGTGGATGGCCGCGTACGACGCGAGCGCCGACTCGGACGAGGTCTCGCCGTTGTCGATGCCGCTGTCCTGGTTCGTATCATCCTCGGACGCGGAGCTCTCGACCTTGTTCGGGATCAGCACGGTGGCCTCGCGCACTTGGTCTCCGCTACTTGGCATCTCCGTACAAAATTTTGGACAAACCGCGGGCCACCGCGCACGAGGCCGCTGCCATCTTCTGGAAGAACTCGTTAAGCACCTGGCGGTTGCTCACGGGCGCTGCCGCTCTCCTTGCCCACGCCAATGTACCCGCGCGTGAAGTCCTTGTCCTGCATCACTGGGATCGCAGCCTTGGTCTCGTCGGGCAGCGCGCAGAACGACTCGTCGCTCTGCATCATGCGCAAGCTAATGTAGTTCGAATGCATTTAAAGGTTAGAAAAATACGGCGGAGAAATGGATCACTTACGCTCTCGGTCTCTTTCTACTCTGCAATCTTGACTCGACAGAGAGTTTTGTGGGTTTCTTAGCGCGCTTCGACCGTCGGCGCGGGATAGGATCAGCTACACGTCCGCGAGAGATTAGCGACGGAGCAGCGGTGTCCGCATTGGTGTTGCCGGAGTCCGTCGCACGGACGGAATCGTTTTGCACGGATGTGGCGGTGGCTTCGTCCTCGTCGTATTCTAGAATGAAAGTGGACGTGGCAGAAGCTGCCGGACTAGCGGGTTCATGCTGCATCTCTGGTACAGGTAGGGTAACATCTGCTGCCTCTATGACAGCGCCACCCTGGTTAGCATCCGGAGCGTCGGAACCCAGAAACCAGTCTTGATTACCATCAGCAGCAGTTGATGGGGATCGGCTCGGATACGTGGAATCAACCAAAGATTCGTCGGGGGATAAGGAAAAGGGGTCCTCCGCATTTCTGTGCGAAGGTCGTACAAATTGCCGAGTCCCTGCACTGAACCCGGGACAGTGCACCCCACCATGAATGCAGGCTGCCATAACATGCACACAGAGGGCGTGTTCCCTACTGTAGGCACATGTACATGCTTTACTGCGTGTGTCAACCACCCAGCCGCCTGGAGGCATTCCCTCAGTCTGCATCCGCCTCGCATTAACCGATTTTATAGAGTTCATCACAGCCTTCTTTTCTGCTGGGCTAAGGCGAAGCGGGCGTTGCTGTACACGGTACAGATCAACCTGCAAATCCCCCACCTGAGGTATGCGGTGCACCGAAAGACACCCTCGCCTGTACATAAATCGATACAGATGCATCAATCGATCCGAAGCTTCCGCCACTGTGCTGAAATGCGTATTTTGGTACAAAAACGCCAGTTGGGCACGGTCCAAGTTGTGAATCAATTCACTGGGAATAGCCAATCCATACGGACACTGCATTTTCACCTTTTTGTGGTTTTGCTTCAACGGATTGTTAGTAGCGGCATATCCATTCGGGGTGTAAAAGGACTGCCCACGTGCAAAACGTTTGGAGTTCACCCACATTTTCGTGATATGATATGTGAGCTTACGCTCGGCAGATCCTCGAGAAAAACCACGCCACCTCGTAAGTACGCGTGACTTCACAGCAGGAAAATCTAGCTCTATAGCATAATGCATACATCTCGGCAAAAATGGTGCGAATATCATCGATACCAACTCCCTTTTCTTTGGCATGTTTCCAAACGTTCTGCAAAACGTGGAACCAGCACATCAGCACGGTTGATGGGCGCAATTCTGTAGTGCAGGCGTTAAATTGACCCTTATCAGGGTCCGTCATAACGAATTGCGGGGTGAATTCCATGCCGCAAACGTCCATGCAAACTCGCTTAATGCAGCGAATTCACCACCCGATATCAAAAGCGCGCTTTTGCGACGTGCAGACGTAGGCTAGTAGATAGAAATGGCCGCTGCGATCCGAATATCCAAACGCAAATACCAAATACCCGTTGATCACCATGCAGTGGGTACTGTTCAGATGGAACATGGTCGTGCAGTCGGACCTATTTTGTACGGATACATAGTCTCGCACAAGGCGAAGACAGGTCATCCCGACACGGAACGGATATTTCTTGGAACCGTCTCCAAGCGGACTCACGCTTCCAGCAGCTCCTGGACGTGCATCGCGCTGGCTATCACACAAAATAGAGTCTCCAGGTTCACATTGTCGTACAAATGCGAATAGCAGAGCTCAATCATTGGCTGCATGGAGTATTTTATGGAGTATTTAGGTCGGTCCCGCCTATAGTTTTACACGAAATCGGCCACTTGTTTGTCGGTAGGATCTGGCCCGGCCATTTCGTGGTGGTGCACCATTGCAACGATGCACGCGTACAATTTCGTAGGCTCGCCACAATGAAGTCCTTCATTTCACCAGAAAGCTGACGCTTCTTGGGAGTAGGAGGATCTTCTCTGTCCATAACGTGCTCTCCCAGCTGGAACACTTCACAGGTACCACTAGCCGTCAGCCAGGATTTGAACTTGTAGCGACAGGAACAGGCCGGTGATCCAGCGGCTTCCTGCCTCCCGCACCTCTCAGAACGACAGAGGACAATTCGAGATTGCATTGTGTGCTCTGTCCGAGCGAGATTACAGTCTCTGTCAGCCAAGTGATCGATAGTGCAACCAACACGCGTACATTTATCAATACTATTGGTCGGTAGAGTCTCACGAAAAGCTTCTAGTGCAACAGACTCCGTAGATCTGAAAATTTTGGCCCACGGACGACGTGAAGATTCCTCAGATTCGGTGTCAGCCTCAGACTCGGATGACCCCAGCTGCAGCCGTTCTTCTCCAGCACCATGCTCGTCCCCGTCATTCATTGCAAGCTGCAATTTGCAGCGATGTCAAAACCTTAAGGTGTTGAAGCACTTTTTTGTGGTAGCCTATTTATGTTTGGTGGTTACTCCACCTTTTTTGTGTGTGTGCTCCCGACCAGAATTTTGGTGGAGCTTCACCTTTTTCTGACGGTCGTACTGTTTACTTTGAATACCCGTACCCCCTGAGGCACACCGAACGACTGCAACAGTCCGGGTCGTTGCTCTTGAGACTTGAGCAGATTTTGGAGGCCGCTAGCCACCAGCTGGTGGACTTGTGGTCGACGGTACTTCTTCAAGTCACAATTTCTCGTGACGAAGGCCGTCCCCTGTCGGCGTCTCTTCACGCTAAGCGAATCCGAGTGCAGGAAAGAGCAAATTAATAAAAAGGTACTTAATGTATGGTTTAGAAGAATTTCCCTTGGTAAACCTCCAATCGTCAATACATTCAGGCGTGAAACCTGGAAGAGATGATCTCACAGAATCATACTTTAAGTACCCTTTTACACCGTTATACTTGACGTTTGTATGACGAGGCTTAACCCTTTAAACCCCGATAAAAATGCTGTATTATACACAATAGCCACTTACTTGAGTTAAGTATACTGACCATTTCCCTGCGATTATTCTGTACAAACCCACTGCAAAAAAAGCCACCGCTGATTGGATGGGATGCTTTAGTACGGCACTTACCATTGGTTCGTCAGTGTCCGAACAAATCTGCGTGCTAGTCGTAATATCTGTAATATATAGTTCCCCTCAAAATGGAACAGTGGAGCATTTTTTACCCGGCCTCCCCACCACCACTGAAGCCAGTACATCTCATTCCCCGCCTCCCACCGCCCCCCCCCCCCCCCCAACATACCTCGACGCAACCTGAGCTAATGACAGACATGGACGAGAACCAGCAGCTCCAACGCGAGTTCAGATTGGTATTGTTGTAATGCACATCTGGGACCTGACAAAGATGAGAAGCGGCTTGAAGCTTAGGAGCTGAGAGATCAGGTCACCGTACGACAACGGGCTTGAACCCGTTGTCCAGTGAATGTATGTAGCCCTTGGCTTGCCCTTTGACTTGCCCGGCTGACCACATTTTCCGTGATCACCGCCTTTCCCGTGATCAACGCCTTTTCTACCATCGTGCTTCCGGTCCCCGCTCTTCCAACTCCGTTTGCCGCGGAATTCAGTCTGTCGGGTCGCAGCTGCACGAATCAACTCGCGAACTTTAATTGGGGTGTACACACTTGGATCTGCTCCATAGCGGATCGATGATTTCAAACTCTCGAACTCGGTCTGGTACGGCAGGCTCTCGAGCATCATCTCAACCATGTCCATATCCTCAATAGTGTACTTCAAGTTTATCAGTTCGGTTCATACACTGAACATCTTGCACAGGTGGAGATTTGCGTCAGCTCCAGGTGATAGCTTCATTTGCCAAAGCTCACTCACCAAGCGACGAATCGTCTAGGCTCGAGTCGCCTCACTTTGCTTACCCTCAAATAGGTCACAAAGTTCCGCTCATATGTCCGATCCGGTCTTCTTGTCGCTGATTTGCTGCAGGATCTCCGGAGGCACCGACGTCCCTACCATGCGCTTAATCATGACTTGCTTGAGCCTGAACTCCTCCTTCTTCTCTGTAGAAGTGGTCTGGAGCATAGCCGCAGTCAACGTGCCGTCCGCGATGTCCTCCACGTTGCTCTTTTCAAACGCTGCCAATATGGCCCACTTGTACGTCTGTCAATCCTTGCCGTCCCAATTTTTGGGAACTCCCTTGCTGGTGTACTTCATCGGCTTCGGCATCTTGGAATCCGAAGAGATCCCGTTGTTTGGGCTCATAACCCTGATGGAACATGTACCGGTTCCAGGCGCACGCGTACACTTGGTGGTTCAAAATGAAGACATGCATTGAACGTTAGAGCCTTTCCTCACCGGTAGTGAAGATCACCTCAAGGCAAACTGTCCGAACAAGGACAACAAGCAGAGCGGTGCGGCTGGCTATGAACAAAAGCGCAAACCGCGGAGCAACGTGGCGATTCGTCAAATCGGTGATGAACGAACAGATGCTCGTGATTATGATTCGGATGAAGTTGCCGGTGTGGTGACTGGGCAACCGATGAATGCTGCTAAGGATGAACGGCAGGAGCAACCGGTGGGTGAAGCTGCTGACGATCACCAAGTTGATGCTGGAGAACCGGTAGCAGAGTTACGAGTAGCAGACCCGTGTGTGCAGGAAGACTCAAAGAGTGCTGGAGATGAACCAGTTGATGGTGCAGCTATTGATAATGATGCAAATCAAGGAACTCCTGCAAAGGCACGAGGTCATTGATGGTATTTCGATACAGCCTCCAGCTCACATGTAATTGGACAAGGATTTGAATTTGCTGTCGACCCTGCAACAATGAACTTCCACGTCTCCTTTCAAGGAACAACGGTGATTGTCGCGATGCAGCACGACGCTACGTGGGGCTTCCGGGCGACGCATCCTTCGACTCCAAGCAACTTGAACCTCGGCCCGGAGTGCCGAGCCGTGTGCAACTACACTGTGGCCGAAGGGGTGACGCCGCTGTCGCTCTGGCACGAGAGACTGGGTCACACGTGCCCACAATACCTGAAACCTATGGTTGACAAAGGATTGGTGCGGGGAATGATGTTCACCCAGCGTCAACTGGACACGTGCGACGCCTGTCATGTGGCGAAGCAAAGAAAAGCAAGCGCCAAAAGAAACTTGATCGCGCTCTCAAGCGACCGAACCAAGCTGTGTATGCTGATCTACTGATTCCAAGTAAGTCAAATTTGAAGCTGTTCTTGTGATTATGGATGGTTATTCACGTGACGTGACGGTGAAGCTGGGGGCCTTGACGGAGACCATAGCGATGGGGTGTGGAACGTCGCTCGAGTACTGAGTATGCCGTCACCTGTAGAGCTGCTGGGCGTAGTTTACAGTTGATCGAATACGATGTGACGCTGACATCTGAGATTGATACATCGGCTGCAAGTTGAAGTCATGTATGACGGTTGGCCCGACGAGTACGACCAGGTTGTGCGTGTGGACAACCACCGGGTGGCGCCCTTCCACACGCGAGAATGGAAGGCTGAACCGAGACAACGAGCAGCTACGCCGCGAGAACACGCGCTTGCTCGATGCCATTGCTACTAAGGACAGCCAGATTGCGGTGCTTACCACGACGCATCATGCGCAGAAAATGGCCCTAATCAACTCTCTGGAGCGGCGCATGACTGAGCTCACGTCGATACACGAGCGCCTCGTGGTCAAGCAAGGACCGCATTACCACATCCCCCGGGCCGGACAAAGTCCACGGGTTCGCGATGACGATCCGGCCGTTGCGCCAAGATGGCGCACATGAGACTCGTTTTATTGCTGGCCAAGAAAGCTATGTGGCTCGTGAGATGGAGGGTGCGCCAGGAGCCATTTTCAAATTCACGGAGTCGGGTAACTCTATCGACTTGCGCCAAAACTTCCAGCGGGAGGGCAACGCCCGCCTCCACGCTCGGATTGATGCCAATTTGGAGGTCAACCCGGTACGAGCAATATAGCATTGGATATTCTTCTACGCGGTATTGTTCACATTTTTTGTTTCTCTAGTTTGTTAGAGCATGAAGCAGAGCCCGAATATTATACTCCGGTGCTGTCGACCAAGATGGGTCGAGAACGAAGCGTTCCCGCTTGAGGAGGTCGCCAAAATCGTGAACGAGCTCTTGGAGGAAACGAACGGAAAATTGCGCTTACCGCTGTACACTCGACTTCCTACCCAGATGGTGGCGTTCATTCGCACCCAGCGATTTCATTTGACAATGTAAGACATATTCTGTCGCTAAGTAGACTGCTACATGATTCGATACCCTAAGTCATAATACAGAATTTGAATTTTCTTGAGGAGCCCAATATTTAGCGCTGTCACCTATTCCCAAAAGCACAAGTAGATTTATTCATATCATCGTGACAATCGCCGTCACCTCCATCATACAACCGAATAAGGCTGCCGATGTTTCTCATCAACCTAGCATGATCTCGCACGACCACCGCCATAGCTGTGAACCTTGGGTCGACACATCCCAACAGTGTGCATGTCATCTTCGCGTCCACCATAGAGCTGAAACCCGAGACATGTCCTGAACATCGAGCCATCCAGCTCGCCATAGCAGCAGATTTGGAGATGCCTTGGCCCTCGGTGAATTAGCTGGTCGCGAACAAGTAAACGGTGCTTTCGTTTGAAGCAGACTCAGGTCGTTCGCGTTTCCCATTTCGGAAACGGATCCGTTTTGATACATCCTGCGGCAATTGGGTTCCATTCTTCCACGAATCATGCCATATTTGCGAGCAAGTGAGAGTGTTGCCATATGCTAGCCTGCAAACCGTGCTACAAAGTGCAACTCTTCCATTGAACTTTGCCTGGGCACGTAAATGTTGTCTCGCAGCCCTTGTCCGCGCTGAAAACTGAACACACCTTGCAGAGATACTGGCGTCTTTTCCTCTGGTTTGAATAACGATCTTGAACCTGCTCGAGTTTGAGGGTTTCCACATCAGTTTGTCTACTGGAATGTCTGTCTTCTAAAACCGTTGATGTGAAGTCCGAAGGTTGAAGAGCTAACAGATCCTTATGTAATTTGCGCAAGAACTTCGCGTGTGTGATCACTTTTTCTCCTTTCTTCATCTGCATGAACTTGTAGACGATAAATGCATTCGTAACCGTCATGTCCACGAGGCCGAGGAAAAGTTATTTATAGAACTTCCTGAGGGCAACGTTTTTTTCGAGCGAGTAGGGTTGGAGCCGAATTTGATCATGGACATCTACACCCCCCCATCCCCTTGAGATATTCGGACACCATGAAGGGACATGGAACTGTCGTTCGACTTCCATCTTTTTCTGTCCGAAGAACCGATGTCGGCGCCGAGCTACAACCCGTTGCTATCATATTTACGGGTCGTGGATCTATCCCGGACAAAGCCACTAGCTTTAGTGGGTCCAGAGCCTGCGCGATGCGGTAAGTACCTCTCGGAATTGTTTTTGGTCGCTTCTTCTGTTTGTATTGGATGACCTTACACCACCCCAAACGATTCGTTCGCACCGTTCCGACATGATACAAGTCCATCGATCGCAACTTTAGCGATAATGCCACCGAAGAATAGAAGTTGTTGGTAATGATCATTCGCTTCATTGGTTGGCCACGCCACACCTTAGAAATAGCGCGTACCACCGCTGCGGGTCCAACATGCTTTTTGGGTATTTTTTTCCTTGCCACAGTACACTTCAACTCTAAAAGCACAAACAAAATATCAGCTAGCCAGTTCTTTAGTACCCCAAAAATCAACTAGAAAAACCCGCCTGGCGCAGTACGCGGTCTTAACGCAGCATGTCAAATAGAACTTGGTGCCCCACTTATTCGGTTTTTCCTTGTTGTCGACCCGGATTGGATTGAAGCGGCTCTTGTTTGGCATCATTCCCTTATCGAAATAAATTGATCTTCCTAGGCTCAACAGCTGCAAGTTGTCACGACTTGCCTCGCTGAGGGTCGTGCAAGTCGAGGGTGGTGATTTACAGCAGGATGTGCCACAGTCCCTCTTATTACTTTATATTGTACATTCTTTGTCTTAGCATATAGTGGACTTGACGTAGCGAGCGCACTAATCACTATAGTTAAGAGGTATATGCGACCTTGCATCTTATACCTAATCGTGAAACATGTTATACCCCACAGACTGACAGCAGAACGTTATTCGGTATCATACATAAATTGGGGTTGCAGGGGTTAATATAGCAAATGTATGGCGGAAACGATAGGGTTAATAAAAGCATGTTCTCGCTTGTGGGGTCAGTCGTTATTTTTTTTTCGTTAATAGGGTCACTCGTGATAATTATTCTAGACTATAGCCCAGGTGATTCCACCAAGGTAATGCACGTGTGTCTAGTACTGTTGCTCTATCCACATGATTTGCTAAGGCAAGGTTGGGTCGAGGGACAAAGAGCCACATAAGCCCTTGTTTGGTCTGCTGTAGAGACAATCAACCACCGTTATAAATACATCAACTCCACTCGCTGACTGGTTTATCCAATACACCCATAGAACGAATATATTTTACGGTCCGTTCGGTGAAACTCAATTTACATGCAATATTGTCTGATATAGTTTTGTTTTCAAGCAAATAAGATTTTGCCCTGTATTTCATTTTTAGAACGTCCGCCGGGTCGATGGAAGGGCGGCTGCAGCTGTTCTCGCATAGGTGAAGAAAATGTTGGCAGTGATACCTTAACAGAGAAGGACCCACTCACTCACGGCCGCCGTCGCGCTTGGCCCGTATTTGCGTGCCCACTAAGCAGAAGTCCCACGCAATAATGTATATATCCTTCAAGGCCCGTCGTATCTACGTGAGTTATTAAAATCTGACAGCGAGACGAGGTTTTACGGTATAGGGAGAATACAGCAGTGTACAGTTGAATGGTTGCTACACTGTCTAGAGACGCAGGGCTCGTCACGCGCCATTACACCAGTAGAGAAGTGTACGCGAAGGTTGCAATTTGATTCAAGAATGGTAGTGAATAAGAGATTGAGGACAACGAGTTCACATTCGCAGATCATGCGGGATACATCGCCTAATTTGGTGTTAAGTAAAATAGAATTTTGAGCGCGGTATTGGTTGACCGAACAGTGCGCGATTTGCCCCTCAAACGCGCAATTAGTACTCGCGAATTATTGCAAATTGTGTGCTGCCGAACGTGCCCTTATCTGTAGCTTGGTCTAACGAGTCACTTGTCGTACGACGGATCTACCTTGCTCCCCATCAGTTTGGGACGGTTGTCGACCTCCAGCACTCCCACAGTGAAGTCGATATTTCAGGGCAATCCAGCTTGTCAAACACGACATCATACACAACTTGATGTGGTATTTACCACCAGCTTTGAGTGGGTTATACACGATAAGATGCCAGCCGTAGTGATATCGACAAGCAACGCTTGCCTCATCAAGTTGCCACATCACCACCTACGACAGAGGCCAGTAGCGATGATGCTGGAAGCCAAGTAAAAAGCTTTACCAGCCAAGAACCTCCGAGAGACTGGACTGATGTATGGTTCGGGTTGGCTTGTAGAGCTGGTAGGGGGTAGGACATGTCATGTGTTTCGAGACCGTTCTCCATCAAAAGAGCTCGCACCACCTGTAAATGAGACTTTCGACAGTTCCATGGATCGACGAGGTATACACGGAGAGAAACTTGTTCCACCAAGAGCTGCACACGCAGATGTTTTACCACTTCATTGCGGAAATGCGCTTCGTGGTCGGACATTAGGATCTCGGGAATCCCACCGTGAGCGCACCACATTGAAAGAGTTTCTACTGCGACAAATGAGGTTGGTACGGAGCATGGAAATAGCTCACAATAATAAGTCAGCGCGTCCGTGGTAACCCGTAAATAGACAGTATCACCATAGGCATTGCCAATGAAAAGGAGCAGAGCCCCATTCCGTCGATGCGCCGTGAGTATCGGTCCATATGGCACAAGATAATGTGTGGTCGCTTAACATGATTGCAGAACAGACAGTCACTATCAAATGTCGACTCATTTGCATACAGACGGCCAATGAAGAAACGTTGTTACAGCACTGACACCATACGTTTCTGACCACGATGGTCATGTAGTACGAGAATAGGTGTGCGAGGAGATCTGTCCCTGCATTTGGATCCATGGCGAATCGCAACCATGACCACCCCACCTTCATCTTCCAGAGTAACTCGCAGCCTTCAGCGCTCCCGGTCGGCTGTCTGTTGCGCTTCCCGATTCTCGCCTATGATCGGGAACACGAACTGCTCGTAGGAGAGCGCGCACATGCAGTAATCGGAATGGTACGGCGGTTGTACCTATGTACTGTTGCAAGTTCAACTGTCTTGCGAGTATACCAACGGGACACAGTCAACCCATATATTGTATTTACCTGTAATGTGCTCAATAACATGGTGAAGTCCACAGAGTGGGAGCATCAGGAGGTGCGAAAATTTACATCAAATTGGCATCGTCACAATAAAGCCTGAATCTTTTGGGGTGACGCATCAAATCCTCAAAGTCATGGCAGGCTATCACGATATGATAGACATTTTCCACAAGTGTCCAGTTCAGCTCGCTCTTCTTGGAAGTGCTGCTTTTGCGAATGATCGTCTTGTGGTGCTGCTTCGCAATTGGAAGAGTCGGGTCCCACTCCACTTCTTAAGTCGCCACACGCGTCCGTGAGCACTAGCAGCTAGGTGCCAGGGTCAGGCTATTCCATCACCGCTAAGGCGCGTACGACGGATAACACCGCTCATAAGCTTCCTTTTCAGAATCTGTTCACAGTGTAGCCACAGCGTCCGCCGACGCACTTCTTCTCCGCCGCTAATTTAGTCTAATGGGGCTCATAATCCAGGAAAAAAATATTAAAGCCAATTAGTGTCACAGACGAAATACTGAATATTAGCAACTGTTGCAGTAGTGAGATCGATCGCATCTACTTGTGTGGGATAACGACGGACACCAGCACATGATATAAGACGACCGCACCAGTGCTCATCGACTTCAAATGACTTGGACTTCGCAATATTCAACTTCCACAACCAGGGAAAAGAACTACCGAGGACGCGCACGAACTCCTTCACTGTTGGAGCGAATGCGAAAATGTCGTCGAGCCATACCAAGGCGGAGTGCGAGATCTGGGGTGCGCAACTTCTGAATTTCGCCTTGGAAGAGAAGAGTAGAATCGGTGGCTCCTTGAGGCACTCGGCTCGGCGTGAATATGCCGTCCACGGTAAAACAAAAAAAAACGAAAACATCTCGCGATTGTCCTCTTGCAAGGGCAATCGCCAAAAGCTAAGGGTAGAATATAGCGATGCGAAGAATGTCTTGCTCGTGGAAGCATCAGTTGTTGTAGCTGATGTAGAAATTGAGCCCGCAATTGGCACCATCACACGGTTCATAAGTCTGTAATCGATCGTCAGGCGGAATTGGTCTCGTGATCCTGGTTTGTTGACTGGCACCAAGACACATGACCAGCACGAGGCGTTAATCTTTTGACGAGGCCATTAGCAACCAGCATTCCCACAAACTCACGAACGAATTGATCTTGGAGGGGAGCGGACCGGCATGCTGCACTCGGTTGCGGGGGCAGTCTCAGCTTGTAGCGTCACGCGCAGAGTCTCACCTCGTACAGGAGGGTCCGGTTCAATCGTAGCGCGCCAGCCGTCGTGGAATTCTGTCAATATCCGTCAAACGACCGCCACGTATTGAAAAAGCATCCCATTGGCGACTGCCTAAGCCACTAAATGCTCGACAGCATCATTGACTCCAGACATCTCTTGAATCTCTGGAATGGCATTACCAACCCTGAAGTCATCTGTTTCATCGATGAGGCTTGGCTGTATTGCTAGTGGAGCAAGTTTGCGCTCCAGGTTGATACCAAACGCTTTTGGATCGTCATGCGGCAGCAGGAGCTCTTCGCCGTCGCCTGGAAGAATTAGGCAACGAATCGACCACATAGAGCGGCAAGCTTCAACATTTTGGCGCGCTATACAGAAGACTCCGACGGGGATGTCGAGATGTCGATCTCTCAGCCTGTCTTCGAGGTATCCGCCCTCCCGACCTATCTAGCTGAGAGCATACTGCACGGATTGAGTGGTACCGTGAGTGAAAGCGCTACGCGGAGTAGATTAGCCTCCGCTGTAGCACCACCCGCGAGACGTTTGAGAACGTCGTGGTCGCTATATAGGGCTCGGTGAAAGCTAGTATATTGAAAAAGATGACTACCTACGTGTTAAGCAAAGTCAAAGCCATACACGGAAACTGATGCGCATCAATGGGATAGAAGGACCGGACTTCCCACCACAAGGAGCTAAGCACAATATATTCAATATAATTATGTTAATTTCACAATAATGTTCATAGGTTTCAGACCACTTGGTCAAAGCAACGTTATTTTATGAATGTAAAACCGAAAACTCAGGATGCTACTGTACTCTTCATAATCGATGACATCAGGTATTTTGACCAGTCACTATCCGCGCATAATTGACGAGGATTTGCTCGTATAACGACATGTAGGCCCTCAATGGATAACCAAGCAACTCCTTCATATCGTCAACATGCTTTTATTATGTTTTCTCACGCTGAACTGGCAAAAAATGCAAGCCAGGAACATAAGTTCATCAGAGAGGAAACAAAAAATGATGATGGAGAACTACATAATTTTGACGCTACCATAAAAATCTAGGGCTTCTTAGCGAAAAGCGCATGAGGGGACTTGTAGCCGACAATATGAACTGCTATCTTGAGACGATAGCATGTGTTATTTCGTTGCACGATGTGTGGGAGGTCACCACCTTTAAGGTATCCGTTGCCCAATTCAATATGTAGCTGTTATGTATTTGTAGCATTTATTGTGAAACGCGGCTGGAATGCCCACGCCTTATTAGACTACATATTTATCTTAATCGGATTTGAATTTCCGTACATAAGGGTATAAAACTAGCTACAAAGCGAAATCGGTTAGCAAATAGAAGTGTGTAATCCTGCTTGGACAAGCTGGCGAGACTCGACTCGGTCTAATTTAGCGACGGCGGCTAAGAGCTACCGAGACGCCTTTGGGCCAATATAGCCCGAAGTTTGGAGTCGTTCATGCCAATAAGGCTCCGACCAGGTTGACTACCTAGTGCACCACCTCTAAATGCTTTGACACCTTCCATATTGCGCGCTACAAAGCTGGTGACTTACACCGGCACCTACAGAGCTATAATTATTTAGCTCAAATAGCTCGGAATGTCGACTTCCACGGCGACATTCCGCCTTATTTACAAACAAATCTGTTGCTAATCGGATTCACCACATGGGCCTGCTTGCAAATCGCCATGATTATTCCTTGTCTAAAATAGAGGCGGGGGATCTAATTAGGAGATCAGTCGAAATAAATAAGACTTTGAAGTCTAAATTAGCCAAAACCTTGACCGATTTACTATCCGATTAGACATTCGGAGTGCCGATCACAATAATGTTTTCTGAGTACGATTTGAACAGTCTGCCTTGAATAATAGAGGAAGGTCAAGATGTCATTCCTCCTGGTAACTGTATTTTTGTTAGGACGAGCAGATTGTCAGTATGTGTAGCTCATTTTATTCCGCATGCACAAATAAAAAAATTGCTATTTTTCTAGAGGAAACACGACATGCAACCTACACCTTCACACATACGTACTCATCATCTAAGCTGATAGCTGGCTGTTGGAATGTCAATCGGCGGTCACGATTGGCATATGTAACACGCTTTTTTGTGCAAAACCTCATCATTTTTCTATTGGCTAATAGAATTTCTCCAATTCTGCATATCAAGGTCTGTCCATTTTACCAACTGTTTTCGGGTCAGCATTGGCGTTTTAGAACGGACTGTAGCTTGATAACTGCTGCAATATGGGCAAAAAAAACGACTTCATTTTCGGTCGCGAAAAAACCTATACAGTATTGTGCGTGAATACCGGACAGAAGTACAATTAATAGCCTACAATATTTAATAAGTCGGGTTTACCAACCTGATGTGTAAATCTATAAGTGGGATGAGCTAAACAAAATCCAGTAGCGGTCACACAGCATTTGAATTATGGCGCTTTTTTTTAAAAGATCCGATCTGCGTATATGTACACTTCACTTTGAGCACTAGCATCATTTCCACATTTGTCAGGCCCCCCTCAAAGCCCCCACCCACGCGCCGCCACGCCCACCACCCCGAGCACCTGACCTGGTCGTGATCGCCGACAAAGCCGCAAGAACGCCTTTTATGTCCTTATCGGATCTCGCGCAGTGGTCCGTGTAGGAGTTGAGCTTCTCTACTGCTCCTGGCAAGAGCACGATCGGCCAAATCATCAAGGCAAGCTCTTTGCTTCGGGGTATGCCTGTCGAGAAGACCAGCCGCAAAAAGGCTCAGCAGCACAGTCACATCCGTCTCGACGAAAACGTCGTAGCGTTTGTACTACTTTCTGAGGCTGAAGGTGTGAGTCTCACGGGTGCTATGATCATCGAGCATGCCCGTGAGCTCGTCGCCAAGCCCCGCATCCCACCGATAATTATGGCCCTCTGCAGCAATGTAGAGTCTGATTTTCTCTACTTGGGGACGGCTGTAAAGCCTCGCTAGTTTTCTCGGAAGCCGACAACGCTACACTACAATGCGGCTGAAAAGGGCTGGATGACCACGTGAATGTACCAGTAGTCTAGCCAAGAGCATGGTTGCCCAAGGACGGTAAATTATTGTACTGGTATATAACGCCTCCTCTCACGATGAAACCGGTCTGTTCCTCAACAACAACGTGCGCGTGGAAAAGTTACCACCTAACACTACGGCCAAAGTTCAACCGATGGATCAAAGCATCATACACGGCATCAATAGGTATGTAAGCAGCATCTTCTGATGCTGCTTGCTTTGGATCGCTTAGGTGAGGGAGTAGATAACCCGTACAAGGTCAACCTTCTCACTGCACTAATGTGGTGCGAGACGGCGTAATCGCAGACTCGAGGATACTTGGGTACTTTAGGAAGAGATAGGTCTTCACAGGCCCATTTTTAAGGCCCTTTATGAACGTAACGACCTTCGCCGCTTCGTCTATCGGATTGGTCACGATGTTCGAGACCAAGTACCGCCCTCTTTGGGCGTAAGCACGGACGTCATGCTTGCCCTGTTACAGGTCGAGGAACTCAGCCCTCAATCTGAACTCGTTCTGCGGGGGCTCAAACGCTTGTTTGGGCTCCTCCTTGAACACCTCGTACGTGCTAAAGCATCTAGAATTAGTGAGTCGGCGTCCGTACGCCCAGCTCCTTGCTCGCCCGACAATGCATGACATGGCGAACGCAACCTTCGCCAACGGGTCGAAGATACGTCGAGCCGTAATTACAGTGTCAACTTCGGCAAGCCAACGGAGGAGAGGCTCGCTCTCTCTTCCAACGTAGCTGTTTACGTGGACTTTCAACGACTCCGAGGACGACACGACTAAAGTCTTGCTGCAGCTAATCGACCCTGGCTACGAAGCGGAAAAGGGTGCATCAGCTCCGCTAACAGCACCACGACATTTAGAGCGATATTCTGTGGTCGACGGACGGCTATACTACGAAACTGGGAACCATGATTCACCTCGACTAGTGTTGCCGCGGGTACAAAAGTTACTGGAGCATGTATGCGAGGGGTTCCATGACAGTCCCGTGTATGGGCACCCTGGTCGTGATCGCACATGCCGACTGATCGGAGAGCACTACTACTGGCCGCGAATGCTTGGCGATATTGCGAAGTACGTGAAAGGATGCGAAGTTTGTGCTCGTACTAAGGCTCATAACGAGAAACCTCCGGGGCTTTTGAACAGCCATGACACCCCAGCTCAGCGATGGAGCCATATTACCATGGACTTCATTACGGGCCTACCACCAACGCCTCTCGAGCCTGATAGCGCAATGGTCGTGATTGATCATTTGACAAAGAGCTGTGGCCTGGAAGAGCACAGATACGGCTCAAGATGTTGTTGTATGCTTCCACAAGGAAATAGTTCGCCTACATGACTTGCCGAATGTGGTTGTGTCGGATCGCGACGCTAAGTTCGCTTCGACCTTTTGGAATAAGTTGTGCAAGATGCTGGGAGTGGAGTAAAAACTGACAACGGCATTCAGGCCTCAAGGAAATGGAATAGGCGAGCAACTAAACCAGACATTGAAAAATTACTTGAGAGCTTATTCGAACGCAGACTCCGATGATTGGGATTACCACATCCATCTGGCAGAGTTTGCATATAATGCTCGGTTTCAATCGTCAATAAGCATGTCACCGTTAAAAGCCAACAACGGCTACATACTTCGTAAACCTGCGACTGTGCATCTTCCACCGAGTTTGGGTAATATGCGGCAGTCTGAACACTCTGAATTTGTCGCGAGACAAGCCGACCTCTTGGCAAAAGCAAAGCGCAGCATTACAGAAACTCAGGTTCGAATGGCAGAATACTGTAACAAGAACCGAAAACAACAAGTGTTTGAAATCGTCGATGAAGTATTCCTGTCTGGGCAACACATAGCAGCCCGACACCTAGGGACAACGAAGAAGAAGCTTGGAGCCAGGTGGATTGGTCGATTTGAGGTTATGAAACCTGTTGGTCGTGGCTACTACCAACTAAGGCTGCACCGAAGCTTCGAATACATCCCGTCTTCCACACGAGTCTACTAAAACCCGGCATTGCCAAGCCATATCGCCGACAACGTCAACGACTTTCCGTGTGCGACTGGCGGATGACACCGGAGGAGAGCTAGTGGACGATGTCATCGGCCACAAACGCATCAAAGGACGTGATTTCTTCATGATCAAGTGGCTTGGACAGACCGAAACAACTTGGGAATCTGTCGCCAACCTCGCATCGGCTGGTGGCCTTATTGGCCGCTATAACGAACGAATGCGGGAGGCTTGCTAAGGGGAGGGGATTCGTCGAACCTGCTACGGGTTGCAAATCCTGGCAGCTGTGAACTTGATGTTGAACACGACGATTTGAAGTGGATGAACACGGCGGCTGTGATCCGCTTTCGGCTCTGCAGCTTGAAGGTGAGCTCAAGCTCAAGTTTTGAAGTTGCAGATCAAGCCCCACATTTATGCATTAAAATCAAGAGGAGTGTCGTGTAGTGCTGTAGTGCAAACTAGCTAGCGAAACACGAGTAAAAATCAATCAGATCTCAATTTACCTGTTCAAAACCAACCGGCACTGACTGTAAAAGCGACGGCATCTTGCCCGAGTTCTTCAGCTACTACTCCTCTGCCCAGGTGCTACCATATACCAAAGCGCGACGACGCTTTTGCAACATGACGCTCAATCTGACGGTCTGTACGTTCGTTGATCTTGCGGGGAGGACACGAACATAACTCATAAGAAGTGTGGTCGTTTCGGTTTGCGTTAGCGACAATTGTTTTAAGGCTAGACGGGAAACGTAAGCTGGTCGGCTGTAGGGGCGTTTATCAATACTGGCCACAAATACATCGACATGTTTGCAACTGGCGCGGAAACTAGCAAATAGCTTATATTAGCTTCTCCTTGTTTCTCGTTTCTCGAGAAGAAGGCTATCAATAGCTGCGGCCACACACGACGACAAAACTTACCATCGCCAATATACCTTTTTGCTGCAGAGGTTCATAGGCCCATGGAGCACGGCAAGATTGATCTGGTAGCCAAGTACGGGAGACAAGAGATTCATCTGCACGATGTGCTTGGCAAGACACCGGAATGCACCGCTTTCCTTTGAGCGTACGCGTTTAACGAGAACAAGTCGATCAAGCATTACAATCCTTCTAGGCACACTATGCGATGGAAGTGTTCCTCCGAAGTATGCAATTGACAGGTGACATTGACCTAGAAGCGCATCTCCAAGCGTGAAAACACGAGACAATTGGCTTGTTAGTTCAATGGATGTTTCTCATTCTCCAAGCTGCGATTCGGTACGAAAGTGTCCCTCGGCAATACTGACCGAGTTACCAGGCTTCAAGAGTGCCATTGTAAAGAGATTGAGTAGCGCAAGGGCTCGTGTGGCTAATTCCGTGAAGTGCATTGACGGTGTCAACGTTGACCATCGTCCGGCATTAGTCTACAGGGCCCTTGCAGCGGCAAAACAGAGGATTGAAGCGGAAGAAGACCAGTACGACAAGCTGCCATCCTTTTAGAGATCGTTTGTGCATCAGAACCCAGGATCGACCGCATGAAGTCAACTTGACAGCGAAGGTCGATTCTTCCGAGCATTTTTGGCTGTCGGTTCGAGCATTGCAGGCCAAGTTACCTGGGTGCCATTGCTAGAATGCGATGGCACACACATGAAAAATCCTCTTTATAATGGTATTTGTCTTCTACTCGTCGGGTAAGATGGAATATGGGAAAACATTCCTGCAGCTGTGGCATTCATACACAAGGAGACTGCTGGAAATTTCGAGTGGTTCTTCCCAAATTGTGTTGTGGCTGGCTTCAAGCTCCATGATCGAGATCTCTTTTCAGACAGAGGAAAACAAATCGATGCACAGATCCGTCTGCGTCGTCGTGACATTCATCTGCACATGAAGTTCTGTGCATTGCACATTCATTTCAACGTGTGCGGCCACTTCCGGGTAGTGGAACCGCATTAAGAGAATGGTGTTTGCGTTGCAAGCCACTAATACACTAGTAGAATACGAGGCGGTGCTTGACTCGACAGCCAAGTATTTCCTGCAACTCGGACGATCAAGATCAAGGGGTATTTGCAAACGCGAAGTGCCAGTGACTAATTGCGAAAGATTCACCCAACGAGCTGGACAAAGTTTGGCAACTGTCCGCTCACCCCTAAGGAAACGGTTGCTGTAGGTACCGGATGGACATCAGTCGAAGCTTACGGCGATTCCTGTTCTCTTTATACTAGACGAACTACCAGAGCGGTTGAAAGCCAAAACAACAATTTGTTGAAAGCCGGGGTCCGCGACAGTTAGGTCTTTGGGGCTCTGGTCTTGTACTGCAACCTCATCGTGGAAACTATACAAGAGAAGAAGAAAAACGCTCAAGCATGGGCGGATGAGCGCCACGCGGTAACTCCACGCGTTAAGGCCATGTTCGACAAGCAGGTGTGGGCTGCCACAGCTTGCTCAGTGCGCAAGAATTCAGACTCCATATACCATGTTGATGATGTGCTCACTAGCATAGCGGAAGAAGGTACTGCGCTACGCAGCGGCAAACCAAGCCCAGCGACCCGAACTTTTACGGTTGACTTGGACCCTGGCACATGTACACGTTGTCTTGAATGGCATCACCTTCAAATGCCGTGTCTCCAGAATATGGACACAATTAATTGTGGCAGCCGTGTACAGCCAAAGTGGTTCTGCAATATCCACGGCAAAAGCGTACAGGTATTTCCACCACTCTTACACGGCTGCTTCGTATGTCCAAGGATTTGGGAACGCCACCGTCAGTCTCCCGCTTATATCTGCTCTGCTATCCGATCCAACTATTCGGCCGCCTCCACTATACCATCAGGCCGGGTCCGCATATCATGCAGCAAGGCGGGATGTTTCAATTCGAGAAAAGCGAATTCTCAGCCGAGGGGAGCCCAAATCATCTCGACCACCACAAAACCAAATGAAAGAGTCCAACAACTCCAATAAGGGATTCGCGCTAGCCGTGGAGATGCGCAAATTTTTCAGCAGTGAAATCCGCGTGGAACAAAAGCCAAAAAGGAAGAAGTACACGTGCAGTCTCTGTGGGGAGGTGGGGTGTCATAATGCAGCTCGATGCCCCAACCGATCAAGTGGAAAGTGGAAGATGACGTCGATCCTGGCGTATACATCGTTGGTTCATGCCCACTGGAACAACTGGAACGCCGAAACGAATTTGCTGCTGCTGATATTATTAATCTGACGATCGTGAGAGAGCATTGGTTCTGATCTATTCGGTTCGAGTCCTGGGGTCTGTGGTTTCCCTACAGAGCGTATGCAGAACGAAGTCTAATTAGATGCAGCTAACCATCATTTTCATTAAATATATACCTTGAATTTGTTTTGAGTCCGCTGGGATCACCTGACGTCTTTCAGCAACCTTCTCTTCGGGTTTGGGGCCACTGGTTTTTTTTACCACACCGCTCACCCCTCACATGCGAATCAAGCAAAGGGGCTTCGAAACGCCAGGTGATCCCAAGTGCCGATCCGCTTATTCTACATCTTAAAAACACAATGTCAGCAAGATGATCATGATAAGATAGCATTTGGACTCACATCTTCCAGAAACGCCACTATGAACCTGCCGAACCTTTCACGTTCATGTGCATCTGCGAACTGATGGCACAAGCATCAAGCACAACATGCACACGGCGCCTATGAGCCGTTAGCGTTGCATCACACTCGAACCTGCTGTATCCCAACGTGTCACGAAGTCTACGTTAACGTGATGTACCGAACAGCTCACTTGCACGAGTTCGTACCATTACGATGCTTGCTCGCGATGTTCTGCCTGCTCCTATCTTCTTTCTCTTGCTCACGAATCTTGAGCGCCACCCGTAATCTGTGCACAGGTCCAGACACGTTTCAACGAGCACACAGGGGTTTGCGCAGTTACCTTTCCAACGAGAACTGCAAGCTAGATCAACCACGTACCATTCATAGCTGCTTCGGTCTCCTACTGCGGCGATTCAGGTCGCGTACAGCGGCAATCGCAGCCCAAAGCACGACGTGCAAATCGAGCTCACCAGTATGCGTTTGAATATCCCCTGTGCCTACTTAACCTTTGTTCTCTGTCCTGTCCCAGGCAATTTGCTAGTTTCCGGGCCAGTTGCAAAAATGTTGATGTATTTGTGGCCAGTTGTGATAAAAGCCCCGGCTGTAGCGTGGAAGGGCAACCCATCCTGACACTCCAGGACACTTAATTTGCCTATTTCTCAAGCTTAAGACAAGCTGCCAAGTGCTAGATACCGCAAAAGTCTGATAGATTTGGCACCCGTCTCTAAAGCCGTTTTGACGGGTGCCAAATCTTTCAGAAAATGAAGGTTGTCGCTCATTGGCCAATCAGATTTGCATATGGTGGTGGTTGGACGGCAGCGATTTTTCAAAACTAGGTGACAAATTTGGCGGGAGCATTTGGCGCCATTGGCAAAATGCCCCCGCACCGCATTAAGCTTGCCCATACCATCGAATTCAAGATCAAGACAGTAGAAGACTTCATTTCATCAGGTGACACCCGAGTGAATTTCTGTAAGGGTCGAGATTTCTCGCGCTCTACGCTTCAGTATTGGGAGCATCACTATGAAACTATGAAAGTAGCTGTCCAGGACAACAAGCGTGCCAAAAAATTAACTGTGGGGGGTAGTGGTCGCGTATCGCCGTCAGCATGTGTAGAGGACGCGCTCCGCGGTTGGATCAAAGATGAGCGGCGTGAGGAGAGACCTGTGTCGATGGATTGCATTATTGCGGAATGTATGGTGCTTTTACCAGGATTCATCGATGACAAAACGGCTACCGCGAGAAAGTCGTGGTGCAGCAAATTTATGCGGCGAAATGGGCTCACAATTAGGCGCATCTCACACTCAGGTCGCAAGAAGCACACAGAATTGCTGGTACTGCGGGATGCGTTTGCGTGCGAGGTGACCAAGGTGCTGATAGATCATTTCGTGGATGCTGCGAATGCGACCCCTCCTCCATATGTTCTGTACAACATGGATCAGACTGCTATTTACTGTGACGTGGGCTCGAAGACGACGGTGGATTTCGTCGGAGTGACTCGTGTTCCTGCTAATGGTGGCGGCAAGGGTAGTTATCGCTGCACGGCCGCGCTACTCGCGTGTGCAGACGGGCGTATGCTGCCACCGCACTTCGTTTTCGCTGGTGAGCCCGACAATGATGTGTACAACGAAGTGAAGACCTACTGTGAGCCGGGCGTCGCCACATTTTCAGTGCAAACGAAAGCGTGGTTTGACGAGCGCGTCATGTTAGAATGGATCGACAAGGTGTGGCAGTACGAGGTGTGCGGACCCAGTGTGCTCATTTTGGACTGCCTCAAAGTCCACAAATGTGCAGCGGTGCGGCAGCGGCTTGCTGAAATGGGTACGTACACGCTATACGTTCCTGCCGGCTGCACGTCTGTGGCCCAGCCTCTTGACGTGGGAGTCATGTCTCCGTTTAAAAGCAGTCTGCAAGCTCGTTATACAGCGCTTTACTCGAAAAGTCCACCGCCACGTAAAGCCTGGGAGCGCCGCTACGATATGTTCCAGCGCTCCATGCACGCTCTTCACGCCATCACGACAGAGACTATCCAAGCATCATTCGTGAAGGCCGGCCCGTTCTTTCCTTTTGGGCCGCCTCCAAGCTCTTCCCCGGTTGTTGTCGTCTCCGCCACGGAAGTAGTTGTGTAGGACGGTATGTGCGCAGCTTTAGAAACATTTGTAGCCATTCTATTGAAGTAAAGAAGGAATCATGGCTAGCGGGATTGTCTATGCTTCATTTTGTTGATACCGCTGTGATTTTGCTGTTGCTCCTGGAGCTTCGCTTCGCGCCTCTACGGTCGAGCGGATAGCACCAGCACCCGACACGAACGTTGTGCTGCCAGACGTCACTGCGAGGCTGCGCTCCTTGCTCGCCTCGGTACTTTCGGAAGGTCTCCTCTTTGGCCGAAATCTGCAGAGCCGACTGCGGCATGTCGATGGTGAGCGGCCGCAGGTGGATCTCACGCAGCAGCTTCTCGAGCGCCGGGTCGAAGTTGACGCGCAGACAGCGCGTCTGAGGGTGACGCAGTAGCAGCGGGTACTTGAGCTTGTGTGGCGTGGAGATCCGGCCGAAAAGTGACCTCGGTCGGACCAGGCTGCAAGCGTATTCCGTCGGATTCGCTAACGGAAAGGAAGTTGCCGTTGTGACAAACTGTCACTCTCATTTACCTCGGTAGAGTGACAAGTAGTGACATTGGCCTCGGCGGGACCTAATAAACACCCGACCGAGGCTAAATACGTCAGACTCAGTGCTATTTACGACCACAACCATAGTCGTACTTAAGTGGAAGCCTCGTTCAGGTGACCGAAGCCTCGTTCGGACGACCGAAGCCTCGTTCGACCCTCGAGGTACCTCTGGCGTAATCACCGTCATTATTGATGAGTGTACAGAGGTCGCCACATCGAGATTCGTTTTATACTAGATATTTGTATGTAGGATTAGGATTAGCTATAGGATGATCTGCAGAGGCTCTCAGAGCCTCTGAATACTCAGTAATAAATCAGCAGTCTTCCCCCCAAGTCTTCAGAGGTTAAGTCCGACTCCGGTAAGTGTTAGCTAGCTTGCTGTAGTGCCTGGATACGCCTGGCTGAGTGGTATGGCCGTTGACGGACTAGAGATTAATTAATTAATAGTCCGCCGAGGTCAAGCCAAGAGTTGGCGTGGCCGAGAGGCTAGAGCGGTACTTAGAGTATCGTTCTGTGTGTGTGTGTGGGGTGTATTAGTCCCCTAGAGTATATTTTACTACCGACCGAGGATTACCTCGGTCCCCTTTGTATTAGGCCTAATCCGCTGGTACCCTTCCATCTGAGGGACTGCAAAAGGGTTGCGCGAAAGCGCTATATTGCATTCTAGCCCTCGTTCGTGGCTAGTTAGTGCAGGTTTTGGGTTGACCGAAGACAACCTTGGTACACAGAGGCTTATATCCAACCCGGTGTAAGGGATCGTTCCTGAACCTTCAGGTTAGATCCAACTTTCGTTGACCCTTTCGGGGAGACGTGTGTTGTTGGTGGGATTCGTACCGTACGGTAGCGATATTTTCAGCGTGTTCCTACACGACAACTGGTGCCGCGACCCGGGATTGGAATAACCTTCTGTGTATTCTGGTTGTTGTAGGTCTCAACCCCTACGAGCAAAAGAGGAGAAGAGAAGAAGAGAAGAGAAGAAGAGAAGAGAAGAAGAAGATGGCGCGAGGAACCAAGTCTGCGGCTCCAACTACGCCGATGAAGTCGAGTGGGTCGCGCTCCGAGGCGCTGGACCACTCTGGAGGCTCGTTCGAGTCTCTGGCGACCGTTGCGATGGACAGAGTCGACGAGCATCAGGCAACCTACGATTCTGCGTTTGAACCCTCGGACGCCATGGAAGAAGATGAAGATGATGACTGGGAAGTCAAAGGGACCGTGAACGAGGCTGCGGAAGCAGCGGTGGTGTCTGCAGGGCGAAGCAGTGGTGTGCGACCGCTCGCCCGAAACCTCGTCGACGAACTCGACGACGTCGCTAAACCGGAACCAGCTTTCGGCGAGGACGACGGTGAAGACGGTGCGAAAGATTTCCCAAAGACGGCTGCAGCCACCACCCAGCCGACGGGAACCCGTCCGCCGCTCAACGGAGACACGCCAGCGGCTAACAAGGTGTTGGGCCGGTGTGTGGAGTTGATGAGGACGAAGAGCAACTGGATGAGGCAGTTTTCACCCAAGATGGTTCGTCAGGCCGTATGGGCAGACCTCGGACGAGAGCTGGCTGCGCCTATTGACTCAACGAGCACCCGAGCTGTGGCTCTCAATACGGAAGGGTTACTCCGTGCGATGGGGTGTGACTACCAAATGTACCCGTCGTCCATGGTGCTCGCCGACTGGAGCCCGACCGAGGCGGCCACTGCTCTCTCGAAGTGGAAGAAGAAGCTGAGGACGGCGTTTGGTGCTACCAACGCGAGCGTAGCCACCTTAGTGTTTGGCACGAAGACCTACCTCGTCCAGACCGAGGCGGATCCGTCGCAAGTGCCGTTGCCACCGACGCCCCTGAAGGGAACCACCGACGTCAGCGGAGGAACGTTCGCCACGAAAGGGCTGGCGTCCCCGTACATGCAAGACTCGCACATGGTGACACCGAGGTCAGTCGACCGCAGTGACCGCTTGGCGAAGGAGAACGAGGCCTCGTTCACCACGCCGAACACTCGCCGAACGACGGTCCGACTTCCCGAGAAGAAGTTCGAGGCCCGAGAGGAGTCGTCAGACAGCGACGAGGATCGTTTTGACCCGGACTACTACGACGGCGACCAGACGGGTGAGTGGGCACGCCAAGTGAGGGAACTGAGTGCAGCGAACGGCCGGAGTAACACATCGAGGCTTGAGATCGCGACGCACCTTCCACTCGGCAATATCAAACCGTTCCTCGGTACTCGCAACAAAAGCGAGCGGTCGATGCAGTGGCTCCGAAAGTTCATGTATGAGATGAAGGGAACGCACACTCCGACGAACGAGTGGTGCATGGCTTTTGAACTCAGCCTCCAAGATGGGGCAATCCACTGGTACCGCCAGCTTCCTCGCAAGACGAAGCGTACTTGGAAGCTGTTGAGTGATGCTTTCATCAAGTATTATTGCTCGAAGTTCACCCAGTCAGCGAAAGCTCGCTACTACTCGGCGAAGCGAGAGGATAAGGAGCACGTCTGCGACTACCTCAACCGCTTGAACGGGTACGCGCGCAACGCAGGCGTGCAATTTGAGAACGGTGGACGTGAGGCGAAGGATCACGTGGATCACTTCCTAGATTCATGTGACGACCGAGGCCTGGAAGAACGACTGTGTCATGCGCGGGTCAAGGACATCCACGACCTCGAAGAAATGATCAACGACATCCTGCGCTGTAGAGAGCGGAAAACGGCGCGTGAACCCTCGGTGAGACGCCACCGAAGCCAAGACGATGACCGGCGACGTGAAAACCGGTCGAACGAGGCTACGAGAAGCGGTTTCGGCCGCGAAAGACGCTACCGAGACGATGGCCGACGCCGAGAACGACGCGACGAGTCCCCGTACCGGTCGAGAATCACCCTGGTAGAAGCTTTGGCCGATGTCGTCACCGCATTGAATATCAGGGCCTCGGACGGTGATCATGAGGATTCCCAATCTGTTCGCGGATGCGGACGTGATGCGACCGAGGCCAGCAGCCTACGCGGTGCGTCGTACGACGCCGACGAGTATTCAGATGTGGAGTCGGATTCGAGCGAAGTCTCAGTCGACGCTCACGGACATGTGGACGCGACGAACGACAATGAGCGCCGAGCAGCCGCGGCTGGGACCTTCGCTCGACCGGACAATCGCCGCCAGTCGGGTGGAAGCAACCATTTTCAGCGCGACCGAGACGGCCGTCGCCGGTACGGACCGTGTGCTGCATGCAACAGCCCGTACCACTCGGTGCACTACTGCAATCGGAGGTGCAAGTTGTGTAAACAAGTACACGATGCCGGCAAGTGCGACGCCCTCCGGGAGCTGACAAGTCTGTTACGAACGAAAGTCGACAAGAAGGATCTCACCCCAGAGCTGCAGAGCCTGGTGTTCGGGAGCCATTTAAACTAGGCAGCCCGCCAACTGAAACTGGGTTGGTCCCAATCGGGCTGCCACAGTTAGCTGAGCCTGCTGTCGACGCAGACTATTTGTTTGCGTTCACAGGCAAAAGCAAATGGCCCGACGATCGAACGAACAACGAACGAGTGAATACGATGGAAAATGGAAGTGACAGAGGCGTACGCCTCGGTGAGAATGGAATTGATGAAACAAGTGATGGCGAACACGTACATGCCCCGACCGAGGCTGTCATCACGAGTATGGCTCAGGTAGAGTCGGTCGACCGAACCCTCGGTCGGGCAATAAAATTACTGCCCGGCGAACGAATGGGGTGGTGGTCGTCCCAACGATACGACAAGAGGAAGAGAATGCGCGCGCTTGTCAAGGGCGCAGTTGACGACACCCGGATACGAATCTTGCTCGATACAGGAGCGAATGTGAGCGTGATCTCGGCGAGCTTGGCCAAGAGGCTCCGAGTGAGGGAGGTATTCGACCACGGTCGTAGCCTGGAAGTGCGGGGAATCAACCCGGGCACAATGGAAACTCAACGAAGAGCTATGCTGAAGGTCACCCTCGGGTGGAGACACGCGTACGAGTTCGAGATGTGGATCATGGATCACAGTGCTGGAGTAGACGTGGTCCTAGGCATGGATTTCATGGTACCCGCCGGAATTCGACTGGATCTGTTCCACGGTACGGCTCAGCTCCCGGACGAGGAAATGGTACCCCTTCTGAAATCGAAGGAGTCGGACGAGCCGGTGTCATACGGGAGTCACGTCGTAGGAGGTCCTACCGAGCTGCTGGCGATCCCAGGCAGGGAATGGAGAGAATTCCGCTTGCCTCGCCGACAACCGTCTCGAACGACCCACGAGACATGGATTCGAAGGTCAACGAGGCTTGTGCCGACCGTGGTGAAGAGTCAACGAGGCCGGCCGATCTGGATCAGGCTGACTAATGTTACAACGAAGGGAACGAGTTGCTCGGCGCACGAACCTGTAGTGTTATGGGTGCCTAAGGGCGACCTACCTCGGAGAACGGGCTACACGCGAGTGGGGTCCGACAAATATCGGGAGTGGCAAGTGCTGGCGTACGCGGAGAGCAGGGATGAGACGCTGTTTGGGCGCGAGGGCAAGATCTACCGTGAATGGCTGGCCGAACAACCCTCGGCCGTGGAACGACGCGAGTACCCGACTCCACGGGCACTCCTCAGACGACCTACCGAGGATACGGCGTGCATTGAGACGCCAAGCGAGGACGACGATGGTCACCTAGCGACGGCCAACGGTCTGGACCTCGTTGGGACTGTCGACGAAGCGGGCAAGTGCCAGCCGCCCTCGGTCGATACCGACCCTTGTTCAGCGAGAAGTGGAGGACAGGATTCGAGGCCGTCCGAAGACTACGCAACCGAAGAAATCGCAGAACGACCTGAATCAGGTAACCCGGATCTCGAAGTCCGAATTGATGACTCCGCGCGCCCTCCAGGCGAGTTAGGAGAGATCATGGCCTCGGTGACCACGGGTGACGACGCCCGTACTGATCAAGTAGGCGTTTATGCGGTGACCGAGCCCAGGGGTGACCCGGAAGCCGGAGGAACGACTGACCGAACAACCACCAACTCAACCGACAGACATGTCAAGTCCGACGCGGAAAGTCTGGAGGCTGTCTACGTCTCGGTCATGGCTGGAGGCAGCCCGGAAACAGTCGCAGATGCTGACTGGGGCACCAACGATACGGCAGAGCACCTACCGAACGAGATCGAGTTGACAGACTACGCGCACGAGCTCGCTTTCTTGCCCGACCTGACGGAACCATCGTCGACGACGCTGGATTACTCGGGTCCAAATGTCCAGAACCCCGACTTGAAGGCCGATCAGCAGGTGAAGCTCGTGGCCGTGCTTCAGAAACATGACGAGATAATGATTGCGAGCGGCAACGCCTTGCCCCCACCAGCATACGGCGTGGTGTGTGACATCGACGTGCAAGGGCACCCCCCCCCGATTAAACAAAAGGCTCGGAGGACCCCTATACGGCTTCTGGGCAAACTCTACGAGTTGCTGAAGGGGCTACTGACGGCGAGATTGGTCTCGTTCTCAGACAGCCCGTGGGCCTCACCTATCGTTATTGTGTTGAAGAAGAACGGAGTCGACATAAGGTTATGTATCGACTACAAACGAGTGAATGCGATCACCGCAATCATGGAGTATGCAATGCCGCTGGTCGACGATCTATTGACTGAGATGGAGGCATACCTGTGGTTTTGCTCCTTGGATGCGGCGAGCGGGTTCTGGGCGGTGATGATGACTCGCCGAGCCCGCAAGATCTCCGCTTTTGTCTGTGCGCTGGGCCACTTCGAGTGGCTACGCATGCCGTTCGGGCTCAAGAACGCGCCCATGATCTACCAACGAATGATTGACAACGCCCTCTGGGGGTTCGTTCAACCAAAGGGAGGCTGGACTAGCTTCTCGGAGAAGATGCGGATAGCTGAAACGGCCGACGCCGAAGACAGGGCAGGGGTGACCGAGGCCTCGGTCAGCCTGAACGAGGCTCCCCGGACCAAATTCGAAGCCGACCGAGCTCTGTCGACCACCGAAAGTGCCGTTGCAACCCTGGTGAACAGCCCTCTGGCCGACATGTATTCCAGCGGAGAACCGGACGAGTCCTCGTTGGTACCCGTGCTCGATCGGCGTTCGTTCGTGGATGATATTTGCTTCGGCTCCGAGACTTTCGAAGCGTGTCTGTCGACGTTAGACCGTCTGCTAAGTCGCTTCCAGGAGTGTCGAATCAGTGTTAGCTTCTCAAAGAGCCTGTTCGTACAGCGGAAGGTGGGCTTCCTGTCTCACGACGTCTCGGCAGCGGGTATTGCTCCCGACGCTAAGAAGGCAGCGGCGGTGACCGAGCTCAAGTTCCCCGCATCGAAGAAGGGAATTCAGTCCTTCCTCGGGGCGCTCAACTATTACAGCCGTTTTATCCAAGATTTTGCGGTGTACGGGGCAGCGCTCTACCAGCTCAAGGATGCTGATTTTGAGCTCGGTGGAGACCTCTCTGCTGCCAGGCAGAGCTTTGCCATGCTACAGCAGCGTGTCCGAGACGCTCCGATACTTCGCCACTTCGACAGGGGCATGGACGTCCACGTCACGCTGTTTGCAAATGAGTGGGCTCTCAGCTCGACCCTTATGCAAGACCACGAGGACAAACTACACCCTGTTCGCTTCTGTGGTCGAGTATTGAAGGACGCCGAGATGAACTACCACCCGGCCGAGAAGGAGGTCCTAGCTCTACTGCTAGTATTGAAGGTGTGCTATACCCAACTCGTTGGGAAAACTATCCGAGTCTACACTCGGTTTTCGACGCTCGAGTGGGTGCACAAGTCCAAGACACTCTTCGGTCGGGCCACCCAGTTTGCCGTCTTGCTATCGCCGTGGCACCTGGTGGTCGAACGAGTGAAGGAAAAGGATTGTGCGTTCGCTCAGCTGCTCCAAGCTGGACTGACGAGTTTTGTCGATTTGGACGAGTCGTTGGCCTCGGTGGCCCCTCCATCCAAAGGGTCACCGAACGTTCGTTTGGACCCGCATATGTTATATGCGCGACTACCGACCTCGTACAGTGGCCACGTCCTCTCGTTCGACGGCTCGGCGAAAACGGAGAAGCACGGTGGCTATGGGAGTTGCTCATGGATCTTATGGAAGCTTCCGGAATGGACGATAGTGATCGCTGCCAGTGCTTATCTCGAAGCCACTACGGTCAATCTCGCTGAGTACGCCGGCATGAACAATGGCGTCTCGGCAGCGCTCGGTCTAGCCATTACTGACCTTGTCATTGTCGGAGATTCGAGACTCGCCATTCAGCAATCACTAGGGGTGATAGCGTGCCGGAAGGAAACGCTGATGGCGCAACTCAACCACCACCGAGAGCTCGTGGCCAAGCTTCGTTCGGTCAAGTACCTGCATGCAGTACGCGAATTCAATGCAGCAGCAGATTCTCTAGCCAGCGAGACGTTGGAGTCTAAGAGGTCGGCGGTGACGACGTCCGAGGCGAGGATCGCGGAACTGAAGGCTCTGAACCGGATTAACGAAGTCATCTACGAGACCTCGGTGGAAGGAACGACGGAAGAGAAACCCTCGGTGAGCGTCTTGCGAGCGTCTATGACCCGCGAAGAGCCCCGAAGTAAGACTTTTTTCGATTTTGTGCGGTCCGAAAGCCGAGATTCAGGCCATGTGACGGTTACGACTAGGCACCAGGCAAAGGCGATGACGAAGCGAGTCCGGTTCGCGAACGAAGTATCGGTCATGGGTCAGGAAGATGCAGCTCGACTTGCTGAATCCAACGCGGTGCCGAACGAGGCTCAGAACGCGCTGGAAGAAACACTACCGCCCACCGAGGCTTTGACTGCCGCCGCGTCGGCCCCGCCTGATGCGGAGGATGTAGACCCGCTGACAGTGCAAGAAGAGCGTCGGAGAAGAGTCGCAGCCGCACAAGAGGAAGAACTGAGATGGTCCAACCTGAGAGCGGTCCTCCGAGGCGAAGATGCTCGCCTGGGCTACAAGGCGGCTCGCGACGCGTGGAAAATGGCTGACCGGTTCGTTCTGAGCGAAGACGGGGTCCTCTATTTCGTGGGAACCAATCGTCGTTCGGACCCGGACGAGCAGCAGGGAGTGTGGATGCGTCTCGTAGTACCCTCAACGATGGTCCAGGAAGTGCTGCAGAGCTGTCACGACTCGTTGGAAGGTGGCCACCAAGGTATTAATCGCACGTACCACCGAGTGAAGTCGGACTACTATTGGATCGGACTGTACGCGGACGTAGAGAAGCACGTCAGGTCCTGCCCGGACTGCTGTTCGAGCAAGAGCCGACCCCAGCTGAGAGGCTATTCCCCAGGAAACGTACTGGCCGAGAGACCGTTCCAGATGGTCTCCATGGACTTTGTGATTCCCTTACCGAAGTCACGGCGAGGAAACACGGCGCTACTGCTCTTCCAGTGCTCGTTCACCGGATTTGTGATGGGTATAGCTATGTCGGATACCACTGCACTTGTCGTTGCCCAAGCTTTCGAGGAGTGTGTCTACCGAAGGTTCGGTGCACCCTCGCTGATTCGTCACGACCGAGACCCAAGGTTCATGAGCGAGGTGTTCCAGGCCTTCGCGGAGATGATGCAGTCTCGGTCGCGAGCTACGCTGAGTTACCGACCGCAGGCTAACGGACAGCAAGAACGGTCAGTGAAAACCGTCATGCAATCCGTGCGTGTGTATGCCGGGGACCCCCTACAACAGGACTGGGACGAGATCGCAGAAAAGCTGATCTTCGCTATCAACAACTCGCAGGACGGGACCCGGAAGGAGACCCCGTTTTACCTCGTTCATGGTTGGGACGCACAGTCGACGCTCAAGGCAATGTCATCGTCTCTCAAACGAGGCTCCGGGCGGCAGTCCGATGCTTTAGCATGGCGCCGCGAGGTCAACCGACAGCAAGAGATTGCACTCAGTATGGCCAAAGAGTACCAAGCAACGGAGAAGGCTCGGAGGGCCAAGGAACACAACGAGACACTCGGACGGCAGGAGAGAGAGTCGCTACCGAGCCCCTCGGGCGAGGCGGATCCAAACGAGGCCCCACCGAGGTCGCTGTTCGAACCAGGAAGCCGCGTGTGGCTGTACATGGAACGAGTGAAACCCGGGCTGACGAAGAAACTTGCGCACCGATGGCATGGACCATTCCGTATTAAGAAGAAGGTAGAGGAGTTCGCTTACGAGCTGGAGCTACCGAATCGGAGCGGCTACCGATTCTACCCGGTCGTACACGTCTCGCGGTTGAAGGCCGTGAGCGAGTTCGAGGACCGGCCCAAAGTCCGGCTGGCACCAGAGGTAGACGAGGAATCACGAGTGGACTTCGACGAGGAGTTGCTGCCCGAGGATAGTTGGGAGCCGGACCACCCGTCGGGCGAGTTCGAAGTCGAAGCCATCCTGGACGACCGCACGCCGCTATCAACGAGCACCAACCGAGCGGTTCGAGAATTCAAAGTGAAATGGGTCGGCTACGAGGAGCCAACGTGGGAACCAGCTACCAACTTGTCGTGCGGAGGACTACTCTATGATTACTTGCGTCAGAAACGCAGCGACCGACGACTACAAATGGCTCAGACTGCGGACGAGGAGTAGCGCTTGGCGCTATCGACGAATGAACTGATTGCGAGGGGCACCAGCTCGCAAATACAGACGAAAGAAGTTACTGGGAACACGGTCGCCCGCGGAAGGGATAAAGATGGAGGAAGAGAACTCACCGCTGAGGCGACCGAGGATTGAACTGCCTGCGAGGAGCAATTGGCTCGCAGTAGCAGACGAAAGAAGATACCAAACGGACAATGCATATTTACATGTGAACGAATTAAGATGACGACGACTCAAGAACGCGAGACTACCCCTCGGTCGGCACACCGGAGGAACCGCAGGATCACGTCGGAGAAGGTAGACCACCGAACGAGGGGTATATCATGGTCACGGCGGAAGATGCAGCAGAAAAGGAGTTACGGATGGATTAAAGCGATTATGGAGAATTAACGAAGAATGAACTACAACCCTACCAGCTGCCTGCAAAACTAGAGTGTCGGACGATACTGGAGCAGCGAGAGTTGATGTGGGAGAACGGGAATAACTTGCGACCGAGGACGGGAATGCCTAGGGGGTGTCTGCGCCGACGTTCGGCGAGTCCTTCGACTCCTCTTCCGAAGCGTCATCGTCACGACCGGCACCAAACTGGGTAACCCATGGAGCGGTCACCCATGACGCAGGGAGAGACGGTTCCACGACCACCGAGGCCGCCACCTCTTCGCTGGTCATTCCGCGTGGCACGAACAGCGACACTGCAGGATTGCAAGCGGCGAAGGTCGTGTTGAACGGATGGCTCTCGGGGGCATCAATCCAGCAGTTGCGCCACGGTTGGCGAGCGTCCAGCTCGTTCACCTCCGTGACCCAATCCGCTGTCTTGGGAGCCCACTCCACGACCTCGAACGAGTATTGGAGGTAAGTGGGCTCCAGCAGAGTCTCGGTGTAGTATTGACGAGGCTCGCGGTTGTATTCGATACAACCCGTCCATAGCCGCTTCACCATCTGCTGCCGGAGACGGTCAGCTCGGAGGCTCCGACCCCGGGCGTACTCTCGCCAGAGCCGGCGAAGCTGGAGAAGGAGAGGGTAGCGACGACCATGCTTCGTAGACAAGTAAGCGAAGTACGCCTCGATGGCAGATACCGAGATCCAATGGCGGCGCTCCCACAAGGCGAAGCCCAAGTCAGCCTTCTCGGTGGCATCGGTGGAGGTACCCTGGAATTGGCGCCAGAGCCGAACGAGGAGAGCTTGGCCGGTGGTCCGAACGGAGATCGTCACGACATCGGTGAACTGACCGACGCCGAAAGTACACGGTTCGGCAGGGAACTTGACCTTCACCAGTTGCCATGGATGGAGGGGGTTCACCCAGTCAACGAACGAGGCTATGCCAGCCTCCGAACATGGTAACACCGGGTCTTCAGCGGGGATGTCCGGCACGCTAAGGTTCTGAAGCAGGCACCAGCATTCCTGAGCACCTGGGGCCGTGAAGCCCGGCACGAGGAACAGGTTGCCGAGCTCGGACAGCTTCCGAGACCCTTCCGCCACGTCGGACACGCTGGTGACGACGGGCGTGAACCCGGTCTGCACGGTGCCAGGAGCAGCCGAAAGAGTGGCAGTCACTTCGGACCGCGGACGCCCGCGTCGCGGAGCAGCAGACGAACCCTCGGCCGGTGATGCACCCGATGCGGAAGACGCCGGCGACGACGTGGCAGGTGCGAACGAGGCCTGAGACCCAGTCCTAGCAGAGGGAGACGGGCTTTCGTCTTCGCTCTCCGAGCCGAACATGGCCCGCTCGAGCGTGTCTGGAGACAAGTCGTCGAAGTTCTTTGGCGAAGCGGCCGACTGTTGGGGCGGTGTTGCAGGAGGAGATTCGCCACCGCCCGACGCGGCAGATGACCCGCCGGACCCGCTGGACGACCCACCGGAATGCTCGCTAACGTCGGATCTTGGCGGTGACGGACTGCCACCGTCCCCGCTACTCGGAGGCGAACCACCAGCCGGAGAACCTGGCGAACCACCAGCTGGAGATCCAGGCGAATCGCCGGTAAGGGACCCCGGCGGACCACCTCCGCTCGGAGAATCACCTCCACCGGGCGAGCCAGATTGACCCATGCCGTCATCCGGTTGCGTAGGAGGGGGTCCCGAAGCGGTAGGAGATGGCGGACTACCCGAGGCCGACGACGACACCTGAGCCGGAGATGCACCGCCGCCCTCGGTCGACCCACCAGCAGGTGAATCGAGCGTAACGGAAGGCGAAGGAGAGCCGACCGAGGAGTGCTGAACCCCCGGTGGTTCGCTGGCACGTTGTGCGGCTGCAGCTCTAGCGCGCAAGTCAACGGACGCACGGCCGAGACGCTTGGACGGGGGCAGCTGTGATGCTGCCGTGCCCTCGGTCGAGGACTGAGGGGATGAGTCTCGCTTGCGTTTCGACGAAGAGGACGTGGACGAGGGCGACGCCGGAGGACTAGAACGAGGGACAGCGGGAGCTGACGACGCCTCGGCGGGTGGTTCATCTGGGCTCGATGACTCGTCACCGCTCTGCGGAGACCCGACGATGACTTCTGGTGGGTTGAGGCCCAGCAGCGCCCAGTCCACTTCGTCCGCGGAGATCCCTGCCGATGCCAGGACAAGAGTGTCCACATCCAAACCGTGCATCGCGGAGTGGAGCCGCTGGACCGAGTTCGCCCGACGCAAGCTGTTATTTTCATCCTGCAGAGCTTGGATGCGTGCAGGTATGACGCCTGATTGCCCTCGGTCTTGGTCGGCCAGTTGTCGGCGAAGGCGGTCGAGCTGAGCGGTGTGGGCAACGAGACTCGCCTTCAACCGCTCGCGGTCCGTCGTGACCTGTCGGCGAGCCGTAGTCGCCTCGGCATTGGTATCGACGAGGCGTCGCTCGAGCGAAGCAGTCACCTCACGGTGCGACTCCACGGTGGCTTCGGCTTCGGTCAGCCGCTCGAGGAGCTTCTGCCGTTCTTCGCGGAGCTCGTCGAGCCGATCCTGGACTTGGTGAAGCTCGGTCGACGTCTGCACGCAAAAGATGTCGGACTTCACGCGGAGATCCATCTCGACGCGGAGTTTGTCCTCAGTGTCTTTCGCTAGCGCCTGAAGCCGGTCCACTTCCTGACGGAGGGAAATCATCTCCTCGGACTCGGCCACAGGTAGACGCCGGGGCGCCACTGCAGCCGTGACCACCTCCTCGAGGGTCGTGGCGTGCTCAAGACGCCGATCCAGTACCGGATCGACCCGAGCAGGCGGCGCACGAGCGACGCTGACGACCAGCTCGGCGAGCCGGTGGAACTGACGTTCGGACGCCGTCGATACAGGAGCGAGAGGCTCGGTCGCACCCGCCGCGGGTGCAGCAACCACTGTCCCAGCAACCACATCCCCGACCGACGCCCCGCGAGTTGCCAACGAGACCGAAGGCGCGGGAGTTGGCGACGGAGGGGGATTGGTACGCAGCGGAGGAGTCGGAGGCGAGCGATACGGAGATTCACCCGGTCCTTCCGTCGCTGCAGGTGCCAGATCCTCGGTCGACGCGGGGTAAGGGCCCAGGATGGTTGCTGGAGGCGCTGGATGCTCGACCGAGGGTCCGGAAGCCGCCGAAGCCGCACCGCCAGGCTGAGAAGCGGTTGATGGAATACCACCACGCGGACGAGGCCCAGCGGAGGATGCGCCAGTGGGCAGATGCGGCTGTGGCTGCGTAGCCTCGGCGAGGACGTCCAGGGCGCTCTGAGCAGATGAACAAAGAGGACACAAGTCAGCACCAATACAATCAAGATAAGAACGAGCCACGCAAGAAGGTGCTTACCTCGCCGGTGCAGCCCAAGGATCGGAGCGCACGCGCGGTGGCTGAAGCCAGCGACCGAGATTCGGGGCGAGTCGGAGGGCGAGACATTACGCCGCGCCGTTCGCCAGTGCCGGGTTCACGACGAGGCGGGGGCAGTTGTGGCGTGGAGATCCGGCCGAAAAGTGACCTCGGCCGGACCAGGCTGCAAGCGTATTCCGTCGGATTCGCTGACGGAAAGGAAGTTGCCGTTGTGACAAACTGTCACTCTCATTTACCTCGGTAGAGTGACAAGTAGTGACATTGGCCTCGGCGGGACCTAATAAACACCCGACCGAGGCTAAATACGTCAGACTCAGTGCTATTTACGACCACAACCATAGTCGTACTTAAGTGGAAGCCTCGTTCAGGTGACCGAAGCCTCGTTCGGACGACCGAAGCCTCGTTCGACCCTCGAGGTACCTCTGGCGTAATCACCGTCATTATTGATGAGTGTACAGAGGTCGCCACATCGAGATTCGTTTTATACTAGATATTTGTATGTAGGATTAGGATTAGCTATAGGATGATCTGCAGAGGCTCTCAGAGCCTCTGAATACTCAGTAATAAATCAGCAGTCTTCCCCCCAAGTCTTCAGAGGTTAAGTCCGACTCCGATAAGTGTTAGCTAGCTTGCTGTAGTGCCTGGATACGCCTGGCTTAGTGGTATGGCCGTTGACGGACTAGAGATTAATTAATTAATAGTCCGCCGAGGTCAAGCCAAGAGTTGGCGTGGCCGAGAGGCTAGAGCGGTACTAAGAGTATCGTTCTGTGTGTGTGTGGGGTGTATTAGTCCCCTAGAGTATATTTTACTACCGACCGAGGATTACCTCGGTCCCCTTTGTATTAGGCCTAATCCGCCGGTACCCTTCCATCTGAGGGACTGCAAAAGGGTTGCGCGAAAGCGCTATATTGCATTCTAGCCCTCGTTCGTGGCTAGTTAGTGCAGGTTTTGGGTTGACCGAAGACAACCTTGGTACACAGAGGCTTATATCCAACCCGGTGTAAGGGATCGTTCCTGAACCTTCAGGTTAGATCCAACTTTCGTTGACCCTTTCGGGGAGACGTGTGTTGTTGGTGGGATTCGTACCGTACGGTAGCGATATTTTCAGCGTGTTCCTACACGACACTTGGCCTGCGAAGACGCCTCAACATCGCGTCTCCACTCCTCCACCTTCTGTTTCTCGTACTCCTGCAGCGACGCCATGATGGTGCCGTAGACCTTGTAGTCCTCCTTGGCCTCCTCTCGCTCCATGACGTTCTGGTTGAGCTCGCGCAGCTTCTTCATCCGGTGCTCAATGCGCTCCACGAGGTCGCGACACCACGCGAGAGCGCTGGCCACCGGCGGCAGGTTCCAGCTGATGGGGGGGGGGGCGTCGCGGCAGTGCAGGAATAACTCCTGCACGAGCTTAAGGTCGTGTCCGTAGCTCTGCACGAGCCCCACGTTCTTCTTCTCGAGCTCGTCCTGCATGATGGGGCGGTTCAGGAGCCCCTTGAACGAGTCGAGCAGCTTGAAGCGCCCGAAGATGGTGGAGCAGTCGTCGAACCCCTGCGTGAACACGGACTCCAGTCGGCGCTCGGGCTCCTTGATCTTGCAGCGGAAGTCGTAGAAGTTGTCGTCGAACTTGGACGTGCCCACGTCCATAATGTCGAGCGGCAGGCCCTTGAACGTGTTGACGGCCTCGGTGAAGTCTGCGTGGATCTGCTGGACGCTGAGCGTGAGCGTCTTGCCCTTGGCGCCGTCCAACTCGATCTTAGACAACGTGCTGAACTGCACGATGGCCTGCGTGAGGTCGAGGATCGTCGCGGGTCTTGGACTCGCCCGGGTCCGCGCCTTCTGGCACTCGCTGGTCTTGGGCTTGCGGGTCTTCGTCGCGGGTCTTGGGCTCGCAGTTCTTCATCTCCACAATGGAAGGCCCTGCACCGGAGTCGGGTTGCGGGAGTGCAGCATTTGGACTCCAAGTTGGAGTGAGAGAGGGTGAAGTGGATCACACAATGTAGTCATACGATACTTGCGACACGTCCTTCCAAAACAAGGTGGAGAAAAATTATGGTGCACACTGATTGGTCAGTTCTTAATACAGGCGAGTTTCCCCTGCCAATTCTTTCAGAGTGCCAAGTCTATCAGACTTTTGCGGTACTATCACAGCTGCTGCGGAATGCGTAGCAGTGTTATCAACGGCTGACCTGGTCTCCCCCATGACCAAACCTCACGTGGACTTTTTGGGCACTAATTTTGGGAGAGCGAGAATATTTGGTCACCTAGCTTAGTCAAAAAGAACAGTTTCGAAAAACTGAAGACTGCGTCTAATTCGTTGAAATCAGAGCTTTCTTTCTGTGCCAGATTTTGCATTGGTTCAATTCGTAGAAGACCAACAGTTTTGAGGAATTAGGTGCATGGGCTGCTTGGACGTAGACTTTCTGTACCCACTGTAGAATACAGGGTAACTTTTGCCCAAAATCGCGGGGTCTGCCACGTACGAAAATGGTGTCCATCACGTTGCGCCGGGAGCTTAAGTTCGCGCTGATCGTGGTCGCGCAGCTGCTGCTGTTCGGGGTCTTCTTGCTCTACGCGCCTGTGCACGACGGCGGCCTGTTGAGCAGTCGCGTGCCGTCGTCCAACTCGCTGCGCCGCTGCATCTCCAGCGCACACCGCGACGTGCGCTACGTGCGTCCAGGAGTTTGCGTCACGACGGAGCAGCGGCTGCGGGCCCTGGAGGACCTCGTGTACGCGCTCAAGGTCATGCTCGAGAACGCCAAAGTCGTCTACTGGATCGACAGCGGCACCTTATTAGGGGTCTACAGGGCTCGCCAGCTCATTCCGTGGGACTACAACGCCGATATCGGGGTCACGATGTCCGGGTTGGCGTATCTTCGCACTACTAATAAGCAGGAACTAGAAGTACCGGAGGGTTACGAGCTTACGGTGCTTAATAGTTCAGTGTATGAGGCTGGAGACACGTCGACGGCGGTACCTGCCAGGTTCGTGGACACGAAATTTGGCCTCTACGCGAATATTTTCGCGTTTAAGGAGTTTGAAGGACTTTTCAAGGACGATGTGAGGCCGGCGACTGCACCGGAGGAAGAGGAGGAGGTGGTGGGGAATGGGGTGGTGGTGGAGAAGCTGGTGGGCCCCGAACCGTCGGAGATTTGGAAGCGGTGTATACACTGCCCCGTAGTGGGGGAGGAGGAGGACAGTGACGTCAAGAGAGACGAGAATGCAACGGTGGTGAAGCACTTCCGAGTGCCGAGAGATTGGGTCTTCCCGCTGCGAATGTGCAAGCTCGAGCTGTTTGAAGTTATGTGTCCTGCGCAGATGGCGCCCTACTTGATGTACATTTTCGGCAATAGGTTCCTGACGCCGGAGCTCTGGGAGTAGAACAAGCTGGAAGTGACTGGTATTTTACTTTCCTGGCCAAATGACGAGCAATCCCTCGAACACCGCAACTATTTAATTACCGTGGAGATCGGAGTGATCACAACATCGTTGGCCGTGCAGGACAATTTCACTTGACCCCTTGAAGAGTGGAATTATTTATCGTAAGGTGCTACACGCGGAGCTCTCGGACATCTACATGTTGTAATACCATGGTGATATTGGCAGCTTTGTAAAGATTTTAACATCATTTCGAATCGTAAATGTTTGAGGAGGCTAAGGGCGATGTTCGGTGCTGAACGACTGGTGTCGTCGTGAAGATGCAGTGACCAAGGGCTCAAATCAAGAGACCTTTTTTTCTTATCAGTCTCATTGCACGGTGACAAAGGCAAGTTAAGTCTCGAAAGAACTTTGTACTTCGAAGTATTTCATTTTGTTTAAGGGAAGACAAGTCGTGGGTGGGTAAATCTCAACCCAACTGCATCAAAGTCAGCAAAGCGCTTGTGGTCTGCAATCGCATCACAAATTGCAGGAGCTTGCTACTTCCTTAGAGGCAGCACCTCTCCTCCAGCGTCGTGTTGACGAATCCGCTGCCCTCACTGGGGTCGAACGGCGCGAAGTCCTGCGGGACATCCTCAGCCTCGGCCAGCTGGACGGCACCGATGACGAGAAGGATGGCAGCGAAGAAGGCGAACTTGGCCATTGTTGCTGATTGTTGTTGTTGGAACTTGAGCTCGGCGTGGATGATTGGAGAATGACAGACAGCTTATTGCCCGGTCGAAGCATGTGCGTCGTAGTGGTAATTGATAGGGGTTTTGTCGATCGTAGCTGGTGCAACTGGTGCAATCAGGGATATCCAGCGTGCATTCCAGATTTTGCTCGTGCTAGCAAAGGGTGCTTACGCCGTACCAAGAAGAAATGCGTGGTGCTTGAGTAGACAACCTCGTATTTCTAGCAGTCAGCTCCACTTTCATGAGGTCGCCAGGTCATGGCGATCGAGACCCATTCAGCAGAATCCGAGGGCAGGTGCAACGGTTTTCAAGGTCTGTTCGTGCGAGGTGCTGCTTGTCGTCACGTATCCTTCGCACGGTATTGCCAGCGATTAAGTTGGTCATGCGCAATATCTTCGCCATAACGATCGTGCACCTGAGCGACGAGATACCGAAAGTTTGTCGTGTTTAATTCAAAGGCTGACCGCCAACACGAATATGCTACACCCGTGTCATTCTTCAATCTTCTCTGCCTAGCACAAGCCCAACAACAACAAATACCAATAATGGCCAATTTCATCTCCTTCGCAACGATCCTTCTCGTCGTCGGTGTCATCCAACTGGCCCAGGCTGATGATGTCCCCCTGGATTTCGCACCGTTTGACCCCACTGAGGGCAGTGGTTTGGTGAACACGACGCTGGAAGAGAGGTGCTGCCACTAAGGATGGAAGCATTCACCAGCCCAGTTAAGAGCAAGTTCAAGAGCCGTTGGTACTGAGATCATATGTTGTTTTCTCTGCAAGTTGGTATTCTACGACGACTGGTGTCTAAGACCATTTATCCTTTCAACGAAATTGGTTATTCCTCATCCAACTTGTATTTTTATTCACGAACATGCATCGACTATTTTAGAAAAGTTGCTTCCGTGCGCGATAACAATTCCGAGTCTGCTCACAACCTATTTCGATCTGTGCCAAGTTAATGTCAAGTCTGAAGGGCAAGTTCATCAAAGCATGGGAACGTTCTCAAGTGGAACTCCATGGCAGCTACTCCTTCGATCGCGTTCTTCAGCTGGCGAAGTACACCCGTGAGACGAGCTGGCTGCACATTATCCTGGTTTTAGTGGTCACCCCGCTACCGTGTTTGATCATTACGGTGCTCAGTGATGTTCTTCCTCTGGATCGTCCATCCGAAGGCGCCAAGATGAACAAAACGTTTCAGGTGCGAGAATTCTACAGTTTCCTCGTCTTTAGCTTTTTATGCATGCAACAATTCCGAACAAGTGTACGAGTGCTGCCATATCCCAACTGGAGAGTGGTCAGGAACACGGTCATTGTGGCATTCCTCTCAGTTGCCGTCTTGTATGGCTTAGCACTGTGGATCGGCTTTCCTGTTCCGTTCTCGTTTGTTATCTCAGTTCCGCCGTGGGTCGCGTTTATCACGATCTTCATGGCGAATGAATGGCTGAGGTTGATTCAAGAAAACCCCGACACAGGAAAGATGGTATACAACACAATGAAAGTGTTGATGTGCGAGGTGTTGCTGATCGTCGTGTATCCGCCGTACTTTTACGTGTTCACGACACTGTCCAAGACCGGTCAGATGTTCTTCGCCTCGCTGTTGCCGGTGATTAAGTTGATTATGCGCAATATCTTCACCATGACGGTCGTGCACCTCAGCGACGAAATGCCGGAAGTGGTCGTATTTAACTCGGAGGTCTTCAACGCGTTGTTCGTGTCATATTGCTTGCAGAACTCGCCTTCAATCGGCACTACGCTCATAGTCACGGCGGCTCTACTCGCTCAGTTGGCACTATCACTTCGAGATATTAATGAAGCAGTCGAGCGGACTGAACAAGTTGGGAGTCGTCTTAGTGAGGATCACAATGACCCAGGCTATATTATCATGAAGGCAAGAAGGACTGACCGTAAGCTAAGCGCGCTGCTGTATGCAGACCGATTACTTCAAAATGCCGGTGGTCTAGAATGTGCTACACCAATGAGTCGGATTTAAGTGCTCCTCACAAGCAAAATACAACCCTCTCGGTCCAAAGACAGCGACTACTCCGATGGCCGAAATCTGGGCTTTGACTCGCGCGCTTCTCTGACAAATCTGCGTTCATTCGGAGCTCCTCGTATCCACCCTACATCGGTTCAATGTGAATCGAAACATTGCTCCCGCTTCGTTTCTGCTACTTCGCTCCTTTATGTGCTTGAGGTACGGCGACTTTTATATTTGACGGAGTTTCTCGTCCTCATTTACTACGTCGGCGTCTTTATCCCGCTGATCTTCTGTAAGTATTTCTGCATGTTAAGTATACAAAAGCTCGGATTAGTTCTCACCGAGTGCAAATGCAGCCATTTACATAGCCGCAATGTACAGACTGCCTAATCGAATTTACTACGCGCAGCTAGCTCATCTCACGGAGGGCGAACTCAACGAAGCACTAAACAACATTTTATTCAACTGCTTGCTCAAGCTCGCATCATTGCTAGTACTATGCGCCATTCTGCAGTACCGACTTCGTTTCTCCGCCATCCGCCAACTAGCCTTCGTCCTGGAGAAGCAGTGGCCTGGTGTGCAGACCAAAATTTGTTTCTGGGTCTTCTACAACGTGCAAACCTCATTGCAACACCACGGTACGACAGGTGGTCCTAGTTACTATTTGTCATCATCCCATCTAATATCTACGGCTGGCCTCAGGTTTCGACTACACTTTCAAGTTCGCATGGTTGAGAGAAGATTCCGCGTCCATAACAAACAATTCTACCATCTCGTAAAAGTGGAGCATTGATACGGACTGGTACAAATAGAGGCAGTCTTCATGTATTCCGCCGCCAGATATTCCTTATTGCCGAGAAACGCGTGTACCTTGGGTGGCATGAACAAAATCTGGAATCCACGCGGGATACCTTTGATTTTGCTTGCACCACCATCAACAGACCCCCGCGCGTGTTTCGGACGGGCACAAACCTGTCATTCCTCAATCTTCCTCACCGAGCACAAGTTCCAACAACAACCAGCAACAATGGCCAAGTTCGTCTTCTTCGCTGCCATCCTTCTCGTCGTCGGTGTCATCCAGCTGGCCCAGGCTGAGGATGTCCCCCAGGATTTCGCGCCGTTCGACGCCACTGAGGGCAGTGGTTTCGTCAACACGACGCTGGAGGAGAGGTGCTGCCTGTAAACACGCCACGTCAAGCACGTCGACAGTTCAAGTAACTGCAAATTAATACTGTCGCGGCGTAGCGTCAAATGGTAGCGGAAACTCTTTTTTCCCTTAAAACAAAACAAAAACGAAATTGCTTTCGAGTCTACTGAACTAGTTCTAAAGTTCTTCTCTATCTGTTCGGAAATTTTCAAATGAGTGGGAATTCGTTTGAAGTCGTTCCCAAGGTGATGTCCCCGCTGGGTATGACACATACTGCAGTGATGCCGCTTGTCCGTCTTCTTCGTCGAGTGACTGGTGTCCATATCCTTCTGCAGCTTCCACAAGTGGAGTCCACAGTTTCCAGGCTGCTTCAACCTCATCCAAGTCTGCGAAGTGACCGGATGCACCACGAGCTACGTCCGGTAGAAGGATGTCGTACGCAGATAATTCATCGCCAAGCTTCCAAGCAGACGCCTCGAGAGTCTCCTCCATTGTCTTCGGATTCGGTTGTGAAGGAGTTATGACGCGCTGGTCTTGACTGTCCAAGTACTCCCAGTCTTCTGGAAGTTGAAGGGGAGGAAGTGCGTCGGTGACAACGCAAGACCATTCTATCCGATGACTTTGGTGCGTGTCAGCATTGTGAGCTTTCTGAATCGTAACCGTGAACTTGCAAGGCTCAGAACTTTTGATTGGGAAGGTTCCTTGTCTGAAGATGACTGTGACCGTCAGCAGCCGTGCATCGGTAGCCTTCGCTGCTGCAAGACGAAATGTGGTATTTCTCCATTCGTCTAAGGAGTTTTGAAGCTCAACCATTGCGGCAGTTGGGGTGAAGTGGTCACTTTCCTCAAGATTTTGACCCATTCCCTCGCGGTAATGCGTTGCATGCTCTTCATATTGTCCGACCACAATTGGCGCTTGTTGATGAGACGCCTGGACTGGAATCTGTAGCGACTCCACAAACCGTAACTGGGCCATATGCAAGCGTCGAGCAAACTCGCTCGATGATAACGATGTATCATAGATCGCTGCGTAACTCGAGGTCTTCAACGCGTTGTTCGTGTCATATTGCTTGCAGAACTCGCCTTCAATCGGCACTACGCTCATAGTCACGGCAGCTCTACTTGCTCAGTTGGTATTATCACTTCGAGATCTTAATGAAGCGGTCCAGCGGACTGAACACGTGGGGAGCCGTCTTAGTGAGGATCACAATGACCCAGGCAATATTATCATGAAGGCAAGAAGGACTGGCCGTAAGCTAAGCGCGCTGCTGTATGCAGACCGATTACTTCAAAATGCCGGTGGTCTAGAATGTGCTACACCAATGAGTCGGATTTAAGTGCTCCTCACAAGCAAAATACAACCCTCTCGGTCCAAAGACAGCGACTACTCCGATGGCCGAAATCTGGGCTTTGACTCGCGCGCTTCTCTGACAAATCTGCGTTCATTCGGAGCTCCTCGTATCAGGGGTCGGAAAAAATAATATCAAAACAATTATTATGGTATTGTTCCACTACAATTATTTATTATTGGATGACATCGTATTGCAATCATTATTATTGAGTTTTGCCAGCCCAAGTTATTGCGGAATTTTCGTACACATACAAATATCAAGTGAAACATGTTGGCCAATACAATTATTATGGTATTGCTCCACTAAAATAATTGATTATTGGGGTCGCTCATATTGCAATCATTATTACGGCTGAGTGAAGTCAGCAATACAATAACATATTTTATTGTCCGACCCCTGCCTCGTATCCACCCTACATCGGTTCAATGTGAATCGAAACATTGCTCCCGCTTCGTTTCTGCTACTTCGCTCCTTTATGTGCTTGAGGTACGGCGACTTTTATATTTGACGGAGTTCCTCGTCCTCATTTACTACGTCGGCGTCTTCGTCCCGCTGATCTTCTGTAAGTATTTGTTAAGTGCTTCAAAAGCTGGGACTGGTTCTCACCAAGTGTAAAAATGCAGCCATTTACATGGACGCAATGTACAGACTGCCTAATCGAATTTACTACGCGCAGCTAGCTCATCTCACGGAGGACGAACTCAACGAAGCACTAAACAACATTTTGTTCAACTGCTTGCTCGAGCTCGCATCATTGCTAGTACTATGCGCCATTCTGCAGTACCGACTTCGTTTCTCCGCCATCCGCCAACTAGCCTTCGTTCTGGAGAAGCAGTGGCCTGGTGTACAGATCAACATTTGTTTCTGGGTCTTCTACAACGTGCAAGCTTCGTTGCAACACCACGGTACGACGGGTGGTCCTAGTTACTCTTTGCCAACATCTCATCTAATATCTGCGGTTGGCCTCAGGTTTCGACTACACTTTCAAATTCGCATGGCAGAGAGAAGATTCCGCGTCCATATCAAACAATTCAACCATCTCGTAAAAGTGGAGCATTGATGCGGACTATTAACAAATAGAGGCAGTCTACATGTATTCCGCCGCCAGATATTCCTTATTGCCGAGAAACGCGTGTACCTTGGGTGGCATGAACAAAATCTGGAATCCACGCGGGATACCTTTGATTTTGCTTGCACCACCATCAACAGACCCCCGCGCGTGTTTCGGACGGGCACAAACCTGTCATTCCTCAATCTTCCTCACCGAGCACAAGTTCCAACAACAACCAACAACAATGGCCAAGTTCGTCTTCTTCGCTGCCATCCTCCTCGTCGTCGGTGCCATCCAGCTGGCCCAGGCTGAGGATATCCCCCAGGATTTCGCGCCGTTCGACGCCACTGAGGGCAGTGGGTTCGTCAACACGACGCTGGAGGAGAGGTGCTGCCTGTAAACACGCCACGTCAAACCCGTCGACAGTTCAAGATACTGCAAATTAATACTGTCGCGGCGTAGCGTCAAATGGTAGCGGAAACTCTTTTTTCCCTTAAAACAAAACAAAAACGAAATTGCTTTCGAGTCTACTGAACTAGTTCTAAAGTTCTTCTCTATCTGTTCGGAAATTTTCAAATGAGTGGGAATTCGTTTGAAGTCGTTCCCAAGGTGATGTCCCCGCTGGGTATGACACATACTGCAGTGATGCCGCTTGTCCGTCTTCTTCGTCGAGTGACTGGTGTCCATATCCTTCTGCAGCTTCCACGAGTGGTGTCCACAGTGCCCAGGCTGCTTCAACCTCATCCAAGTCTGCGAAGTTACCGGATGCACCACGAGCTACGTCCGGTAGAAGGATGTCGTACGCAGATAATTCATCGCCAAGCTTCCAAGCAGACGCCTCGAGGGTCTCCTCCATTGTCTTCGGATTCGGTTGTGAAGGAGTTATGACGCGCTGGTCTTGACTGTCCAAGTACTCCCAGTCTTCTGGAAGTTGAAGGGGAGGAAGTGCGTCGGTGACAACGCAAGACCATTCTATTCGATGGCTTTGGTGCGTGTCAGCATTGTGAGCTTTCTGGATCGTAACCGTGAACTTGCATGGCTCAGAACTTTTGATTGGGAAGGTTCCTTGTCTAAAGACGACTGTGACTGCTAGAAGCCGTGCATCGGCAGCCTTCGCTGCTGCGAGATGAAACGTGGTATTTCTCCATTCGTCTAAGGAGTTTCGAAGCTCAACCATTGCGGCAGTTGGGGTGAAGTGGTCACTTTCCTCAAGATTTTGACCCATTCCCTCGCGGTAATGCGTTGCATGCTCTTCATATTGTCCGACCACAATTGGCGCTTGTTGATGAGACGCCTGGACTGGAATCTGTAGCGACTCCACAAACCGTAACTGGGCCATATGCAAGCGTCGAGCAAACTCGCTCGATGATAACGATGTATCATAGATCGCTGCGTAACTCGAGGTCTTCAACGCGTTGTTCGTGTCATATTGCTTGCAGAACTCGCCTTCAATCGGCACTACGCTCATAGTCACGGCAGCTCTACTTGCTCAGTTGGTATTATCACTTCGAGATCTTAATGAAGCGGTCCAGCGGACTGAACACGTGGGGAGCCGTCTTAGTGAGGATCACAATGACCCAGGCAATATTATCATGAAGGCAAGAAGGACTGGCCGTAAGCTAAGCGCGCTGCTGTATGCAGACCGATTACTTCAAAATGCCGGTGGTCTAGAATGTGCTACACCAATGAGTCGGATTTAAGTGCTCCTCACAAGCAAAATACAACCCTCTCGGTCCAAAGACAGCGACTACTCCGATGGCCGAAATCTGGGCTTTGACTCGCGCGCTTCTCTGACAAATCTGCGTTCATTCGGAGCTCCTCGTATCCACCCTACATCGGTTCAATGTGAATCGAAACATTGCTCCCGCTTCGTTTCTGCTACTTCGCTCCTTTATGTGCTTGAGGTACGGCGGCTTTTATATTTGACGGAGTTCCTCGTCCTCATTTACTACGTCGGCGTCTTCGTCCCGCTGATCTTCTGTAAGTATTTGTTAAGTGCTTCAAAAGCTCGGACTGGTTCTCACCAAGTGTAAAAATGCAGCCATTTACATGGCCGCAATGTACAGACTGCCTAATCGAATTTACTACGCGCAGCTAGCTCATCTCACACTAAACAACATTTTATTCAACTGCTTGCTCAAGCTCGCATCATTGCTAGTACTATGCGCCATTCTGCAGTACCGACTTCGTTTCTCCGCCATCCGCCAACTAGCCTTCGTTCTGGAGAAGCAGTGGCCTGGTGTACAGATCAACATTTGTTTCTGGGTCTTCTACAACGTGCAAGCTTCGTTGCAACACCACGGTACGACGGGTGGTCCACTCTTTGCCAACATCTCATCTAATATCTGCGGTTGGCCTCAGGTTTCGACTACACTTTCAAGTTCGCATGGCAGAGAGAAGATTCCGCGTCCATATCAAACAATTCAACCATCTCGTAAAAGTGGAGCATTGATGCGGACTAAAGATAATAAGCTCCGTTCACGAAAGGGTTAACAAATAGAGGCAGTCTACATGTATTCCGCCGCCAGATATGCCTTATTGCCGAGAAACGCGTGTACCTTGGGTGGCATGAACAAAATCTGGAATCCACGCGGGATACCTTTGATTTTGATTGCACCACCATCAACAGACCCCCGCGCGTGTTTCGGACGGGCACAAACCTGTCATTCCTCAATCTTCCTCGCCGAGCACAAGTTCAACAACAACCAACAACAATGGCCAAGTTCGTCTTCTTCGCTGCCATCCTCGTCGTCGTCGGTGTCATCCAGCTCGCCCAGGCTGAGGATGTCCCCCAGGATTTCGCGCCGTTCGACGCCACTGAGGGCAGTGGTTTCGTCAACACGACGCTGGAGGAGAGGTGCTGCCTGTAAACACGCCACGTCAAACCCGTCAACAGTTCAAGTTACTGCAAATTAATACTGTCGCGGCGTAGCGTCAAATGGTAGCGGAAACTCTTTTTTCCCTTAAAACAAACAAAAAACACGAAATTGCTTTCGAGTCTACTGAACTAGTTCTAAAGTTCTTCTCTATCTGTTCGGAAATTTTCAAATGAGTGGGAATTCGTTTGAAGTCGTTCCCAAGGTGATGTCCCCGCTGGGTATGACACATACTGCAGTGATGCCGCTTGTCCGTCTTCTTCGTCGAGTGACTGGTGTCCATATCCTTCGGCAGCTTCCACGAGTGGAGTCCACAGTGCCCAGGCTGCTTCAACCTCATCCAAGTCTGCGAAGTTACCGGATGCACCACGAGCTACGTCCGGTAGAAGGATGTCGTACGCAGATAATTCATCGCCAAGCTTCCAAGCAGACGCCTCGAGAGTCTCCTCCATTGTCTTCGGATTCGGTTGTGAAGGAGTTATGACGCGCTGGTCTTGACTGTCCAAGTACTCCCAGTCTTCTGGAAGTTGAAGGGGAGGAAGTGTGTCGGTGACATCGCAAGACCATTCTATCCGATGACTTTGGTGCGTGTCAGCATTGTGAGCTTTCTGAATCGTAACCGTGAACTTGCAAGGCTCAGAACTTTTGATTGGGAAGGTTCCTTGTCTAAAGACGACTGTGACTGCTAGAAGCCGTGCATCGGCAGCCTTCGCTGCTGCGAGATGAAACGTGGTATTTCTCCATTCGTCTAAGGAGTTTTGAAGCTCAACCATTGCGGCAGTTGGGGTGAAGTGGTCACTTTCCTCAAGATTTTGACCCATTCCCTCGCGGTAATGCGTTGCATGCTCTTCATATTGTCCGACCACAATTGGCGCTTGTTGATGAGACGCCTGGACTGGAATCTGTAGCGACTCCACAAACCGTAACTGGGCCATATGCAAGCGTCGAGCAAACTCGCTCGATGATAACGATGTATCATAGATCGCTGCGTAACTCGAGGTCTTCAACGCGTTGTTCGTGTCATATTGCTTGCAGAACTCGCCTTCAATCGGCACTACGCTCATAGTCACGGCAGCTCTACTTGCTCAGTTGGTATTATCACTTCGAGATATTAATGAAGCGGTCCAGCGGACTGAACACGTGGGGAGCCGTCTTAGTGAGGATCACAATGTCCCAGGCAATATTATCATGAAGGCAAGAAGGACTGGCCGTAAGCTAAGCGCGCTGCTGTATGCAGACCGATTACTTCAAAATGCCGGTGGTCTAGAATGTGCTACACCAATGAGTCGGATTTAAGTGCTCCTCACAAGCAAAATACAACCCTCTCGGTCCAAAGACAGCGACTACTCCGATGGCCGAAATCTGGGCTTTGACTCGCGCGCTTCTCTGACAAATCTGCGTTCATTCGGAGCTCCTCGTATCCACCCTACATCGGTTCAATGTGAATCGAAACATTGCTCCCGCTTCGTTTCTGCTACTTCGCTCCTTTATGTGCTTGAGGTACGGCGGCTTTTATATTTGACGGAGTTCCTCGTCCTCATTTACTACGTCGGCGTCTTCGTCCCGCTGATCTTCTGTAAGTATTTGTTAAGTGCTTCAAAAGCTCGGACTGGTTCTCACCAAGTGTAAAAATGCAGCCATTTACATGGCCGCAATGTACAGACTGCCTAATCGAATTTACTACGCGCAGCTAGCTCATCTCACGGAGGACGAACTCAACGAAGCACTAAACAACATTTTATTCAACTGCTTGCTCAAGCTCGCATCATTGCTACTACTATGCGCCATTCTGCAGTACCGACTTCGTTTCTCCGCCATCCGCCAACTAGCCTTCGTTCTGGAGAAGCAGTGGCCTGGTGTACAGATCAACATTTGTTTCTGGGTCTTCTACAACGTGCAAGCTTCGTTGCAACACCACGGTACGACGGGTGGTCCTAGTTACTCTTTGCCAACATCTCATCTAATATCTGCGGCTGGCCTCAGGTTTCGACTACACTTTCAAGTTCGCATGGCAGAGAGAAGATTCCGCGTCCATATCAAACAATTCAACCATCTCGTAAAAGTGGAGCATTGATGCGGACTATTAACAAATAGAGGCAGTCTACATGTATTCCGCCGCCAGATATGCCTTATTGCCGAGAAACGCGTGTACCTTGGGTGGCATGAACAAAATCTGGAATCCACGCGGGATACCTTTGATTTTGATTGCACCACCATCAACAGACCCCCGCGCGTGTTTCGGACGGGCACAAACCTGTCATTCCTCAATCTTCCTCACCGAGCACAAGTTCCAACAACAACTAGCAACAATGGCCAAGTTCGCCTTCTTCGCTGCCATCCTCCTCGTCGTCGGTGTCATCCAGCTGGCCCAGGCTGAGGATGTCCCCCAGGATTTCGCGCCGTTCGACGCCACTGAGGGCAGTGGTTTCGTCAACACGACGCTGGAGGAGAGGTGCTGCCTGTAATCATGCCACGTCAAGCACGTCGACAGTTCAAGTTACTGCAAATTAATACTGTCGCGGCGTAGCGTCAAATGGTAGCGGAAACTCTTTTTTTTTTCTTAAAACAAAACAAAAACGAAATTGCTTTCGAGTCTACTGAACTAGTTCTAAAGTTCTTCTCTATCTGTTCGGAAATTTTCAAATGAGTGGGAATTCGTTTGAAGTCGTTCCCAAGGTGATGTTCCCGCTGGGTATGACACATACTGCAGTGATGCCGCTTGTCCGTCTTCTTCGTCGAGTGACTGGTGTCCATATCCTTCGGCAGCTTCCACGAGTGGTGTCCACAGTGCCCAGGCTGCTTCAACCTCATCCAAGTCTGCGAAGTGACCGGATGCACCACGAGCTACGTCCGGTAGAAGGATGTCGTACGCAGATAATTCATCGCCAAGCTTCCAAGCAGACGCCTCGAGAGTCTCCTCCATTGTCTTCGGATTCGGTTGTGAAGGAGTTATGACGCGCTGGTCTTGACTGTCCAAGTACTCCCAGTCTTCTGGAAGTAGAAGGGGAGGAAGTACGTCGGTGACAACGCAAGACCATTCTATTCGATGGCTTTGGCGCGTGTCAGCATTGTGAGCTTTCTGGATCGTAACCGTGAACTTGCATGGCTCAGAACTTTTGATTGGGAAGGTTCCTTGTCTAAAGACGACTGTGACTGCTAGAAGCCGTGCATCGGCAGCCTTCGCTGCTGCGAGATGAAACGTGGTATTTCTCCATTCGTCTAAGGAGTTTCGAAGCTCAACCATTGCGGCAGTCGGGGTGAAGTGGCCACTTTTGTCGAGACTTTGACCCATTTCTTCGCGGTAATGCGTAGCATACTCGTCATATTGCCCGACCACGAGCGGTGCTTGTTGTTGAGACGCCTGGACTGGAATCTGTAGCGACTCCACAAACCGTAATTGGGCCACGTGCAAGCGTCGAGCAAACTCGCTCGATGATAACGATGTATCGTAGACCGCTGCGTTAAAGGCGGGTGAGACGGCAACATTGAGTAGCAGCTGCAAGTGATTTACCATGACGTCGCGTATGATGCCAGCGCTGTAAGATATACAATAATATCAGCAAAGGAATATCATCCCAGGGGTACAGTAAAAAAAACTACCTGTCAAAGTAGTGCACGCGATTCTGCAGCGTTGCCTCTTCCGTCATCTCAATCTGTGCAACATCCGCTTAGTGCATTGCAGTCGGCACATTAAAATCGTCAGGATACGTACGCGAATGTCACGAATATGCTCGCTATTCCAGATTGGTCGAAGTACAGCTGCATTAAGCTGAAAGTAGTTACGAAGCGCATGGACAATGCGTTTGCCCGCGTAATGGTCCATTACAAACAATTCGTCGCTCTGCACCATTCCATCCAAGCACACGAATAAAAATCACCCAGAGTCACATAAATTTCCCCATCTCTCCTAAACGTACACTGTACAGCGACCGCAAGCGTGTAGCAAGCTCACGCGCAGACTCCAAATCTCGACCGAAGGGCTTCTCCACCACAACTCGAAGAAAACCAGCGGGCCCCTTCTCCGACGCCTCAGGCCGCAAGAATCGATGGATGAACTCGCAGCTCTGATTAACAAATCACCGCACCATTACTATACGATCTCCTGCTCATAGTTTTCAACTAACACGAACCTGAAGGAAGTACTGCGGTGGAATAGCGAGATACAGCAGTCGCCCTTCTTCTGTGGTACCGGCGTGCATATGATCCAACGTATTCCCAAGATCTCGATAGTGACTCTCCTTCGATAGCGGTGCATACTGCACACTGGGCTTGAACTCTTCCTCTAGAAACTCGATACACTTTGTCTGTGTAGCTGAAATCTCGTGCTGGGCTTGGACAGCTCCACACACGCGCTGTGCAAATCTTTCCTTAAAGAATTCATTGCGCCAGGCGCTCCCCCGCTCCAGAGATTGGGAAGCTCCAGCGAAGAAGCGGTAGGTCCGTCGATCGGTTGACGCCAAGCGGAAGAGCGACACCCACAGATACTTCGCCGCCAAGTCCCCCGTGGCACCTACCACGATGACATTCACTACCGGGGGTTGGCTTTCATTGCGGGGAAGGGATTGCACCGAGTGGGAGGGCAATGCACACGACCCGAAGAGAACCAGCGAGGCAAGCAGGAAGAGGCCGCGCAAGTGACGTTCCCGGACACGCATGGTGATGGGGATGCTTATCAAACAATCACAATAGAAATTTAATGGGATGCTTATCAAAGAATCACAATAGAAATGTTGCGTTTTGAAAAATTAATTTTGCTAATATTGTGCGTTCTATAAGCTTAACGTTATCTTTTTTTGTTTTGAATAACTGGCCGGGGCCGTGAAGTGTCAAATGGTTGAGCTTCTGTTAGAAATTCGTCACACGCACCAGATAAATATTCAATGTTTGCCGTGTATGTGCTCAGCCGGGAGTATTGCTGTGTGATGCAAATACTGTGCGGTACATTCAAACTGATGATGGCGAGTCTCAAAAGCTCGGCAAAATACGAAACGATCCCATAAAAAGAAAATATCAGCAACAGAGAGGCGTAGTCGGTAGACGAAAAAGTGAATCCCGTCCAAATTTGCCGAATCTGGTTTCAAGACCACCAGAATTGCTCCCATACATGCACAAGCCTCCAAGTCAGTTTTGGAATCGCTGGCAGCGGAAATGGCAGTTTTCCAGTAAAGTAGACGGCATATAAATACTACATGGCATCCTGGATAATGTATACAAATATACTAATCAATAAGTAATGGACAATTTGTTTATGATGATTTTCCGATTACGTGCTGGTTCCCGTCGGCAATTCCTGCGCAGCGGTACTCTTGGTTGCGTTGGGGGGGGGGGGGGGGCTTACTTCGCCCTGTCAGTTCAAAATTCACGCTTGCAGGCAGAAGCAGACCCTCTGCGGACGAGAAGCTCTTCACAAGAAACAAATATGCGCGCCAGTTTCGTCACGCTAGCAACCGTCGCCATGCTGCTCACAGGATTTAACGCTCTTCCTTCCAGTGCAGCTGCCGAAATGAATACTGCCGCGGTGGAGTCCGTTGCCAACGCTACGCTGCATAATGTCGGCGGGAGGACCAAGAAATCTGAAACTGATGACCCGAGAGATGCTACCGGCCTCGCTTTTACCGACGAAGATGCCGACTCGAACGACGAGTTGTCTCCATCTACCAAAGGCGCCGAGGATGAAGAGAGGGCTCTTTTCAAACCTTCTGCATCGACGGAGTCTCTGTGGGTGAAGGTATTCTACAAAATATTCCCGCATGTCAAGCGTCCAGCACCCGAAATCAAACACAAACCGCTGCGTCCCCCTCGTTTTATAGATGCGGGCGACGGTATGGATATTTGTCGACCAAACACTGAATTGGCACCGAGAAGAGAAACCCCACCAACCTTCACGTTAGTACACACCCAACACTAATATACGCCCATTGCTGCACTATTCTATCACTCGATTCGTACGACGGTTTGTGATCGTCGATAGCAAGTGAAGTGCCAAGTTTATCGATACCGGTCAAAGACATGACGTGTTAGACAAGCGAAGTACGTGTCACCATCAGGGATTGATAGTAATGGGATTTTCTTCCTAAACTACTATAGTAGAATGGATGAGCCTAGATCAATTCTACTATTCTAATATTAGCCAAGTCGAGCGAAGCAGAATACTATATTAATAGTACTATAGTAATCTAGATTACTATTGTAGCCATGTCGACCACCGGATGTCCTCCATGTCGACCACCGGATGTCCTCCATGTCGACCACCGGATATCCTCGATGATGATCATCACGCGCTGTTGCTCTCTAGCTCCATGTGACGGATCTCCTTCTTGTTGTGCTTCAACATCACCTGCATCTCAGCGCGCAGGTTATCCGTCCTCGTACGAAGGCTGTTCATCACGACCCCCCCCCCCCCCCCCCCGTCGAGAAAACACGCTCTTGAGAAGCGTTTGACGGAGCTCTCCTCAACCAGACCCGCGCAAGGGCGGCGATGGAACGAAATCGCCCACTGGCGGACTCACGGAACCAGCACAGGATGTTTACATGTTCGCAGACAGCTTCCACGCGCCAGCAGACAACTCCATTGCGCCGAACCAGCATGAGAGGCGTAAAGTCGTCCTTGGACTTGTTCTCGTCTACCGAGTAACGGCACGCCACCGACACCCAGTCCACCGTGTACTCCAGCCACTCGTCCACCACTTTGTCCGCTTGAGCATGCTGGATCGTCTTCGAAGTGGTGGTGGGCTTGGCTACCGCGATCGGAGCTCCGCAAATGACCTTGTCGTCGTCCACGGATGGAACAAGATCGAAGTTGGGCGAGCTGACATCGGCAGCTTCTTCGTCACCAACACACGAGCCTGCATTGAGCTTGCAGTAGACTTCACGATGCGCATCATAGAGAAGCTTGTTTCCCGCGGCGATGGTCTGTTCAAGCCGCTCGTCGTCTGCATCTCCGCCCCTCTCCTTGGTAGCTTGTTTGCCGTTTGCAGCTACGCCACTCTTGGTCGAGCTTGGTCGAGCGAGCGAGTCGGAAGGAGACTGTTGACTTGTCGAGCTGCTGGAAGATTGCAGAATGAGCCCAAAACAGAACGCTGCGATTTGTAGCCTCCAATCGCTCACTACAGAGAGCTAGTAGACCGGTCCCGTGCGACGAACCGCGTCCGCAGGACGCGTGCGCCTCCGAGCAGCGAATCCGCTTCCTCCATGGAACCGAGCAAGCTCCAACCTGTGTATATCGTCCCCCTGTGTTAGCCAAAATGCTACTAGTAATCAGATAGTACTAATATTAGCCGGAAAAAATCTAATATCTACTATAGTAGAATTAAATGAGCTGGGAAAAATTATAATATTACTATAGTAAAATAATATTATTTTACCGGTAATATTAAAAAAAAATCTACTACGGTACTATCTACTATCAATCCCTGGTCACCATGCACGTAGGTGATGATTCGTTGCGGGGAACCCAAACGCAGCGTGGACACTCTCGTTGCTTGAAGGTGTTATAATTGCAGTCATAATAACGGACTGCAAACTCGATGCGAGGGAGCCAAAGTGAGCGGGCTGTTGCCCCTCGCCTGGCACCAGATGCGGTGGTGCCGCCATATGACAGCAACTTGTGCTTGTAGCCACGTAGCCTACGTTTCTAAACCCACAGAAACCCTCAAATACCGATAAATCTCTAATTTAGATCTGATACAAAATACAATGCCAGTCCTTTAGAAACCTTTCTATCTGTGTACACCTTGTGTGGCTGGGCACTTCGCGCGGTCCCTCAGTCCTCCCATTTCATCATTTCTGCGCGAGCAGCTACGCACGAACCCTCGGAATCCCCCACTCAACTCATACAATGGCCGAGACGACCACCGAGACGCCCGTGAAGGAGTTCACGCTGGAGGAAGTGGCCCCGCACAACACGGCGGAGGACTGCTGGATGGTCATCCGCGACGAGGGCATCCGCAAGGTGTACGACGTGACCGCGTTCCTGGACGACCACCCGGGCGGCCCGGAGATCATGGTGGACGTGGCCGGCCAGGACGCCACCGACGAGTTCGAGGACATCGGCCACTCGAACGACGCGCGCGCGCAGCTCAAGCAGTACGAGATCGGCAAGGTCAAGGGCGACGTCAAGCAGGAGGCGCCCGCCAAGGCCGCGGCCGGCGGCGCCAAGACCTCGGCCAGCGGCCGACAGGACATCAGCGGACAGAACGGCCCGCTGTACGCCGTGCTGGCGGCCGTGGTGGCCGCCGCCGCGCTCTACTTCAAGTACCAGTAAAGCGGCGGGGCTGGCTGTCGGAACAGACGGGCGATTGAGTGAGTGAGGGGAGTGGCTGGCTGACAGAGCGCCGGGTTGTCGCCGAATGTTTTGCAGCCGGGATATACTAAATATGACAAACTTTTTGGCTTTGCACTGCGGGGGAACGAGCAGTTTTGGTTGGGGGTGGACGCAAGTACGTGGCACGCGGACTGTGTGGTCATTGTGCGATTGGCAAAGGTAGCCATGTGTCAAAGTGTGACGGTTGGGAGACAGACTCCAACCCTGCAACAATGTATCCTAATACATGCACGGAGGGCGTTGCTTGAGGGTCTATTGGCACGCAGTTAGTTATATTGTCCGCCACGTCATTCCTTCTCTAGCTCGCTACCTAAGACTGCGCACCGGGACTCGACGCACTCTTTGCAGCGTACAGCTTGTTCCACTGCGATTGCGCGTCTCGCTTGTTCTCTTTCTTGATAGCATCTGCAACGAGCAACGGGTTAGATCGAGCATGATCACATCACTGACCGCAATTGCAATGGACGTACAGGACTGGGCGTCGATCCGTAGTCCCTCGGCACGGCGCTTCATCTTTTCCGAGCTGACTGAGATCTCTTGCATGGCCAGCTTGATGCCCTGCAGCTTCTTAACATAGAACGGCAGCTTCTCCAGCACCACGGCCGCGTCCTCTAGCTGCTTGTTGGACTTGATTCCAGCATTCTGCTCCGTCAACAACTTCAGCAGGCGCTGCAGTCGCCAAAACACAGCGAAAACAACGTTAGCAACTCGCAATCCATAGACACCACCATACTTCTCCCCAGTCTTACCAGTTGACTCTCCTTCAACTCGGCTATCCGATGGATCGTTGCGTCCAGCGAAGGCTGCACTGTATCGACGAAGGCATTGCTCATGACTTCGATGCCGTTGACATTCCCGTCCACCTGCCACAACTCCTGTTGTTGCTCCTCCACCTTCTTAGCAATCACTTCCGTAGTCTTCTTGGCCTCTGACTCTTTTGTCTTATCTGCTGCTTCCTGCTCCTGTTCCTGCTTCTCGTCCTCTTCTTCTTCTCCCGTCACCTGCTTCTCCACCTGCGGCGCCTTCTCCTCCAGCTTCAGCTGCAATTCCTCCTCGCCATCCTCCTCGTCGCTCTCCTCGTCCTCCTCGCCCCCTGCTCTTGCAGGCGGTGCTACGACTGTGGGCACCGCGAAGCGCGGCGCTGCTGGGGACGCCTGCGAGCCGAAGCCGTTGAACTGGAAACTCATTTCTGCAGCGGGAGGGCGAGTAATTAACGCGCAGAATTGGCAGTGGATTGTAAGGTGCGTTACGTACCTTCCTCATCCTCGTCGTCCTCTTCGCTGTCTTCGCCTGCAAGCACGCGGCCGCCGTAGATATCCGCCATGCTCTTCACTTGCTGCTGGGAACAGTAATGACTCGACCGACAAAATTGAAAATGAAGCTTTTCGACGAATCATACTACGTTATTCGAGGTTATTGACCAATCCTGTCGTGGTGCATTGACCGGGATGGCAACTTCATTTTCCAGCTACAGCTCTGCCTGCCTCAGTCGAAGGACCTCGCAAATTAGTCGCGGGCATCCGAATTCTATACAGCTCAGCGACGCAGACGCGTCTCCGAAATAACACGCAGCGAGTTACGCGCGCGATCCATCCACCGCTCTACATCAACAAGCATCAGCATTTAACCCGCGTTCTCGCAAACGTTTCTCTCTACCCAACGCACCTGCTTCCTCGGCCACTTGACGCAGCGTCTGCGCCTCCTCCTCGCTCTGGATCTGCAGTCGTCGCAGCTCCTCCATTTGCTCACTGCACCACCCACAAAACCAACAGGTACCTCGTCTCGTCAGACCCAGCTTCACCTCCTCCTCCACCCTACCGGCATGTAAACGCACGTCTCCGTCTTGTCGAGACCCGGCAGGTCGTCGATGAGTGCGTCGGTCTCCTGCACCATCTTCAGCACGTCGTTCGCCAGCGTCGTAATCTGCCGCATAACGCCACCCAATTAGCCCAATTAGCCCCGCAATTGCCCGTCAATCCGTCGCGTCTAGGGCCGCACCGCGTCCTTGGTCTCCTGCTTCTTGGCGTCGTCTCCAGTGGCGGCCGGCAGCAGGCGCAGCGCGTTGAACATGCTCAGCGCCATCTTGTCCACGCTCTCCTGCAGCAGCGACACCTTGTCCAGCGTGATCACGCCCGAGTCGGCCGCGTCGGCGTCCGCCATGCTCACGTCCTCGCTCTCGCCGAGCTGCATCGCCGCCAGCTCGTCCTTGACGCCGTCGGTCTCCATGACTTTGTGTTTTTTAACGCAAGGTGTAGCCAGTCTTGAAAGGGGTTTTACAGTGAATTACCCACCCTTAAAAAGGGTTTTATGGGGAGAAACCCAATCTGAGAAAGAGGCCAGCCACCCAAAAAAACGATGAATGAGTCCCAAAAAGCGCCCACCAATCTGCATGTACCGGTATACAAAACCGCGCGATCATTGCAATACATCCGCATTGGGTGGCCAATTTGTGAAGCAACAAGAAGAAGTTGTATTTCCCAAATACATGTACGGCTGGGAGGATTTTACAACTCCAAAATACTTAAACGCAAAAATACTGCACATCTGCAAAACACAATGGCACTACATGTACCAGGATAATGCTGATTAATTTGCAAACTCTATAGTCAGCTGAGTTTCCTGTAGACATTTACTCGGCTTCATAACGAGCTCAGCTGGGCTCTATGGCTTCTGCAATAGAAACCCCAACTTCTCCAACCGTGTCCTGTCGCGCGAAATCCGAGTAGAGTAACTGCCTTTGCTACGGATCCTGCTGACGACATTTCCGAGTCTCAGGCCCCAAGACACTTTCAACCAGTTGTCATCCGACGGTACCACAAAAGACATCGGCACTCGGCAGTGGCCCTTCAGTCGCTGAAAAGTCTCCAGCGCTGGCATGATGCGCTCGCTCCACTCATACTCTAAGACATCCCATACAAAACTCAACTCGTCCAACCGTGACATATCTCGCGAAACCTGAGAGGTGTAAATGCCTTTGCTACGGATCCCGCTGACGAGATTTCCGAGTCTCAGACCCCACGATTCTATCGGCCAGTTGTCATCCGACGGTACCACAAATAATTTCGGCACTCGGCAATGACCCTCCAGTCGGTGAAAAGTCTCCAGCGCTGGCATGATGCGCTCGCTCCACTCATGCTCAAAGAAATCCCACACAAAACCCAGCTCCTCCAATCGTGTCTTGTCTCGCGAAGTCTGAGTGGAATAATAGCCTCTGCATCGGATCCCCGCGACAACACTTCCGAGTTTCAGACCCCACGATTCTATCGGCCAGTTCTCATCCGACGGTACCTCGAAAGAATACGGCACTCGGCAATGACCCTTCAGTCGATGAAAAGTCTCCAGCGCTGGCATGATGCGCTCGCTCCATTCATACTCGAGAAAATCCCAAACAAAACCCAATTCCTCTAATCGTGTCTTGTCTCGTGAAACCTGAGTGGAATAAGTGGGTCCGCTACGGATTCTTGCGACGACCATTCCGATCCTCATACCCCACGATTCTATCGGCCAGTTCTCATCCGACGGTACCATAAAATTACTCGGTACTCGGCAATGGCCCTTCAGTCGATGAAAAGTCTCCAGTGCTGGCAGGAAACGCCCGCTCCACTCCATGTCAGAATGATCCCACACAGGATTCTCCCACACAAAATCCAACTTGTCCAACTCCCGCTTATGCTGAATTCCACCAATACTCCCACCCCGGATCAGCCTAACAGTATTCCCCAAATCCATTTTCCAAGCTGCTTTTGGCCATGGGGGGTGCGACGGAACCGTGAATTCACTGCTCACATCACAGTGGTCGAATTCTCGCCGAAAGACCCTCAGTGCCGGCATCACTTTCTCCCGCCAGTCGCGATCGTATAACGTCGAGTCGTAGCAAAACTGAATCCGATCCAGCTCGTCCTTATCCGCTTCCACCTGCTTGGCGAAGTTTCCATGGCTGCGTATATTCAAGGCCTTTTGGCCCAAATATTGTCCCCACAAGTGTTCAGGCCATTCGGCGCTCCCCATTGGAATACGAAACGCTGCAGGAACGTCCGTGTGTCCATTCAGCTCGTAGAACCTCCGCAGAGCTGGCAGGATGAAGCGGTCCCACCTGTATTGGGAATTATCCCAGGCGAACGGCATCTCGTCCAGCTCCTTCCGCTGCGTCGGGTCGATCCTGTGGTCTCCCTCCCTCCACTGCTTCCGCAGCCACGCGGCATGTTTGCCCAGCGGATACCCCCACGCTGCTCTCGGCCACGCCTCGTCGCCTTGAGGGACCACAAACATGACCGGTACCAGCAGGTGCTTATTTAGCTCGAGGAACGTCAGGAGCGATGGCTTCACCGCCTTTTGCCACGCCATCGGATCGTACACCGCCTTTCGCCACGCCTTCGGATGGTTCAAAGCGAGAGTCTTCCACGGCCTGTTACGACCTCTTTTGTCCGAGGAGAAGAGGCGAGGCACCTCGTAGCTGCGTAGGAAAGGCGACTCCCTTAAAGTCAATCGAGTAGCTCCATGCGCCACGGCACCCGCAGCGCGGACAACCCCCGCACGGAGCAGACGACTCCGCAGCATCGATCAATGTGCTCGAGTGATCAGCGAGCCCGGATTTTCGTCCAATCACGGGTACTGACTGGTACATGTACCCAGTCCCATTTTCACGAAGCTGACCGTGAAATATGGGCAAAACCAAGGCATTTTAGCCAGGAACTCGGGAACTCGACGAGTTCGAATTCCACCTTGGTCACTCTAATGAGGCAACAAGTTGTCGCCGATAACTCCCGCAAGCACCAATAGGGACACCACGTCCAGTTTTCAATTTGCGCTCGGGCTCCAACTACAATTCTCCTCGTCCACGCCGATACTCATGCGTTTTCTCACCCAATTCTTGTTGTTCGCCTTGCTGCTCGGCAACTCCGTTTCGGTTATGCACGGCACGGTGACGTTCTACGCTGACGTCAATTTTGAAGGCTTTGACGTCGACTGGGACATCTCACATACACAGCGGTGCTACAACCTGGCCTGCTGGAACAACCAAGCCTCGTCGGTCAAGTGGAATAGCCTGCCGATGACCGGCAGCTTCAGCGGAAAGGCACGCATCGCCTTCTTCACGCGCCAAAACTGCACTGGGGACAGTCGAGACTGGCCCACCGACGCACTTGTCAACGGCACCGAAGGCAACTACCCGAGCGACTTCACTCTTGACGGAATCAATGACGCGGTGATGTCTTTCATCATTTGGCAGGACAGCAAAAAGATTTCGGATGACATCTTCTTCCCCGTTTGCTTAAGTAACTAAACACGAGAAGTTGTTGCCCTATTATTCATAGAAAAAATACGCGATGTCGGCTCCCTATTCGGTCGGTCTCTGTCTGCAGGGTGCTGCCCCACGGTTTGGCACGCTCAGCCATTGATCGTACCAATAGCGACGGGCGTAATGGCAAACGTGAGGACCAGGAAAGTGCTCGCGAACGGCACCGAGCTCACAATAGGCTCCGTGAACTCGGTGATCGCTGCGCCAGGGAACCCCCACACGCGCTGGCCGTAGCGACTGCCAATGACTTGTAACCAACACGTGGGTCGTCAGACCCAGCAGGAATCCAAAGAGCCCCGCGATAGCGAAGATGAAGTCCAGCCGCTTGAACACGATGGCGAACAGAATGGGCGGCACAGCAACGGACAGTCGGCACATGCTGCGGGTGATACCCTCGCCAAAGCGCTCCGTGAGATGCGACGGGAACGACATGAACATGTTGTCGCATGTTGTCGCCCACTGTGACGCCAACCATCGGGTACACCGACACGACGTTCACGACCGGGAAGAAGCTGCACGATGACACCCAGCGGGTTGACGTGGCCGCACTCCTCCCGCCCGTTGCCGCAGCCCGTGTACGAGCTCCACATCAGCGTCGCCAGCGGTCGAAGGAAAGTGAGCCTGCACGTGTCAAACTTCATCAATGCGGTAATGCTCTAACATTATTTACTCTGCATCTATGGTGGGTCATCACTACCTAAAAATGTTCATCATTTTTGAATAGCCACGCCGCTCCTTCAGCCATCCCCAAGTACAGTACCAATGCATTGTACCAGCCCCCCGGATTTCGCTTCAATCAGATAGCGAAGATGAAGTCCAGCCGCTTGAATACGGTGGCGAACAGAATGGGCGGCACAGCAACGGACAGTCGGCACATGCTGCGGGTGATACCCTCGCCAAAGCGCTCCGTGAGATGCGACGGGAACGACATGAACATGTTGTCGCATATTGTCGCCCACTGTGACGCCAACCATCGGGTACACCGACACGACGTTCACGACCGGGGAGAAGCTGCACGATGACACCCAGCGGGTTGACGTGGCCGCACTCCTCCCGCCCGTTGCCGCAGCCCGTGTACGAGCTCCACATCAGCGTCGCCAGCGGTCGAAGGAAAGTGAGCCTGCACGTGTCAAACTTCATCAATGCGGTAATGCTCTAACGTTATTTACTCTGCATCTATGGTGGGTCATCACTACCTAAAAATGTTCATCATTTTTGAATAGCCACGCCGCTCCTTCAGCCATCCCCAAGTACAGTACCAATTCATTGTACCAGCGCCCCGGATTTCGCTTCAATCAAAGTTCTTAAGCTATCCCAGCCTACACAAAGCTCTCGTCGTGAGGAGCTGGCCTCTTTATCAAGCAGCAGTTTAGTCCACTGATGGCAATCCTCCACACCGGGATAATTCCCAACATTAATCCAAGCCTTCCATTGCTCCATTCTCCACCCTGTCTATAACGTTACAAGGAATTCCACCTTCGTCCCTCTAATGAGGCAACAAGTTGTCGCCGATAACTCCCGCAAGCACCAATAGGGACACCACGTCCAGTTTTCAATTTGCGCTCGGGCTCCAACTACAATTCTCCTCGTCCACGCCGATACTCATGCGTTTTCTCACCCAATTCTTGTTGTTCGCCTTGCTGCTCGGCAACTCCGTTTCGGTTATGCACGGCACGGTGACGTTCTACGCTGACGTCAATTTTGAAGGCTTTGACGTCGACTGGGACATCTCACATACGCAGCGGTGCTACAACCTGGCCTGCTGGAACAACCAAGCCTCGTCGGTCAAGTGGAATAGCCTGCCGATGACCGGCAGCTTCAGCGGAAAGGCACGCATCGCCTTCTTCACGCGCCAAAACTGCACTGGGGACAGTCGAGACTGGCCCACCGACGCACTTGTCAACGGCACCGAAGGCAACTACCCGAGCGACTTCACTCTTGACGGAATCAATGACGCGGTGATGTCTTTCATCATTTGGCAGGACAGCAAAAAGATTTCGGATGGCATCTTCTTCCCCGTTTGCTTAAGTAACTAAACACGAGAAGTTGTTGCCCTATTATTCATAGAAAAAATACGCGATGTCGGCTCCCTATTCGGTCGGTCTCTGTCTGCAGGGTGCTGCCCCACGGTTTGGCACGCTCAGCCATTGATCGTACCAATAGCGACGGGCGTAATGGCAAACGTGAGGACCAGGAAAGTGCTCGCGAACGGCACCGAGCTCACAATAGGCTCCGTGATCTCGGTGATCGCTGCGCCAGGGAACCCCCACACGCGCTGGCCGTAGCGACTGCCAATGACTTGTAACCAGTACGGGGTCGTCAGACCCAGCAGGAATCCAAAGAGCCCCGCGATAGCGAAGATGAAGTCCAGCCGCTTGAACACGATGGCGAACAGAATGGGCGAACAGAATGGGCGGCACAGCAACGGACAGTCGGCACATGCTGCGGGTGATACCCTCGCCAAAGCGCTCCGTGAGATGCGACGGGAACGACATGAACATGTTGTCGCATGTTGTCGCCCACTGTGACGCCAACCATCGGGTACACCGACACGACGTTCACGACCGGGGAGAAGCTGCACGATGACACCCAGCGGGTTGACGTGGCCGCACTCCTCCCGCCCGTTGCCGCAGCCCGTGTACGAGCTCCACATCAGCGTCGCCAGCGGTCGAAGGAAAGTGAGCCTGCACGTGTCAAACTTCATCAATGCGGTAATGCTCTAACGTTATTTACTCTGCATCTATGGTGGGTCATCACTACCTAAAAATGTTCATCATTTTTGAATAGCCACGCCGCTCCTTCAGCCATCCCCAAGTACAGTACCAATTCATTGTACCAGCGCCCCGGATTTCGCTTCAATCAAAGTTCTTAAGCTATCCCAGCCTACACAAAGCTCTCGTCGTGAGGAGCTGGCCTCTTTATCAAGCAGCAGTTTAGTCCACTGATGGCAATCCTCCACACCGGGATAATTCCCAACATTAATCCAAGCCTTCCATTGCTCCATTCTCCACCCTGTCTATAACGTTACAAGGAATTCCACCTTCGTCCCTCTAATGAGGCAACAAGTTGTCGCCGATAACTCCCGCAAGCACCAATAGGGACTCCACGTCCAGTTTTCAATTTGCGCTCGGGCTCCAACTACAATTCTCCTCGTCCACGCCGATACTCATGCATTTTCTCACCCAATTCTTGTTGTTCGCCTTGCTGCTCGGCAACTCCGTTTCGGTTATGCACGGCACGGTGACGTTCTACGCTGACGTCAATTTTGAAGGCTTTGACGTCGACTGGGACATCTCACATACGCAGCGGTGCTACAACCTGGTCTGCTGGAACAACCAAGCCTCGTCGGTCAAGTGGAATAGCCTGCCGATGACCGGCAGCTTCAGCGGAAAGGCACGCATCGCCTTCTTCACGCGCCAAAACTGCGCTGGGGACAGTCGAGACTGGCCCACTGACGCACTTGTCAACGGCACCGAAGGCAACTACCCGAGCGACTTCACTCTTGACGGAATCAATGACGCGGTGATGTCTTTCATCATTTGGCAGGACAGCAAAAAGATTTCGGATGGCATCTTCTTCCCCGTTTGCTTAAGTAACTAAACACGAGAAGTTGTTGCCCTATTATTCATAGAAAAAATACGCGATGTCGGCTCCCTATTCGGTCGGTCTCTGTCTGCAGGGTGCTGCCCCACGGTTTGGCACGCTCAGCCATTGATCGTACCAATAGCGACGGGCGTAATGGCAAACGTGAGGACCAGGAAAGTGCTCGCGAACGGCACCGAGCTCACAATAGGCTCCGTGAACTCGGTGATCGCTGCGCCAGGGAACCCCCACACGCGCTGGCCGTAGCGACTGCCAATGACTTGTAACCAACACGTGGGTCGTCAGACCCAGCAGGAATCCAAAGAGCCCCGCGATAGCGAAGATGAAGTCCAGCCGCTTGAACACGATGGCGAACAGAATGGGCGGCACAGCAACGGACAGTCGGCACATGCTGCGGGTGATACCCTCGCCAAAGCGCTCCGTGAGATGCGACGGGAACGACATGAACATGTTGTCGCATATTGTCGCCCACTGTGACGCCAACCATCGGGTACACCGACACGACGTTCACGACCGGGAAGAAGCTGCACGATGACACCCAGCGGGTTGACGTGGCCGCACTCCTCCCGCCCGTTGCCGCAGCCCGTGTACGAGCTCCACATCAGCGTCGCCAGCGGTCGAAGGAAAGTGAGCCTGCACGTGTCAAACTTCATCAATGCGGTAATGCTCTAACGTTATTTACTCTGCATCTATGGTGGGTCATCACTACCTAAAAATGTTCATCATTTTTGAATAGCCACGCCGCTCCTTCAGCCATCCCCAAGTACAGTACCAATTCATTGTACCAGCGCCCCGGATTTCGCTTCAATCAAAGTTCTTAAGCTATCCCAGCCTACACAAAGCTCTCGTCGTGAGGAGCTGGCCTCTTTATCAAGCAGCAGTTTAGTCCACTGATGGCAATCCTCCACACCGGGATAATTCCCAACATTAATCCAAGCCTTCCATTGCTCCATTCTCCACCCTGTCTATAACGTTACAAGGAATTCCACCTTCGTCCCTCTAATGAGGCAACAAGTTGTCGCCGATAACTCCCGCAAGCACCAATAGGGACACCACGTCCAGTTTTCAATTTGCGCTCGGGCTCCAACTACAATTCTCCTCGTCCACGCCGATACTCATGCCTTTTCTCACCCAATTCTTGTTGTTCGCCTTGCTGCTCGGCAACTCCGTTTCGGTTATGCACGGCACGGTGACGTTCTACGCTGACGTCAGTTTTGAGAGCTTTGACGTCGACTGGGACATGTGAGGGGTTCCGAATCTTTAACCCTGTCGTGAAGACACATCTTGATGACTGTGCCAAATTCTGTAAAACGCTGTCTAACGAGGTCATTTCCAACCAAGGCCATCTGCATAGAAAGACTAATATTTTGTACAGAGTCATACTAAGTGCCCATTTTCGGTAGTGAGCGGTTGCGAGGAGCGTAGCCAAAGCAAACCCGCGCGGGGTGCCCGCGAAGCATGACCGCGCGGTATTTGCGTAGGCAGGCCCAGCGACGAGCAATCCAGCGAACGGACCCGTTACCCTGTCCAGTAGTTAGTTTTTCTTGTGCGGGGGTCTGGGGGGGGGGGGGGGCAACCCCCCATACATTAACTATTCATTGACTGAGGACTCCTTGGATAGGCTTTTTATGCAAATGGCCCTGGTTGGAAATGGCCCTAGCTAGACAATTCCCATTTGCTGCATTTTGTGTGCTTCTTCTACGTACGTTTCCTTACGATCCGACTCTCGCTGTTTCATTTTACGGATGAATATACACCTTTGCCATCCCGATACGAGACAGCAAGGAAAGCAAAATGGAATCGTTTGCATGCAAATTGTTTGGGGCACAAAATATCATATTTAATTTGGGTGATTCCTACACAAATGAGATTAACCCCAGGGCAAACGAGATTCCGTGTTATTTTGCGTTATAACTACGCCCCATACTGCATGTCCTCCATCTTCAACGTGTCCGCGACGGCGCGCTTGCAGTGGATCGCCATCGACACCACCAAGTGCCGATTCATGCAGCCGATCAACGAGTTGGCAGCGTCCTCGAGTAAGTGCATCCTGGCCTCCGACATGCTTCGGTGCGAACCCTGCGAGAACATCCGCTATCGGTGCTCCGACAGGTACGCCTTCACTTTCGCCTTGAAGACACTGGAACACCCTGTTGTATCAATGTAATAAAGACAAAAAAGAAAGAGTTAGTGCAAAAGCATTGCTTTGCTTGGGTATTCCTCGCACTCACTACCTTCAATTGGGTTCAGCATCGGCGAGTATGGCCCGAGTCGAAGCAGCTCAACGTCACCGTGCTCGGCAATCACCTCCTCCAAACGCAGCGCGACTTGGTTATGGGCGGGGGCATTGTCGAGCACGATAACCACCTTTTTGCCCGCAAAGTACTCGCGGTACATGTCGGAGGCCTTCACCGTCGCGTAGATGCTCTTGACGAACTCGGCATTGACATCCATGGTGATGCTGCCTCGTTGCAGCTGGTGCAGCACGAGTCCGTCCTCCACGGAAACAGCACACTGCAACTGGAGGTTCTTACCTTTTGAAGGGGGCGTCTTCACAACAACCCTCTGACCAACTCGGGCTCGTTCTTGAGTCCGCATGCAGAACAGGTTAAAATTGCTTTCATCGTAGTACACGATGTAGTCGCCATTGGCTTAATGGCTGATGAGCTTTGCAGCGAACGTGTAGCGCTTGGCTTTATTCACGTCGTTGTTGCACGTCGATGGCTCCTTACGAATCTACAGTACAAAATACACCACAATGTTAAGATAAACACACACATAGTTTGTAGCAACTACTGTATACATTTAGTATACACAAACCTGCTTTAGCGTAACAAGTTTGCTAGCAAGTTTCGCACTAATGGTGGACGTGGAGACTTCTACCTCTAAGTCCTCCATGAGCTTGTCTCTCAACTGCAAGGTGCATTCCTCGTCCAAGTAGGCCTCCAGCGCCTCCAGCGCCTCCAGCATCGCGTGCGTGCACTTGACGCAGCTGGCGCGGGCACCGCCTCGTGGCGGCGGGCTCGGGTCTCCCTTCTTACATAGCCTATACGCCGCCGCGCGCGAGACGTTGTTGTATATCGCCACCGTGAGCCAGTCGTCGCCAGCCTCGAACGCGTCCAGCACGCGCTGGCGCCCTTCCTCGGTTGCAGTGCGCCGTGGCGACGTCGTCGAAGCGCGGACACTTGGTGACTGGGACATGCGGTCGGCGTGGTGCGCGGAAGATTGGGGAATGACGGATGGGGCTGCTTATCTCGGATGCCCCGGAGCTAATCTTACTTGCTCCATAGCCAGTGATATAAAATTCGTAATATATCTATCTTGGGTAAATTACCTGGTAATATTTCATCAATCTCGCATTGCTCTGGCACCATCTCGTATTGGACTGGCAAAGGTGTAGTCAAAACTCCTACCGTACTTAAGATTAGCACATACAAAAGCTTTGTCAAGCCCGGTCGGAGCATATCACAATTACCCTAGCCTTTACCGAAGTGTATTCATACAGTTTCGTAGTCCTATTAGTCGCCCCGTTTGATGATTGGTCGGAGCTTAGTGGATGGCATCACTGACGCTCCGGCTTCCTTTGACTGTATATAAACCGGGTATACATCTTGTTCTAAGTGGTAGCGGAGAAAATGTACCTAAAACTGATCTAAAAGTCCTAATGTAAATTACACGATTTGAAGAATCTGCTCTAAATTCGCTCTAAATTACCACCACATACAAATACATGTGAGGCCTCAGAGAGACCGCTTGCAACCGAAGCGAAGCGGAGGTCTGCGATGGTCGGCGCGTGGGCCGGAGTAGTTGCCCTGACAGGGAGTTATTTTTTTCTTCTAGACACCGCGCCTGGCCGAAGCCGAGGACTTAGCGTAAGGCACAAGGGGGTGGGGCAGGACGCGAAGCGTCGCCCCCCCCCCCCCCCCCGCAGCGTCGTCGCTAAGTCCATATGCGAGTGCCAACGCAGCTGGACTTCACTTTCCACCCAGCAGTGCTTCGGATCACGTTTATAAAGAGGACCTGAAGGCTAATCTGCTCTAAAACCTGATCTAAAGACCGATCTAAAAACCGATATATCTTACGGTATTATTAGGACTTTTAGATCAGTTTAGATGCATTTTTAGGTACGTATTATCCGGTACCTTCTAAGTATGCATCACTGACCATCCGATTTATTTGTTTATATGCCGTACACACCGAGTATGTATCTGGTTCTAAGTATGCATTACTGAAGTCCGTTATAGGAGTGTTGTAGAAGTGCATAGTCAGGGGAATCGTATACATATGTAATATTACGCTTGGTGGTAAACAATAGAACCACACACGTTGATATTTGATACTTAGCAACAGCTACGAGAACCGTTCATTTCCAGATTTTCAATGCCGCGAAAACGCGCGCCCCCACAAGCCCAGCCTGACGGGGAACGGTGCGACGCCGGTCGCGACAAGGGGCTGGTGCTCACAGTAATCAGGCCACCAAGTTGGCGTCGACGCTGGACATCCACGGTGTCTGGAGAGAACTGAAGGTGGCTGGGTGGACGTCCAAGCCACCGCGCGGTCTCGACAGTCGATACCGATATGTTTGTTCCAGCGACGGCAAAAATGGCCAGGATTACCTGCTTGGCGAGGAAGCTGTGTTGCAGTGCTTCGTACAACACTGTGGGTGACCTTTATACTCTACAGGCTTGTAATGCGCTTGACCTAACACATATATCATTTTCTGTGTATACAGGCAACCCCGTGGTCTTGCAAGAGAGCGACGAGAGGCAGCATGCGACTGGTCCTGCCTCTCCATCCAATGACGTGACAGAACTCGATCCCGGCTTGCACACGACGTCCAGTAAAGGTACCAGATCAGGTGGCGGAGCTGCTCGCGCGCGAGCGCAGCCCTCAGCATCTCGAGAGCACCACGACACAGCTGGTAGTGCACTGGGCGATTCTGGTACGACGACGTATTGCAGCTTTACACTAGCGTGGTGCTGATCTGTATCGAGTGCTTTTGATGTACATGCAGGAGACGGCACAAATAGCGACCACCTCGTCGGCGGTACGGTACGTTATCACAATTACGACGCCGCTGGTGTTCAGCAGCGTCTCCATGATCGAGTAGCTGCTGTTGGACACCAGCGGGCGGCACACGGAGATGCTCGTGGTGCGGCAATGTCTGGAGTGGGTCGAGATGATCGTGACGCTGGTGTTGGAGGTAGAACAAGCTCTACCGTTGCTGGAGAATCGCGTAGTGAAGGTGGCACTGCCGCACCCAGTGACAACGCTGGAATCGATCGTGATATACGTGGTGAAGAGCGTACTGAGAACAATGGTGGAGGCACGGATCGTCACGCTCGACCGGATAATGAGGCTCAAAGACCAAGCCGGCAGAACGTCCGTCGCGTTGATCAGCTTATTGCGACTCCGATAGCAGTGACCGGTGCAGCAACAAATACCACTCCCCACAATCGCACCCCATCCACACCAACGATGGAGCAGCTTTTGATGAAGAAGATGGCGGCGTTCTCTCCGTCAAAAGAATTGTGGATGAAAAACAAGATTTATAAGTGTGTAGGTACCGCCTATATCGCTGGCCGTGTATGTCGTCGTGTTAAGAAACCGAAGAATGGAGCTGTTCTCCAAGTAATGTGGCTTGATACCCAGTTTCAAAATGCTGTGGAACCACTAACGGTGGGGAACATACAACGAGGTATTGAGAACTATCAAGCCCTTGTGCGTATACCGAACAAACCAGCATGGCGTGATCTGACCGACACGGTAGTTGACGAGGAGCTGAATCTGGACTTGCCACTTGATGAACTAGAAATTGGGTCGGACGAAGAAGGCTACAAGAGGTACGACCCCGACGTGTTCTTGCCGGCGAGTCTTGCAGATGTTGAAGCAGTGAAGAGTATGAGCTTCGACCCTCATATGGAAATGGAAGCCCCCAGCGACCTGTACAAGCACACAGATGACAGCACTACGACACGCTTGCTACCAGAATACAATCATATGTTTGCCCACTCGGCTAGCTCGAGCTTTTCCGCCTACATTCCAGTTTACTTATGGAAGCAAGTTGTCCTGGAGACAAATCGATATGCCAAGGTCAAGGAGATTCGAATCACCAAGCAGTTCACTATGGATGAGCTTATGCTTTTTTCTTGGCATTATGTTCTACATGACCCTGACTGACAAAGGGGTATACTCGAACTATTGGGGGCCGCAGACGGAAGACGCAATCTTTGGTGGGACATCTACAAGTTTGGAAAACGTTATGAGGCTTCGGCGATTTAAATTGATTCGTCGCTGCTAAAGTTTTCGTGCTGGCCCTGGGTCTTCTGCGGCACGGGACCCAGCAGCCCGTATTCGACCCTTGCTGAATCTGCTCAAGTGTACCGGTGGTCGATATGTCGAAGTAGGCCGTGACCTTGCATTAGACGAGGCTAGCATTGCATGCAGGCCCCGGCATGGAAGGCATCTCATTGTGTACAATCCACATAAGCCTGGTGAAAGGTATCACTTTCGAATGTATGTGGTATGTTGCTCGACCACATGGATTGCTCTCAACTATCGTCTCCATTGCAACAATAGCGACATTGCTGATCGGTTGGTAAACGTGGTGAGTCCAGTGGAGATGCAGCAGCTGCGTGAGGAGCTGGAGGATGTCAAGCAAGTGCACAAGCATGTCCTAGAGGTGGTACGGCCATACTTCTATTCCCGGCGAATTATCAACATGAATATGGATAACTACTACACAAGTGCCCAACTCCTGCTGGATCTACGGCGTAAGGGTTTGTACGGGCGGGGAACAGTGCGGGGTGGAAGCAAACATTATCCTAAGCACACGATTTTGCAGAAGGAGGACCCTACCCGGGGATATTGTCAGCAGTCAGTGGCTGTTGAGCATAGCATGCTTGCGGCGTCATGGTGCGATGGAAGCATTGTGACAATGGCCACCAACGCTAATCCGTCTACCACCACCACAGTAAATCGACGAATTGGACCCTCAGTTCGAGTGTTCCCCGCTCCAACCTGTATTTTGCAATACAACCAACATTTGCAAAGACCAGATTCGAGCAAGATTTGCTCTTGCCGATGGTCATTCCTACAAACGGTGGCATAAAAAGTTGGCCTAGGCGCTCGTGGATATCGCGCGCTCTAACGCGTACTTGACTCGGCGAATGGTAATCGACACTTCAAGAGATCGAGATCCCCACATAACATTTTTGACGGAGCTAGTATCCGAGCAATTTTCTGTTAGATGGAAATATGCACCCAGTAACGGAAGGATGGCGTTTGGGAGCAGCGTAGCAGATGAAATGATAGCTACCCCCCTCCCCGCGCAGAGGGTACTCAATGACAAGTGTGCACACCAAGCAAACGGATTGTGCTGTTATGTCCTCAAAGCAAATGCTCAAGAACAAAGGCAGAAGGAAGCGAGAGTGTCTTGTATGTCGCTACGAAGGAAGGTACTCGACTGAGGTAACTGATTACTGCCTTACTCACACATTGTGCCTCTGCAGAGTTGTACATGATGCCGTCGACACTCCATTCGCGTGCCCACAGAGCACTTGGACATGTTGGGATAAGTTTCACCACTTCTACCTCCCAAATGGCCTCTTCAGCGACAAAGGGAGGAGAAACGTCGGTCTTCAGCGTTAGCCAAGCTTAAGGCACAGCACCAGTCGGATTCCAACTCTGGTACCCGACCTCCACCTGATTGTACACTGAGTCAACAAGGCCCACCGTCTTCGAGCAAGCAACGTCCGCCAAGCTAGCAAAGCGCGTCACGCCAAGAAAGTCAGAGACCCGTGAACCAACAGAATACCTTGTGCGGCAGATTTTTAGAATAAAGATAGGATAGATTTGGTAGAAGCTAACTTCAGTGCATTTGTTGTTGCAGTTGCACTTCGCTGTCTACAAGGCTGAGCCCCAACAGCAAGGAACACGTCTACGCGTGCTGGTGCGTGCCTCAAGCGGCTGCAGTTGAAATAAGACGACTGGTGCAATCTGATTGGCGGATGCTTTAGTATCGGGTGTATATGATTGGACGAGACGGTTGAAGCTGGGATCACATATGGTGATTAGCGTGTATAATCACGTGCATCCCATTACCGTCTCATTATATCCTGTCCGTCTCAACCTTACCGTCCCATTATTTCAATTCCGTCTCATTATATCATCTAAAGCATCAATCAGAGCAACGCTGTCCGTCCGTAACGGAGCGATCACCTGAATTCCGATTGGCCGAAATTCGCAATCTACGACCTTCATTGGGCAAAAATACTGCTGCCGAGCGCAGCGAAGGCGGCCTTCATTGGCCAAAAAGCTGCCGAGCGCAGCGAAGGCGGCCATCGCCGCCGAACGCGGCCCCATCGGTCGATATAGCGGGACCGCAGGGCCCGCCCTTCCTCGGACTCACCAACATAGCACCGCGAGTAGTGCAGCGAGCCGACGAGGCGAGCGGAACGGGGAGCGCCACTGCCGTAGCGTATCCTAGGCAACCTGCACCTAATAGCGAAGCGAGCGTAGTAAGCTGAGCGGCTCCAATTAGTAAAATCTACCGCCGCGAAGCGGCGGCGCTTGGCTAGTCTAAAGCATCAATCAGAGCAACGTGCTGTCCGTCAGTAACAAAAATATCACCTGAAATATGATTGGTCGAAATTCGCAATCTACGACCTTCATTGGGCACAAATACTGCTGCCGAGCGCAGCGAAGGCGGCCCCATCGGTCGATATAGCGGGACCGCAGGGCCTGCCCTTCCTCGGGCTCACCATCATAGTACCGCGAGTAGTGCAGCGAGCCGACGAGGCGAGCGGAACGGGTAGCGCCACTGCCGTAGCGGAGCGTAGGCAGCCTGTACTTATTAGCGAAGCGAGCGTAGTGAGCTGAGAGGCTCCAACTATTAAAAACTACCGCCGCGTAGCGGCGGCGCTTGGCTAGTGGCTGTCTCAACCTTACCATCCCATTAGCTCCTTTCCGTTTCGTTATATCATGTACGTCTCAACCTTACTGTCCCATTATTTCCTTTCCGTCTCATTATATCATGTCCGTCTCAACCTTACCGTCCCATCATTTCCTTTCCGTCTCATAGGCAAATACAAGTGTAGACTAAAGCAACCATAAACATCTCAATCAAATTAATTCCGATTTACTTTCTTCACATCGACTCCTAGGCGACGTTTGCACTCACAAGATTTGTCTTGCCACGCTCCGTGTATATGCCTTGATTCAAGTATAGATGCATGTATTTCAGGTTCCATGTATGTGTCTTGATTAAAGTATAGCTGTACCTATTTCAGGTTCCGTGCATGTGTCTTGATTAAAGTATAGCTGCACGTGTTTCAGGTTGCGTGTATGTGTCTTGGTTAAAGTATAGCTACACCTACTGCGCTCAGCATGTACGTCAGCAGCAGCGATATGAGCAGCACAATAACCAGTGTATTACCGCTTGAGCTCACGGACAAGTCTTGTACATGTAGATTGGGATCGGGGACGACTTCCAGATTCCGCGTCCATACGTAGTGTCCACGAGTTTCCATTTATCGCAAAAACTGCTTCGACAGGATGTGCGATGCCGTGGACAGTAGCAAGATGTAGATACGATCACACGTGCTCTCAGCATCAGGAAAAGCTGTTGCGGCACGGAAACTTTTGCCGTTTCGTCAAACAGGAAATCATTTAGGAAAACGATCGAGGCATCTTGGAAAGGTGTAGCCGACGATAGTGGTGTCTCGAGCACGTCTCCGTGACACAAAATCACTTTGTGTAGAAGTAGAAATTGGTTAGCACGTGATCGCAAGCAGAGACCACCTCTACGAACCAACTCCGGCCGTTTCTCGATACCCACATACTGGCGCGCATTCGTTTGGGTCGCAAACTGGGCGGCGACATTCCCCAAGCCACCACCAATATCTAGAAATATGTCGTCTTGATCCACATCCCCAATCATTATAATAACACTTGATACAGTACTATGCAACATCTCGCCTGTATTTTCATCGCGCTTGCCAGTTTGTTGACGGACGTCAGCGGCCGAAACCCCCCTGAAAATGTCACCAATGGCTTTATGATCTTGACTAGGCGCCAGAAGACGGAACTTCTGCACATTAGGCGAGGTGGCTGTCGATGCGGAGAAAAACACGGTGGAAATATTGCTAGGTGTAACGGGCCTAGTGAGTACCCGTCACTAGCTTACACGTAGCGGGGAGGAAGCGTCCAGTTCTCAGTAATACTGAGACCAAGTATTAAGTCCGAAGTAAAATCAACTCTGTTTTATTATTGGGACCAGGGCGGGGGCCCGTGGTTTAATGTGAACCACTCAAGTGCAGGTCAACAGCTGATTGGCTGGAATGGGGTCTGGCTCCCCCATTTTCAGCCAATCAGATGATGACATGTCAGCACACGCTAGCCGTGTCGCTCAGTTATGCAATATCTGTAAGAGATCTACCTACTTATGTAAATGGAGGGCCCATTACATCACCCTCCCCTCAAAGTTGCGCTTACGCAACGTAAGCACAAATAACACTGGAAAACAACTGAAGACAACCGCGGGACGACGAACGCGGTAGTCGGCGACTGACGCAGGATGGACGACGGACATAGCGCTCGGCAACGAGCGCGTGCACGGAGAGTAGCGCCTCGGTGAGTGTGGAGACCCGAGATGGCGATCAGCGCAACGCGACTCTTCGAAGCGACTCTTCGAAGTAACGGCTGACCCGAGGACAGGACCGTCGACTCGACTCGACGCACCAGCAGCATCAGCTTGGACATCTTCATCGCCGGTGAATGACGGCGGCGCGGTGCAGTGCGCAAGAGCGCTCAATTCCATCCTGGTGCACGTGGGTTCAATCCCCACGCGGGACACACGCTTCGTTCACGATGCGCGAGCGTCCTGAGCTTTTCCACGCGCGCTTCGACATCATCAAGCGTTGAACACTCGGCCACCGAGACACATATCCATTGCAGGACACATCGTGGACACTCCACGTGAAGACGCACTCAGGCGCTGAGTGCACGCTGGATCGAAGCTCGTCGGTGGTGGAGGTCTTGGGCGTCACGAACATCAGCATGAGCGCGTCGAGTGACACTTGTGGCGACACAAGCGAGGGCGGATGCCGGAGCTTGAGGTCGGGGCTCAGCTCGGAGTCGGAAGGCACGCTTGGTATTGAAGCTTGGCACCACAGTCAAGGTCGTCATCGAGGTGGCTCGAAGTCAAGCCAGCTCAGTGGTCAAGCACTGAGTCGTCAAGCCGAAGGTCACCGGATCGAGTCCGGGGGTCGTCATCAGTTGTTGGTCATAATCATCGCGGCGAACCTCACCGCGCGCTTGCGTCGGGGGTTCCCGTTCACTGTCGCTGCCGTTCGCGATCTCATCCTCGTATTCGCGAACAACGTCCGGGACGTCCCGGAGAAGAGTCGTGCGTGGCTCCCACGTATCGTCGTCTGGTGGAAAGCCAAGCAACCGTACTCGGTACCGCCGCGGGGCAGGAATCCCGCGCGAAGCCTGATCACTCGTACGGAAACGGGTACGAGACGTAGCACGAGGAGGGTCCTCGTGTGCCACGATGTGATCCACGATCCAACGTGTATCGCCAGCCGAGTCAACAATCGGCGGGGGAGGTTCGCGTCGGTAGCTCGTACGCTTGGGTTGCCCAAGACGACTTGGAGATCGATTCGAATCGTGCAGTGGGCGCTCAGACGAAGGCTGAGGCGGCGACGACTCAGGTTGCGCAGGCTCGGGCGGAGCTGGTGGCGACGCGGACTGCGCGTCGTGAGGGGCGTTCGCTCTGCGCTCCGGTGCCGAAGGAGACGTCGTCGACGGGATAGTTGCAGGATGGTACTTCTTGAGTCGCCCGTGTCGTGTAGGAACACGCTGAAAATCTCGCTACCGTAAGGTACGAGTCCCACCAACAACACACGTCTCCCTAATTAGGTCAACGAAAGTTGGAATCAAACCTGAGGTCCAGGAACGATCCCTTACACCGGGTTGGATATAAGCCTCTGTGTACCAAGGTTGTCTTCGGTCAACCCAAAACCTGCACTAACTAGCCACGAACGAGGGCTAGAATGCAATATAGCGCTTTCGCGCAACCCTTTTGCAGTCCCTCAGATGAAAGGGTACCGGCGGATTAGGCCTAATACAAAGGGGACCGAGGTAATCCTCGGTCGGTAGTAAAATATACTCTAGGGGACTAATACACCCCACACACACACAGAACGATACTCTAAGTACCGCTCTAGCCTCTCGGCCACGCCAACTCTTGGCTTGACCTCGGCGGACTATTAATTAAGTAATCTCTAGTCCGTCAACGGCCATACCACTAAGCCAGGCGTATCCAGGCACTACAGCAAGCTAGCTAACACTTACCGGAGTCGGACTTAACCTCTGAAGACTTGGGGGGAAGACTGCTGATTTATTACTGAGTATTCAGAGGCTCTGAGAGCCTCTGCAGATCATCCTATAGCTAATCCTAATCCTACATACAAATATCTAGTATAAAACGAATCTCGATGTGGCGACCTCTGTACACTCATCAATAATGACGGTGATTACTCCAGAGGTACCTCGAGGGTCGACCGAGGCTTCGGTCGTCCGAACGAGGCTTCGGTCACCTGACCGAGGCTTCCACTTAAGTACGACTATGGTTGTGGTCGTAAATAGCACTGAGTCTGACGTATTTAGCCTCGGTCGGGTGTTTATTAGGTCCCGCCGAGGCCAATGTCACTACCTGTCACTCTACCGAGGTAAATGAGAGTGAAAGCTTGTCACAACGGCAACTTCCTTTCCGTCAGCGAATCCGACGGAGTACGCTTGCAGCCCGGTCCGGCCGAGGTCACTTTTCGGCCGGATCTCCACGCCACACCCGACGTAGAACGTCGGGTGAAGCCGTAAAGACGTAGGAATATCCAACGTGTAGGCTTCTCCATTAACCTTCATGACTCTGAAAGGTCCAATGAATCGAGGCGCGAGTTTGCTCGCGCCAAGATTAGTCACTGCTGATGACCGAATGCCGTCAGTTGACAGGAGCCCTTGATCTCCTGTCGCAAAGGTAGCCGTGTTATTGCGCCCACGCTTGTCAGCATTCTCCTTTTGCTTGTCCACTGCGTCCTGCAGTGCGTCGCGCACAAAACGGGCAATTGATTGCCGTTGCAAGACGAACTCCGAAACAGCGGCGTTGTCGACGGGACGCGCCGGAGTTTTCGGCGCATAGTTGGCAGCTGCAACTGGAACCCCAGCGTTGCTTGGGTCGATCAATGTACGGGCAGTCCATGCTGCGAGAGGAGACGCCGCAATGTCCGGCGTCGCGAGGGCCTTCTTCGTCTTTGAGCGGGTGACAGCATTCAGCGTCACGTCCTCGTGAGCTGCACTCGTCATGTCGTTAACACTATCTTCATCCCCACCCAGAGTGGAGCCACGAGGCGCCGTGGGGTGGCCCACGGCGATGAGAGCAGGCACGCGCGGATGGCGCGCGTTGTTGGCGAAGAATGGCGTCAGACCGGTTGACGCGTGCTCAGCGTTGTTGAGTGCAAACTCAGCAAGGGGCAAGAAGGAGCTCCAACTCGCGAACAACGTTGCGTAGCTTCGAAGCACGTCTTCGAGGACCCGGTTGACTCGCTCCGTCTGGCCATCCGTTTCCGGATGTGCTGCCGTCGACATCGACAGCTTCGTACCCAGAAGCTGGAAGAGGCTGGGCCAGAACGCGGACGTAAACCGCGGGTCACGGTCAGAGACAATCGACTCTGGCAGGCCATGATGACGGAAGACGCAGTCGATGAAGTGCGCCGCGGTCTCGGCCGCGGTGACTGTGTCACTCACGGGATGAGATGCACCATCTTTGTGAATCGATCCACGAAGACCAAGACGCCGGTCCGACCTTCGGCGTCGGGTGGGAGCCCGAAGATGAAGTCCATGCAGACTGAGCGCCAGGCCTCAGTCGCAATCGGCAACGGTCGCAGGGGGGCCTGCGACGACTTCGACGGCTTCACCCGCTGACAGGTCTCGCAAGTGCGGACCCACTTGCGCACCCACTTGTACATGTGGGGCCAGAAGAAGTCGTGTGAAACAGCCGCGAATGTCTTCTCGCGGCCCAGATGCGCGCCCATGGGGCTGTCGTGGAACTCGTGGATGATCCGAGCTCGCAAGTCGTCGTCATTGGGCACGACGACTCGAGGAGCATCGAACTTGTCGATGTTGTAGCACAACAGGTCGCCGTCAAGATGGTAGCGGTCGATCTGGTTGCGCGTGTTGCGCGACAGAGCCCCCAGTGTCTCGTCACTGGGAGCGCGGAGATACGCCACAATGCCGGCGTAGACCGCGTCGTCTGCGTACGCCGCGACGATCTCATCGCGCAGATCCATCTCCGGAGCCACGTTCGTCAGGTTGATGCCTGACGCGATGCACACAGAGCAATGGTCGTCATCTTCATCTTCGTCATCAATCACTTGACGACCCAGCACAGTCCGAGGGTCGTAGTCGGGTCGCCGAGACAATGCGTCGGCGAGGATATTGTTCTTGCCCGGCTTGTAGTGGACGACGAAGTTGTATTCGGCGAAGAACGAAAACCAGCGAGCCATACGCTGGGAGAGATGAGGCGACTTCATCGCTGTCCGCAGCGATGCGTGATCCGTATACACAGCGAACGTCTGCTCGCCTAGCAGATACACTCTGAACTTGATCAGAGCTTACCGCATCGCAAGGAGCTCCTTGTCGTGGACGGGGTAATTGCGCTCCGCCGGCTTCATCTGTCGTGACTGGTAGCTCACGACTCGCTCACGACCTTCGTCGTCGAACTGCATGAGCGCACACCCGATAGCGAAGTCGCTAGCGTCACACACGACGTGGAAGGGCTTCGAGTCATCTGGAAGCATCAAGATTGGCGCTGACGCCAAGCTCTTCTTCACCGAGTCGAACGCGGCTTGGTGCTCCGGACGCCACAACCACGTGGCGTCTTTCTTCAGCAAAGACGAGAGAGGCTGGATCAATCCAGCGTAGACCTTCGTGTACTTGTGCAAGTAGTTCGCCAGACCCAGCCACTGACGAAGCTCAGTGGGGCTTGTAGGCGTAGGCCATAAACAAATAGACGAAATCTTCTCTGGGTCGGCGCGTACTCCATTCTTGCTCACGTAACAGCCAAGCACCGGAATCTCCGGCGCGCAAAACACGCACTTCTTGAGGTTGGCGTAGAGCTTGTTCTCTCGCATCACTTGAAAGACTTGCCTCAAGTGCCGCACATGGACTTCGACCGCGCTGAGATCTCCTTCAGCGCGACTGTGGACGAAGATGTCGTCAAAGTAACTCGGTGCAAAGTCACGGAGCGGGCGAAGCACATGGGACACCATGCGAATGAACGTCGCAGGTGCATTCTTCAGGCCTTGGGGCATGACAAGCCACTCCCAGAGCATGCCGCTGGGAGTACTGACTGCCGTGAGAGGAATGTCGCTCTCTCGCATCAGGATCTGGTAGAAGCCATCGGTCAGGTCGATGGCGCTGTAGATAACACTGCCCGACATGGAGTCCAGTACCATGTCCTTGCGGGGGATCGGCGTCTGCGCCGGGATGGTGGCGTCGTTCAGCTTGTTGAAGGCGTGGACGATGCGCCATCCGCCGGTGGCCTTCTTCACACAGAAGATCGGGCTCGAGTGCGGCGAGATACTCTCGCGGACGTGGCCGGCTTGCCGGCGACCCTCAAAGAAGTCGTCAATGGCCTTGACCTGGTCGCGCGGCAGCGGCCACTGCCGTGTCACGCAGTACTTTGAGCCAGGCGCGAGGTCGATCTCGTGGCGCACGCCACGATCCGCTGGCAGCTCTGCCGGAATCTTGTCGGGGAAGACGTCGGCAAACTCACGAGCCGTCTCGTAGATCGGGTTGCCCGACGCCTTCAGCGACTCCCAAGACTGCGTAGCAAAGTGCTCTTCACGCGCTATCTTTGGTTCAGCGCTCTTCGGACGCGACGACGTGTCGACCGAGTCGATGGAGTTGATCGCATGTGACACCAAGTCACCATCGGTGATCAAGCACACCTGGTCAATGTCTCCGGCCTTGAGATCTCGGAGGAAGTTCTTCCAGGAGAGGCCTGGAAGACTCGTGATGGACTTGGCGTCGCGAGGCGGACTCGCCACCTCGATGACACGAGTGCGGTTCGGGGCCCCGTCCACATACTCGACCGTGCAGACCGACTCAGTCGGGGCTGAGGGTAGGTCCACTGCACGGCGAGGCTTCAATCGCCTCTTCGATCGGCGCGATGTCTTCGTGCGTCTCGAGCCCCTGCTCGAGATTGAGGTGTCGCTCTCGCTGGACGAGGCTTCACCCTCCTCTAGGCGCGAGAGCTCGTTCTCGACCGCGCCGTTCGCGCGCGGTGGCAGCTCCTGCTCGCCCGCGGCATCGTCATGCGGGAGCCCCTGCTCGACCGCCTCGAAGTAGTGCGGGAGCCCCTGCTCGACTGCCTCATCAGCATGCGGGAGCCCCTGCTCGGCCGCCTCATCAGCATGCGGGAGCCGCTGCTCGACCGCCTCATTAGCATGCGGGAGCCGCTGCTCGACCGCCTCGTTGGCATGCGGGAACCACTGCTCGACCGCCTTGTTGGTGGACGGGAACCGCTGCTCGACCGCCTCGTTGGAAGGCGGGAACCACTGCTCAATCGCTTCCTTCACATACGGGAGCCGCTGCTCGACCGTCTCGTTCTTCATCCGCGGGAGCCACGGATGCTCAACCGCTCGCCTCTCACTCGCGCGCTCACGCGCGGGTTCTTCATCTTCGTCACCAGTCAGCAGCACTGCGCATGTCGTGCAGAGAGAGCCATCGCTCGCTCTGCGCACAACGTGCGTCGTGGACGCCCCGTCCACGACTGTGACATGGGGCCAATCCCTTGGCGCGACCAAGAGATGCGTGAAGACTTTGGTCACGTCGAAGTCTTGACGCCGCTTGACCGACCGAGCCAACCAGTCTATCTGGGGCTGGTACCGAACCAACCATGGGATGCCCAGGATACAGTCGAACGCGTAGTTCATGTCAAAGACGGTGAAGTTGTCGTTGCTGTGGAAATCATCAAACGTGTACGGCAACGACAACTCTCGCCGTGCGACACGGCGAGGCTTCCCATCCGCAAGCTTGACAATCACATCTCCAGGAAGATTTCGCACGGGAACGCCCGCGGGGAGGATCGACAGACACGACACCCGGAAGAAGTTGTTGGTCGCTCCTGAGTCCAGGAGCGCGCGGAGAGGTCGCCGAGCACCGGCGACAAAGAGGCTGACTATGATCAGCCTCGAGTCGCCACTGGCAGTGGTGGCATTGAAATGTGCATGAAGCACGGGGGGGCTAGAAGGTCGGGCTGCCACCGGGGGACCCGGACCTCCATTCCAACCAGTAGGGCGCCCCGCCCCTACTGGTCCCGGCCGTTTTTTGGTTGTGCGGCCGGGGTCTTTTCGTCGGACGCAACATGCTCCATGTGCGCAATGACCGGAGCCGGCGCGCGGCACACCGCCGCGCGATGCCCAGACTTCCGGCAACGGAAGCAGGTCATCGGACGTGCTTCACGACCACCTCGTCCTCGCCCCGAGGACGACCACTGCTGGCGCTGCGACGCCTCGATGGCGTCGATCTCCATAGGCTCGGGTCCCGACGAGGGAACCTCCGCAGGCATCTGCCTCGCGTACGACGACGCCACCACGTAGTCCTCGCGTAGCGCGAGGGCAAAAGCTTCTTCCAGTGTGGCGGGCTCAGCTCGCGTGAGACAGTACCGCGTCATGCCTTCGCGCATACCGAACACAAAGACGTGGACTTGAGACACCATGTCGATCGACTTCGTGACGATACACGAAGCGAGGTGGCGCGTCTTCTGGACGTAGTCGCACATGGACATCTTGCCTTGCTGAGGGCGAAGAATGTCGCGCGCACGCGCGACTCATCTTGAGGCGGCTCGAAGGCGAGACGCAGGTCACTCTGGATCGCCTCCAGAGTCGGGAACGCGAGTTGGTCGACAACGAGCTTGCCGAGGACCCATTCCTTGGCCTTGCCGGAAAGACGGGACAGCAAAAAGTTCACCTTCGCTGACGGCGCCTCGATCAGCCTCGAGGCGATCGCGATGTCAATCTCCCTGAACCAGCGGTTCAGAGGGAGACGATCTGGGCCAGTCCCAGAGTATGAAGACGTCTCCATCTTCACGGCGTTGTTCTTGGACGCATGCGAGGGAGTTGACACTCGCCGCTTTGCTTCGGCGAGCTCGCGATCCATGAACTCTTGGATGGCTTGGCGCTGTTGGTCGGGCGTCGCTGAGCTCAGCAGCGACGTGACGACAACTTCTCCGGACACCGCCGCGAGGCGGTGGAGTGCCTGCCACTCGATGGACGTCAGATGGGGGAAGGCCGCGTGCTCCAGCGTCATGGCGGGAGGTCCGGCGGGCTGGTCTTCACTCATCTCGAACTTGGTCATGGGAAGGACTACAAAGTGCTACCAGGTGTAACGGGCCTAGTGAGTACCCGTCACTAGCTTACACGTAGCGGTGAGGAAGCGTCCAGTTCTCAGTAATACTGAGACCAAGTATTAAGTCCGAAGTAAAATCAACTCTGTTTTATTATTGGGACCAGAGCGGGGGCCCGTGGTTTAATGTGAACCACTCAAGTGCAGGTCAACAGCTGATTGGCTGGAATGGGGTCTGGCTCCCCCACTTTCATCCAATCAGATGATGACATGTCAGCACACGCTAGCCGTGTGCTGCTGTGCCTACTTATGCAATATCTGTAAGAGATCTACCTACTTATGTAAATGGAGGGCCCATTACACTAGGTCCCTTCCGTAGATGAGCTTGAGCGCACGCAATCGATTCCCGAGCGCTTGGGCAGAATACTTGCCCCGCATGGTGCGCGCCACCTTCATCCACTCGACTCGCTTGTGCTGGGACTCATATTCGAGTGCAGCCACAACAAGTTTTTTGTCGTGTGCGTCAGTAAAACTAGTCCGTATCGCAATCCTGAATTAAAGCGGATATTGACATGCCATTTGAAGTAACTATACTTCGCAGCGGCGTGTTTGTTGGTTGTGGGGGGCCGACCAGCAGTGCTGGCAGCACAGCTGGTCCAGAACGCTTGGCGCAGGATATGTTTGGGATCTGTCTAACTCGTTTTCAACACATTTACCCATTGAATTTCAAGCAGTCATCAACACAGCCACAATAATGGCACTAAAGTCCGCAAAAACGATACGTGCTACCACGATATTCACCATTCATTTTCACTAGTTGATCCAGTAGCGCCACCTAACCGCCCTAGTCCGAACATTTAACTGGCTAAAATAAAAGTAGGTGTGGGTTTTGTAGGACGCTGCAAAATGCTGCGTTTCATGAGGTTGTTTTTGCACCGTATTTCGTGAGAGACGTCAAACGCAGCATTTTGTCGCGTTTGACCACGAAAAGGTTAACGGATACTTATTTCTCCAAAGACTGGCAGTCCGTAACGCATTGCCAACAACATCCACCAAGCATAAATAATTGGTATAAACAAAGTGAGGCAGTAAAAAATTGCGGGGATCGCAGCAAGTTAGCGCAAGCAGCTATATTGATTCGCTTACACGCATCTGTCAACAACTTCGACGCCCCAGTAATCCGCGTTGATCTTGAGGAAAAACAATATTTCCACGGCAGCAGGTGCCAGGGCCTGGCGCTCATGGCCGATCATGGCACGAGCGACGCTGAAGAGGCGTTCGACAACGTTCGAAGTGGGGGTATCGCACGTACCAGTGGATAAGTGGCTCCACCTTGCGCTTCTTATGGATGCGCTCGGCGTAGCCTTCTTTGAGGGTCGGCTGCTTCCACGCGCTCCCTTCAGGGCCTTCCACATGCGGGAATGGCTGCAAAACGGCCTTCTCGCCGCGCGTTAACTTGGCAGCATCACCGGCGAGGATCTTGCAGCAACCAGCCTCGAATAGCGGGAAGTGCACGATGTTGGCCGAGGCACCTGCAATAAAAACAACCGCATACAATGTCAGAATCGATATATCAAAGAACACTTGTAGCAGCCGTACTTACCGATGTACGTCTCGAGTGATGGTTTGACGGCAATGAGTCCGTTGAGAAGGTCTCGCGCCCCCAAAAGGTCGATGCTGCCGCCTTGAAGTGCAAGGGAAACAGACTCACAGTCTGAAAGCTCTTCGAGCAGTCCTTTGAACCGACGGTGCGTCGCCGGCGAGGGGAGATATTCGGCCAAATCGTCGTTACCCACCGATAAAAATACGCGAAGGTCGAAATAGTGACGCAGCATCGCATGAGTCGAGCCCCAGCGGGTCGCTTGATGCAGTACAGGGCGAAGCGTCGTCTTCAGTCTGAAATATAGTTAAAATAATACCGAGTAAAATAGGCAAAAATGAATATCCGCTTACCTGTGCTTGGCTCCTTCCTTGAGAGTCCTGAACTTTTTTTAAGAGGCGCTGGACCTTGTTCAGGTCGTTCTCGTACGGTTCTGGGAACCCCTTCACTGCCAAATTTAGCCGGTGGCTAGCGCAGCCGACGAGCGGAACGCTCATCAGGTTGGCGAGTCGTTTGTTCATGAAGTGGTCCACACAAAATCACTCAGAAGACTCCCAGTCACACGGGGAGAAGAAGGCAGCTCTGTCTGGTTCGGGGCACAAGCCAAATTGAGGATTCTTCTGGGCTGTCAGCCAGTTATAAATAACCTAGTCTAGGCAACCCCACCTAATTTAGTACACTCGAGAAAAACCTCCTAAAGAGGGAAAACCCACGGTTGAAGTTCAGCTGTCAGGTGGCTCACACCATAACCAATGGACCGTTACGAAAACCGGTACTTTGACACCCTCACTTGGTATGGGGAAACCTTGACAGGGAGATGCACTCATCTCGCGCTTCTAGCAGGCCACCACTGCGCGAAGCGTCTTGGGCAAAAACCCCACACTGGTTGTAGAAATAGTTGTAGAACCGCACTAGTTCATGTCACCAAGGACCACAGTCCTGGATCGCACGCCGAGTAGGTCACGTAGTCGGCAATACACCTCTGGTGTCAATGCCTTCGTCGAAATATCGGCGGGCATCTTGTCGGTAGGACAGTAGAACATATATATGTCTTGTGCATGTTGTATCTCTTGCACGAAGAAGAATCGGATATCAATGTGCTTGCACCGCCCATGATGTTCCAGATTCTTGAGAATCCGAATCGTAGACTGATTCTCTTCTCCAATCGTCACCGGACCTACTTGGTCGTAGCCGAGTTCAAGCAGCACCTGCTTGAGATACAGCACCTCTTAAAATGTGGAGGCGAGAGCCACATACTCTGCCTCCGTAGTCGAAAGCGTCACCAGCTTCTGAAGGGAGCTCCACCACGAAATAGGCGAGTTTTCGTACAGGTACGTCACGTAACCTGAAACAGAGCGACGTGTGTCGACATGCTCGCGTAGTCAGCATCGCTGTATGCGCTCAATGCATGTGCTAGGCTAGCTTTGGTCACATCACGTGCACCAAGCGTAATACCAAAGTTCCTCGTGCCGTTCAGGTACTTGAGGCCACGGACTACATAGTTCCAGTGGTGGGAGCCTGGGTTCTGCAGGTAGCGACTGACTTGACGAACAAAGTTCACCAGGTCTGGACGGGTCCCCATCATCAGGTACATGAAGCTGCCCACGGCTTCTCAGTACGGGAACTTCTCCATGTCTTGCTTCTCTTCCTCGGTTTGAGGGCAATCGCTCTCACTGAGCTTTTGCGAAGTTTTTTCTGGTGACCTCACCGGTCGACACTGCGCGAGGCCGAAACGATCCAACACCTTGGTCGCGTACTTCTCTTGATGCACGAAGATGATGCCCTCACTGCGTTTTCTCTCAATGTGCCAGCCGAGTAGATAGCTGACTCCACCGAGATCAGTCATCTGGAAGCGTCGTTTAAGGATGTCCTTCATCTCCGACACGAACGCCTTACTGCTGATCACCAGCAAGTCGTCCCCGAAGACACTAATAATACATATCTCTTTGCCCCTTGTCTTGATGAACACGCAGTAGTCCTTGATAAGCCGCACGGATCCTTCCGCCATCATGGCTTCGTAGAAGGCATAGTACCAGACATGCGGTGCTTGTTTGAGGCCGTAGGGACTCTTCCTGAGGACACACACATGATCCTCTTAGCCAGGTTGGACATAACCCACTGGCTGTTCCATGTAGATCTCCTCTTCGAGGAATCCATTCAGGAAAGCAGTCTTCACGTCCATCTGCTGTACTTCCCAATCCATAGCAGCCGCCAGGACTAGAAGTAGTCGTAGTATTTCCATACGCACCACCGGCGCAAAGATTTCCGTGTAATCGATTCCATACTTCTGTAGGAAACCCTTGATCACAAGCCGAGCCTTGAAGCGGTCCACTGACCCGTCCGGCTTGTATTTAATCCCATAAACCCACCGGTTTTTCAGGAAGTTGCGCCCTCTTCGTCTTGGTACGAGGACCCATGTCTCGTTCTCTCTGTGGGAATGGATTTCGCTATCCATGGTTTTGCCCCACTGGGCAGTCTCTCCACTTGCAATAGCCTGCATGTAGGTTTGTGGTTCGTTCACATACTTGATCGCAAGCAAAGCATACACGAACTGCTCGTAGCTGGGCAGGTCCTTGTCCGACTTGATAGGATCCTGCTTGGCCCCGATGCCAGACGTACGTATGTAGTCAAGCACTGCGTCTTCTTCGGATGGGAGGGCGCAAGTAGGTTGCACATTGAGTGCACTCACTCCTGGCCGGGCAAGGAGAGCCACTGCTCCCTCGTCCACGTAACAGCACATGCATGATCGCCCTCGTCGCTTGGCTTGGTAGGAATCACGTAGCGCATCCATTAGCGCCTGCTCATTAAGGAGCCGATCAGCTCTTCTACGTTTGCGGCGTTGCCCCCATAAGTCACTGTTCCAGACGGGAGAACAAGTGTGGCTGTTTATGGAGAGAGTCAAGCCGGGCCTAAAGAAGAAGTTGGCCCACCGGTGCCACGGTCCATTCAGGGTGAAGAAGAAGATTGAAGAATTCGCGTATGAACTGGAACTCCCGGACAAGAGCGGCTACAGGTTCTACCCAGTGGTCCATGTGTCCCGGCTGAAGAAGGTCACCGACTTGGGGCGGAGACCCTAGTTGACGAACTCAGCGAGAATCAACGGTTAGATTTCGACAAAGAATTACTGCCGGAAGACAGTTGGGAACTCGGCGAGGATGTCGACAAGTACGAAGTGGAAGCAATCCTCGGTGACGAGATGTCAGAGTCAACAAGTAACAGTCGAGCTCAGAGATTGTTCAAAGTCAAGTGGGTCGGGTACGACGAGCCGACTTGGGAGCCGCTCGCTAATCTGTCGTGCGGAGGACTCCTGTTCGACTACTTGCGAAACAAGAAACGTGAAAGTCGTCTGCAAATGGTGCAGGTTGCAGACGAAGACTAAACGCTACTGCACCACATGTTGACCACCGCCGAGTGACTATGCAGGCTCGGCGGAAGTGAAAAAGCTACTGCAAATGCATGTGATATATGTGGAAGAAATGATGGAATTTACGCATCTGGCCGCGAGCATCATCGCGAGGACTCGACTCAGCAGCATCAGCAACCACATGAGGATCGCTGGCTGGAGTAGAGTCGGCAGCGTCCGAAGCAGGCGAGGCGGACGAAGCGGAACCAGTCACAGCCGAGTCGCCGACATGAGCAGGCTCAGCGGAGTCGGAGACGGTCAGCTTCGCCATGAGGGATTACGGCGAATGGACGATGGGTGAGACAGCCGGCTGGAGTGAACGAGAGAGACACGGCGGCGCGAGCTTACCGGCAGGAAGTCGCGCAGAAGACACCTGGCGACGGCGTGGGTCGTAGAAGTTGTGGCGACCAGTGTTCACGCGCTGAGTGATGGGAAGATATCCAGACGACACACCAGTTGGGTCAAGACACTCGCCAGCTGGGATCGTATCATGATCGGGGAAGTTATGCTGTAGTGCCACACCGGAAATTCGGTGACCCACATGTGACACCATACCGACAGTCGGTGGCCCAAGCAAGTCAGCGCTGTCTCAGAGTGAGAGCGGTCTACAGCTGTAAACAGGAGCGGTTGAGCGTCCCAGACTGGGAGCGACCACGGTGCAATCTCGCCGAGATCGAAGGGTCGTCGGAGATCTTGCGTTGGTTACGAAGGGGCTTCGCGAGAGGTCGGCTGGGATCCAAAACTCCCTCATTTCACTAGATATTTGTATATGACCATAGGAAAGAGTTGATAGAGCCCAAGAGGCTTTTCCGAAGATATAACAAACCAACAGAGCAGAATTTTCTAAGTCCAAGACAAGCGTCCACTTTCCGGTAAGTCCCTGCGTGGGCTGGATTATGTCTGCCGTCACCACACGAGAGGCATAGCTTGTGGGGTGTTGACAGGTAGCGCCAAGAGACTAAGTCGGCCCGGGGAGGGCAAGGTTCGCCAAGTGCGCTAGTGCAAGTCTCGCTGAGTCCAGCGAGCCGGTACGCCCGTCAGCCGGGGTGCCGTAACTCTTCCAGCCGAGAAGCCTTTGCTCTCGGTTACCTGCAAAGTCGCTCGCCGTCGTCCATCCTTTGTTGGAGAGCACAGGGTTGTATGGAACGAAGTCAATGAGTTCAGCTGACTCTCGGAAGAATTTGACTGGCTTGGTTGCCTGGTCTCGGCGAACATCGCCACTACTGTCCCGGAAGGGCCGAACCGCTGGGGACAACCTAGCACAGACCGATAAGCGCCGACTAGCTCGGCGGTTGTTGTGTCTGTGGCAAGAACTAATTTTGTGAGTTCTGCTATACCACACTCCGACTTGCCCTCGTATCGGATTGCACCCCAAACCATGAGCGAGCCGCCGTCGTTCTGGCGGCTCAGGTAACGGCGCGGTGGTCGACGCAGGTCCTCCAATAATGTTTGTACCCGCCCGGTCCGTCTAGGTTTAAAAGCTTTCATCAGAATAAATAATACTCCCTAACTTTTTACCTCTGAGTAGCCAGCAGCATGCGCTCAGCAAACTCAAGGCGAGCTGCCTTGTGCTCAGGGGTTAATGGCAACGTCCTGTCCATTTTAGCAAAGGTGAGGAAGTCCACACGAGCGAGCAGACGCTGCACAGTCCGTAGACTGCACGACAGGCTGTACGTTGCATTCAGCTCCGACGCTGTGTAGTCCCCGCTAGCTGCCACCCTGACCACTTGGCGCGATTGAACCTTTGTCAACACCTAAGCGCGCCTTTTTTTCTTCGGCTGCGCGTCGCTCTTCTCGTTCAGCACGTTTGAGACCCCTTGGGGCTTAAGTACAGTATTAAACTTCCTCGGACGTTAAAACCCGGTAAAGTTCTGATTGGACGAAAAAATATTGTTCGTACAAAAACCAGAATATATCCATGTGTTTTGAAGAAAAAAAGACCCGTCTGTGTTTTTTTTAAGTCTGCCGGCTTTGCACGTCGTATACCATTCCATCGAACTATCTGGAGACCAACTCAATAATCACCGATTTTGATCAACGCTACCAACAATTGCCTCTATCCATTCCAGTCCTCACTTTGAAAACGACCACGCACCCGTCAACTATTACTGCACTTTCACCTCCTTCGTATCAACGCGCGGGGATGGCTCCCAAGCAAGACCATGAAACCAGTTTCCATAACCGAAATGTTATCGAGCGGAGTCATGACCAGAAGGTGGTGTGTCATCGCGTGATGCGCAACATTTTTTAGACGAACCAGGCTTTTAAGTGTCCGGCGTTTAGACTCGCTACTTAAGAATAAAAACAAGCACGCTATCATCAATTATTAGTAACTAAGGCCGTGCAGTTGCCCGGAACAGCTCTGGATTTTCTGATTGTTTTGCGTCTTACTTCGAAATATACTACAACGACAGTCGTGAGGACGATGAAGGCACGCTACCTGAGGTGTGTTCATCACTGTGTATCACTCGTTCGTTCCGTCTATTTATCTCCCGTAGTATTAATACGTGCTGTGTCCGGAACAGCTCTGGATTTTATGTAAGAGTAATAGCAGCACTTTTCAATACATCTGAGTTACTATAGTACTAGTACTATACAGACTGTTACTGTATAATACAGTAATACTATAGTACTATCGAACTACTACATATCGATCATCTAAACAGCTTATGTGTGGTCCACATCGGGACGCGTACGATCCATTTCCACGTTCTGGTTGAGCTTCAGCAGCACCTGCATGTCCGCTCGATGATAAAAATGGATACAAAACTTGCAGCAAGTCGTGAATCCAGTTCGCGATCCACTGGCAACTCGCTACAGTGCTTACAGTAATTAGTCTGACTTCAAAATTAGTCTATGTCAGACTAATTCATGTGAGCCAGGAAATATCGAATTCATAATTAGTCTCAGCCAAGATGCTCAAAATTAGTCTGCATGAAATGGGCCCACTATTTTTGAGCCCCCCCCCATAATTTGGTTACCATAGTTGTAATGGGCTTACTTAGCCCAATACTTTAGCTTACACGTGAGCGCACGTGTATGAGGAAGCGTAAGGTGTATTTAACTTAGATTAAGTATACTTGTATCCACAAATATAATTAGATCTAAATAAAGGTACAAATAGTAGCTTTTGCGGTAAAATGAGAACTGAATTGAATGTTAACTGTGGCTTTCCCCCTAAAACTGATATCTATAAAGAGGGGTTCTGCCAAAGAGTGGTTGGCAGAAACCCTGACCTGATGCTTGAGTATTACTGGTAGAAAGACCCTGCTTTCTGACCAATAGGACTGCTTCCTAATATGAATGGTGACCACACTGCGATGTGGCCCACCTGAATGTATCCACTTAGTGCGTGTTGCACTAAGGTGAGGTTAGCCGAATGTGTAGCCCCGCTACACCGTCCCCCCGTTAGGACTTGACGTGCCGGTCCCGACACATCAATCCAAAGTCTTCTTCGGAGAGAACATCGTGCTCATTTCGAAATGAGCACGCCAACGACGCAGACATCCGACGAGCTTGCTGCACCTGCAGCAAGCAACACAGTCGTCGCCAACACAGCGACGACTGCCACATCTTCAGCCTCTTCGGCGTCCGTCGTCACTTCCACGGTGACGACGTCAAGCTCCCCCAAGAGTACGATCTCTGTTGGGGAGTATCACAAGACTCGCGCTCGTGGCAAAGTCACCTTTGCCAACGAAGCCCTCTTTGACGGCCTCGAGGACTTGAATGTCGACAAGGATGTCGACATGGAGGAGGGCGAGGAGGAACGAGACTCCTCGTCCTCGCGAGGACGACTCGGACGCTTCGAGTTCCAAGCGCTCGCGCAGCGGCAGCGACAGGCCGCTCGCTGATGCTGGAGCACTGACTACTCCGCGGGGTGGAGACGACGACGACTCCACTCCGTCTGCGGTTGTGACGTCGCGCACTTATCCGGTGCGCGACCCGTGGATGCCGTCTCCGAGCGAGATCCAATCTCGCTACGGCAGTACCACGCCGGTCAGCAGGTACGCGCTGTACTCCTGCAGCGCCATCGTTGATGACGATGTCACTAAGGAGCTCGACTTTGATCTGGAGACGGATCAAAGACGTGATTATTACATCGGGCTCTTCCATGAGCTCCGATTCTACGGGAATAAGAAGCATTCCCGTAAGAGCAAGGTGACAGAGTGGGAGGCACTCTGTCAAAGCTGGGGCGCGTTCGTTGAGAACTTCAACCGCGACCCGGCTGGTTACCGTGAGCGAGTCCGCTCTGCGAGCGAGCGCTACCAGCGCTTCTCGAAGCGGCCCAAGATTTTGCGGCTGCACGAAGGTGCAGTCGAGGAGGGGATTCCGTGCGCAGTGCCGTCTGGCATTGCGTGCGCGCAATGCCGACCCGGGGCAGTGCGGCTTTCCGAACGGGACTTTAACGGGTACACTGGTATTAGTGTGCCTGTGGAGTTGAAGACACTGCGTGAGAAGTTAATCACGCAGTTGTCGTCCGAGAGTGCTGAGGGTGAGCGCAACACTCAGCCGAGGGCTGTAGGCGACTACAGCTCTCGCTCAAGTTTTACGCCCTTCGGCGGAGCTGCTGGTGGCGGGATTCGTACTCCGTCACCATTTCTGGAACGTCGCTCATCAGGACGTTCCGCGGCTCCCATGTATCGTGGTCAGGAGAGTATCCTAACCAACGAATACGAAAATGAACCGGACCTTGGGTCCGGATCTGATGATCAACAATTCGCTGGACAATCCAGCGAGTTTCCCCGCGTGCATCTCGCAACGGGGGCGGTGGCGGTGGGAAGACACGGCGGGCCGCCGCCGGCCGGGGTCTGGGAGCGTCTGGATGCGATGGAGAACCTCCAGACGGCTGAGCTCGCCGAGATATGGCAGGAGCTAAAGCTCTTGAAGGCCCGGGTCGGTCAGGCCGCGCAGACCGCTTCGAACATCCAGGTCGACCTGGGATCGATCGTTGCTCGCGTTGAGCAGCGTGTCTCCGCGCTCGAGAAGAGGGTCGCGCCGAGTCACCGGGAGTAGGTGACTCGTGTTGCGAGTACGGCTTCAGCCGCCCAACGTAAAAGGTTGGGTGGAGGCGCATGCTGGACGGTATGTCTAGCGTGTACGCGTTGCCATGCTTCGCCAACACGGTGAATGGCCCGATGAAGCGCGGGGCATGCTTGCTTGCTCCGAAGTCGGAACTGCATGTTTAGCTAGGTTCTGTGTAGCTAACAGAACTAATGAACCCACATTGAATTCATTTGTGTTTCCTCTGCCATTGTTGTCTGCATAATGTGGACGAGAAGTATGTTCTGTAAAATATTATAGGCTTTAAATTCCCTCACAAAGCGCTTCATCGGCATGCAACCCGGACTTGGGCCTTGTTACATTTGCCAAATGGGTTTGGGAGACAAACGGAAAGTTGTAGATCAGAGCTCAAGTAAGCAGCGGGACACTGACCACCGGTCTGGAGCTCAAGAGCGCCAACGACCGCGTGGCGCAGCTAGAGCGGCAGTTTCTGGACGCCGAGGAGACCATCTGCAACCTCAAAGCCGAGAAGCTCGCGGCGCTGCGAGACGTCGAGTGGCTGAGCGCTGCAGAGAGCGACGAGGGACTGATAATAGCAGGAGAGAAGACACAGAGGAGCAGCACAGACTCGTGCTGGAGCTGGAGACCAGGCTGGCTGAGCAGAAGCAGACCCACGCACTCGAGCAGGAGCAGCGCATGGCCGTCAGAGCAGTCGCCACCTCCGCCCGATCTCTCAAGAGCCTCCGGATCGTTTCGGTGCGGAGGATCCCGCTGGTATCGTGCCTCTACATACAGTACCGATACTATCAGAACGATCGATTGTATCACTAGCAAAATTCGTTTATCTTGCAAAATATGGTACAAGCTGCTCCAGCAATATAGGGTTTTCACCTTCCACGGATATTATTATCGCAGACAAGTTTTTATTTTTTAATCTGGATGGGCTAATATACCAGCACAGATTTCATTAACCCTTTCGTGGTCAAAGGGTGCAATTTGACCCCTTTGATGCATGTTTCAAAACCTTGAAGCAAAATGGCTGTGAAAGGGGTCATTTTGACCCCTTTCACAGAAGTTCAACTAGCCCATCACCGTCTCATATTACAGCCAATGGGATCGCGTTTCTGCAGATGATTTGCCACGATATCTTACTTTATGTGGCAGACATCCCGTAATATATGCGCTTAGGTGCGAAATATATCGCGATTGCGTCGGCAAAACGCATAATTTACCATAATTTTGCTGACGCGCCTGCGTAATGCGATGTTTTTAGAGAAAGAGCCTTGTCTCCCCACATTACTTCATACGATTTTCGACCGAGTTGCTATACAAAACCTAAGTCAAATGCCTACTTCCATGATTGCTGAACAAAAACTAAGTCAATTGCCTGCTTGCCACAGCAACCATGCGCACCACGTGCAGCTAGCGTCCTCTCACGTAGATGCAGGGACTCGAATCTCATGGGCAGGCGTTGCTCAGCGGATGCCGCGCGCGGACCACAGTGCCAGGGAGCTACAGCAGCGCCTAAGGACTCTGATGAAGACGTGGGGGACAGACATCCGGCGGTTCCCTCCCAGCTTCTTCACGCAGGTGCAACGACCCCGGGGTCGACCACCAGAGGGGACACGCCAGTTGCGCCAAGGTGCTACGCAGCGAGAACGGCGCGCGGCCGCACGACGCCCGACTCCAGCGCCGCTAGCATCTCCAGCGGCTCCTGCATCTTCCACGCTGCCAGCACCTCCAGCGCTGCCAGAAACGCCAGTGCCACCAGCACTTCCAGCGGCTCCTGCGTCTCTCGCGCCTCCAGCACCTCCAGCGCAGACAGCACTCCCAGCGACTTCCGCGTCGCCAGTACCTTTAGCGCCACCAGCACCTCCAGCATCGTCCGCACACCTGTCAGAGCTTCAAGCACGCTTGTGTGTGCAGACGCCAGAGTGTCGTCTGCACACCTGTCAGAGCTTCAAGCGCGCTTGTGGTACGACCCAGACCAGCAGCAGCAACACCGGGGGCTCTGATTGCGGCCTCTCCTTCCTCTCTTGGTTCAGCTCCTTCCTCTTTTGCCTCGGCTCCTTCTCCTCTTGGATCGACTTCTTCCTCTCTTGGCTCGGATCCTTGTTGAGGGGCAACCATAGCTAGCGGCGCCTCCGGCTTCCACGCGTTTTCGGAAAATGGAAATGATTGCATCCGTCGATTCAGTATAACGTATGACAAGATCAAATCCGGTAGAATAGCACAATAACATAATACTTTACAGCATTGACATTTCAAGGTAATAGTGTTTGAAGAGACAACATTTCAATAATGAAATCAAGTTATTTGCCACATGACTTCCAATAATGAAATCAAGACACTTGCACAACTGCCTGTTCCGCCAAGACTTCCGATAATGAAACCAAGACACTTGCACAACTGCCTGTTCCGCCAAGACTTCCAATAATGAAACCAAGACACTTGCACCACTGCCTGTTCCACCAAGACTTCCAATAATGAAACCAAGACACTTGCACAACTGGCTGTTCCGCCAAGTTCTGAGTGGAAGAGCGAAGTTGTGTGTCCTTTTGACAGCGATGCTCATTGTGCCGCGATAATCAGACAATCGCACATATATCGTATAGTTGTAGTGTAGCCCAGACATCAAGTGGGCCGTTATGATTCCTCTTGGCTCACGTTGTGGAGGCTGCAAGGCGGTGCGTGTGGCATACACGCCAGCACACGATAGTGAAGTTAGTGCCGTAAGATATGAAGTGGGACTCGTAAGTTATGATGTATCCGCACGTATCTGTCTCAGCTTTTCGTGCATTACGTGAACAAGCTTGACCAATGAGAATAATCGCCGTTCGATTTTGTTCGCGACAGCTGAAATATCAGCCTATGAAATTATTGTTCGAACATATTGAAGGGAGTGCAGTGAGTTATGAAAGGGCCCAATTACCATATGTGCATCACGTGAGCGAGTACCGTGATTTATGAAAGGGGTCAAATTGCCCCACTTGATACGGTATTATGCTAGCTTTGTATACCATACAAATCAAAGATAATAAGCTCCGTTCACGAAAGGGTTAAAATCCGCTTCTCTGACAAAATATGGTGCATGTTGTTCCAGCAGCATAGGTTTATCATCTTCCACAGGTATTATCTTAAACAGGTTTTATCTTAATCTCAACTGGATGGGTCAACATACCAGCATAGTTTTAACACTACACAGGGTATTATTATATATAGGTCTTACCGTATTTAACTTTGGCAATGTCAGGTTCGATTTCGACAGGGTATCAAATCAGTCAATAATCGTACGTCAGTGCGATCCCGCCTAGGACTCTGGATCTAGATAAAATCCAGAGAATTAGCATTCCACTAATGCCATACCCAAAATGACTATCGCTATAATACCCTGCCAAATTGTATACCCTAGCACACTTCAAGGGTAAACTAATAGAATAGTAATAAAAAATACCGCAACTAGTTGGTAGACCCCGTTATTTTAATAACTACTATTAACCCTTTCGTCAACAGAGCTTATTATCTTTGATTTGTATGGTATACAAAGTTAGCATAGTACCGTATGAAGTGGGGCAATTTGACCCCTTTAATAAATCACGGTACTCGCCCAAATCTGACACGTGATGCACACATGGTAATTGGGAGGGATAGGGAAGTCAAGTGGGGCAATTTGACCCCTTTCATAACTCACTGTACTCCCTTCAATATTTTCGAGCAATAATTTCATAGGCTGATATTTCAGCTGTCGCGAGCAAAATCGACGGCGATTATTCTCATTGGTCAAGCTTGTTCACGTAATGCACGAAAAGCTGAGACAGATACGTGCGGATACATCATAACTTACGAGTCCCACTTCATATCTTACGGCGCTAACTTCAATATCGTGTGCTGGCATGTATGCCACACACACCGCCTCGCGGCCTCCACAACGTGAGCCAAGAGGAATCATAACGGCCCAATTGATGTCTGGGCTACACTACAACTATACGATATATGTGCGATTGTCTGATTATCGCGGCACAATGACCATCGCTGCCAAAAGGGCACGCGACTTCGCTCTTCCTCTGAGAACTTGGCGGAACAGGCAGTTGTGCAAGTGTCTTAGTTTCATTATTGGAAGTCTTGGCTGAACAGGCAGTTGTGCAAGTGTCTTCGTTTCATTATTGGAAGTCTTAGCGGAACAGATAGTTGTGCAAGTGTCTTGGTTTCATTATTGGAAGTCTTAGCGGAACAGGTAGTTGTGCAAGTGTCTTGGTTTCATTATTGGAAGTCATGTGGCAAATAACTTGATTTCATTATTGAAATGTTGTCTCTTCAAACGCTATCACCTTGATATGTCAATGCTATAAAGTACTATGTTATTGTGCTATTCTACCGGATTTTATCTTGTCATACGTAATACTTGATCAACGGATGCAATCATTTCCATTTTCCGAAAACGCGTGGAAGCCCGAGGCACCGCTAGCTATGGCTACCCCTCCACAAGGAGCCGATCCAAGAGAGGAAGGAGTCGAGCCAAGAGGAGAAGGAGCCGAGAAGCTAACGATGCGAGAGACACAGGAGCCGCTGGAGGCGCTAATGGTACTGGCGACGAGAAAAACGCTGATGGTGCGGGAGACGCAGGAGCCGCTGGTAGTGCTGACGTTTCTGGTAGCGCTGAAGGTGCTGGTACCGTGGACGACATAGGTGGGCTGGTGGCGCTAAAGGTACTGGCGACGCGGAAGTCGCCGGAAGTGCTTGCTGCGCTGGAGGTGCTGGGGGCGCGGGAGACGCAGGAGCTGGAAGTGCTGGTGGCGCTGGCGTTTCTGGCAGCGCTGGCGGTGCTGGCGGCGTGGAAGACGCAGGAGCCGCTGGAGGTGCTGGCGGCGCTGGAGTCGGGCGTCGTGCGGCCGCGCGCCGTTCTCGCTGCGTAGCACCTTGGCGCAACTGGCGTGTCCCCTCTGGTGGTCGACCCCGGGGTCGTTGCACCTGCGTGAAGAAGCTGGGAGGGAACCGCCGGATGTCTGTCCCCCACGTCTTCATCAGAGTCCTTAGGCGCTGCTGTAGCCCCCTGGCACTGTGGTCCGTGCGCCGCATCCGCTGAGCAATGCCTGCCCATGAGATTCGAGTCCCTGCATCTACGTAGGCGGACGCTGGCTGCACCAGCTCTTTGTCATCTTCGCAAGTGAACGTGGTGCGCATGGTTGCTGTGGCAAGCAGGCAATTGACTTAGTTTTTGCAAATCAATTATGGAAGTAGGCATTTGACTTAGGTTTTGTATAGCAATTCGGTCGAAAATTGTATGAAGTAATGTGAGGAGACAGGACTCTTGCTCTGAAAGCATCGCATTACGCAGGCGCGTCAGCAAAATTATCGTAAAGTATGCATTTCTGCTGACGCAATCGCGATATATTTCGCACCTAAGCGCATATATTGCGGGATGTGTGCCACATCAAGTAAGATATCGCGGCAAATCATCTGCAGAAACGCGATCGCATTGGCTGTAATATGAGACGGTGATGGGCTAGTTGAACTTCTGTGAAAGGGGTCAAAATGACTCCTTTCACAGCCATTTTGCTTCAAGGTTTCGAAACATGCATCAAAGGGGGCAAATTGCACCCTTTGACCACGAAAGGGTTAATACTATGTATCAGATATATAATCGTGGATGCCCCTTGCCATTTTTTACTGTGGGGCACCGTACCCACTTTTATAGAAGGTGTGTCGCATTGTGTAGGGGTTTTCAGGCCTATTGATTGGCTAATATGCGTTTCATCCAATTACAGACACCGGCTTTTTTTTCGCCCAAAACACACTATTAGTAGACCGTATGTGTACCACACGAGCAGGCAAGAAATGGTAGCAAAATTGCGATTTGTGATTTGTGAGACAGACGATGTCAGCTAATTATTTCTGGGTGCCCTTTTGGGTAGCTTCATGTCACGCTTTATGCTATTGTGCTGTGCCAGCATGTGAAGACTTTTCCCAATACAGTGTATCACATCGCTGATAATTCTCTGTGCATTGTACAGTCACACCGCTCTATAGTGTACATGGAATTTATAGTACATTGCACATTAAATTTCAGTCCATACAAATCTGCGCGAGTTGCGAAAGGTTCTACATGTACGGCCACAGGAAATGTCAATGCTTCCTCTTTTGTTTTTGATATCTCTGGGTTTTGTAGCACAGAATAAAGGAACTGTCTCTGCTTCGCGTCACAATTTTCTGGAACACGTCGAAACCTGTCTAACCCAAACTAAAAGGAATGTAGATTCTCCCTTTAATTTATGCGGCCACCCGTACTACGAATAATATGAATAGTGAAGCGGAGGGTGATGATAGCAGTCAGTTTGACAAATGGGAAGATACAAAAAGCAGTAAAAGTGTTTGGTCTTGATACCAAAAATCTCCCAAATCCTGAAAAAATTGCAAGCATGTGCTTACCGACAAGTGGAGTAGATAAAGGTGATATGTGGTTTTACCGTTAGATAATATTGGATGTGAAGTAATTAGTTCTTTTTATTGGATTCTATTTATCTCGGGTAGTTTGTCCAAATGTCCAGCGGATGAGTCAACCACCATATTTTATGAATATCTTACGATATAGGTTACTATATACTGGGGTGTAACATGCATTTCAAGCACAAACACCATCGGATTAAAAAATGTATGCATCATGTTAGTATTAGCCCGGGGTGGACTCAGGATATAAAATCCATACTCCACAATTCCCTCCGGAACACAGAAGAGGATTTGTAGTGAGAACCCGTCGAAAGCCGAAGGCTGGAAGACGCGAGCGAGCGGGCAGTGCACCAGACCTTATCCAAGGCCCCGCACTCGCAGGACACCATGGGCACGGACACCACGGGAAAGGAACCGCCACCGGACAAGGATGGCCAGCAGGCAAGACCTTCTACTCAGACGGAAGGGAGCAAGCAGGCAGCAGCTGGAGCTGCAGGACTGCGCTCGGAGCCACCCACCTACTCGTGTGGTCCACACGAGGGACAGCCCGGCGATGTGACGACACCATCGGACGCGCATCATGAGAGCGCGCGCCTTATCGGGCCCCACGACGGACAGGTAGCGGGAACTCCGGTGATGGCGCCTTCGGCGGCCACACCAGGACGGCCTGAGCCGCAGTCAGCGGGCGCCGACCAAGCCGCTGGGAGGTCTACCCACACAGCGGGAGGCCCCTCGATGGATCGAAGGGCCGAGACATGGGGCGACAGGGTACGGGCGAACAGACCGGCTCAACGGCCACCTCCCACGGCTGCTAAAATTCGTGGAGCGCGAATGCTGCAGGGCGTATGGAACCCGCTTCACGTGAAGCAGTTGACCGCGACACTAACGACGGATTGGACGCACGAGGGGGAGCCCAGTTGGTCAGAAGAGACGAGGGCATTGCGTGCACTGGCCCTGGCCCCGGCTAATGCTAACCGAGATGACTGCATTCGTCACTGGACGGAAAAAGAAAACCAGACTTTGGTTGCGTACATGGCTGGCGGTCTCGATTTACCCCACCCGCCCAATTTCCTGAAGGAGATCCTTGTTGCAGAACACCGCGCGATGATTGAGGATTTCCATGAGCGATATCTCAATGTCACACTGACGGCCAACTTACCGCCAACTGTTCGACTACCCCCGCACGTGCCTCACGCGGAGCTGTTCAAAGAGCTTTTCCAGGCCAACACGGATGGCCGGTTTGGGGCAGATATGATGCGGGTCCTTCAAGGAGACGTCAAACGCCTGGACTACGACGGACTGCACACGCTGCACGTAGTTTTCTACTCCAGACACGCCGCGAACCGGTGGGACCGCAAGACGCTCCGCTTTCAACGCGCGGTTGTCACGCTTCAGGACACTGGGAGGCTGCCAGGCGAAGCGGACGCGGGAACGTACAGCTCGGCCCAGCTTGACCTCGAATATGCAATCCGCATTTACGGGGCGGGGGGTCTTAGCCTACTTACCCTAACGCGGGCTTTCCAGCGGCTTGCTGGGGCCAAAGTATTGGATGTCGAGTACGCTCGCGAATGCAAGATGGACATTTACGACAATAGATATCACACTGTGAGATTTGCGCAAACGGGATGCCCCGACGACTTGAAGGAGGTTACGCGCGTGATGCTGGACGGCAAGCACCTAACGATCCACCACTTCCAGACCCAGCTGAGACGTCCTTGCTACCGTTGCTGCAGTCCCCGCCATGGGACCAAGAAGTGTACGGTGGCGATGAACCACCTGGAGGACGTTCGTTCCCGCTACTCACGGGTTTTCTCTGCTGACGTGGAGAATGTCCAACCAACTGGACGTAGCGAGTACTCCATCTCCAGTGCGACGCAACTGGTGGAATTGCTCACTTCCCTGCAAGCAGACGCTGAGATGCAGGGGGAAGCAATGCTTCTTCGTCGCGACTCCCCAGCACACCGGGTGCAACAGGAGTCAGTGGAGGAGACCTCGCCTACTGTCCCACCGATGCAAGCGGTGGTCTCTTCGGCCCCGCGTGGCGATAGCGGCGTCGAAGGTGGGGCCTTACAAGCGACTGACGGGGCAGGTTTCATGCTCCACAGGTCTAAAAAGGAAAAAAGAGCTCTCAAGCGAGAGCAGGTGGTACCCAAACACACGGGTCAGCAGCCTGCCAGTAACGCGACCAACCCCAAAGGCGGGTCAGCTAAACAAGCTCAGATGCCTAAGGCTGCCTCTACTCAGACGGCTCTGCGGAATCAGCCGTCGCCATCCGCGACTCAAGGGGCTGATCAGAAGAAGGAGGCAGCAAGCTCAGGCCCTGCCGGGGCCGCTGGCAAACGCAAGGTGAAACCAGGCAAATCTCGTTTTGCAGACTTCCAGCGCCAAGAGGTCAAGGGCTACTACGGTGCTTTTGTGGAGGACGACGACTCAGCGGACGACGATGAGGCGGACGACGAGGCTAACAACATGCAAGTGGACTGTGCAGACTCCCAGCCCGCGTACGACCTTCAAGTTGCCTCCAACCCGCTGACCGGCTCAGCTGCTGCTTCATCCACACTCAGTTCATCTGGTGAGTCTCATCGTGAGGAGGCACCACAACGGCTGGTATCAGGCCCCAGGAGGGCGCTGGAAGCGAAGCGCGCTGGACCACCTGCGGCTACGCTAAACATCAAGCAACAGAGTATGGGGGCGATGGTGGACAAGGCGGATAAGCTGAGCATATCTGCCAATGCGATCAAGGCGACTCGACGCCAGCAAATAGACGCGAATCGGACGGGTCTGGGCGCCCCCCGAATCAAGACAGAAGAGAAGGGGGGCTGGTGCAAACCAGTATGGCCAGTTACATGGACACACCCGAGTCGACGCAGGGTGAAGGACGTTCCGATGCGAGCCACTGCGGCTTGCAACACTCGAACGTTGGGTCGAAACATTCTGCGCAAAATGACATGGTCCCAGCCACCCCTGACTCACAAGATGACTTCACCATGGGAGCAACTCGGGTGGGAACGGCAGAAGGTGATGATGACTGCCCGGTGCAGATTGGGCAATGGCTCCAGAGCTTTAATGGCCATGAGGTGAACGTAGAAGCCAATGGTCATTGTGCTTTTTTGGCATTATTTGCCTCGACCAAGAACCACCCCCACGCGAAGATGGCGAACTCGCCTGCCACGGTGAAGCAAGCTACCAAGATGAAGTCGACCATTTACGCAAGCATGATGGCCAACCTACGCCACGACGTGGTCCTCGGCCTCGTTGACCCGATTCTGGAATGTCAGCGACTCTACCCGAACCAATCGCCTCATTCGTCGGTGGAGGCGGCCACCGCTGCCCTGTTCGCGCATTACGCTGAAGCGAGGGACTGGGCTGTTGACACATGGCTTCCCGCGGAGCACTGGGCTGGGACGCATGAGCTACGGGCGATGGCGCAGTTTCTGAGGGAGCCGCTACTGGTGTTAGACGCGACAGCGTCTACGGATGCGCACATTCAGCGATATTTGTACAAGGAATATCGGCTAGCGGACGGCACTGACCACGAGAGTGGGTTCGTCGAAGCATTGAACGACCGGGAGGCGGCGGAGTACTTGCGTAGTTGCTTCGCCCTTCACGTAATGCCGACGTTTATGGTGCTGCGAAGACATGAACGCCACTTTCATGGCGTAGGGCACGGAGACACGTGAGTGAAGTGGCAGGCAGAAGGAGACCCGACGTATGCCGCTAGCTTACCGGACTTCTACGATTGGAAAGAGGGCATCAATCACTTGACACCAGCGGAGGCGACCGCCGACATGAACCGGATCAACTTCCTGGAGGACTCGCCTGCCGTCAAATCACTCATCGTGAAACGCGTGAGCCCACGGGATCGGCTGGACGTGGTGCACGCCCGCCGAGGCATGCCCACCTTGGACAACAAGCCTCTCGTTGAGGAGCTGGATGCGCTACTACGGACGGAAGAGAGCTTGATACATGAGGCTTATGGTGCGGACGGATACGCGGCGGACATGACCCAGTTGGACGAGGAGGAGGACCCGACTAGTCTACCACCGACTCGATACTCGGGATCTGCCACAGGACCCGCGGTAGCAGCGACTTACCGGCGAATTCTAGCAACACCAGATTCTGCGATGGTGGAGGCGGCAGACTTGCCGCTGCTGGAGTTAATGCAGGCTGAGAATCGAGAGGCCTTTGTGATGTGGTGCAAGCTGTACAGAGATCACCTCGGGATTCCACCGACGCGCAAACGGAGAGCCCAAATTGACGAGATACAAGGTTGGCTGCTCAACCATCATGTGGTCATGCGGCATCTCTTCGCATATCTACCCTACCCAGAGCTTGAAGCCAAACGGTGGCCACTCCAGCAGCTAACGGAATGGGGGGCTGCTGAAGTATTCTGCGAACAAATCCGTGCGCTTCTCCGGATCGGCAATGACACCACACAAACCGCAGCGGTGCGGAACTATTGCCTCGAATGGCAGGAGGCGTGCATGGTGTCGGATCTACCTACCGATACAGCTCATTCACTGGCGGCATCAGCTGATCGCTGGGGGCGACTTCGAAGGTGGTTGCCCGCAGCCTTTGGTCGTAGCTGTCCGACCGACGTTAGCGACGTGGAATGGCGATTGCTTCACGTATTGCCTTACGTGGTTGCGGACTGGGCGAGGACGCCGATGGGCAGGGCGCCACACGAAGCAAGAGACTTGTGGGTTAAGCAATTTGCTAACGTTCGTCACTTGTGCGCCGGCATTGCTACCATAGCTGACTGGAGCGGATCTGCTGCGTTGGTGACGAGTAGGAACAGCGGGCCTGCGGCGGGGGCATCCGATGACATTGCATCGGAGGCCTCATCTCATCACTAAGGGCTCCACGGAGCCCGCGGTGCCCCTCGAGAATCGAGCCACTCGAGGGGCTTCCTCGCCGCGAACCAAACGGAGGAAGCAACACCACGCTCACGGACCCGGGGAAATTCAAAGCGGACGAACGGGACGCCAAGCTGCCATTAATGAGTTCTACCGGCCGCTTAGTCCGCAAGATCAGCAGAAGCAGATCAACCTCAACTTCAAGACTGCGCGGGTACAGCAGGCGAAGCGTCGCCGAGAAGCCGAACGCGCTCACGCTCAGGCCACGAGGGAGGCTAACAACGCACTGCACGCCGATGAAAGAACTTTCGGATTGGTCACCCAGAATGTGAACGGATTTGGCGCTACGTTTGCTGATCGCGATGCTTGGTTCCAATCTTTCAGGTCCACTGACGGCCACGGATGCCAAGATGTCATCCTCCTGCAAGAAACGCACGTCGAGCTGTCCGAGATTAGCCGAGCCGAGAGTGGACACGCCACAAGGTGGGGGTTTCGTACGGGGACCGGCAGTCGCTGCCTTTCTTACTGGTCCCCTTCATGTGGGAAGAAGGGCGGGGTTGGAGTACTTGTCAATCCGTATGGAGGCTTTTCCAACGTCTCCCCGTACGCGGAGGCAGAGTGGTCTTCGCATTTTATGGCGGTGACCGGAGAAATGGAGGGGCAGCAGTTGATTGTGGTGAACATTTACGCGCCCCACACTCCAGCGTTGCGCGAGCGGTTCTTCCGTCGGCTGATCAGTCTTCGATTTCCGGCAGGAGTTCGAATGGTGGGCGGAGGGGATTTCAACTGTACCCTCGACACCAAGGCTGACCGAAGTCACGATCGCTCCTCTTTTACCCACACCTCTCAAGCGCTGACTGAAGTGATTGCTCACTGGGGGCTCATCGACCCAGTCGCATTAACTCGACCTACTCGCTGGAGCGACTCGACTCTGCTGGCCCACCAGCAAGCCACTCACACTTACCACTACACGATCCCAGGCGTGGGTGCTGCCTCATCCCGGTTGGATCGATGGTACGTCACGCCCGCAGCGTTAGAGTGGGTGGCCGGCAGTGACACATTCATTGCGGGGGCCAGGTCGGACCATAAGGGTGTCAAGTTGCACTTAGTCTCCCCAGGTGACCCCGTCAGGATCCGGAAACCAGCCAGAGTCTTCCCTGTTCCTGCATATGCGGAGTCGGCGGTCCGTCAGGCTACGCGGGAGCTCATTCAAGGCCTGGCGGACCGACTGCAAAAGGAGACCCACTCCGCCAAGGAATGGGCAGTTCTGTGGGAGGACTTCAAGGTCTCGGTTGTCAAAGCCACGCTGAAAGTCAAGAAGGAGAGAAGGAAGGTGGCCCGCGGAGGGCTCCAACAAAAGCTGAAGCGTTTGCTCAAACAGCAGCAACGTCATCTTGAAGAAGACAGGGGGGTACCCGCATCAGTGGCCTCCATCACTGACTTGTTTGAAGCGCTGTCATTAGAGGAAGTAGGAGGCCCGAATCGAGCGGCGCGGCTTCGCCGTGCGATATCCGACTGCAAACGCGAGCTCGCGGCGCTTAAACAGAGACGCATTTTTCGGGATGGGGCTCATTGGACGGGCAAAACCACCAAACAGATGTTCAAACGAGTGTCAGCGAAGTCCCAGGACAATACCATCCGGCGGCTGGATCCAGTAGATGGGGCACCAGTACGGCCGGTACATGACAAATCTGACACGTTCGGCGATGCGTGGACACCAATCCTGCAGCAACCTCCTACACAACCGGATAAGGTAGAGGAGGTCGAGGGATGGATGGACCGACCGGACTCCCCGTCAGAGGCGCAGCAGGACGTGGGCAACTCCATCTCGGAGGCTGAAGTACGGGCGGCGATCCAAGCGTGCAAAGTGGGGAAGGCCACAGGTCCTGACCGTCTTGGCAATGATTGGTACAGGGCCTACTCGGAGGAATTGGCTCCCATCTTTGCGGCGCTGCTCGACGTGTGGTACGACGAGGGAGAATTCCCGGCCTCATTCCTGGATGCAGACATTTTCTGTCTCAAAAAGGGTGGAGACCCTCATAACGCGCTCAATTTTAGACCGCTGGCCCTCCTCAATACTGATTACAAGATTTTTACGAGGATACTGGCCACGAGAGTGAGCCCGACGCTAGCTGCTCGCATTCACCCCAACCAGAACGGATTCGTCCCAGGACGCACCATCCACGAGACGCTACATCTTTTCGAGGCTGCGCAGCGTATGATCCTAGCAAACCCAGAGCAGGCGGAGGCATTGGTCATGCTGCTCGATTTCAAAAAAGCATACGACTCTCTCGACCGGCACTACATGGTACAAGTTCTCCGTCAGCACGGATACCCAGAGAAGTTTGTACAGGCTGTTTGGAGCTTACACGAGGGCACGCACGTGCAGTTCCTGGCGAATGGGAGCAAGTCACGGAAGATCCGGGTCACTAGCGGCATCAGGCAGGGATGTCCGCTTGCCCCGCTCCTATTCATTCTGGCCTTGGAGCCGCTCTACCGGAAACTCGACTCTGACATGCATCTATCGGGAGTGGTGATCCAGTCTGCTGCGGGCCAGCTAGAGCTGCGTGTAGCGGGCTACGCGGACGACACGGCTGTTTACTTGCGTTCACCAGAAGAGACCACGCGTTTGCGCGAATTGACGTCGCTTTTTTGCCAAGCTTCTGGACTACAACTGAATGAAGGCAAGACCGCTGTCATCGCGCTGCATCCACAAGGGCCTCAACCTGGCGCCACTCTCCCACCTCCTCTCCAGTACCAACCCCATGGAGTGGCAGGGCGCTACCTGGGCATCCAAGTAGGCAGCGGAGTTCCACCGGAACGGTCTTGGGAGGTCGTAGACGCCCAACTTCGAGTGCGGTTGACACTGGCCAGTCACAAAACAACAACGGTCGGCCAGCGAAGCATGATAGCGGCAGCGGTCATTGTTCCCAAGCTGACGTACATCGCCCAACACGCCTGGCCTACGCTAGCTACGATCAACACATTTGCGAAGAAATTTCGGCACTACGTCTGGCATGCCACGTTCACGGATGAGATAGATGGCACCCGAGCGTGGCTGGACGCGGACTTAGCCTCACTGGATAGGACGTGCGGGGGATTAGCGGTTCCTGACCTACGGGCTGAAATTATGGCGATGGCGGCGACAACGGTGGAGAGATGGGCGGCCACCGGCACGGCAGCACTTCATGTTGTTGGGGACGTCTTGTTTGCGAATGAGGGAGCGGGCAACATCCCCGCGGTCAAGATCACACCAAACGCGTTGCCACCGCCTGCCAAGGGGTCCCGAGTACTTTCATCAATGTGGAAAACGGGGCGGAAGCTGTTGACATGTGCCGGGGGAACGGCCTTTCATCCGCAGCGGGCGCATGTGGTCTCGGCGTTGCGCTCCCTGGGAATGTATTTCGATGCATTGAAGATCACTTGGGAGGGCGAAGCATATCGGGTGGACGGCACTGGCCTCCTTGGGTCGGTGTACAGGAAGGCCGACGCACTATTGGCGACTGTGGAAGGAGAGCAATGTCTGGAGTGGCTCCCGGAGGCCGGGCTGGCTGACCTCCATCTCCACCTTGGCGCTGGTGAGCGGCTTCCGTGTATCCAAGTTGTACCGGCGGCGCCAGCCGGGGGGACAATAGCGGATGTCGTCACATGGGCTCTGGAGCGACGAGGCATTCTGTGGTTTCACCCCACCAAACCTCGGTGGCGGGGCGACAGTGGGCAGGACTCCGGGCTCGACGAATTTCTCACAGTTCTTATCACCAATTTCCCACGTCTACTTACACGGTGTTTCGATAGGGACGAGGTGAGAATGGTGGCTTCGCCGCCGGATCATCCACTCACAGCAACGGTGGACTCAAACAGGACGCTTGTCATCACCACCAGCGTCAGTCATTCGGTGACAATTATGGGAGTTGGCGGACACGTGGCGGTGACGAACGCTCTCGTCACATTTGCGGAACCGGAGGTGACTGTTCACCACGTGCATCCGCACCCTTGCCTATCTAGGCGAGTATCTATTTGGCTTGCGGGAAAAAGACGGCCCACGCCGAGGCGGCACTTCAAGCAGTATGTGCGCAACGCCGCCATCGCCCGCGGGTTCAAGGCGGAACAGGCGCGTGCTGCCAAGTGGACACAGTCCAGCGCAATTGCGGCGGAAGGCTTGAACAGGTTAGAATGGAGGCGCCTCCGCAGAATATTTGGGCTGACAAAGTGGGGCGAGCAGATTCTTTATCGACTCAAGAACCGGGCTTTCTCTATGTACGACGTGCGGCAGGCCAAGATTGGATGTCCACATGGCAGGTGTGTGCATGAACTAGACGTTGACATTTATCACGTCTTCTGGACGTGTCCAGCTGCGAAACAGCTACGGGACATTTTTCTTCGGCCATGGTTACGGCTAGGACTTCATGAAGGGGACGTCGAGCTGGCGTGCTTCAGTTTGGAACTACCGGCGGTTCCTGCAGGGATCTGGGAGGCTGCTGCGTCTACTTCTTCCTGTGCACGAGCACAGACTGGACTCATGGATGCCGACATTACCTCGCTGGTGGATGCGAGCTGGAGGCTCGGGGTTGCGCTGTACTTCCACGCTGTGTGGCGGTGGCGGGTCCAGCACTTCGACGAGACCAATGACGTGTCGGTCGACTACCACAAACTCCTGTTAGCAACCCGCCTCAGACTCGGCTATGGGAACATGGCATTCTATGTGGCCCCTCATGGATCCCGGACCCGGCTTACGGAGGCCGCGGGAGTTGTGCGCCAAGCACTGCGACAGGTGTGGAATGGATCGCACCAAGTCGCTAGGCCATTGGGACCTAGCTGCTGTTACCTCCTCTTCTTTGACGGCGGCTCGCGTGGCAACCCCGGTCCCGGCGGTTCAGGGGCTGTAGTGGCCCGGCTGGCAACCACGGGTGGTCCTTACCAACTGGTATGGCTGGGCAGCATGTCATATGCTGCCGAGTCCACCACCAACAACGTGGCGGAGAACATGGGCCTACTTGCGGGGCTGACGGCATCCAACAAATACGGATACTCGCCGCTCCACGTGGTCGGGGACAGCGAGATGATAATCCGGCAGCAGCGTACTCGACAACCGCCGAAAGCAAAGCACTTGGCGCCACTATTCTGGAGATGTCGTCGCAGGCTAGCTGGACTCCAGGTGATCTCCTGGCAACATCACCTCAGGGCTCACAACAAGATGGCGGACTCTCTAGCCAATCAGGCGATAGATACGCGCAGAAGCACACAACTACGAGTGGACTCCGACATGCTGATGGCGGAGCGGTGGAAAAGGCTGGACGACCTCGCCCGAGGCGACGTCGGTCACTGGATACTGACCAATACGGACGGGGACCCCACGGTGGCCCCAGTGGTTGATCTTTAGGGGTCAGCTACAGCTCCGGTGACCGGCTATTAGGCCGGCACAGGGGCGAAGCTGTAGGATGATCAGAGGCAACCTACAGGACGGACATAGGACGTCGTTAGCGAATAGAGTTAAGTGACATCAATGTACCTCACTATAAAACGAGGATATAAAATCCAGAGAACATTCACAACACTCTACGATGACCACAAGACGAAACCTTCCACATAGAATATTGTATACAGTGTATCACGTTATAGATTGGATCGTCGTGCTACAGCAACAAAAAATCCACAGGCTTTTACACAGAAAACCAGCTACTTTTGGTGTATTTCGGTAATATATAGGTTTTGAAGGTAAGGGATATATTCTTACAGAAGAAGGGTGAAGTAATCTCGCTGAATCCAGCCGAATTGCCGGCTTCATGCGTTCGTTGCTCGAGCTTCCACGCCAGGTGGGTAGGCCGTCCGCCCGTGTATATTATATTAAGCCAACCATTTCTTCACATCTGCCGTATTGGCCTTGCGAGGCACTATCTTATACCTAAACGTGGATCGTTTGGGGATTTGAGGGTCATGACATCCATTCCTAAGGGGGATTTTCATTTTATATTGCTCTAGCCAAATCCTTAGCGGTAGCACTTATCTTTCAGTCTAATCGAGCCCCTACAGACTGACTTTATAATAAGTCGGTGTTGAGAGATCAGCCCCCCGCTGGAAGGATGTATTCACCCACTTAACTAAATTCTTGACCACGGATTTTCGGCCTGAGCAGCTTTGATTATCGGGCCCCGGTCTCCATAGTGAAATCAAGTAAAAAAGGTTAGAATTTGAGATCCAAAGTATAGATCCTGGTGAAGTTAAAAGCCGCGTAACGACTCATCGGTGGGAGAATAATTCTCCACCCAAGACTTAATTAACCGCGTTACTTTTAGGACAAACCCCTTCTACTAAAAATGCTCTTACAGATGTTTTTACATATTACATGGTACAGAATCCGCCGACACTTCTGTTATCCGGATTTCAATTTTTCTTTCTCGGGGTATCAAAATGCACAAGTACGTGGTGCGCCACATTCGCACAGGTGTCCAAGACCGAGTGTCTGTACCTGAGCATCAAGTGACGTGTCTGAACCCGTCGGTGCTCCTTACGAAGCGCGACAACTGCTATATGGAGTACCTCATCTACACGAAAGACCGACCTGTGGGACCGAGGCCGAGATGCGGGTGTCCGCCAGGGGTCTGAATAAAAAATTTCAGTATCACTACAATCAGTATTTTTCAGTAAAAAAACGGATTATTGTAATCTTTCAAAAAAATCCAATAAGAAATTTTACCAATTTTCGCAATAAAATTCTGTAGAAGTAGCCCCTTACAAACCCCAAGTTGTCAGACAAACTGCTGGACGTCAGAGCTCTATTTGCTGTCACTACTTGTGATTGCTATACCACATAGTTTAGTCTAGATAACATTTTTAATGGTGTGTACAGCTCCAGGAGCAAGGACAGCCTTCCAAGTCTTGTTGCCTTTGTAACTCACTTCCAAAAGTACCCTCCCCACTCAACACGATGCCGTCAAACAACAAAGACATCTGCGCCTACTTCTACGAGTTCCTCGGCCAAGGCATGTACCGCTGCAAGCAATGCGGCAGTGAGCGCAAGCAACTCGCTGGAACAGGCTACTCAAACCTTATCGCCCACCTCGCGCACAGGCACGATGGGTTCAAGGACCAATTCGCCGCAACCCTATCCTCGACCAACTCTCGCCTTCAGGCGTTCGGCTTTGTTTCGGAGGAGACTTCGCATCGTTTCCAGTGGATGCGATGGGTCGTCGACCGCAACATGCCGCTCTCTGAAGTCGACAACGAGCTCACCCGCGACATGTCGAAGTGGAAGGCGGTATCGTCGCGAGTGCTGCTCAACAACATGCATCATGTAGCCAAGAAGATTGGTAAGAATCTCGAGGAGATACTGGGCGTCTGTTTCGGAGTGATGTACGATGGGTGGTCGCACGGGTGCATGCACTATGTGGCCGTCTACGGTGTGTTCGTCGAGAACGGCGATGTCCGCGTTCAACTACTGGCGGTTTCGCCACTGGAGGAAGGCTCGCAGGATGCGGACGCCCACATCAAGCTCTTTGATGGGGTGCTGGACGTGTACAACAAGAAGCTCGATATGGTGGCTTTTATCGTCGGAGACAATTGCGCTACTAACCAGTCGGTCGCCACGAAGCTCGGCGTCCCGCTGGTTGGTTGTGCTAGTCACCGCTTCAACTTGGCGGTTAACCGATTTCTCACCGACTCTGAACCGTTATTAACTCAAGTCAATACTCTGATGTCGAAGTTATCTCAAGCCAATAACTTCGCCCAGCTCGCCAAGGCAACCAGCCTACACCCCATCAAACGGAATATTACAAGGTGGAGTTCCAGCTTCGAGATGCTTCAGCGCTACGAGCGCATTCGCCCCCAGATCAAGACTGTTGACGCGGTGGAAGAGCTCATTCCGACGGGAGCGTCGCATCGTAAGCTCCTCGAGCTGCTACAGCACATGAAGAAGTTCGAAAGCGTGACGAAGAAGCTGCAGGGCGATGGTATTGACCTGGCAGACGTCCGCCTCCTGTTCGACTCCGTGATAGCTGATTACCCCTGCATGCGTGAGCAGCTCAAGCCCACCGCCAAGATTGTGCACTCTCCTGTGTTCGAGGCTGCCGTCGTCAAAGCCATCAACGGAGGTGCCCTGTCAAGTGCCGAGAAGGCTGCTGTCAAGAGATTCGAAGAACCAAAGCGTGGCACCAAGAGGAAGGAGCGCGCAGAGGACTATGCGACCCAGATTCTGCGTGCTGGGCCAAGCAAGCGCTCCAAGACAGGTGGGCGCTCCGACGGCACTATCTACAGCTCGCTGTTGCATTGCAGTATTTGCGGCCGTATTTATTATTGTAACTTGACATATTGCCCTTATTACTACTGCAACACTTTTGAGGCAATCCCGTATAATACTGAATTGGAGGAGCCCTGGTGTCCGCGTCACGCTGCCGCTCGACACCCCAGAGTGACCCGACCTGCCCAAGAAGCTCAAGATAAAGCATAGCATATCCGACTCAGCATGGTCTGGATCTCGCGACGGGCGGACCGCAAGTCGAACGTGACAGAGTTCTTCATGCTGTCCCAGTACAACTTCAACGGGCTGGCTGTTAAAAGCGCGAGCGCCCGGAGCTGCACGACCCGCACGTGCCGCGCTTCCCCGTGCTCTACAAGGAGCCGACCTTCCAACCGGTGCGCGACAACGTGAGCCAGGCCGACCTAATCCAGAACGCGGCGCTAGGCGTCGTGTCCTTCCCGCTCGGCTACACCGTCGGTACGTGCTGGATAACCAGTTACTAGATGCATATTATGCAGCATCCGCTGAATATTATTATCATGAAATCGCCGTGTTTGTAGACTCCCGTCGCATTCTGATTGTGGGCGTGGCAGTTTCTGCGCCCGCAAGTTCTGCCCTACGAATGCGGACTTCAATTTTATGATCATCATTCTACCCGCTGAAACGATTTGATCTAGGAAACGTAAATGGGGGCGGTTTCTGTATTTCTATTTTTTTAATCTTAAAAAGTATGTGTTTAGCTTGAGCTACCCGGAGGCACACCTCCCCGCCGAGCGAAGCGTGGGGGGCATCTCACGTGTGCTCGGCCGTTCACTGCACAAAAGCCCCGCTTGCGGGGCTCTGCTCGGCTTGTTATATAATACTTAAGTAGTATTTTAATAATGCAAGGATGGGCCATCCTTGCTGGATGGCTGTGGGACTGGGTACAATGTACCAGTACCTGTCGCTAATCGCTTGAGTACTGTTGATCTGGTGTCGTCGGCGCGGAGTCGTCTGCTCCGTGCGGAGGTCGTCCGCGCTGCGGGCGCAGTGGTGCATGGATCTACTCAATTGACTGTAAGAGGGTCGCCTTTCCCACGCAGCTATGGGGCTAGCCTCTTCTCCACATCAGACGAGAGAGGTCGTGACGGGCCGTGGCGTACTCTCGCTTTGAACGATCCGAAGGCGTGGCAAAAGGCGGTGAAGCCGTCGCTCCTGACGTTCCTCGAGCTAATGAAGCACCTGATGGTACCGGTCGCGTTTGTAGTCCGTCACGGCGACGACGCGTGGCCGAGAGCAGCGTGGGGGTATCCACTGGGCAATGGCTGCGGAAGCAGTGGAGAAGAGGAGGCGACAGGATCGACCCGGCGCAGCGGAAGGAGCTGGACGAGATGCCGTTCGCCTTGGATTGGTCCCAATACAAGTGGGACCGCTGCATCCTGCCAGCTCTGCGGAGGTTCTACGAGCTGAATGGACACACGGACGCTCCTGCAGCGTTTCGTATTCCGAAGACGAGCGCCGAATGGCCTGAACACTTGTGGGGACAACGTTTGGGCCGCAGGGCCTTGCGTATACGCAACCAGGAAAACTTCGCCAAGCAGGTGGAAGCGCACAAGGACGAGCTGGAGCGGATTCAGTTTTGCTATGACTCGACGTTATCCGAGCGCAATTGGTGTGAAAAAGTGATACCGGCACTGAGGGTCTTTCGACAAGAATTCGGCCACTGTAATAAGAATTGGGTTTCGTGTGGGATAATTCTGACTGGGAGTGGAGCGGGCGTATCCTGCCAGCGCTGGAGACTTTTCATCGACTGAAGGGCCATTGCCTAGTGCCGTTGTCTTACGAGGTACCGTCGGATAAGAACTGGCCGATAGAATCGTGGGGTCTGCAACTCGGAAGTGTTGCCGCGGGGATCCGTAGCAAAGGCAGCTACCCCACTCATATTTCGCGAGACAAGACACGATTGGAGGAGTTGGGGTTTCTATTGCAGAAACCAGCCCTGAGTAAATGTCTACAGGAAACTAAGCTGACTACCTTATACTTTTCAAATTAATCAGTAAGTGTATTATATCCTGTTTGTGTTTTGTGCTTTGCAGATACCGGTACATATTTTTGCCGTTTAAAAGTATTTTAGAGTTGTAAAATCCTCCCAGCTCTGAGAAGTTGTATCAACACGCCTTGCCCTTTATTGGGATGGACAAGTTGAGTTCCACGCTTGCTTCAGTAACTGAAAGTTTCAGTCTGAAAACGATTGAAATTGTTGTATTGATTGAAAAAAATATGCGATGTCGGACCCCCATTCTGTCGGTCTCTATCTGCAGGGTGCTGCACCACGGTTCGTCACGCTCATCCATTGATCGTGGCAATAGCCACAGCCGTAATGACAAACGTGAGGGCCAGGCAAGTGCTAGCGAACGGCACCGAGCTCACAATAGGCTCCGTGAACTCGGTGATCGCTGCGCCAGGGAACCCCCACACGCGCTGGCAGTAGCGACTGCCAATGACTTGGAACCAGCACGGGATCGTCAGACCCAACAGGAATCCAAACAGCCCCGCAATAGCAAAGATGAAGTCCAGCCGCTTGAACACGATGGCGAACAGAATGGGCGGCACAGCCACAGACAGTCGACACACGCTGCGAGTGATGCCCTCGCCGAAGCGCTCCGTGAGGTGCGACGGGAACGACATGAGCATGTTGTCGCCCACAGTGACGCCGACCATCGGGTACGCCGACACGACGTTCACGACCGGGAAGAGCAGGATGATGAGCTGCACGACGACACCCAGCGGGTTGGCGTGCCCGCACTCCTCCCACCCGTTGCCGCAGCCCGTGTACGAGCTCCACATCAACGTCGCCAACGGGTTGATCTTGTCGAACGCCAGCGCGCCGAGCAGTCCCACCAGCAGGTAGCACACCCCAGCGATCAGCAGAGCCGCGAACGCCACGAAGCGCGCCTTGGACTTGGGGTTCAGCGGCTGCAGCGCGTCCGGCATGTTGTACTGGCAGTTGAGCGCCAGCAGCGTCGGGCCGAAGCCCTTGCCAAAGTTCTGCCAGTTCACGAGGCCGATGGCCGCGTAGCGTGAGGTCACCAGGTCGCTGCCGTCGCTCAGCAGCTTGACCAGCATCGTCACGAGCATGAGCGCGAAGGCCACGATGCGGTACACGGACAGGAACTTCTGCACCAGCGCCTGGTCGCTGATGTCCATGAGCACCATGGACAGCACGATGGCGGAGAAGATGGCCATGAACACGTAGTAGCCGTCCAGGCAGCCGCTGGACGGCGCGTCGCCGTACACGTCGCACGACTCGCCCAGCACGTGCGAGAAGAAGAGCGACGCCGTGGACGACGAGAACACGGACGCGTACGACCAGAGCGAGCCGATGCAGTACATGCCCATGACCAGCTGCACCGCGGCCTTGCCCACTCGTCCGACGAACATCTCGGCGATGGTCGCGAACTCGAACTTGCGGTACGTGATCTGGTGGCGCGGCGCGCCGCCGCCCGTGGCCGCGCACACGCCCTCGGCGCGCGCCAGCGACTCGAGCGTGTAGTTCATGGTGAGCAGCGAGCCGATGACGCCCACGATCATGAGCGTGAGGCTGAGCCCGATGCCCGCCTCCATGAAGGCGTAGGGCAGGCCGAAGCAGCCCGTGCCGATCACGTAGTTGAGCGCCATGGCCAGCGTCACCGCCGGGCCGTACGGCTTCACCGTCATGTGGTCGCCCTCCCAGTCGCCGCTGAGGCTGCGCGTCAGCAGGTGCGTGTGCTCGTTGGCGGCCATGGCGGAGGGGTCTGCGGAGAGCGGAGACTTTGACGAAATGACCGCTCGTGTGTTGGACGAAGATACGTCACTGCCAGACCCTGCGAAAGGTGATTCACTGATTCAGAGAGAGGGTGGACGGACAACAGCTGAGGACTAGTGATGGGGACGTAAACGACGTTAACTTTCAACCTATCATTTAGCATATTCCATATGATAGGAAGTATGCGAATTTTGCAGTTTTAACATACCCAGCGTAAAAATACGTTGACCACAGTCATGCCTAGTGCTTTGAAATCCCCAAAATACCCCTTTAACCTCTTCATAATTACAGTTTAATTTTCAAACCTATGATATAAACTATGCGAAATGATAGGTTTTAGGTTAACGTCGTTTACGTCCCCATCACTACTGAGGACGCGGCTGGCGAGAAAGCCCGCCGAGATCGGCATGGGAGGCAATGTGGCACATGCACAGCTGCAGCCTGCAAGTTGCAAAAATCGTGTTGCAGGCTGCAACACGATTTTTCTGCTCTTGTCGTGCTGACAGCGTCACGAAGGTACATGTAGCATTGCTTCCTTTCACGAGTTTTAAACGTGGCGTGCCGAGTTGCAGTGCTTTGCACGAGGCCGGAATGAAGCTCGCGACGAGATACACTTGCTCGAGCAAAGACTGGCAGTTGCGGGTTTTGTTGGCATTCAAGCGTGACGCTTTGTTGTGCGGTTGAGCCGGTAGCGTCGACGATTCGCGATTTGCGCGCTTGGCTGACTCGGGGGCCACAAGCTCGCTTGCATCGCCCCAGCGTCACAGCTACCGGTAAGCGTTTATCAGCAGCAATGCTGGACACGTTGGGGCTGCTGCAGAGATCTCCGGCTGAATAAGATGAGATGGGTCCATCCAACTTCATTCCGGTGCAACAAGCGGCATCGTCTCAATCGTCTCAAAGCAGACACTGCACGGTAAGCTCAGTTCTGCGTTTGAGCTGCACATTTACTGACGTGTCCATCCATGATCATCTTGACCAGTTCACAGCAGGATCCCCACTCGATGAAGAATCCACCACGCAGCAACGACTCGAACGACGATCGCAAAGACTGCAACCTTACAGGGGTCCTCTATTCCGTACAGACCTCTATTCAAATCCGATGACGTTGGCGCTGTCACCCCCTCTCAAAATCTATACCGGGACGTTGAAGATACCTTCGGGAGAGTCCACGTCGGGTCGGCTTCGTAAACACCACGTTTGAAGCGCAGCGCCCCAACGTCACTCACCGATCCACCAAGAGCTCCACAGTATCCTACCCACCTCATAGTCATGCTGCGCCCCATGCTCCGCTCGCTGCCCCGCGCCACGCCGTCGCTACTAGCGCGCGCCCTGGCGACCTCCTCAGCCGACATCAAGATCCAGAAGGTGGGCATGGTGGGGCTGGGCCTCATGGGCCACGGCATCGCGCAGACCGCCGCGACCGCGGGCTTCGACGTGGTGGCGCTGGACGCCAATCCCCAGGGTCTGGAGAGCGGCATGAAGCGCATCGAGGGCTCATTGGCCAAGCTGCTGAGTCGCGGCGTGAAGAAGGGCTCGCTCACGCAGCAGCAGGCGGACGAGCAGGCCGCCGCCACGTTGGCGCGCATCACGCCCACGACGGAGCTGCACGGACTGGCGGACTGCGACCTCGTGATTGAAGCCATCGTGGAGAACGTGGAGGTGAAGAAGGAGTTCTACGCCAAGCTGGGGCAGGTGGCCAAGCCCTCGGCCATCCTGGCGTCCAACACGTCGTCGCTGGCCATCTCGGACTTCGCGGGGTCCTCGGGCCGCGCGTCGCAGGTCGTCGGCCTGCACTTCTTCAACCCCGTGCAGCTCATGAAGCTCGTGGAGGTCGTGCGCACGGACGCCACGGACCCCAAGGTCTTCGACGCGTGCAAGCAGTGGGTGCTGGACATCGGCAAGCACCCCGTGAGCTGCAAGGACACGCCCGGCTTCATCGTCAACAGGCTGCTGGTGCCCTACCTCGCGCAGGCCATCTCGCTCTACGAGCGCGGAGACGCGTCCAAGGAGGACATCGACGTTAGCATGCAGTTCGGCGCCGGACACCCCATGGGACCCATCACGCTGGCCGACTACGTGGGTCTCGACACGACGCTGTTCATTTTGGAGGGCTGGGTGCGCGACCACCCGAACGAGCCGGCGTTCTTCGTGCCGGAGATTATCCGCTCCAAGGTGGCCGAGGGCAAGCTGGGACGCAAGACCGGCGAGGGGTTCTACAAGTGGGACGGCGACAAGCGCCTGTAAGTGGATGAACAAGCCCGAGAAACTCAAGTTTTGCGTACCTCGAGCAACCTTTTACCTATATACTCGGAGGTGAATGAACAGCCTCAAATAACTTTCACTTTGACCAACTTCCTTTCGCTTCATAGCATATGCCTACAGGCGAGACGACGTCGTAGGCTTGACAGGTTCGACCGGATAGAGTCTGTCAACCTCAATGTACCAGGCGGCGAACCACGCGCGCTTTTCGGCTTCGCAGTTTTGAGAGATCCGTGCAAATAGCGCACTCTTCAACTCGCGCAGAATGCGAGGGTTGCTCTTCCAGCGGGCCAGGAGCTGTTCAGCTTCCATTGCGCTAGCCTGCAAGATATTCATCGGCGCCATCTTCATAAGCTCAAACACAAGCCCTGCGAGGTACAACCCGTCCGTCTCGCGTACAGCAGCATCCTTGCCAGCAGCTTTCTCTCCAGACTTGGTCATGGAACTATTGGCTGCTGCTGCTTCATTAACGTGCTTGTCCTCTTCGGCAAGTAACTCGGAGCTCCGGTCGCAGCATTTACGGACTGCCCACAAGACCATCCGTTGAGCTGTCTCCACGATTTCACTGTTGTTCTCAGTCGGCATCGTGAGAGCCTCGGAGTAGAAAAGTGAACCGAATATGGCACCGCATGCTTTGGTGAGAGCTTGGCGGGGTGCATTGGCTGGATACGCAGCCAGCGTGACTTGCAAGTAGTGCGGGAAGACCGTAAACAGCGGAGTGAACTGCGTCAGGTGTGTGAGGCACACTCCGAGAAACCGGTGTGCGAAGGCATCCACTGGTTCGAAGACGTTGTAGAGTCCTGAGAAGACTACTGCAAGCGCATCATCGATCAGAGACGCGCACTGGAACAGCAAAATTCGTAGCTTCCGCTGCATGACAAGACCCACAGCCAACGCCTGGCATCCAGCAACGATATCTAACTCAGGCGGGATAGCGGTGTTCGCAGTCATCGAATGCATCGCAAGAGAGCGCAAGACTGGAGCAAAAATCTGTTCGGGTTGCGTTGTAGTTTGTTCCAGCGCCTGCTCCAAGCGCTGCGTGACTGTCTGCATCGATGCATTAGCAGCTGTCGAAGCACACACCTCGCGCGCAAAATCGATCCGAGAAAGCGCAAGAAATGCCCGGGCAAGCTCACCAGTAGACAAAACCTCCAGGATCGGTGCTACACCTGCGTAGAATTGCTTGAGGAATGCTACAATCTCGGATGCAGACGTGAGCAGACTTTCATCTTGGTCGGTGCGGTCAGCTGTAGATTGGAGCTTGGTCAACATGTTCGAACGGAACAGCTCTGCCGGAAGCACAGACTGAGCAGCTTCAACAAGAGAGAGGTGCGCCCCAAGCGACATCTGGAAAAAGCCGACCATTTCCTCGATGCACGCTTCCGTCATTCGGAGTGAATACTCCTGGAGGACAGCATGTGATGGTTCAGCAACTAATGCTTGTACTCTTCGATGAACTTCCTCTTGATAGTCAAATTTTGTCGCATCGTCACATGGCTTCAAGCGCGAAGACAATAGCTGCAAGCTAAGCAGTCGCAGCACTGCCAACTGAGAGAGAAGCGTCGTGTTTCCTCCCTGCAGTTGGATCGCGTGGCTACTGGGCAGTCTAGCGTCATCGAGAGCAGCAAGCCCCAGCGCCATTGCAGCAATGACAACAGGGCTATGATGTTGAGGGAACAGCCCACGCGACAGCTCGTCAACCACTGCAGCGCTCAGCGACTCCAGATACCCCGCCACTTCTGGGGTCCGATGAGCTGAAGTTAACGCACTCAAGACCACCACTGTAATAGCCACACCCGCTGCATTCTTCGCGATGCATCCAGGACCCATTTTGAAATTGGCAAACTTTAGCCACGTATCCGACAGCTGCGAGTTGCTCGTCGACGCACGAAGATGAGCACGTAACGGTGCTGCCACGTTCGCGATGAACGCAACCTCATACCCACGCATGGCGGCAGTCATCCACTGCAGATACAACTCAATCAGCTTCAAAGCAACAGCGTCAAAAGCACCAGTCGGAGCTCCATGCAGCGGCTTAGCGACCACAGCCTCCCACAGCTCGCGACTGAAAGCCACCTGCTTCTCCTTGTTGCAGTGCGACTCTGACGTCGGAAACCCGCGTGGGGGTTGTGCACTCATCACAATGTCGGAAAAGCTGGCAGCCTTCAAGTCTGGTACCTCACAGCACCGCAGAACGTCCAGAGAGCAGCCCAACTCCGCCCACAGCATCCAAAGTCTCCAGTTCATCGTCTGCTGCTGCTTGTGCCAATGCAAAAACACCTGCGAGAGTTCTTTCAACGCGGACAGATCCGTCTCCTTCTTCTCTTCCTCTACAGGTCGGTATGACGTCTCAGTGTGCAGCGGCGGCGTCGCAATCGTCCCATGGAGCCAGCCCAGCACGCGAGTCATAGCTTGTGACACAGTATCTTCCTCCTCATGGTTCTCGCCCGCCAGTAGCTCTCCAGACGCCGCGCTCAGCAGACGAATAGAAGCCTTAACCTCCTCCATCATCAGCGTCTTCAAACCAGCACGACGAGGCTCCATATGCCGCGACGCAGCGGCGCCCCAGACGTCCTCCTCCACCTCCGACATCGCTAACGTACTGACTGAGCTTGAACTTGTCAGTCGAGTCAACAAATCTATTTTCCTCCAATCACAATTGAGCCTAATTCTGACCAATGAAAATGCATATGTTTACTAAACATCCATCGACGTACGTCAGCCGCTCGAAGCACCGCCATACATCAAGGATCCAAGCAGCCATGACGTCTCCGTCTCAGCTGGCGAGCTTCCTGGAGAACCTCAAGCTGCAGGCCCAGCGCCACAGCGTCCTGGCGCCCCTCTTGGCGCTGGCGCTGGCTCGCTTCGTGTACCACCGACGCCGCGGGCACCTGGCGCAGCTGCGTCTGCACCGCGCACTCAGTCGCCAGTTGAGCACCGAGTTCGACCCGTGCAGACACGACGACGCCGTGTCCCCCAGTCCCATCGCAGCTCCGACCGAGGAGTGGCACGTCGTGGACGAGGACGGCTCGCAGGCCCAGTCGCTCGTGTACTACCCCATGGAGCGGAGGAGTCAGGAGAGCGACAACGTTCTGGTGCTCGTGATCCCCGGCAACCCCGGAGTCCCGTTCTACTACCTGCCGCTCATGCAGGAGATCGTCAGGACACACGGCAGACGCCACGAAGTCCGCTGCCTGTCGCACGCCGGCCACTTTATGCCGTGGAAGAACAACGGACGAGCTTTCTCGCTCAAGGAGCAGCTGGAGCACAAGGCGTTCTACCTCAGTCAGAGGCTGCGGGACGACCCGACGCTGAAGCTCGTGGTCATTGGACACTCTATTGGCAGCTACTTCGCCCTGGATGTGGCCAGGAGGTTCCCTCAGCACGTTGCCAAGCTTGTGCTCATGCAGCCGACCATCATGCACATGGCTCTCTCCCCCAAGGGCAAGCAGATGATGCCGCTGTTCAACCACTACGAGTGTGGAGTGACTCTTGTTGGGGCAGTGGAGTATTTGGTGCCGGTGACGCTGCGTCGATGGATTGTACGTCGGGTGGTGGGGTCCAAGACGTCCGAGACGCTGCAGCTCGCGTCGCTGTCGCTCGTGAACTCGACAGTGATGCGAAACTTGCTCGGGATGGCGGCGGACGAGATGAAGGAAGTCACGGATTTGGATCTAGAACTGGTGGAGAGATTTCAAGACAAGACGCTCTTCGTGTACTCGACGGTGGACGAGTGGGTGCCCGCCGAGTTCGTGCAGGAATACCAGGTGCGCTTCCCGAATGCGCAGCACCGGGTTGTGCCCCAGGCGCACGCCTTTATGATGGAGACGAACGGCACGCGTGACATGGCAGCTCACATTTCGCAGTGGGTCGGTGACGTTCTCGACGCCAAGCAGGTGCGCGAAGTTGATGCATTGGCCGCGTAGACGTGCCAGGTGTGTTTCGTATTTTCTACTACAGGTACATGTCTAACACGTTGCATATTTTCTGGTGAAGGTGAATGTGCTCGGTAATTGAGCTCCATGATGTTGCGCTTCGAGTTGGAATAACCAAACCTAATTACTTCTTTGAAGCTGTTTGCTCTCAAAGATTTTTAGACTGATGTCAGCGCTTGGTATCATTCTGTTCCAGCTCCAGTCTCTGTACTTTTGCGGTGCTCGGCTAGAGATTGACTTAAGCTTAAATGGCACTGAAGGCTGGACACCAAGTTATTTCAAGAGGTCTGTCAAAGTTTGACGAAGGAATTCGTACAGGTGGGTGAACGATGTTGTCTCCACCTGGCTATTTTTACTGGGTGGTTGGCTGCTTTATTGTGGATTGTCGTCCGCGTCATTCTGTCGTTGCAGTCCCAAAGCCGAATGCATGGCTACAGTCATGGTCGATCCTTCAGGTTGGTCAAGGCGTCGTCGCGTCTAATTATCTCGTCATGGAGATCAGTGCAGGTGGAATTGAACGGTGCCTATTCGACATCTCGAATTGGTTGTCTCGCAGAGTACTGCATGAATGCCAGTTTACTTCGATCAGTTTTGATTGCGGTCGTATCCCCGGTTCCCTGTTTGGTTGTGACAACACTGGTTGATATAATCCCACTTGCCAAACCCTCGGAGGGGATAGTAGCCAACAAACTGTTCTGGATTCGAGAACTCCTTACATATTTCGTGCTGAACGTCTTGGCCATCCTTCAATTCCGAGTTTGTGTGCCACGCATTATCATCCCCATCCGCCTCGTTCTAGTGATTGCGACGACATCAGCGACGCTTACCGTCGGTATCATTTGCGCGTTGGCCGGGGCTGTTGGATTTCCTCTACCGTTTTCGATAGTCGCAGTCTCGCCTATTTGGTTTGTGGTGACCACCATTTTGATAACTTGGACGTGGACAAAGTCGATTCGAACAAATTGTATACTTCGGAAAATGGTGGTGGATACGTTCAAACTATGGATGAGCTACATACTTATGGCCATGGTTTACCCTGTGTATTTCTACATTTTTACTCTGCTTTCGAGCAACAGTCAGATAGCGTTCGCGCTGCTTTTACCTGTCATGAAACTATATATGGGGAATCTTCTGGGACGAATAGCTCGGCAAGCTGCCAATCTTCGAGACGATGCTCCCGAAATCGTGGTGTTTACCTCGGAGTTTTACAATGCGCTCTTTGTATCGTACTGCATGCAGAAATCCCCATCCGTTTGGACAACGACAGTTCTCATGCTTATTGACGTCTTGGTGACATCCATAGCTCTGCATGATCTAAAGCAGGCGTATCGAGAATTGATTGAAATACGGGAGAGAATTGAAAAGGTCAAGTTTGTTCAGCCAACTCGACTACCGATAATGGAGTTTTTGCACATTCTGCTAGACACAAATATCCAAACGTCTTCTCCTGCCAATACGTACCCAACTACAATCAGTATCATGCCAGCTAAGTATGGAGAGAATCGGGAAAATCCCCAACCCAGCAACATGAAATCCGTGGAGGTGGCTCGTTCGTTCCGGGCTCTCAGGATATTTAACAAAAGAAACAAAACTTACCCCGGAACACAAATTACCCCAGTTGACGGCAATTCTCCTCTTATTCGGATTTCCCTGCCAAACCAGTACATACTTCTCTGTCCCACCACAATATGCAGTAGAATCCTCGGATTGCAACCCGATGTATTCGATGTGGACCACACATATATTTTGATTGGTAGAAATTGTATCCTTTAAATCTGAGGTTGCCAGCCTCTAAATCACAGCGCACCACTCAGAGTGGTGCGCTGTGTGGCACTCACGCTTTCGGCGTACCTGGCAGGTACTACCTGCGGAACAAGCGACCTGTCTGTCGAGACTAAAGTAGCTGATGCCCTTTTCTTCGTTGACCAGACAGCTCTAGGAGTAGGCGCCTCAGCAGCGGTTGCGGCCGCTGTTGAGGCGTTTCCTATCAAGTCACGGACGGCGTGGACGCTGTGGAAGAACCGCTCCAATGTGACTGCCCTGTTGGGTACAGATCAGCTAAATCTTAGGATTTGAGTTTGTAGCCATTTAATAAAATGTGGGTATAGATCTGCTAAATCTTAGGATTTGTGGCTAGTCATTCATTATTGGATATAAATTAGGCTCACCGAATCCAAATAAAACAGCCTCGTCACGGTAGCCCTTACAGGGACCGTACCAATTTATCTGAGTGCGCAAGATGACGACGAATACGCACATACTTTTACATCACAACAATAATGAATACTCGATGAACTACGGAGGAAAACGTGATCACCACTGGCACAGGGCGGCACTGATCTCATCGTATCCCCGTCATTATTGGTCTTGGCGATCTGAAAAAAATAGAGGACGAAGCAATCGTTGCGAGCTATACAATGCTGTTTTCCTCTATCTAATCCGACCACTACTTCGCAAGATATCGATGCTTAAAAATTTACTGCATACTCTGGTGGGACAGAGAAGTATTCAAGATGCAGAAAATACTGTACGTGGTGCAATTCCTTCTTTTCGTCAACTACGTCGAGGTAATCATCCCCCTCGTCTACTGTACGTGCTGGTCTAATGTTCGCAAGATCAATGCACACTTGTACAGCGGGTCCGGTAATTGAAGGTACCCCCATGTTGAAGTCCACATTTTGAAACCTCCTGGATGCTGTAGGCATCCGTTTGGCGCCTAAGTTAGACCATACGATGCACCGCGACGTCAGCATTATTTAACACTGCAGTATTCATGCTTGAGAACAGAAGAAACAAATATTTCAGCAAAAGTTATGAGGTGCCATGTGCAAAAGTGAAGGTACCCTCTATTCCCATCAATTAGGATAGATATCCAATACAAAAACCAAGTCAAAACCTTGAAGTGCAACCTGAGCCTAGTACTTCGTGTGAGCCTAGTACTTCGTGTGACCTCCGCGCGTTTGCTTCACCGCGTCAAGGCGCTTTGGCATCGACCTCACGCACTTCTTGATCATGTCGTCGTCCAGCTCGGACCAGATGGTCCTCAGCTTCACCTTCAGATCGTCCAGTGAAGACGCGGGGGTCTTGTTCAGTCCGCGCTTCAGCTCAGCCCAGACATTCTCAATTGGATTGAGGTCTGGGCTTTGAGCTGGGTGCCCTAAGCTGTGCAAGTTGAGCTCCTCCAGGCACGTCTTCGTCTTCTTGGCTCGATGAGCCGGGGCGTTGTCCTGGACGAAAGGCGTGAGGCTGGGCAGGTCATTCAGCTGCTTGGTGATCGGAATTTCAGATCGTAATATCTTTCGGTAGTACTCCCCCGTGACGGACTCCTCACAGATATGCAGCGTCCCCACACCGTTACCGCTGATAGAGCCCCACACCATGAGGGACTGGCGGCCACTTTTAAAGGTGGGTAGCACACATTTCTCCGAGAAGCTCTCGTGAACCCGGCGCCACACAGACACCCGCCCGGTCGTACCATGAAGCTCTACCTTGGCCTCGTCTGTGAAGAGCACGTCTTCCCAGTCGTCTGCCGTTAGGTCGCCGTACTTCTTAGCGTAGACCAGTCGTGCTCGGCGGTGGCGCGGCGACAGGTAGGGCTTCTTTCTTGCAGAGCGGCCGTTCAGACCAACCGCGTGGATCCTCGAACGGATCGCCCAGCGAGAGATCTTTCGACCAATGTCCTTCGTAACTTGCGCGGCCAGCACCGCCGCGCTGATGAAGCGGTTGGCTTCCACTGCACGAACGATTCGGCGGTCTTGCCGGGCGTCGGTAAGTTTCTTACGGCCATGGCGGGGCGGAACAACTGAATGTCCATGTCGCTTGTAGAAGGTGATGATGTTGCGGACGGAGTTTCTTGGCATCTCTAGCATCTTGCTAATCTTAGTGTACCCAAGACCACGTAGGTGCTTCTGCACGCAAAGGAGCCGCATGTCATGCGAGTACTGGTGGCGTTGGCGCCCCATGAGGTTCAGGAGGAAGAATGAAGAATGAGCTACGGCGCGGAGGCGCCAGGGTCACCCACATCCAGTTGCACTCCATGGGTTTTGGCGGCAAAGTTAGTGCAACATTTGAGCAACTTAATTTTTCCAATACAAAATCCTATATAAGTAGCAGAGACCCGCCGGGGTACCTTGACTATTGCACATCCCGAATCCACTCTATCGATGATTGGCGGAATACTATTGCGAACCACCAATCAGCGCTTTGGAACCGAACCCGCAGGCGAATTCCGCATCGTATGGTCTAACTTAGGCGCCAAACGGATGCCTACAGCATCCAGGAGGTTTCAAAATGTGGACTTCAACATGGGGGTACCTTCAATTACCGGACCCGCTGTACTCTAATGCAACGTCTATCCTATTTTGCTAATCGTAGCGGTCTACCTGATTGCCACCTACCAGTTGCCGAATCGAGACTACTACGCTGTCTTCAGCGGAATGCATCACAATCAACTTACTCAAACACTATCATCAGTGATGCTCTACTTTATCCTGCAGCTAACCTCTCTGCTGTGCCTAATGGGTCTACTGGGACACATGTTGAAACTTTCTCCGACACGGCTACTAGCCTTTTCACTGGAAAAACGAGTTGTTTGGGTGCAGACCAGCCTTGTTTTCTGGTTGTTCTACAATGTTCAGACGACACTTCAGCACGCTGGTACGTAAAAAGAAGGAGTTTTGCTCCCCCTGTTTGTTATGTAACCAAACGTGTTTCGCTTCGCGTAGGCTATGACTATAGTTTCAAATTTGCTTGGCTACGTACTGCCAACTGAAAACAACATCAATATTCTCTACGTTTAGTTAATAAACCTGTATATCAGGTAGGTAGCATGAATATGTACAAAAGAACATTTTTTTTTACGAATTTAGGCGGAATCCTTGCACGAAGATTAAAAGGTGTTGGGATACTCGACACTGAGATTGTTTACTACAGGCAGCACTGAAAGTCCCACGGACACGGCAATGTCGTGGACACGGCCTTCTTGTCGTATTGCCAGATCATGAAGGACGAAATGGCGTTGTACATGCCGTCCAGTAAAAAGTTTGAAGGGAATCCGTTGGGGTGCTCAATGTCCCAGTCTTTCACTGTGCCCTTGCAGTCCTTCCCCGTGTAGAAGGCGATGCGCGATTTGCCGTCGAAGGCGCCCCACTTGACAATGTCGCTCCACTTGGCAGAGATAGCGCGGTCATTGTAGCAGCTCAAGTTGACGCACTCCTGCGACTGGTCGATGTGGTAAGTGTACGTGCCGGCACTGTCGTCTTGCCCCTGATTCTTGTAAAACGTTACGGTCCCAGACCAAGCTGACATAGATTGAATTGCAACCAGTACAAAGAGGCAGAGCTGAAGAAGTGCAGTACTTCTCGAAGCCATTTTCACCCTGTGTTCACGAGGATAATCAAGAAATGCGGGACTCGAAGTGAAGCTCCATTGGTTTTCTTGCTACCCATTCGTGTGGACTGTATCCCGATAGATTTATGGGCAGCATGGTCAGTGGTCGGCTTTATCAGGTATTGGGCATAGCCTCGGATTCCACCAGCACGATATCTATTTTTTTTAATTCCCCACACGTATTTTTTTGTGGGTAACAGGTAGCTTCCACAGCCGCTATGGAACGTAAGACATCGAGCTGAAACCAGCACACGTAGACCGCTGGCGCCATGGAAACTTGTACGAAGAACATTTCTGCTTTTTGCGAGTAAGCTAAGTTATGCTTACATGAAGTATTTAGGTTATGACAACATTTTCCTGTTTGTACGGTGTCCAAATCAAGCGAATAACAAAAATATCTTTCGACCGGCAAACATTTTGATCATGAAGAGGTTCGTTCAGCACATTACTTAGTTCATTGTTGAGCGTATAGCTAGAAACCTACGGACTCGTCTGAGAGTTGCTTGTCGTTTTAAGAACAGCACGCTCCCGACATTCGTGCTCGATGCCATTCGTCGGGTAGATTCCATCGGACCAGACCATGAACGACTTCGCGCCTTTGTCGAATGTTCAGACGACACTTCAGCAACGCTGGTACGTAAAAAGAAGGAGTTTTTCTCCCCCAGTTTGTTATGTAACCAAACGTGTTTCGCTTCGTGTAGGCTATGACTATAGCTTCAGATTTGCTTGGCTACGTACTACCAACTGAAATAGTTTTAATGCTCAATTGGAAGGCCGTTTACCACTCAAACTGAAACAGCATCAATATTCTCTACATTTAGTTCATAAACCTGTATATCAGGTAGGATAGCATGAATTTGTACAAAAGAACAACGTTTTTTTTACGAATTCAGGCGGAGTGCTTGCACGAAGTTGTTGGGATACGCGACACTAAGAGTACAGATTGTTTACTGCAGGCAGCACTGGAAGTCCCACGGACACGGCAATGTCGTGGTCACGGCCTTCTTATCGTATTGCCAGATCATGAAGGACGAAATGCCGTTGTAGTACAGGCCGTCCAGTAAAAAGTTTGAAGGGAATCCTTTAGAGTTATCAATGTCCCAGTCTCTCACTGTGCCCGTGCAGTCTTTATCCGCGTAGAAGGCGATGCGCGATTTGCCGTCGAAGGCGCCCCACTTGACGATGTTGCTCCACTTGGCAGAGATAGCGTGGTCGTTGTAGCAGCTCAAGTTGACGCACTCCTGCGACTGGTCGATGTGGTAAGTGTACGTGCCGGCACTGGCGTTGTTCCCCTGATTCTTGTAAAACGTTACGGTCCCAGACCAAGCTGAAATGGATTGAATTGCAACCAGCACAACGAGGCAGAACTGAAGAAGTGCGGCACTTCTCGAAGCCATTTTCACCCTGTGCTCACGAGGGCAATCAAGAAATGCACGACTCGCAGTGAACCTCCATTGCTTTCCTTGCTACCCATTAGTGTGGACTGTATCCAGATAGATTTATGGGGCGTTTGGGCACAGCCTCGGATTCCACCAGCACGATATCTATTTTTTTTTAATTCCCGGCACGTATTTATTGTGGGTTACAGGTAGTAGTAAACAGTTTCTACGTAGAAGCTGCTGCGGAATGCAAGATAGCAAGCAGAAATCAGCACACGTAGACCGCTGATGTCATGAAACTCGTACGAAGAACGACTTTTTTTATCTAGACATCCCACCGTGACTGGTATGATACTGGGTTTCTATTCTCTTTTTACTGCTCCTTCGACGACAGCGCTTTTGCAGTGCCATCCTTTTCCCGATTTAATCAATCATAAAATTTCGAGACGTTGCCTTAACGTAAAATATCGGCTACCACTGCTACCTGAATTTGACAACGCGAAGAGATCTCTGAAGTACTCGTAAGCAAAACTTGTTCAGCTTTTTGCGAGTCAACTAACTTATGCTTACTTAAGTTAAAGGCCATGTATTAGGTTATGGCAACATCTTTCTGTTGGATAGTCTCTGGATCATGAGGAGATTCGGTCAATACATTACTTAATTCATTGTTGGCAACCCGAGTAGTAGCATATAGCTCGGGAGCTGCCTGTAACCCCCTAGAAACCTGCGGTAGCAGAACCACTAGCACTCTCAGACGAGTTGCTTGTCGCATTAAGAACAGCTCGCTCCCTACATTCGTGCTCGATGCCATTCGTCGGGTAGATTCCATCGGACCAGACCATGAACGACTTCGCGCCTTTGTCGAATGTGAACATCACCTGGCCCTTGGGGAGTGCGTGGCTGATAAGTTCCGTTCCTTGGCACTGCTCCTTCTCGTAAAACGCCATCGCGACCCCGTCGTCGATGCTTTCCCAGTCAGCCCCCACAGTAGAAGTGTCCACGCAAGCGCTGAACGTGTAGCATTTCTGGGTCGTAGAAAACTTCATCGACCACCGATCGGCGCCTACATAAAGTCCAGTGTAGACCCAGATTTGCATCTTCGAGCCGAGGGAAGGTAAAGCATGGAGTAAGATGATGACGGCTGCATACAATACGTTAATCGAGGAATTCATCGTGGTGCGAGCCTCCAAGTTGAACAATGACCTGCATCCAGGTCAAGCACTGACAGAGGCGGCTCCACATATAATGGAAGGTGAACCGAACCAACCATTCGGCAAATATGTGGCGTTCCCGGTGATGTTGATTTATATTGTATAGAATCGATTCGATAGCTACGAAATGAGGTCGGGCCCATTTCCAATTGGTATTTCTTAGCGTTCAAGAGGGGTAATTGCCACGGGGTCGACCTTTGCTGCTCCATCAAGCCGTAGATGTGTCAGTCGAGTTGACCGTTGCGCTCTCGTCGAGGTAGCACGCGTCCTCCACCCCGCTCGTGGCGTAGACCCCTGATTCCCAGAGCATGAATGCCTTGACGGTCTGGGTGAATTTGGCATCGGCGAAGTAAAGTGCTCCGTCTGGAGTTCCGGACCCCACGGCGTGACGCGTCTGGCAGCTCGGATTGCTGTAAAAGACGACCTTAGTGTTGCGTTTGACACCCTGCCAAGTCGCCGACGTGTTCGGCCCTTTGAAGCAGTTGTAGATGTTGTAGCACCGCTGAGTCACCTCGTCAATGTTGAAAGTGCGCGGGGTATCGCTGGGTTTTCCGAAAAGAGTCAACGTCATTGCCTGAACGCAAACTGACGTCAAACAAACCACTGCAAGCATCTTCGTCACTGTTGAGAACCTCATTCGGACAAGACACCGGATATTGAGAAATGAACGGGTTACCAGCGTCACTCCTCTCTCACTACGTCTTACAAGTCGAAAGCAAATCTGATCACACTGCAACAGCAGTTGCTGTCATTATTTCAGCATGACAAACTTCTGTTCTGAAAGTTTTCTAGCTACACGTCTCGGTTGGTAAAAACTAGTTAAACGTAATACTACCGTTTGAGGAATTGCTTCCGCTGTCCAGACTAGACGAGTTGGCGCTGGTGTTAGCGCTTTGTAGGGTGGCAGCTTCGCAGACATCTACGAATCCGTTGAGCGCGAACGTGCCGTACTCCCAGAGCATGAAGGACGAGACCTTTTTGTCAAGGTTCACGGATGCGAACACGATTCCACCTGATGGGGTCTGGGTGGACACGTATTGCGTCCCGCTGCACTCAGCATCCTCATAGAAGACAACCCGCGTAGCTGATGGCGCCTTGACCCACGCCGCAGACGCAGCTTTGTCATTGAAGCAGTTGGCGACGCTGAAGCAGCGCTGAGACGTTCCGAAGTTGAATCTCTTGAGCTTTATGTTTTTGCCGTTGTCACCATGGTCAAACAGCCACAAGTTGGTCGCACTAGCAGGCAGCATCACCACCGCCAACAGGAAGAAGGTTCCCAGTAAATGCACCTTGGAAGGAGCCATGTCGACTTCGACGCCAGTACCAAAGTGTTGGAGCTGCGAAGCTTGCAGCACGAATGAAAGCCGATGTTACGAGAAAAGGTGGATCTGTTTCTAGAAAGATGTAGCATTTTAGAACAGGCTGGTGGCATCAAATGCGCGGAATCGCTTAATCTCTCTGTGCTTCTGTAGTACAATATGATGCAAAGCCTATCCTAGCTTGTGTCATCGGTGGCCAGGCTTGATCTGTGTTTTGTTGTGTAGTTGTTTCGAGCGTGCATACGGCCAACTTGCTGTTCCCCAATCTAACTACCATGTGGATATCATACACTCTGAAAATTACTAGAGTACCTAATACTTTGCCACCCAGAATTCGTGCTGGAGGCTGCAGAAGGCTTACCGCATCCTTGTACTCCACCCCACTTCTTGATTTGCCTGCTCAGAAAGCAACCAGAATTTACCAATTTCAACCGCTCGCATCGTGATCGCAATGAAATTGTTTGATGCTGTCGCCATCGCTTTGACTTTAGTCTTCGTTCTCCTGCCTCGCTCCGTTTCGGCTTGGTACGGCACTGTGACTTTCTACCAGGACGTGGATTTCGACGGCTCGACGTTCCCGTGGGGTATCACCAAGAGCCAGCGCTGCTACAACCTCGCTTGCTGGGACAACAAGGCGTCGTCAGTCAAGTGGAAGGGCTTACCGAGCAAGGGCAGCATCAACGGACAGTCGCGCATTGCCTTCTACACGGACAAAAACTGCAAGGGCGACGTCAGGCACTGGCCGACGGATGTCAATGGCCACTATCCAAAGGACTTCACGCTTGATTTCGTGAACGATCAGATTACTTCGTTCATGATCTGGACGGACAACCAGGCAGTTAGTGGTGGCTACGATACGCCATGTCCATGGGGAACCCGCTAGTTTTGCAGTAGAACTGAGAGGGAAGGAAGAGTTTACATGCTAATTGAACGATAGTTTTCATCGGAGCTGGAAAACAACAACCACTCGATGGGATTTTCACGCCCATACTTAAATACACCAGCGCGTTGACATCCTTGTGGCCATCGTCGCCACTTTTCTCAGTGACTTCATCTTCGCCTGGTATGGTGTCGTCACGTTCTAGTTAGTAGACCGTATACACGCTTGAAACAACAACAACAACAGCAACAACAACAACAACAACAAAAGATTAAGTCCGACCACCGATGACACAAGCTAGGATAGACTTTGCATCATACCACAGAAGCACAGAGAGATTAAGCGATTCCACGCACTTGATGGCACCAGCCTGTTCTACAATGTGTTTCAGAAAGCGATTCACAGATTCATATTTTGCTAGTAAAACCGTCTTCGATTCGTGTTGCGAACTTGGCAGTTCCAACACTTTGATACTGGCGACGAAGTCGACATGGCCCCTGCTAAGGTGCATTTACTAGGAGTCTTCTTTCTGCTGGCTGCGGCGGTGCTACCTGCTAGTTCTACCGACTTGTGGCTGTATGACCACGACGACTACGACAAGCACAAAAAGTTCAAGAGGTTCAACTTCGGCACGTCTCAGCGCTGCTACAGCATCGCCAACTGCTTCAACGACAAGGCTTCGTCTGTGTCGTGGATCAACGCGCCATCAGATTCGTGGATTGTCTTTTATGACGATGATGAGTGCAGCGGAACGCAATACGTGTCCACCTCGACCCCATCAGGTGAAATCAAGTTCGCACCCGTGAACCTCGACAATAAAGTCTCGTCCTTCATGCTCTGGGAGTACGGCACGTTCGCGCTCAACGGATTTGTTGACATCTGCGAAGCTGCCATCCTACGAAGTGCCAACACCAGCGCCAACTCGTCCAGTCTGGACAGCGGAAGCAAGTCCTCAAACGGTAGTATTACTTTTGAGTAGCTTTTACTAACCGAGACGTGGCTAGAAAACTTTAAGAGCGGACGTTTGTCGTACTAAAACAATATGTCGATTTGCGTGGGAATGTAAGAAGCAGTGAAAACCCGTTCATTTCTCAATAATTAGGGTCTTGTCCGGATGAGGCCCTCAACAGTGATGACGAAAGTGTTCGCAGTGGTTTGTTTGACGTCGGTTTGCGTTCAGGCGATGACGTTGACTCTTTTCGGAAAACCCAGCGATACTCCGCGCACTTTCAACATTAGAGGCTGTCAGAAACAGGTACATGTACGAACATAATACGTGTTTTTCGCTTCCGTCGAGCGGTATCATAGGGCCTTCTTCCCGCTTTTTGAAATCCAAAAACACGTATTAATATGACGCTGCAAAATACAAGAAGTGAGCGAATCTAGGCAAATGCGAGGACAGAAAATGCTTGGGAAGCCATGACGAAGAGTTTAAAATGGCAGAGTATGCGTCTTGCTCGATATTTCTTGCCCAAATGTGCTCCGACACCATCGATACGTGTTTTTCCTATGTGATTTTGATCGACCGTATCATTGATCCCAAGACTTCAGTAAAAAAAAACACGTATCAAAAGTCGGTATCGTCGATACGTGTATTTGGCTACGTGTTTTTATTTTGAGGTCTCTATTCAGCGGTGCTACAACATCTACAACTACTTCAAAGGACCAAACACGTCGGCGACTTGGCAGGTGTCAAACGCAACACAAACGTCGTCTTTTACAACAATCCGAGCTGCCAGACGCGTCACGCCGTGGGGTCCGGAACTCCAGACGGAGCACTTTACTTCGCCGATGCCAAGTTCACCTATACCGTCAAGGCATTCATGCTCTGGGAATCAGGGGTCTACGCCACGAGCGGGGTGGAGGACGCGTGCTACCTCGACGACAGTGCAACGGTCAACTCGACGGATACCTGCCGTTGTGGTCAGATACAGAACGGACCTGATCTGTGGTCGGGTTTCTAGGCATGCTGGGGGTTGCACCCCCAGACCCCCGCACAAGAAAAACTAACTACTGGACAGGGCAACGTGTCCGCTCGCTGGAATGCTCGGCGCTGGGCCCGCCTCCGCAAATACCGCGCGGCCCTGCTTCGCGGGCACCCCGCGCGGGTTTGCTGCGGCTACGCGACCTCGCAACCGCTCGCTTCCGCTAGAGCATGTGTTTTCATCTGACCAAAAGTATACAAAAAATCATATAAAATACCAGGTCCGTTCTGTATACGACCCATTTGAGATTCTACCAACTCGACTGACACATCGACCGCTTGACGGGGTAACAAAGGTCGACCCCTTGGCAATTATCCCTCTTGAACGCTAAGAAATACCAATTGAAAATGGGCCCGACCTCATTTCGTAGCTATCGAATAGATTCTATACAATATAAATCACCATCACCGGGAATGCCACGTATTTGTCGAATAGTTGGTTCACCTTCCATTATATGTGGAGCCGCCTCTGTCAGTACTTGACCTGGATGCAGGTCATTGTTCAACTTGGAGGCTCGCACCACGATGATTTCCTCCATTAACGTGGTGTATGCAGTCGTGATCATCTTACTCCATGCTTTACATGCATCTTCCCTCGACTCCAAGACGCAAATCTGGGTCTACCCCAATCGGTGGTCGATGAGATTTTCTTCGACGCAGAAATGCTACACGTTCAGTGCTTGCGTGGGCACTTCTACGGTGGGGGCCAAATGGTACGGTATCGACGACGGGGTCGCGATGGTGTTTTACGAGGAGGAGCAGTGCCAAGGAACGCAACTTATCAGCCACGCACTCCCCAAGGGCGAGGCGAAGTTCACATTCGACAAAGGCGCGAAGTCGTTCATGGTCTGGTCCGATGGAATCTACCCGACGAATGGCATCGAGCACCAATGTGTGGAGCGAGCTGTTCTTAATACGACAAGCAACTCGTCTGAGAGTGCTAGTGGTTCTGCCACAGCAGGGTTCTAGGGGGTTGCAGGTAGTTGGCCGAGCTATACGCTACTACTCGGGATGCCAACAATGAACTAAGTAATGTGTTGAACGAACCTCTTCGTGATCAGAATGTTTGCTGGTCGAACGAGTGAAGCATATTTGTTGGTATTCGCTTGATTTAGATACCCTACAAACAGAAAGATGATGGCATAACCTAATACTTCAAAGTTCATCTTAACTTAGTTTACTCGCAAAAAGCAGAAAAAAGTTCTTCGCTCAAGTTTCCATGGCATCAGCGGTCTACATGTTCTGGTTTCTGCTCGATATCTTACATTCCGTAGCGGCTGCTATACTTGTGTAGAAGCTACCTGTTACCCACAATAAATCCGTGTGGGGAATTTAAAAAATAGTCATATCATGCTGGTGGAATCCGAGGCTGTGGCGAATACCTGATAAAGCCGACCACTGCCAATAAATCTACCAGGATACAGTCCACACTAACGGGTAGCAAGGAAAGCAATGGAGGTTCACTTCCAGTCCTGCATTTCTTGATTATCCTCGTGAGCACAAGGTGAAAATGGCTCCGAGAAGTACTGCACTTCTTCAGCTCTGCCTCCTTGTGCTGGTTGCAATTCAATCCATTTCAGCTTGGTCAGGGACTGTAACATTTTACAACAATCCGAAGCACGACAGCAGTGGCGGCAAGTACACTTACGACATCGACCAGTCGCAGGAGTGCGTCAACTTGAGCTGCTTCAACGACCGTGCTTCCTCTGTCAAGTGGAGCGACATTGTCAAGTGGGGCGCCTTCGACGGCCAATCGCGCATCGCCTTCTACACGGGGAAGGACTGCACGGGCACAGTGAGAGACTGGGCCATTAAGCAGCCCAAAGGATACCCCCTAAACTTTTCCCTGGACGGCATCGACAACGCCATTTCGTCCTTCATGATCTGGCAGTACGACAAGAAGGCCGTGTCCACGACGTTGCCGTGTCCATGGGACTTCCATTGCTGCCTGGGGTAAAACGATCTCTACGCTTAGTGTCGCGTATCACAACATTCATATTACGACAAGCAACTCGTCTGAGAGCGCTGGTGTCATTCTGGAGGTCGACATCTAACAACGGGAGTTCGTCGTAAGCGTTTAATTGTAGTGATTGGGTCGGTAACGGTAGTACTTCGAAGATTGTTTGGAATACATTCCACGTTATCTGTTCATCACACGATTCTTTCTTGCTAGTGGATCTCGTTTCGTTGGTTGGCGTCACGTTGTCGAGCGTTTAGAGATACACTTGGCTGCTCGGTTAGTTTGCTACTTGCGCAACCCGAAGATCATGGGTTTTCAAGCTGCACTAAGCCTTTTTGTGGCGATGTTCGTTTATTCCAACCGCACCAAAGTTTGGCGCTTTCTCGTAGGATGTTGGCACCCTTGGCTGTCTCCTGTGCAGTCGATGTCTCGGTAAAACACGAGCAGCGAAGTTGTGCCACCAGGGAAGAAGGCTTTAAGCGGCAATCCTTTCCAGGAAGCCGACGAGATTTCGTCATCAAGGTCGCCGCAGGCCAGATTGAAGCACAAATTAGCCGTATTGAAGGTGAGTGTGAGTAGCAGCGACCGGAAGTTCGTGTCCTTGTACAGCTTCAACTCCCCCTTCCAAGCTGAACCGTTCACCGCGGATTCGTCTGCCGTAGTCGCATCAATGGTGTAGGCTGTTTCGTGGGCGGAGGCAATCTGGTACATGTACGCGGCTTCGTCTTTCATGTTTGTGGAGGTCGCCTTCGGGGTGGAAAACGGCGTCCACGAAATCTGTGACTACAAGATGACGAGTGATGATTAACTGCAACAACATGAGCTGAAAAAATACACGAACAACTACCAAGCTCTGCTTTATTTCAGGGATTCTCGTGTAAGTTTGACCAAAAGTGCGCAAAGTTGAAACTCAAACACTCAAGACTTCCACCCGAGTAAACAAACCTCTCTCCTCGTCAGAAGAAGAGAGCTAGTCTTTTTGGGCGATTCCACCTGTGCCCACACTGGTAAAGTTGCAAACATTCGACACGCCTCGTTTGGCGATTGCATCACTTGTGGTCGCCTTCGTCTTGACCATGAAGGACGAGATGGTGCCTTTCAACTGGTTGAAGTTGCGAACTCCCGCGGCGATGGAAAGGCGAGCTATTCCTCTGTAGTCTGTGCAGTCGGATCCACTGTAGAAGATGAGGGTATCGGTGGACGAGTTTGGGAGATTCTCCCACTTGGCAGATGCAGCTTTGTTGTCCAGAGCGTCACAATCCAAGCTGTAGCACCGACTGGCATAGTAGAACTTGATAGTGGTGAGCGGGTTCTGGTACTCTGCACCGGAGTAGAGCTTGAGGAGCCCGTTGAAGTCTGCACCAGTAGCAGCTACTGTGCTACCGAGAATGCTCAAGCAAAGGCAAACATAGTACCAAAGTGACTGCATTGCCAACCTGTTCGCAAATTGGGGAATGACCAAATACCCGTCGGAAGACTGCAACCACTATTGCCCCAACACATTAAATTCAGGAAATATTTGTGAGTCCATGAAAATGAAGGGTTAACAGTCTGCTTGGGTGATACTCGGACTCTGACCGTCAAATATTGAAAACAGGTTGCTGGAAGGTGCCAGTTTTCTTCTTGATTTCATCTCTAGTAAAGAATCACGCACTAGTCGCAACATCGCTAAAGCACCACACACTGACCCACCCAAAGGCTGAATTGAAGCAGCCAACTAGCCTGGCTCAACTGGCGACTACACCCTTGTCGGCTTGGGAACGACCATCAAAAGTAGGTCGTCTTGAGACACGGACCCGCCTACGACATCAGCACCCGTCCAGCTGCACACGTTGGAGAATCGGTTGTCGACGTCCGAGGGCTGCGACTTGATCATGAAGGATGAAATCAAGCCGTTGACTTTCTTGCCGTCGAAGTTCTTGATGCCGCCAGCATTGGGGAGCGTGATTGACGTCTCGGATCCGCCGCAGTCGATGTCTTCGTAAAAGACGATGTAGGCCTTCCCATCCAGCCCCGTAGTCGGGAGGTTGCTCCACTTGGCAGACTCGACCTTGTATTGAAGGAGGCTGCAGTCCAAGTGGTAGCACTGGTTGGGGTACCGGAGGTTGATTGTGAGCAGTCGATCCCTGTAGTTGGTGGCGCTGTAGATCTCCACCGTGCCGTTCTCGATCCGCGTGACGGCGACACAGCCGCTAAACAGCAACAAAAAGCCGCACAGGGCTGCTAGAAAGGTCAAGTGCGAAGGCATTTTCAGGTCGGATAAACAGAAATGACGAGTGATCAATGCAGTTTAAACATCAAGGGTATGCATGTATGTTGTACATGTATGACACAAGATTCGGTAATACGCATATCATAAAACCAAGAAAGGTGACTTGTACAACTTTTTAGATAGAAGTTGTCTTCACAAAACATTATCAGCGACTACCGTTGGCAGGTTCGGTCACATTGCCGCCGATTACACTAGCGCCAGTCCAGCTGCAAACGTCAGCAAACCCATGCTGTCGTTTTCTAGACTCGGACCGCACCATGAACGCGGAGATTCCGTCTGGGTACACGAACTCGCGAACTCCTCCGTTGTGAGGAAGCAGCGCGGACGTATGGCTTCCCTTGCAATTGAAGTCGGCATAGAAGGTGATGTAGGCCTTCCCTGCCAAGCCTGTGATTGGCAGCCCGTCCCAGTTCGCAGACTTAACCTTGTCGTCGATGTTGGTGCAGTTGATGTTGTAGCAGCGGTTGGGCATGTAGAAGTTGATGTTGAGAAGGTTGTGCTGGTAGTAGGTGCCCGAAAAGAGACTCACGATACCAGTGAATGCAATGTAGTCTTCAGCAATTCCAGTACACTCCTTCGTCAAAAACATCACCACCAACAGGATTAGCCGCACGAGAAGCGAATTCATTGCGAGCGGCGAAATTGAGGAATGCCTCGGAGCAAGAGCAGACTTACCATGGCGAGGGTACGGACGTCGCTGGCCCGGACGTAGACCAGAAGTCGTAAATTAACTGTAGAGCTGATCGCCGTCAAAATTGGATTAATCATACGCGGTGGGAATCCAGAAACCACCCCTAGGATTAAGAGGAGGTCGACAGATGCCACCCATTTATCTACGCCGATGTGGAGATACCAAACGGGCAAAATTGATCGACAAGGCATATTTGTTCGGTCAGATTCAAGTCATTTCAGATTTCTCACCCTCCAGCTATATCCGCACTTTCGGTCATGAGCTTCCTCAAGTCACTGGTTGCGGCAGTTGTTATCGCTTTCACGATTTCTCCTTCCGTGGTCCAGGCATGGGAAGGCGTCGTTATCCTGTACGAGAAAACCCACTTCAACGGCCAAGGCTTCCCGTGGTTCATCAATGCCGCACAAAAGTGCTACGATCTGAGTTGCTTCAACGACAAGGTCACGTCGATCAAGTGGCAGGGTCTGCCCCAAAAGGGAAAGTTCAACGGTAAAGCCCACATCGCGTTCTACAAGAACGCTGGATGCACGGGGCACCACCTGGAATGGACGACCGAGGAGAAAAACTACCCTATCGACCTTACACTGGATAAAATGAACGACGAAATCTCGTCTTTCATGGTTTGGGTCGACAGCAGCGACAAGACGCACGGCGTAGAGAGCCCTTGCAGCTAATTGCTAGCTACTACAGTGTAGAGCGTTGACTCCACGCTTAAACCCAGTAACACGATAATACACCCTTTTTCGTGACCGAGCAAACTGGGTCTTCTCATTTTTTTTTAAATTTTACCTCGATAGCCTACCAATTTAATGGTGCTAGTCGGTTTCCCACGAGGAATGCGTCTCCATATCGTTCGTAAGCTTCCCAGAAAATAAACGACGATACCGTCGTCGTTCATCGGATAGTTGTCCTTGATCCTGTTGATCACCCCAGTCGTGGCTGTCCTTCGTGCAGTCCCGTCCAGTGGAGAAGGCGATGCACGAATTTCCCTTGAATCCCCCAAACGCCGGAATGTCTTCCCACTTCACTGGCTGTCGAAGTTTACAAGGTGTAACACAGCTGCGTCTCTGTGATCGCTCACGCATACGAATGACCCTCGAATTCTGCGTTCTCGAAAAATGTCACGGTGCGGTTCCATGTCAAAGCAACGTCGACGAGGAGTGCCACGGCAAGAAGTAAAAAAAACAGACGTTCCACAAAGAAAAATTGCTGAGAGGCGGTTGGCAAGTGGTTTTCTATGTAGACAGAAGCGAATGGAAAAAAGTGATATCCAACTCATGACCCAGAGCAGAATATTTCGGACTTGTGGCCCATAGATAAGAAGATGCGCTACGAAATAAGTTCTAGGTCTGGATCCACTTTCATGTATATGGTCGGTACCTGCATCATTGTCGGTCTGGTATGTACAATTGCGATCTAAAAATTGTTAAACCCTGGCAATTCAAGTCGTAGCACTTCGGTGCTGTATTGATGAACCATAGTGGGGTTTATCGTGAGAAAGCTAAAGTGATTTGCATTTAAAATAAATGAATACTTGACGATCACATATTACATGCAGTCATTTAAACTTCGTAGAGTTTCCCTACGATGTCACTTCGGCTTAGATAAATCGTACTACCATGAATCAACCTGGGTCCGTACGTCGCGGGTTTTCGTGTAACCAGGTCGAAGACCAGGAGTCATAAATTAACTGTAGAGCTGAATTCGTGAGATTACAGCAATTACACGGCCACAAACCGAGAAAACCAGTGCGAGGGGCAATCAATAACTGGTGGTAAATTAATCGTTAATCTGCTCTCCCTCTGAGGCATTCCTCAATCTCGCTGCTCGCAATGAATTCGCTTCCTATGCAGCTACTGTTGGTGGTGGTGATGGTTTGGACGAAGGAGTGCGCTGGGGTTGCTGAAGACGTCAATAAATTCACAGGCAGCGTGAGTCTGTATGCGGGCACCAACTACCAGCACCTCCTTCTTAACGTCAACATCAACACGCCCAACCGCTGCTTTAACATCAACTGCACCTATATCGACGACCGGGTAGCGTCCGCGAACTGGAACGGGCTGCCAACCACAGGCTTGGCAGGGAAGGCCTACATCACCTTCTACGCCGACTACAATTGCGAGGGAAACCATACGTCCGCGCAGCTTCCTCACGACGGAGGAGTGCGTGAGTTTGTGTACCCAGACGGAATCTCCGCGTTCATGGTGCGGTCGGAGTCTAGAAAACGACTTCATGGGTCTGCTGATGTGTGCAGCTGGACTGGCGCTAGCGTTATCGGCGGGTACGTAGTTGAAGAGTTCAACGACAGTCGTTGACGATATTTTCTGCTGTGAGAAACGAGTAACTCCAAAGACAACTTCTATCTGTTCAAGTCACCTTTCTTGATTTTATATGCTTATTATCGAATATTGCGTCATACATGTACATGCAAATATGCCCTTCGTGTTTCAACCTCATCTAATTACTCATTCGTCATTTCTGCATTTGCATTCGACTTGACAGCCACAGCACAATGCCTTCGCACTTGAACTTTCTAACAGCGCTATGCGGCTTTTTGTCGCTGCTTAGCGGCTGTGTCGCCGTCACGCGGATCCAGAACGGCACGGTGGAGATCTACAGCGACACCAACTACAAGAATCCACTGCTCACGATCAACCTCCGGTACCCCAACCAGTGCTACCACTTGGACTGCAGCCTCCTCCAATACAAGGTCGAGTTTGTCAAGTGGAGCAACCTCCCGACTACGGGGCTGGATGGAAAGGCCTACATCGTCTTTTACGAAGACATCGACTGCGGCGGATCCGAGACGTCGATCACGCTCCCCAATGCTGGCGGCATCAAGAACTTCGACGGCAAGAAAGTCAACGGCTTGATTTCATCCTTCATGATCAAGTCGCAGCCCTCGGACGTCGACAACGGATTCTCCAACGTGTGCAGCTGGACTGGTGCTGATGTCGTGGGTGGGTCGGTGTCGCAAGACGACTCGCTTTTGATGGTCGTTCCCAAGCCGACAAGGGTGTAGTCGCCAGTTGAGCCAGGCTAGTTGGCTGCTTCAATTCAGCCTTTGGGTGTGTCGGTGTGTAGTGGGTGTTTTAGCGGTATTGCGAGTAGTGCGTGACTTTTTCTGCTTGATTTCATTTCTAGTAAAGCGAGCACCTTTTCAACGGCCTGTTATCAATATTTGACGGTCAGAGTCCGAGTATCACCCAAGCAGACTGTTAATTTCATGAACTCACAAATATTTCCTGAATATGATGTGTGATTGCAGTTTTCTGACGGGTATTTCGTCATTCCCCAATCTGCGCACGGGTTGGCAATGCAGTCGCTTTGGTATTTCTGCCTTTGCTTGAGCTTTCTCGGTAGCACACTAGCTGCTACTGATGCAGACTTCAACGGGCTCCTCAAACTTTACTCCAGTGTCAACTACAAGAACCCGCTCACCACTATCAAGTTCAACTATGCCAGTCGGTGCTACAGCTTGGATTGTGACGCTCTGGATAACAAAGCTGCATCCGCCAAGTGGGAGAAGCTCCCGAAATCATCCACGGACAGTCTCATCTTCTACAGTGGATCCGACTGCACAGGCCACAGAGGAACAGTTCGCCTTTCCATCGCTGCGGGGGTTACCAACTTCAACCAGTTGAAAGGCACCATCTCGTCCTTCATGGTCAAGACGAAGGCGACCACAAGTGCCGCGATTGCTAAGCGAGGCGAGTCGAATGTTTGCAACTTTACCAGTGTGAACACAGGTGGAACCGTCGAAGAAGACCCAACTCTAGCTCTCTTCTTTTGACGAGAACAGAGGTTTTTTTTCCACTCAAGTGGAAGGCTTGAGTGCTTGAGCTACAAGTTTGCGCACTCTTAGTCGAATTCACGCGAAAATCTCTAAAATAAAACAGCGCTTGGCAATTGCACGTATATTTTATTTAGCGGTAATCATTGCTACTGGTCATCTTGTAGTCACAGATTTCGTGGACGCCGTTTTTAACCCCGGTGGCGAGCTCCACAAACATGAAAGACGAAGCCGCGTTGTTCATTTCAACCGTACCAAAGTTTGGCGCTTTCTCGAAGGATGTTCGCCTGGCGAACTTCGCCACCCTTGGCTGTCTCCTGTGCAGTCGATGCCTCGGTAAAACACGAGCAGCGAAGTTGAGCCACCAGGGAAGGAGGCTTTAAGCGGTAATCCTTTCCAGGAAGCCGACGAGATTTCGTCATCAAGGTCGCCACAGGCCAGATTGAAGCACAAATTAGCCGTGTTGAAGGTGAGTGTGAGCAGCAGCGACTGGAAGTTCGCGTCCTTGTACAGCTTCAGCTCCCCCGTCCAAGTAGAACCGTTCACCGCGGATTCGTCTGCCGCAGTCCCATCAATGGTGTAGGCAATTTCGTGAGCGGAGACAATCTGGTACATGTACGCCGCCACAAAACTACAATCTGGTACATGTACGCCGCCACAAAGATGCTTAGTGCAGCTTGAAAACTCATGATCCTCGGGTTGTGCACGTAGCAAACTAACCGAGCAGCCAAGTGTATCTCTGACCGCTCGACAACGTGACACCAACCAACCAAACGAGATCCACTAGCAAGAAAGAATCGTGTGAAGAAAAGATAACGTGGAATGTATTCCAAACAATCTTCGAAGTACTAACGTTACCGGATTCAAGCACTACAACTAAACGCTTACAACGAACTCCCGTTGTTGGATGTCTGCGTATCGATTCCCGCAGTTGCGTTCAGGCCCGCAGCGAAGGTGGTCGACTCGAGCGAGCAAAAATTGATTTTCCCGTTCTCGATTTCTTTCGAGGTCTCGAGCACCATGAAAGACGAGATCGCATCGTTCATGTCGTAATCCACAAAGGACGGAACCTTGCCCCATGAAGTCGGGGACTGCTTGTTCTAGCCCGTACAGTCCGTGTCGACGTAAAACACGATGTGTGCGTTGGTCTCGACGTCGTAACTTGCCGTCGTCGGCAGTCCTGACCATTCAACGGACGAGACTGCGTCATTGTAGTCGTCGCACGCCAGGTTGAAACAGCGGTTGGACTTTGTAAACGTGAACAATGCCAGATTGTACCGATAGTTTGGCTCGAGCTTGCAATTATCTTGTCGAGGAAAAAAACAACCCCGACGAAAAGAAAGCGCTAGCTTTTGAGGGGTTGGCTGATGCAGAGAAGGCATACGCCTCAAACAACGACTCGGCAGCAGCTAACAAGTGGGTGGCCATCATGACCAGGTACGGCAGCGAAGCAGAAGTTCGTTACAAAATGCATTGCTAACCGTAACGTATCTGTAAACAGCACGGTGGGGAACTTCCGCGACTTGAAAGAGAAAATCGCAGGGGCGTACACGGTTCGAGTAAGAACTACAACTCTGCTGAATAGTATCACATTATGCTAAATTGTTCATCGATGTAGGACCACATACAACGGGCAATCGAACTAGACCCATCTGATGCCACTTCCCACAACATTCTTGGACAGTGGTGTTTGGCGCTCGCCGACATGACGTGGATTGAAAAGCGTGCTGCTGCAGCACTCTTCGGGACGCCACCTACAGCGACATAACTTATGACGAAGCTGTGCAGCACTTCCAAGCTGCAGGTACGAACTAGTTTGTAGGGGTTTTAGGTCTTGTGCTCATAATGCTTTGCGTGCTTAGCTCAGAAAACATCAACCCCAGCTTTTGGAAGAAGAATGTGTTTCTTCTCGCGCAGGTAGTGACCGTATCGTACGAATTTACGAGGAGGTTTAGCACTGACTGCTTTGCTTAGATGTATTAGTACATGATGATGAAGCGAACCAAGGAGGCAGCAACTTGGGTGTTGAAGGCTAAAGCAGTACCAGTGAAGACGAAGGAGGACGAGAAGGTAGCGCGAGATATCGCAGCGCTAATGAAGCAATTGAAATTGTAGTGGGGCGGACCATACTATTCAGTTGCGCCACCAAGAGACCACTCGGGTTCAACAACTTCCCAAACTTGTTCATCTTGAGCTTAAGATTTATTACTACATGTATTAATACGTAATATTTTGTTTCGATGAGCATGTTTTAGCTAAGAATGGATGATGGAGTTCACAGATCTTTACCCACCTGGGAGCTGCCATAACTCAAGAAACTTTACTGTGGTGCTGGAGTGCACAGTAATGTATTAGTCACGATCAATTGCCACGATCAGCGTCGTCGTTGGAGTTGCGAACACAGAGAAAACCCAAAATAAGCTTTGAGATTTAGGTCTACGCAATGAAGTCTGCAACAGAAACGTTTGTGCAGTCTGGATGTACATGCAGGCCTCAATTGAAAGTTTCAACTGTGGACTTGCACTTTGGACTGGTTATCCGCGTACCATCAGCTTACGCCGACGTGTTATTCACCGGAACGTAGGGGTCTTCCTCACGCCACTTAGCGACGAATGGGAACTGATAGACATCGAGCTTCTTGCCCTCTTCCGGAAACTTGGACCGAATCAGGTTTTGGAGTTCATCGTTGACGATCTTGTGGCCAGAAGCGCTGAAGTGGAGACCGTCCTCGAGATGCTTGTTTCGTGTCGCCAGAGGCATGGCGTGGAAAAGCTTGTACAAGTCCAAGACTGACACTCCAGTCTTGGTGGCGACCTCCACGCACGCCTGAGCGTAGCGTCCCGACATAGCGTCAGAGCGGTCAATCACACCCTTGTTATGCACTTTGGCTTCCTTGGCTCTCGCAGCATCGTCCACGTGGGGTGGCGTGATCATGATGATCTTGGCATCAGGGGCCGCTGCCTGGAATTTCGTTACGATCTTGATCATGTTAGCGGTGTAGTCCTCTAGTGGGACGTGCATATCCGCATTGCTGCCGTTGGTTAGCACGGCGTCATTGGTTCCAAGCCAGACCGTGATGATCGACGGAATGTACACGCCGTCCTTGAGCTCTTTTTCCAGGGTTGGCATTACGTACTTGAGGAACCACCTGATCAATCGACAAGCTAACTTGTTAGGAGATATCGTAGTGGTGGAGGACTACTTTATCGTACCTGGAATTGTAACCGGACATCCCGCGAACGATGATGTCAGCAGCCTGCATGTAGTGGTATTGAAACAGCGTCACCCAGCCATCGACGGTCGGGTCGTCAGCTTGCTCGGTGATCGAGTCGCCCGTAATGAGAACCCCCATACGTCTGGGCTGAGGGTCAGTGTACACCGTCGTGGTGGTGGTCTCCTGCCCGTTGGCGGACCAGCTAGCACACGATGCAATGGCAGCAACAGCGAGAACAGCACGGACCAGACGGAGCGATAGTGCCATGGTTGTTGGTGGCAAATTCGACAATGTGGAGAGTAGGAATTGACTCGCTGGAGTGTTAGCCAAACGAACAAAAAGGTCCGGATTACTGTAAACGTCCTGTTGCAACGTTATCTTGTGCTGTGCTGGCAGTGGATCATCCACATACAGTACTTAAGTATTTCGCTTGAAGTAATTTTTCTACTGTGGTGCTGGAGGGTATTAGTCACGATCAATTGCCATGATCAGCGTCGTCGGTGGCCCTGTGGTTTTAAAGCACTCCCGATTCAACAAAGCTCTCCCCCAACTATCGGTAGAAAATCCATTTCCTCTCTAAACTAATGCCGTGCTTGGCCCAGGAAGCACTGGATATTTAGTACATGTAACATGTATTAATAACGGTCATATCATAATGATTTACAAAATTAGTACACGGCCCCACGACTTGAGCCCAAACCAGCTCTTTTCGTCAAATACAGCTGTACAGAATTCTGCGTCAATAGTGAACGGGTCTATAACGCATAACCTCATATACTTTATAATTATGGGATTTACGACGTGATTCGTTTATGTTCAGTTCAATTTATATACCGAGAGCCCTTATATATATCAGGCGTTCACTATTCACGCAGAGTTCTGTACATGTATTTCCCAAACGAGCCCGATTATGACTTGAAACACCCGAAATAGAAACCAGCTTGATGGCCTGAAACGGCTGGTTGAAAAATTCAGGTCCTGCTCTGATTTGGAATCGAGCTCGTTTGGAATTGACCTCACCTGACAACCAACGCATGCAGCAGGACGTGAACAAGCAGCGAGCTGTGCACCCTCCTTAGACAACTATTGCCCGCCGGAACGAAGCGGAGGCCGACAGCCCACACAACTGGGAAGACCAAACCGACCGCCGCGTAGCGGCAGAGCTCGGATGATTCTCACACTTCATTACATGTAGCTCCAGCTCTTTTTTTTGTGCTAAAACGTGATTATTTCTTTTTATCAAATGCTTTGCTAACAATACAACTGGCTTGTGGTTCCAGCCCGATTTTCATCAGGTCGATTGCGCTGCACAAGTCGAACACGGCCTAAAATGATCGATATTAGCTGGTAGTAAAAACACCCTTAGTATATTTAATATACTAAGGCGGACGATCGATTCTTTATTTACCCATAATCCCATTTGTGGCCCTTTGTCGAGATCCCTGTCGTAAATTGATATTCGAAGTTAACTGAATAATACGCGAGCAAAAAGTGTCGTTGTTGATTTTACAATTTACGAATGTTTGATGGTAAACGGCTTCCAATTGAGCATTAAAACTTTCCTATGGAAGCCTCAGTGTGGTAAGCAGACCTACAAAGGTTCTGCCTGTCTTCCGCGAAGCTGTTCACTTCGGTCTTTTTCCTTCGGTCTTGCGTGTGGTGAGGTGATCTAGATCCGTTACAGCGGGTCCTCTCTGAGGTCCTTGTTCTGTCGATTAGGGCCCCACGCCAAGGCGAGTATGTATTCTGACTGTCGTGTTCCACTTAGTGGAGGGGAAATCATGAGCAGCGAGGAATCCCAGGTCCCCACTGTTGGTGCTTGAACGTGGCGCCAGAGGCTCACCAGGCCTGGGGCGTCGTGGTTTACTTCCGAAATTCTTGAACACGTGGAGGTCATCAAACCCTCAGTGTTTGGTTCTTGAGCTGGGTGAGCGCTAGGTTCTCTAGGTCCTCTCGCCTTGGTAGTTATCGGTCTTGTGCACTTCGAGGGGTACCAGGTAATGTTTGAGGAGGCTTCAGAATCGGTAAAATACGTGAGCAAAAGATCTCTATTAGAGACTTGTAAAGTACATGTTTGCAATGTGCCCCCAGTTGATTCACACGTTACCTCGAAAAACGCTAATATGTAAAGGCACTCGTTGCTGCACCCAACTGGTGCACATGGGACGAGGCAGCATGAAGTTATGACACCCAACCGTGTCCAACCAGAACCCAACAGTGCCCATTTGAGAACGTCCGACACCCATGTTGCGCCCAACAGAGCCCCAACTCGAGAGAGCCGGCGTAAAATACTATACACTATACATGTACAGCCGGAAGATGAAAAAGAGCCGGAGCGGCTAGACATTGGGATAAATGGTGACAACGCCAAAGCCCGAGTGTTCAGCTGGAACACGGGCATCGATTTTGTATTCTAAAGGCATTGAACCTAGTGATCTTATGTCCCTATGGCCAAGCCCCACCAAGATCAAGCGTATCACTCAACAAAAATAGTTAGATGTAACATGATCAATTTCACTCCTTAGCTACTGTCATTCCCTTCTTCTTTCTCGCTGTCAGTCACTTAGCTACTGCTACTCCCTCCTTCTTTCATACACATGCGTAAGTAGCGGTAGCGCATGCATTGCAGAGTCTTCTTATCGAGGTGGCCGAGTGGCTCTGACCCACAAAACATCTCAAAGGCCAGCAAGACGTACACGCCGCAGTTGTAACTGTCACTTTGGATGCCCAGGCCTGGATCGTGGGTCACTAAGCGGGAACTGGGTCTGACATCGTCTGGTAGCATAGCGATCAGCAGTTGTGCCACGGCACGGACACTGGTAGCGTAGGAGGACGCCATAGAATTGTAGACATACACTCGGCCCTTTTCCAGCTCCATCAGCACAGCACACCAGTGACTGTTGTTGCAGTTAATCGGACAGAGGACTTTCATCTTCTTGGTAGCACCTGCCAACGCTCGTTTAAAATGCCCACTCTCCGTCGTAATAGCTCCGTTTGTAATTCCTAGGTTTGACGGGTCAATCACTCGAATGCTGGGGTCCGCGTCAAACAGTTTATGCAGTATCATCTGCATGACTTGAGCGCTAAGGGTTTCCTTCGCAGCCAAGTCCACCATGTCTGCATACTCGGTTGACAGAATTGGCAGGCTTTCCAACAGCGTAGGTATAGCGGGATCCTCCTCGATATAGAAACTAGAGTTTCCGTAACGTGTGAAGTCTAACTGCGCAATCCATGTCAGAGCTCTTTTGATCTTCTTCACAGTTTTAGCGGCCGTGTGCCACTTTCTCATGAGCGCTACAGTAGAGTTTGCGAATACTCCGACGCCAACGATCTCCAGCGCTAACTGCATCTCCAAGGTTCCCTGCTTTTTTGCTTGGTATGCCGTTACCTTAGCCGTACACTTGTTGATTAATTCCATGGGAAATATTCGCACCACCTCCTCTGGTCGCATCAGTGGTTTCGTGGGAGGGAGCTTGGCTATCTCGTGTGCAATGGGGGGGCTTTGGCTTACTAGCAAACATGAACTGCTTGAACTGCAGGAGCGTCTCGTGTGACGACTTGTAGGTAGGGACACCATCCAGTAGTTCGTAAACTGTTAATAGACTCATTTGGCGTTCATGCATGTCCAAGTCGTCTTGTACCATAGCGACAGCCTGCTTCCGCTTTGCTTTGACAGCCTGCGTTTTTTTCTTCGGGCGCCCCCTGGCTTTTGGCGGACTCACGATCTGAAAATCGTCGGTTAAATTTGCAAGAGCAAGTGTCGGTCCTTGGTCGTCAGTTTCTGCAGTTGGCGCGTTTCCAACACCGAACGCCTCGCCTTCCGTACCCATCTCTGTCGGTTCTGCGCCCAACTCGTCACAACCCGTACCCATCTCTGTCGGTTCCGCGCCCAACTCGGCACAACCCGTACCCATCTCTGTCGGTTCCGCTCCCAACTCGTCACAACCCGTACCCATCTCTGTCGGTTCCGCTCCCAACTGGTCACAACCCGTGCCCATCTTGTCGTCGTCTGAGCCCAACTCGTCACAACCCGTGGCCTCATCCTGTGGTTCTGTGCAAACTTGAGTGCTCTCTACCGAAGAAGATGACGCCAAACTTTGGCTAGCAGTATGTAATGGTCTGAACGGGCTGCCCTTTGTAGTTTGTACCTCCACCGCTTCGGTCACCACTTCACATTCTGATGTCTGTTGATTGACGTCACTGGCCGTGTCCACGTCCACATCACTTGATCCACGATCGCCAGATACCCCGGGGATGGTATCGTACTCGCCATGTTTGAAAATTGTAGCAACTCCACGCAAAGCCTTCATCGCTACCCTGTACTCCACCATTCCCAACCCACTTAAATGCTCACTAATAGAAGTTGCCGCGAAATTTGCTTCACGGAACTTACGGTTAGAATCCCAACACGTATTGGACTCTTTCAACACTTCGGACACACGAAACGGTTCTCCAGGCAGCTGGGGCAACTCAGATTCCACACGAAGCGACGACACTAGCCAACGCGAATTCAGGAGGTGGGTGGGAATTATGTTCTCAAAATTGAGTGCCTTCCGAATAAAGAACACATGACGACACGGCAACAACCGTGAAGCCATGAACAAACACGAACAAGACCAATTCGACTTCGTGACGAAGTATTCGCTGAGCGGCTCATCGAACGCGTCTTCATCATCTGAAGCGCACTGAATCAAGTATACACCAGGGACCGCCTCAATAAACTTGTACTTCGCAGTGGTTGTCGCAAAGTTGTACTGCTCGTACACGAGCTCACACGAGTGCTCGCTCACCAACTTCGATAGAAACTCCATCTCGTGATCGTACTTCGGATGATGCACGACAGATAGTTTGTAGACCGTGTTAAGGAACTTCTTCTCCTCCTGCGCTTGGTAGACCATAATCGACGCAATGCACTCGTCCACGTGCATGAAGGAGTCCACGAGATCTTTCAACTGCTTCCACGATGATTCGAGACGGTTATTCGTGTTGTTGCCAAGGGTGCACGTATTCTGCCTTTCAAACGCACACCACATTTGACGGCAGCCGTCCCAATTTTTCACGAAATAAGCTTCAAATAGATGCTTGAAATCTTCACGTCCTTCACTAACCGCGCCCAACTCCGCCTGACCGGTGCCCATCTCAGCCCGATCAGTGCCCAATTGACCACCAACTGCGCCCAACTCAGCCCGACCGGTGCCCAACTCAATCTCTCCAGGCACTTTGCCAGTCCCGACATCCATAATATGGCGCATGTACTCGCGCAGTCGCAAGTACTGCCTCTCAGTCTTCGCATACACCAGCAGGTTTATCAATCCATCCAGTTGCTGCTTCTGCCAAGAGTTGAAGCCGTAGTCCTTGGATGCAATATGCTCCCGCAGATATTTCAACTCGTGAAATTGACACAACAGCAGTGTCGCATCCGGAAAAGCTTTCTTCAGCACGCCGATCTCGCCAAAATCTTTGTCGATCAATATGCATTTGACGCGGCTCCACGCAGGATTATTGCGCTTGAATTCCTCTAGGGCCGTCGAAAGCGTTGGATTGCGCTCGTTTTGCACAACGGCATGTTGTACAAACTGGCCCTTGCCGAATGCGTCGTGTGCCATAATGGAGAAGACTTTGTATTTCGACAGGTTTGTGCCGTGTGTGGCGTCGATCATGACGACCTCTGGAAAACGGTGGAAGAGATCCCGCATGTGCTTAGTCTGCAGTGTAATACAAGTAGCGATAGACTACAATATAACAAGTCAGGTAAAGCAAGATTAAACGGCAGCATCAATAGACTTCATACCTTATCATTCACGGAGTCGACGAATACTCCACCCACATTCCCTGGCTCTTGCGAGAACTCGGTCATCCATTGCTTCAGTCTTTTTGCCGGGGTCGGAGCCGTGTGGTTCTGTTTCTTCAGCTTTCGGACCAAATTATGCACATCCTGGATGATCGGGTTGCAACTGGAATTCTCGTGGATAAATTGTAGGATGCGTTTCTTCTTGGCTCCGGCTTTCACAAGCTCGCTGACAGTATCGACCACTTCAGCTTCGATCGCAGTCCTGTTGTGCGGATAATGGTCGAACGTATGTCTAGTCAGCGGATGGTTGTGCTCCAAGCGGACTGTAGTAATCCGGAGCACAAAAGTAGGAACTTCCGCCGCCGAATCGGCCACTTGCACGCACGCATTGATCTATAAACGAGACAAGAACGACGCAAGTACTCCGTAAGCTCGCGGGTGACCAACCAGCAACCAGCTTCACACAATCGAACACAGCTTAGCCCAGCTGAGTCCAACTGAACCCAATTGAGCCCAACTGAGCACCCAACTGAGCCCAACTGAGCCCAACTGAGCACAGTACACACACGTCACACTCGAGAGCCCTCGATTGCTGCCTTTTCCTCTTGCCTTGGCCACGCGACTTGTACTTCCCTGCGTGCGTGCAGACGTACGTCTTCCCGTAGTACACCCACTCCTCAGGCACAAGCGGCTTCGTGGACTCGGAATCTTTAATCTTTTTGTTTCTCGCCGCGACCTTGTTGTTGGTGCGAACGCGGAAGCTCTTCACACAGTAGATAAAACAATCAACAAGTTAGAACGATTTGAAACTGCATCAGCTATCGTATCCAGTACGTCAAAACTTGCTTGGTATGTATCGGCCGAATAGCTTTTCAAGTAGCCATCCAAGGCATCCCAGGAAGGAAACTCGAACTTCTCGAGTGGAGGCGCCAACACCACGGGCTGCTCGTCGCTCTGGGTCACATGGGGGTGGTCAGAAGCATCCGACCGGCGCTGCTTGGACGTGGAGCGGCTGGTACTAGACGACTCCTCCGCCGAGTCAGCCCCCTCCTCTGGCGAGTCCACCCACTCCTCATCGCTGTCGAACGCCTCTTCGCTGTCACTCGGCTCCCTCTGTCGCGGCGGTCGCACCGCATCTTTGACGCGCAGGTCGGGCGCCATGGCTTCCTTGCTGTGGCTGATCCCTCCCGATGCTAAAATGAATGGAGGGGGAAAATTTGGTACACAGCGTATACCCGGGTATACCGTACGGTACGGATATGAAACAAAAAGATTGGGGGGGGAATCTGGCCCCGTCCCATGTGCTTCAGTTGGGTGCAGCACTCACTCTCATCTCATATGTAAAATGCACGTGAAATAAATCGATCCATGTTGAATGCACTCAAAAGGATGGTGAGGACAACATGGACAACAACGGTGGGTTGTGCGATGGAGTGGTATAGAAGCTTAAAACGATCAGTGCGTTTCTGCCGGTACATGAACGCTTATCTGAATTAAGCTATACCAGCTAACGCGCTAGTGCATGTACACTACCTGTATACAGTACATATTATGTATTAACCCTTTCGTGGTCAACAGGCATTTTGACCCCTTTCATGGTCGAGTCAAAACCTGCGTAGAAATCGACCACGAAAGGGGGCAAAATGCCCCCTTTCACAGAAGTTCAACCTGTACATCACCCACTTTTGTAATAGCCAATCGCATCACTTTCTTCTTTCCCTACCCCCTTGATATTTTGCAAGGTGTAGCGCACACCACTGAAATATATGCGTTTAAGTGCGAAAAGGCTCACTTAAGTCCGAGATTGCGTCAGCGAAACTGAGATAAATGACACACACATCACTCGATTCGTTGAAGCCCCGTACATGTACGACTACGCTTACCCCTGTTAGCAGCGACTGGCTCGGAGCACTTTCCATATTGAAACTAAGCTGGTCACTCACATCACGGATAGTGCGTACCAGGCATCTTGTGGTGCCATGCGATCCACTTTCAGTTTCGACGACGACAAGCAGCTCGTCCAGATCGCCCGGACATACATTGATGCTGGAACACGGATCGCGTGGGCGGACGTCGCTCGGTGCATGAGACCTGCAGGACATTCTGCAGCCGCGCTACGCCAGAGGCTCCAGACGCTCTTCCGAACATGGGGACGAGATATTACTCGTTTCCCGTCCAGTTTTTTCACCGAGGTGCGTCGTCCACGTGGTCGCCCTCCAGCAATAACGCAGCAGCTTCGTAGCCTCGCAGCACACTCTGCGCGGGGACGATCGCGCCAAGCAGGAGAGGCGGTCACTACAACAACGCGTCCAGGTGATGCACCGCCTCCTGAAGCGCGCCAGTCAGCTGCGGTGTCAAGACCAAGTACAGCAGGAGAAGCGACGACACCAGCAGCACGAAGCGCACCCGCGGCGGTCGCACCAACCGCTCATTCTGCTGAGGAACCGCCACGCAAAGCTCAAGCAGTACAGGTACCCCCCGTCGGAGGCCCACCAGGAAAAGTGTCGTCAACATCTGCGGCACGAAATATACCAGCGCCCCCAGTCCGAGGCCCAGCAGGAGAAGAAGCGGCAGCATCTGTAGTACAAGAAGTTCCAGTACTACCTGAGCCAATTCTATCGGGTGCTGTGATGCAGCCTGAAGATCGCGCATGCTCGACAACCGCGGAGGCACCTATGCCACCAGTTGATCGCTGTGATACTCAACTGCTTAGCGCAGAAGACGAAGAGTGCGGCGAGAGCGAGAAGCAGCCAACGGCATCATTCAGACTGGCACAAACCATGCCAGTTCTGTCGCCATCGAGTGCAGAGGAAGCAGTGACTTCAATGTTTGCTGATGTACCGCGTGCTGCGGTCGGTTATGATGGAGGCAATTCCCATTTGAATGTTGGAGAAGTGCTGCCGTCGGGTGTTACGGTACTACTACGAGAGCTTGGAGATATCAATGCAAGCGACGTATTTCTCGATATCGGTTCGGGTCTTGGGAATGTCATCGCATAAGTTGTGCTTGCAACCAAGATTTCGAAGGCGATCGGTGTTGAGGTGCGTGCGGATGTCTACAGACTCGGTGTCGAGATGATTGCCAGGAGCCCGCATGGCAGACAAGTCAACGAAAGAGCTGAGCTTTACTGCAAGGATATTACCGGTCTTTGTTTCTCGCGCTTGCCTCCGTACGAGCTCGCAACGATCGTGTTTTGGAACAACATATTGTTTGAGCCTGCCACGATCGAACACCTGAAACGCGAGCTCACCGATATGCTTCAGGCGCGTCTCATCATATGCACGGCTTCCGTTTGTCCACGTCACCGTGAGCCTTGCTTCTCTGGGTTCTGCTCCTCCTTCGAGTTATTCAAAGAGGTAGATATTGCCTGTAGCTGGAAAGCCGAGCCGGTGCGCGCTTACGTTTACCGGTCGTTTGGATCTTACTGAGTTGCGCAATTTCAATAGTGAAATCCATACAAATACACACTTCAACATGACATGGTAGACTTTGCTTTCTAGCAAAATGCATGCAATCTTTTTTCAATACTTACTTCCAGATAAATGCACACAGCAACTACAAGTTGATTGAGCGCACTACATTGCTACGGTTTCCAGCGGCTAGTTCATGTTCTAGGGTCAGGTTGCGTTGACTCATGCTCTCATGTTTGAGCTTGTACAAGTTTGAGCTCGTGCGCACCTTGCCTTTTGCAGAGAATAGCTTGTGTGGAAGATAAAAGCGATGATACTTCTCCCAGCACGTCCAAGTCTGCTTCGGACACATGTACGACTTGGTGGTCACGAACAAGTGCTGACAGAGACAAACGGTGTAGAGAACGCTGTAGTCGGTGACCTCCGTGGCGTATCTGTCCTCCCACCTGCACACTACACACTGCCGTCGCTTCCGATTTGATTCTGGATATAGCTGCTTGGATGAAACCGCTGAGCACCTCTTCTGTGGACTACCGGGACATTCGTCAACATCGCGTCTTCCAGCGACCCAGACTGCACTTGACGGTAACATTGATTCGTCCACCTCTGTCGGTGCGTCCAACGAGCCTACGTCGGTGTAAAACATGCGTCGTTCACTAGGCGCCTCTTACCATTTTCCAGACAGTAATTCAGAGCTGAGCTGGGCGATGAAATCGCGATGAGAGTCGCGATCATTAGTCGATCCGAGTGCTAATTTGCGCGTGAAGTACGCGTTTGAGCGCGCGATATCCACGAGCGCGAGACCCAGCTTCTTGTACCATTTCTTGAATGAATGTCCATCCGCCAGAGAGAACCTCCCTCGTACTTGATCGAGTCTGTCGACGCCCTGCATGTTGGTGTTGTATTCTTTGATGCATGTTGGGGCGCTGAATGTTCGCTTGCCGGCGCGAACTTGGCGAGCCACAGTAGTGAGTGTTGAAGGATCGGCATTGGAAATCACGGTGACAATGGCACTGTCGTACCACGAAGCCGCCACCGTTACGATCAGCTGAAACCGCTTGTCGAGAGGTTCCCCGAGTGCAATCCTTCTTCTCAATCACGACGTGTCTTGGAAAGTGTGCGCTAGACTTCCTCACTGTCCCACGTCCATACAACCCTTTTAGACGCATAGCATCGAGTAGCTGCACCGACGTGTAGTAGTTGTCGGAGTTGACAATGCGACGGGTGCCATACACTGGTCTAACAACTTCCAGTACACACTGCCGCATTGACGAGGATACTGCTAATTCATCGCTCAGGGCTTGAGCCTCCAATTGCGTCGTCACACCTGCAAGCCGCTCCGTCACATCGCTCTGACAGTGTAGTCGAAAATTTAGAGAAATCCACGTGGTGGAGCAGCAGAGCATGTAGAGGCGGAAATAGTACTTCCCTGTTGGCTTCATAGGGTTGTACACAATCAACGGTTTGCCGTATTTTGACCTGCACGCGACACTTGCTTCGTCGAGGGCTAAGTTTCGTCCTGGAGAAACATACTTAGGGCCTGTCATCTTGAGCAGATTGAGCAGCGGTCTGATTCTAGCTGCCTGGTCGTGGTTAGCGTTGTTCACTTCAACGCACTGGAAGCAAAATGATTGTCGAAGCTGCTTGAAGCGACGAATAGGCATGACGGCATCCAAACTAACGGAATTTCCTCCGAAAATTGCAGTTTCCACCTGCAGTTTCCACCTGCTCTCCCCGTAGTTGCTGTACTCACCTTTATCCACTAGTTCCATGTAGAACAGCACCCCGAGAAATGTCATGATCTCATCCAGAGCAAAAGGTTTGGCAAGTGCAATGTTATGCACGCGGGCGTAGCTGTTGGTTTCTCCAAGAACTTGCTGCCAAAACGATATGGGAATGTACGCGAAGAAGCTAGCCGAAGCTGAGTGTTCGAATAGATGCTTGAACTGAGGAAGAAGAAATGTTGCAGTGTTGCCGTCCGGGTGCTGGAACAAGTCTTCGGGTTCTTTGCTCTGCGCACCAGGATCGAAACGCATATTCTTTATGGCTTCCACCTCTGCTAGCGTTGTTGGAAGCTCCATAGGTGGATCAAACAACTCCTCGCACTCCTCCATGTCATCAATACTCCCCTCCACTTCAATTTGTTCTCCTTCCTCGACCGCACAGAGGTGGCTCCAGCCTACTCGTGAAGTGCTTCCGTGTAGGGATCGATAGTTAGCGTTCCCGCGCTGAATCATGCTGAGGTTCAAGTGCTCATATTTTCTCTGATACTGCGAGTCTAGCCACTGCACCTGAAACATCGCTCCTTTGATGATTCGACACACGCGCCCAACTAGATATGCACTGCCGACACCCGCGTACTTGTCATTGGTCTTCTTCCGTTTTGTCCAGCCCTCTTTCTCTGGTGAAAATGCCACAAGTGTGTCAACGTACAATCCCGGAATGGGCGGTGGTCGAGCCGGACTGTTTCGACGCGTTTTTGCTGATGGAGTCGCTGGTGAACCTGTTTGTTGAATGGTGCCGGTACGCGCTGAGGGAACACTGGCCTCGCTGTCAGCTGTATCGGTCACAGGGGCGCCGGTGACGGAAGTTTCTCCTGAGAGCGATGCACTCTCTGTCGATGCTAGGCTCAATTGCGTTGCGGGAGCCACATTGTCTTGAAGTTGACCCAGTGCATGCACAAGGCTGCGCTTCGGTGACGCCTTGAGCTTTGCAGGACGGGCGCGCTTTCGGACTGACTCACTATCGGTCGTAGTCTTTGCCTTATTCTTTGAGCCCTTCGGCCTGCCCCGCTTTCGCTTTGGCGCTAACGCTGGCCCGCCACCGGGCGCTGCCCCGCGCAGTAGCTCAAGGTTGTCGCTCTCACTGCCGCCACCACCGGGCGCTGCCCCGCGCAGTAGCCTAAGGTTGTCACTCTCACTGCCGCCACCACCGGACGCTGCCCCGCGCAAGCGCCCGAGGTTATCGTTCTCGCTGCCGTCGCCACCGGGCGCTGCCATGCGCAAGCGCCCGATGTTGTCACTCTCGCTGCCGTCGCCGACGGACGCAGCCCCGCGCGAGCGCCCGAGGTTGTCGTTCTCGCTGCCGTCGCCGACGGACGCTGCCCCGCGCAAGCGCCCGATGCTGTCACTCTCGCTGCCGTCGCCGACGGACGCAGCCCCGCGCGAGCGCCCGAGGTTGTCGTTCTCGCTGCCGTCGCCGACGGACGCTGCCCCGCGCAAGCGCCCGATGCTGTCACTCTCGCTGCCGTCGCCGACGGACGCTGCCCCGCGCAAGCGCCCGATGCTGTCGCTCTCGCTGCCGTCGCCGACGGACGCTGCCCCGCGCAGTAGCCCAAGGTTGTCACTCTCACTGCCGGACGCTGCCCCGCGCAAACGCCCGAGGTTGTCACTCTCGCTGCCGTCGCCGCCGGACGCTGCCCCGCGCAGTCGCCCAAGGTTGTCACTCTCACTGCCGCCACCACCGGACGCGGCCCGCGCAAGCGCCCGAGGTTATCGTTCTCGCTGCCGTCGCCGACGGACGCTGCCCCGCACAAGCGCCCGATGTTGTCACTCTCGCTGCCGCCACCACCGGACGCTGCCCCGCGCAGTAGCCCAAGATTGTCACTCTCACTGCCGCCACCACCGGACGCTGCCCCGCGCAAGCGCCCGAGGTTGTCACTCTCGCTGCTGTCGCCGCCGGACGCCACCACGCCTAAGTTATCACTCGGATGACTCTCCATGTTCGTCGCGGATGTTTTCTTGACTGAACAGTCAATTGCGATCGTCAAAAATCAGCCGCTACTTGCATAGTTAAATCAAGATAGATGCAGAAATCGCCGCTGTGCAGCTATCAACCGAATTACTGCTAGAATAGCCGGCTTGGTACAGTAGGTGATGATAAGTTACGCACTACGCACACTCAACTCGCGAAAAAGAGAACTATCTGTGCAGGGTCACCAATAGTACGGCGATCGTTGGCGCAGGTACTAGTATCGGGCTTCACTACATCATGCAATTCGCTGTAGCATGCCGGACCCTCTTGTCCTCTCTCACACACCGATGACTGACGCCGATAGATTTCATGGTGGGACTCGATATATTACGGGATCTGGTCCAGGATCTGCCGCTTTACGTCATCACCCCAACAGGGGTGCAGCCAATCAAGTGCTACGGTTGAAAATGACACACCAGAAGTATCATTTTCAACCAATGAAAAAAATGCCGACCAGGGTGACGAGGTAGTACCGTAATTTGTGAAAGGGGGCAAAATGCCCCCTTTCACGATAACTTCGCCACCTAGCCCTTCTAAATCCCATCTCCGTATCATTATCCTGAGAGAGCAGCTTGACCGCGAGTACCGTGGTTTATGAAAGGGGGCAAAATGCTCCCTTTCGTGGCTTAACATATGACTTGTATGGTATAGTTTTTGATCGAGTGAAAACCGTGAGTCCGCCCGCGTGCACGAAAGGGTTAACCCTTTCGTTACCATAAAAATACATGAGGTACGGTTTACCAAAAGACGGTCGGAAGTCCCACTGGTGCGATCCAGCCCATACTCCAAACAAGATATTCGTACCCAACGTACCTTCTTTTGCACTGTCATTTTCTGGTATCTCTGACCCCTTTCTTCCAATCAAATCAAGAATAGGCCGAGCTTTGACGGCAAAATGCGAATCCAGCAGCGACTCGGTAGATGCGATAGCGCTCGCGAGACACAATAGCGTGACGCCAACTTCAAGACCAACGTGCCGCTTCGCCGTGTAACTCTGATGCCCACCAGCTTCAGCAGCGAGCATATAAACCGGAAGCCCCCCCCCCCCCCCCCAAAGCCGCGCTGACACCACCAGAACAAAGCCAAGGTCATTGATGCGTTCCATTACGCATCGTCGCTCGCGTCACCAGGCCCTGGACAAGACGGAGTGGCGCATGATCCAGACGGAGCATATTAACAGCACCAAGCTACAACGCGCGCCTCACGCGGGGCAACAAACGCACGAACGTGTACGTAGATCAGCGGCCCGTCACTCCAAGTCGCAGCGCATACTGCTGTTCAAGTTCACGACTCATATGTAGAAGCACAAGGCCGATTGCAAGGGATTCGACTGACTGCAAGATCGAGCCGGGTGATCGTCTTGTACAAGGGCTCGAGGGCACGGCGGGGCACACCTGCACCGCAAACTTCTCTTCCGTCCCGCCGATGCAAGACGTGATGGTCGCCGCCGACCTGCAGAAGCTGGTGCAGCATGCCACGCACCGCGTGGTCGACCAGAAGGACCATGCGTCAGAAGCAGCGCATCCACGACGGCGAGCACAAGGTCGAGATGCTCAAGTCGTCGGAGAACTGGTTCGAGTACGTGAATGACCACACCGCCGACCACGGCATGAAAGACGTGAAGATTCGCGAGGTCGGCTGCGACGAGCGTGGCGATGACCTCATGGAGTCGTCCTCACGTCTGCAGAAGGACGACGAGTCCCACATCAAGTCGGTGGTTGAGGAGCTTCCCGTGAGCCAGAAGTTCGCCAAGAAGAAGGCGGAGAACATTATTATTAAGACGACCTCCGTGTAGAGAAGCAGAAGCGCGAGATCTGGGCAGGTCTAGGTCGTGTTCAGCGTGTTGAAGCCGCACGAGAAGGAGATGGACATGATGACCGAGCAGATCCGCAGCCTGCGGCGGCAGCTTGCTGAGACGTTCGAGTTGCGTACAAGTCGTCTGCTGGAGGAGAAGGAGGAGAGCCTGCATCACGCGTTCACGTAGTTGAGGGGTGAGATCAACTCGATCAATGCCTTCATGCAGCGTATGGAGAGGCGTTCGAGTTCCATACGAGTATCTGTAACGATAATGAATTTCTTGTGCAGAAGATTGAGTACTTCAGTCGACCATACTGATGACCTCAGCAGTGAACCTACCGCTCGTGGCTATACAGAAAAGGTTCATCATACCCCAAAGGGCGCTCGGACGAGCAAGTGTTCGTTCTTGGATTTGGGATGCCGCGTTCGAGGGAGCAAGTTGAGCCGTCCAGAGTATCAAAGCGTCTGCGCACATCCACATCGGATGACGCCGCACCTTGCTTCCCACAAGGTCTCATATTTGTATATGTTACTAAGCATATTCAGCCGCGCTAACACGTTGGTGTATTTTCGGTGCCTTTATCCAGAAAATCAAGTGATTTTCAAGTATGCTTGGAAGGCTCTACGGAGTGAGGGGTGGTATTCTAAACCTCCTAGAAGCGGCTTAGATGGGCGTTTTCGCTACGTCCGCCCTAAAGAAAATCCTAACGGAATCGAAGGCGAAGATTTTTTCCTGGGGGAGCAGGAACTTGTCGAGTTTTACAACACTACCTATTGCGGTGGTATCGTGCAGCTGAAGTCAGTGGAAACGACAACGACTAGTAATAGCAGTGAGATGAACCAGCCGTGTACGACATTATCGCAGAGTGTTGCCATTGATCCTCATGTGGGGCCATCCCCGAGGAGAACCGCTGCCGGATGTGTGACTGATGACCGCTCAGCAAAATCTTCACCTGCCGATGCTGACAGTAGTGATGAATGTGGGTCTAGAGTGGCCAAAAATCTCAAGCTGAGCACTGCGGAGAACATTGCACGTATTGAAGTGGATGGACCCTCGCCCCTTGTGATTTGTGCGGTCTGTGACACCGAGTGCTCAACAGCGCGGCAATGCGGCAATTGCGATTCATTTCTGCATCATTTCTGCTCTCACGATGTATGCATTTCACTGAAGTTGTGCGATTCAACGGGACAACCGATTCACGATTTTGGCGATCTATGCTACTGCAGCAAGCAATGTTATGAAGCACGAATCGGTGACGGCGGCTCCAATGACTCACTATCAAATGCCCGCGCTGTTAGCCCTGGTGAAGGTGCGAACCCAGAGATCGCCGACGGTGCCACTGGGTCTCAATATCGTCCAAAAATAAGCGAATCCCCTGGAAAAGCTAAGAAGACGCCAAAGAAGAAGACTGCACCTGTGGCGAAGGCAAATGCTTCGAGTGCACCCTCTAAACAGCGAGCCAAATCTAAAACGGCTAAACCCCAACGTGTGAACAAGCTCACCGCAGCTCAGGCATATCGGAAAGAACTTTCTGATCGGGCACAGACAACCGCAGAAAAAATAATCAACGCTAGTGTGGCCTTTTCTCCTGCCCAGGAAGAGTGGATGACATCTGAGTATTATCATGATGTGGGAGCCGCGTATCTTTCTGGTGTCGTGACCCGCTACAACATCGTCAACGATAAAAATGCCGAAGGCGTGCGAGTGCCGACCCTATATTTCGAAATTCGCTGGGCCAATACGGCTTTCCAAACAAAACACCACGTACATGAGATCGATGAAAATACAGTGGCTCGGGGAGTCCAGCAGTATGTGGTTATGCAGAAAGACTGTGTGAATTTTGGGGAGTCGTGGAGTACTCTGTGTAGCATGGTGCCAAAGTACACGGATATCCCCTCCCTCACAGAAGAATTTGAAGAGATTGGCGAGCAAGAGTATTCTGAGTGGTCTAAATTTCGCAGCCGAAAAGAACTTCACATCGAACTGTGTCCCGCGGAGGTCGAAGCTATCCACGGAATGAACTTCTCACAGACAGCGCGCTTGGAGCCACTCCCGGGTTTATTTGCTCATTCCGATGGCACAACGGAGACGCGCCTTCAAGAGGACAGCAAAACACTATTTCACCATTCGGCAACCAAAAGTTTTTTTTGCCTTTCTTCCGATCTCATTGTGGAAGCAAGTTGTGGTGTTTTCGAATGAATACGCTACTCGAAGTGGAAGTCCGTCGAATACACCGATTGAACTAGATGAACTTATGAGATTTCTGGGGATATTGTGGTACATGGCGCTTATTGACAAAGACGAGATGAGAAACTACTGGTTTGACAGCGAGGAGGCTGACATCTTTCCCGGAGGAGCCACATCTAATTGGTCGACTGTTATGAGCGATTCATTTATATTCGAACAAACTTGACTTTTCGCGGGGAAGTTTCTGCCGAGGAGATGAGACGTGATCCTGCTGCCAAAATAAGACCGTTGATCACGATGCTAAAGAAGCGGTGCGGTCGGCACGTGATTCCAGGGCGAAATGTAGCTGTGGACGAAGCAAGTATTGCTTGTCGCTCAAAATATGCGCGACATCTGATCGTGTTCAATCCCCGAAAACCTACGGGGAAATATCACTTTAAGTTGTATGTCTGCTGCTGCTCGACAACATGGATCGTTTTGGACTTCAAACTACACTGCTCGAACGATATGGCAGACCGGCTGGCGGATGTTATTCCCAACACCGAAATTGCTCGACTGACTGCTCTAACGAAATCGTCTTCGGAAGTCCGACGAGTTGTGAATACAGATAATTTCTACACTTCTTGTTTACTGCTTGAAAGCCTGAGAACTGTTGGACTGTATGGACGTGGGACAGTTCGCTCTTCAAGTAAACATTTCCCTCGTTTCACTATGATTGACGCGAAAGATGGAGCCGCTCGAGGTACCCTGAAGCAGGCTGTGTGCGTGGAGAAGCACATTGTGGCGGCCAGTTGGGTCGATGGCACAATCGTGAACGTTGTATCAAATGCTGATACATCCAGCACTTCCACTGTATATCGCCAGATCAAGCAAAACTCAGAACCATTCGAAGCCCCAACGTGCATCGGAGAATATAATTCTGCAATGCAAGGGGTCGATCGTCACGACCAGCTGCGAAGTCGATTTTCTATTGCTGACGGACACTCGTTCAAAAAATGGCACAAAAAAATGGCAATGGCAATGATTGACATTGCGCGATGCAATGCGTACCAATGTTGTTACAACATGGCTTCTAACCCGGCGCAAAGTGCTGACAATGCGTCTCAGAACTGCCAGGATAATGGTAGACTCCGCGCTCGTGACAAGCATCGAGCTTTCGTAGCTTTGTTGGTAAAAGAACTTTTCAATGGTACATGGAAGGAATCATTGTCAGATCATGACGGTATATGTACGCGGCTCGAAACGAGGTCTCCTCTCCTAGTCCAATAAAATCAACGAGTGAAAGGGAAGTTGAACGGACCATCGCTGTGGCGCCTGTGTGTGTTGCCCGAGAGTCCTCGATCGTTCTCCGAGATCGAAGCCGAGCAAAACGCGAGTGCGTGATATGCCGGTTTGAGTGCAGGGCACCCACGCAAAAGACCGATTATTGTGAAGTGCACAAAGTTGCTTTATGCAAACGCACCTATTCTATCGATGATACAAAGCCGCACCTTTGTCAGATGGCAAGCTGGACGTGCTGGCAAAAGTTTCATGAATATTATTTGCCAAGTCACGTCTACAGTCCCGGGGGAAACTTGTTGCGTAGCTCCACAGTTTACAAAGCCCAAGCCTTATATTTGAAGGAAAAGAATGGAAAACGATAGAGATCCAACTAGAGTCCGACTTGGTCGTATGGCTTGGTCAACATGGCGAACAACCGCTCCAGGAGCAAGTCGATCATCAGCATGGACGCCCTCGTCGCAAGGTTTGGCCTACGTGGCGAGACGCACCGCAAGCAGCAACTCAATCAGCAGCATCATGGACGCACTCGTTGCGTGAATCGGTCAACGCAGCGAGCATCGCCGCAAGTAGCAACTTGATCGGCAGCAGCATACCCGTACTTGTCGCATGGCTCGTCAACATGAAGGGCATCAGCGCAAACAGCAACTCGATCAGCAACAACATGGACTGCCTCGGCGCATAACTTGACCAACGAGGAAGGCAGCTACTTGTTCGTCAGCATGGACGACCTCGCCACATGACTGAACCAACATGATGTGCAGCACAGCAAGTAGCAACTCAATTATCAGCGGTATGAACTCCCTCGCTGCAGGACACGGCCAACGTGGCGAGCAGCACCGCAAGCTGCAACTCGATCAGCAGCGGTATGGACTCACCCGTCACACGGCTTGACCATCGTGGAGAGCAGCAACTCCAGCAGCTTCACGATCTTCAGCAGCATGGATGCTCTCGCCGCACAGCTCGGACAACGTGGATGGCAGCAACGCCAGCAGCAGCTCGATTATCAGCAGCATGCACGCCCTCGCTGCAGAACACGGCCAACGTGGCGTGCAGCAACGTGACGAGCAGCACCACAAGCTCCAACTCAATCATTAGCGGTATGGGCTCCCTCGTCGCACGGCTCGGCCAACGTGGCAAACGGCGACGCCAGCAGCAACTCGATCAGCAGCGGTATGGACTCCCTCGTCGCACGGCTTGGCCCTCGGGGAGAGTAGCAACTCCAGCAGCTTCCGGATCTTTAGCAACATGGGCGCTCTCGTCGCACAGCTCAGCCAACGTGGATGGCAGCAACGCCAGCAGCATCTCGATCAGCAGCGGGATGAACATCATCACAGCATGGGCTCATTCTGATGTGGCGAGATCCATCCGGCGTCTTCAACAGTAACATGCGTTTGGGGGGCGGTGAATTCGGAAATGAGAGTTGAGTTTGGGCGCGCGGCCCGCGCACGCAAGACAGAGGTGGGTCGCTCCTTTTGGCGCCAACTTCAACGTCAAATCTGCCAATCATCCGCCAGACACGCAAGATTCCACCAATCACCACAGTCTTCAACGATGTCAGCCAATCAAGGGGAAGCGAGGACAGGGAGGAAACCAAAAAGCTTGGACAAGACACGAAAAACTTGGACAGTCAGCTAGCTAACACGAATTTCATAATGCGTTATGAGTGGCGTCAAACCCAATTTCTCAAATGCCACCCTTTTTGCTGCGCGTCCCTGCTGAGATTACCGATTGTACCCCGAGTGAAAACTGAAGAAAAAGGGGATCGCCACATCCCATACTCATATGCGAGAGCGCATACATCATAACGGTGAGAGTTATAAGCGGCACGTACAGCTCATCGCTTAATGCCCACTACAAACCAGGTGTGGCGCTTAATGCCCACTGAGAACCAGGCCCGGCGCTTACAGCCCACTACAAACCAGGTATGGCGCTTACAGCCCACTACGAACCAAGGTGCGGTGCTTAATGCCCACCGAGAACCGGTTGCGGCGCTTACCGCCTCCGAGGAGATCAACACACGCACCATGGATGGAAGATATTCTTCATAAACGCCAACGACAAGTCCAACGAGGGCATACATGAGCACAAACTCTTCTTCTTGGTGTAGTTCTACCCCGAGGTACGGATACGGCCTTCCTCGTCGACTTGTTCCTCGAAAAGGTCAACCACGTCCCGCCAAAGCTGACAGTGATGGACACGCCGCTGTACGAGCGCCCGACTTTCTACAAGGTGCTGCTGCTCGGCTCCGGTGGTCTGTTCATCGGTCATGCCAGTACTCCGGTTCGCAGGCCATCACGGTCCCACGTGAGGATGGCGGGCACGCCATCCTCGTGAGCTCGAATATCACCACGGTGCAGACTTCCGGGACTAGCCGAGAAGGGTTACTTCGTCCCCATCCGTGCTAAGGCAGTACTCAAGATCATCAAGAAGGTGAAGCCCGATGGAATCCTGGTGAGCAGGGGTAGTCAGACCGCTCTGGCTGTTGTGGTCGAGCTTTATACGAACGGCTATCTCGAGTACCACAACGTCCGTATCACGGGTATGCAAATCGACTCGATCATTGACACGGAAGATCGCGACAAGTTATCGGTCAAGCTGGACGAGATCGGCCAGTCCATTGCCCGCAGTCAGCCCGCCACGACGGTCGATTGTGCACTGAAGGCCGCCGACAAGACCGGTTAGCGCATTCGGCTTTCGCCCTGGGTGGACTTGGCTCGGGTTTTGCTGCCGGCTGATGGTGCCGGCCGCCAGGGTCCTGCATGATTCGGATTCAAAGGGCTTGATCAAGCAGATTTTGAACGACCAGAACTTGCGCGGATGGAGGGAGTAGGGATATGAGGTTGTACGTGACGCAAAAGACAACTGCATCACCGTCTACAACACAGAGAACTTTAAACCACTGCACGCGGGTGACTCGATTGTCGTGGCCCGGTTTCAGACGCTTTCAAACAGCGTGTTCTTCAAGCTCCGCTCGACGGCTCAAAAGGTGGCCCCCACCTTGGCATTGTCGGCGAGTGTAACCTCCAGTAAGATCTGGACCCGCACTCGGAGCGCTACTGCATTATCGAGGTGAACGCTCGTCTGTCTTGTTCCAGTGCTCTTGCCTCCAAGGCCACGGGCAACCCGCATACCTACAGTACGTCGCGACCCAGATTTCGCTCGGCATCGACCTTGTCTCCGTCAAGAACAGCTTGACGAAGACCCCACGGCCTGCTTCGAGCCTAGTATGTCTGGACTATTTGTCGTTAAGAATGCCTCGTCGGGACCTGAAGAAGTTATCGCGTATGTCGAACGACACTAACAGCTACTTACTTTGGGTGGGTGAGGTCATGTCCATTCACCACAATTTCGATGAGTGCACCCAGATGGCTGTGCGCATGTCAAGATCGGACGGCCTGGGGTAGCCTCGTGGACAACGAGACCAACCCAGAGGTGCTTGATGCGTAGAGACCTGACCGATGAGCGACAGTTCTACATCCGCTCGCCTCGAGTAACTATACAGATTTGTGGTGCGAAACATACAACTCTGGGAAGCAACCATATTAGCTGGGAGGAATCATACAAATCTGGACAAAGTATACTAGGGAGGTACGAACTATAGCAGCCGAGTAGCAGAATCATCCCGGTCTCTTATCGGAGCGGCAGAATTGCCGAGGGGCGGAATTACCTTGACCTCTTCTGTTGTCTCGGCAATAATAACAAGTCATATTAGCATCATATATAAATTCATTAGAAATCGCTAGAAGTTGCTGTGCTGTGGGCGGAAACGAACGACAAAACCAGTTTCGTCAACACTGTCAGCGCCACTAAACTAAAGCACTGATCACGTCACAACAAGCTGGTGTAACCCCTGGAAGTCAGATCCGTTTATCCATAGTGACTCTTCCAGAGGAAACCTTCCTAGCTCATCGTGAACGAACACCGTCATCGTAGACGGCTTCCAGCACAACAATGTGCCCCACACTCGCTCTACAAAATCTAGCGAGAAAGACACCTGGCTCGGTCACCAGAGATTTTACACCCTTGATACCATGCTCCCCCGCCTTCCTTATGTTGTTACGAAGTTTTCGTAGATGCGGGTGTGCCTGGTGTCCGAGGCTGTTGTTCACCATTTTACAGAACTCGAAGACGTGAGTCCACTCCGCACCTTCTTTGTGTTTTTCGACCGACATAAAGACGTCTACCAGAGAGTCAGTCACCCAAGCCTTGTGGCCTAACAATTTGAAGGCCTTCTTAACAGCACGAATTGCGCAGTTGTTGTGGCGACTCTTAGTGTACTTGATCTTTCCAAGCTTGGAAGCTCGGTACTCAACAAATGAACCGGTAATGCCACTGAGCAATCAACTCCAAATCATCGCGGCTAGAATCACTCGAGAGCGAATCACGCGAATGTCATGACCTGACGCCACCGGTCCACTCCACAAACACCAGTTCCCCCAGTTTACCATCGACGTGAAAATCCAAAAGCCTTTCGTAACGATATTCATCGGTATCTCCAATTTTACAGCCTGCTGCTCCAAATTTCTTTGTCTTCTTCGAAACTCTTTGCCCTTGACCACGCTTCACACGTCTTGGCGCTTTTTGCCGAAGACTGACCAAAACTTCAGTTCGACTTGCACTTGCCAGACGTGCCCTCTCTTCGAAGTCCACCTTGTTTTCTTTCTGCATGCCTGCACCGCCTTTCGGCCCTTGTGTCTTGGCTGGAGGAGACGTGACAAAGTCTAGGCTTCTAGGCTTCTTCACTGCTGGATATAAAGTGACGTCAGCCGCCATAATTTGCATTCTTTTCACCTGGAACACGTACAGACATTAGAAGAGATGGCAAAAAAAATCGTTGCGTGGAATTGCAATCATCATTTCCTTTCGTGCATACCTTCCCCGACGAACCGCAGCGTCGCCAGCATGGGTTGCCTACACGCGCATCAAATTAGATCAGTCTGCGCAATCGAATGCAGCCACCTAGTGACCTCTATGTTTGTACCAGGTACGTTGCCTTCTCAAATCGCGAAGAGCCATGCTGCCCATCGGAGCAAAAGCCGAAAGCCTCGCACTCTTTCATCGGACCCAACTACCAGAAATTAATCAATAGCCAGTTGAATCCGCAACGAGCACTACTGCCTACGACTCCTGCTGTGAACGACCCTGATGAAACAGCAATGATCAGTGCTCGTGAAGACACCACACATTCCTTCTCCACCCTTCCCACTATATATGCGAAGAGGTGGAGAAGGAATATTGTTAGTCAATCAGTGAGATGGGAACGTACACGAAAAATCAAACTGTAGAACGTGCTCATCAGAATGCTTGTCTTCAAGTTGCATCCGTCTGTACGCATGCACCAGCTGATCAAGATCGACAAGCGGTTCCTGTCGAAGTTGTTCCGCATCTCGATGCTACGCGAGGCAGTGTCGCAGTATTCGCTGGACACGCTGACGGAGCGCTTTGTGCGCACGCTGAAGGCCAACGGTTTTTTTGACCGTCAGATCGCTGCCGAGCAACACCACGGTCATGTAGGTGCGCGAGGCTATGCGTGTGGTGCCGTGCGTGAAGCAGATCGACATGCTGGCTTCCGCGCTCCTGGCGCAGACCAACTACCTGTACATGACTTGTCCAACTCGTGTTGAATGTTGCACCGTGCAACATGCTGAGGGGTGACTGAATACCTAAGAAGAAGACGATGATGTCTGTTGGTGTTGGTACTGTATGAAGCAAAAGATGTAGATGTCCTATCGATCAATACACGCTAGAGGCTAGATGACTACGGGCTGCGATGTCGCCGCTTACAACGTAGTCATCTTGTGTGCGGTGAGCTTCTGGCCGGGGCGCAGCCGATGGTGGAGATGGCGAAGAAGGAGCAGTAATCTTTTTCGGAGATTAGTTCTTGCCAGAGGTATAGAGGGAGATGTTGGTCTCTGTGCTCAGTGCACACGAATGCTACGCCTCGGTTGCCGCTTAGCGGTTTGGTAGTACTAGCCAAAAGTATTAGCGATATCAGTGATAATATCACTGATATTGATATTGATATTAATATATCACCGGCTTTGTGCCACTAGTAGTGATACTATTAATATTTGCGAAATCTAGTGACGGTATCAGTGATATTATCACTGAAAATATCACTGATAGTTTGCGGAAGCTCCACAATCACAGCTTTCAGCTCTCTTTGAGAAATTGCAGCGAAAACTTCGATAGTGCCGAGGATTAGTGAAGATTACAAACTCAATAGAAGACAGGCTATCTACATTTATTTTCGATGATAACCAAACCGATTTGTATGAGAATGCATCCAGAATCGATCATATTTGATCCAAATGTGATATTATTCAGCCCGAAAACGGTGATAATCATCCAAAAACCATCCACAGTCATTTATCCCAAATTTAGTATGGATAGATAGATCCTTGTTTTTATGGATGCCTAATTAGTACCAATGCTACTTTGAATGCAAAGGCTGACGCATTACTCGATGAGTGGCTGGGCCTTCGAATTGAATGGGCTGAGGTAGCGAACACCAAATCTCCTCTCAAAGATGAGTATGAAAGAGCTCTCGCCAAGCTAAGTGTGCGAGGTAAGAAACGAAATGTGCGGGTCTGGAATGTGGAGCAGCTGTGAGGGGATATCGACGTGTGTCGGTGGAATATCCTTCAATTGCGAAACTCGCACGCGTCTGGCTGGGACGAGGTGTCTCCACTGCGTTCTTTTCGACAGGCTCGTTCGTGATGAGTCCACTACGAACGAGGACCAATAATACTGTAAGCGACCTCAACGCCAGTTGATATTGCTCCACAATCGTGCTGAGCTGAGACGCATGGAGGAAAGCGAGCGACAGATCTGGTGAGTCAGCCTCATAGTATTACTAATAATATCAGTTATATTATCACTGATATTGATATCTCCATCGGCTCACTAATAATCATAGTATTAGTGATATCGGTTTGACATCGGCTATTGCTGGTTGCAGGAGCAACAGATATAGCCTATCCGTGCCGGACATATTTCGGACCAGGACATATTACGGACCACTTGCCTCACATACAAATTTAAGTCAATAAGCAAAAAGCACCACCCTAGCGATCGTCGCGAATCTTCACCAATAATAGTCTTTGGGCCCTGAAATTTACTCAACCGCCAGAGGAAAGATACAGCTTTCGAACAAGCCCCCACCTGCATTCCTCAGATCCCTTTTGACTCCATAACAGCTCGTAGAAGTCCCCCCCAAATGACCAAGGTCCCAGTGGAGACGAAGGAGGCTGCTATTGCCGCTGTCGCTGGCGGATTGAATGTGCGCAAGGCCGCCAATGCGTACGGCGCCTCTAGTGCGCCTCTTCGCCAGCGCATCAACGGGCTTGCACCGCTTGAAGCTCGCATAGGGCCCCAGATGGTAGTAATGTAGCGCCTTTAGTAGAACCGACCAAGGCGTCGTCGAGATGGTGCGCTACCGCGCGCTGCATGAGACGTGTGTGGGGTTTGAAGAGCTGCGCGCCATGTTCAGAGTGGCGGTGGAGACGACGCGGGCGCGGCAACTAACTGATGACTTCCCTAACGACAAATTCACTTAGCGCTAGCTTGACAAACACCCTGACTTGTCAACTTACAAGGCTCAACTTGTGGACATTGACCGTGCTTCAGCTTCTAAAGCCGATGTCGTTTTGCATTACTTCAGCAGTCTCCAGGGCGACATGGCAAAGCTGGACGTATTAGACAAGTCCAATCATACGGGCATTTTGCAGGGCGAATTAGGGTGGGGGGGGGGTTATCTGCCCAACAGGGCTACGAGTAACTTTCGGGAGCGAAAGGCAGAACGAACTGCAGCACAACGTGCAAAGGCACAGCGAACCACTGCCCAGTGCGCGCAGCATCTGGACCAGCAGGGGGTGGTGGAGCGAGCGGCCGCTGGTTGTACGCTCTGAGTAGTTGTTTAAGCAGACTCGGCATACACAAATCAATATTAAAGCAGGGTGGTCCGAAATGTGTCGGGAGCGAATCGACCGGTATACAAAAGATAGTATAAATCGTTAAGTGGTCCGGCATATGTCCGGCACGGATAGGTTAGAGCAGTTGCGGAGGAAAGCTTAGTTTCCCAAAGCCGCGCGGAAATGCCATAGATAGAACCGACAGGAGACCGAAGCGAGCAGCCTCTCCAGGCTGCTCACTCTCGAACCTCCTTCGCCGCAGATAATCCGCCACGCCTCGCCCTTCAAAGGGAGGCAAAAGGACAATCATCATTGCTCCAAAGCGCGACTTTGCTGGAAATGAGTATTAGTATCACTAATACACCAACATTCTCACTACTACCAAACCCTGACCTCAATAGATATATAACGCCTTGGCTTGTTAGAGGAAATACCAATATCCGTAGCTGCTCACTGAGCCATGATATTTCACTAGTAAGAACTGCACGAACTCATGCAATCGCTTTCCATGTTACCTTCATTAGTGCCGAAAAGCTAAGGTGCATTGGGTTTCCTACAGTTGTGCTGAAGTCCGCTCGGATGTTGGCTCGCGCTGTTGTTACGACATCACGGCGCGTTTGTGGGCGTGGTGACCGTCACGCGTCGGACTGCTCGATTTTTCGCGTTTGAGTTTGTCCTTGACCTTGTTCACCACCCCCTTGGTGCGCTCCACGAAGGACAGCGAGACCAACAGAGACTTTTCGGCGATCGTGATCTGGTGGCTCAGCGCGCTGACGTTGAAGTTGTCGCGCACCGTCGTCTTGGCCACTGTCGGAGCTGCCGAGGATGCCGCCGCCACCATGTTGGTGGTGGTGGTAATGGCCGCCCTTATTTCCGAGGATACCGCCACCGTGGTTGGCGTCCTTGTCCTTGTCCTTGCTCCCATACAGCCCGGTATCCTTGTCGTCCTTGTCCTTGTCGCTCTTGCCAAAGAGACCCCCGCCCTTGGACTCCTTCTCCTTGTTATCGCTCTTCCCGAAGAGGGATCCGACGCCCTTGGACTATTTCTCTTTCTCCTTGGCACTCTTGCCCAATAGTCCGGTATGGTTGTCATCCTGGTCATTGCTGTCCTTGCGGAAGAGGCCGCCACCCTTGCCTTCGTTGTCCTTGTGGTCGTTGCCACCGACGACGTTATCGATCACGCCCTTGACACCCGTCGAGCGGCCATTCTTCTGGTCGTAGTTGCGCGCCGTCGTCTTCAAGACGTTCATGGCCTTGTTGGTGGCGCCCATCATGTTGCGAGCGGAGGTGACCTCGGTCTCGGACGGCCGTGGACTCTTGTTGATCTGGTGCGCGACGTGCTTGAGGTCGGCGGAGGTGTCCTTGACGCTCGCATATCGCTCCGCATGTACGAGGTTGCCGTGTTGACGAAGTGGTTGCCGTGGTGACCGTCGTAATCGGAGACGTTCTTCTTGAGCAGCTTGAGGCACCTGGCGGCGTCGTCGGCGGTCTGGTTGAGCATGTTCTCGTGAGAGTCGAACTCCTGCTCGATGCAGATCGTACTCGATGTTGCAGATCCCGAACTTCTTGACATTCTGTATGGCCTGCGCGAAGAGCAGCGCGCACTTGACGTTGTTGATGAGCGAGACACCGAAGTCGACGGCGGCGTGATGGATCATAGCTCGTCGCGGTTAATGCCATCGGGTACATTCATGACGAGCTCGATCTTGCCTGGCAAGATGTAGTCGATGACGCTGGGCAAGCCGATCTCCAGGTCCAAAGGCTTGCGCAGCGCAATAGACTTGACACTCTGCGCGGCCAGATACTTGTGCGCGCCGGGCGTCGCGTAGATCATGTAGCCCATCTCTGCAGGATGAGGGCGCCCTCGAGGAACTCGTGTTTCCTTTCAGAAGAAGAGCTTGTCTTGTTGTTGGCGTTTATGAAGAACGGCTTCCATCCATGGTGCGCGTGTTGATTTTCTCGGAGGCGGTAAGCGCTGCAACCGGTTCTCGGTGGGCAGTAAGCGCCGCACCTTGGTTAGTAGTGGGCAGTAAGTTAAGAAATTGGGTTTGACGCCACTCATAACGCATTATGAAATTCGTGTTAGCTAGCTGACTGTCCAAGTTTTTCGTGTCTTGTCCAAGCCTTTTGGTTTCCTCCCTGTCCTCGCTTCCCCTTGATTGGCTGACATCGTTGAAGACTGTGGTGATTGGTGGAATCTTACGTGTCTGGCGGATGATTGGCAGATTTGACGTTGAAGTTGGCGCCAAAAGGAGCGACCCACCTCTGTCTTGCGTGCGCGGGCCGCGCGCCCAAACTCAACTCTCATTTCCGAATTCATCGCCCCCCAAATGCATGCTACTGTTGAAGACGCCGGATGGATCTCGCCACATCAGGATGAGCCCATGCTGTGATGATGTTCATCCCGCTGCTGATCGAGATGCTGCTGGCGTTGCTGCCATCCACGTTGGCTGAGCTGTGCGACGAGAGCGCCCATGCTGCTGATGATCCGGAAGATGCTGGAGCTGCTGCCATCCACGTTGGCTGAGCTGTGCGATGAGGGCGTCCATACCGCTGTTGATCGTGCTGCTGGCGTCGCCGTTTGCCACGTTGGCCGAGCCGTGCGACGAGGGAGTCCATACCGCTAATGATCGAGGAGTTACAGCTTGCGGTGCTGCTCGCCACATTGCTGCTCGTCACGTCGGCCGTGCCCTGCAGCGAGGGTGTGCATCCTGCCGAAGAGCGAGTTGCTGCTGGCGTTGGTGCCATCCAAGTTGCACGATCCGTCGAGAACTTCCATGCTGCTGTTGATTGAGTTGCAGCTTGCGGTGCTGCTCGCCACGTTGCTGCTCCCCACGTTGGTCGTGCCCTGATGCGTGGGCGTCCATGCTGCTGAAGATCGAGTTGCTGTTGGCGTCGCTGCTTGCCACGTTGGCCGAGCCGTGCGACGAGAACTTCCTTGCTGCTGCTGATTGAGTTGCAGCTTGCGGTGCTGCTCGCCACGTTGCTGCTTTCGTAGTCGGTCGTGCCCTGCAGCGAGGGCGTGCATGCTGCTGAAGATCGAGTTGCTGTTGGCGTCGCTGCTTGCCACGTTGGCCGAGCCGTGCGACGAGAACTTCCTTGCTGCTGCTGATTGAGTTGCAGCTTGCGGTGCTGCTCGCCACGTTGCTGCTTTCGTAGTCGGTCGTGCCCTGCAGCGAGGGCGTGCATGCTGCTGCTGACTGAGTTGCTGCTGGCGTCGCTGCTTGCCACGTTGGCCGAGCTGTGCGACGAGGGAGGCCATGCTGTTGACAGAGGTGCACCCCTCCACGTTGGCCAAGTTACGCGCCGAGGCCGTCCATGCTGATGATGATCGCGTTGCTACCTGCGTTACTGCACATCAAGTTGGGTGGGCCATGTTACGAGATCATCCATGCTGCTGATTGAGTTGCCGCTGGCGTTGCTGCTCACCACGATGGCCGAGTCATGCGACGAGGGCGTCCTTCATGCCGCTGGTCGAGCTGCTGCTGGAGTTGATGCCCCCCCTTTTGGCCAAGTCATGCCGCAAGGGCGTCCATGCTACTGCTGACCGAGTTGCCGCTGTGCTTGCTGCCCCCCCCCCCCCCCCCTCTCAGTGACCAATCCATGCGACGAGGGCGTCAATGCTGGCGATTTAGTTGGTGGAGTTGATAGGCACCACGTAGGCCAAGACGGTGCCGCTGCTGATCAAATTGATGCTGGAGATGATGACACACTTGCTTGGACCCGACAATATTCGTTTGAGGTGGGATTGCACTTATTTGCAAGTAGATCGTACAGGAAAATATATGTTGTATTTAAAAAAATGATTGCACAGCTATAGTACTGCGTAGTACAGCACCCCCGCGTGTATTCGTCCGCGTTCAGCACGAAGCCGTCCAGATAATCATCTGGAAGAGACTTCATATTGAACGTTTTCATCTTGAGTGTCTTCATGTCGGTGCCGGGTGCCAGACAACCAGGAGAGCGGTAGTGCTCACACTGATTGCACTCGCAAGGTGTCATCGTACACAGCACTAGGTCGATATCTCCGGCAATAGGGATCACTATCTTGATCGCCTCTATAAGAATGACTATGAAGCTGATGTGCTTCTCGGCTTGGAACCCTTCCTGGGCATGCTTGCTTATCGCTTCTTCAGCACCGTTGGTGTAGTTGTCGAGTTCGCGAAAACGCACCATATCCTTATGGTGAGACTTGTGCTTCGCCAACTTATGCTACATCTCACCTAAGTTCTTCTCGAGATATCGCAGGCGGGCGTGAAGAAGTCTGCCCGAGATCTAGATAGTTCATGCAGCAGAATGTGAGATGTATGATAATAAAAGAGACTTTACTGCACTTCTACCTGCGATATCTCCATTGACGTGTTCAACCATTGCACCATCCAGCAAATCTCGTGCGTGAACTTCTCGTGCTCTATGTAACCAGTTTCTACTTCGAGCATTTGTTTTACAGGAAGAGAGCCTACAAAGTCGTCGACATCTTGAGTTGAACCAAACTCGGGTTCAAACTCCTGTCCCTTCTTGAGAACCGTTCAGTTCAATACCAGAAAACACAGAGACTACTTACCCGTTTGTCCGATGGCACATACACCGGAAATAATGCGTCAAACTCGATCGGCTCATCGCTGCTGAGAAACGCACAAACCTAGCATTCGGTTATGTGCATGATTTATAAGTTACTATCCTTATCATAAACTACAACACTATCTTACGAAATCCTTGCGATGTAGTTGCATGAGAAACTGGACCTTGGCCATAGGGTCCCACATCTCAACTGGGGCGACAGAGAGACAAATGCCTCGAGAGTCTCGAGTCGAGGCCGATGAATGGTTCTCTGACAAGAGGGCGACGTTTCACTATGAACGATCTTTGGATCTGCAAAGATCGTTCATTTGATTTTATAAGACCATAAAGCGTGAGAGAACATTCTATTCAACCCATGAAGCACCGTGCATTTCATACGGCTACGGGTCTCCGACCGGTCGGTGTTCTTCTTGGACCACAGCGTCATGTCGTTTATACACTGCGGCGTGTCGTGCCGGGAGCTGTCGTTGGACTTGTTGAACTCGACCTTTTCCTTCACCCGCGTATCATCCTCTGTAGTCCGCACTGAATGATCGCGCACCACGTTGATGAACAGGATGTGTGCTGTGCACGCCTGCTGGTCATAGCGCTTCGTAAGGCAACCTGCTCGTGATCCACTCCTCTAAAGATACATCACGTCAGTCAACTTGAGCTCGTTGTTGTGGCGCTAGTGGATCGACAACGGGCCGTTTGGATAAATCGCTTTCTTCTGGACCCCCCCCCCCTGAGCGCTGGGATTAGCTCCAGGCCCACTTGATCGTTTTGCCCTTCACCTTGAAATTATTCATCTCCTTGCACTCTTTGCTGCTAGAGTGGAGCCACTTCACCAAGTGTTTGATATCTTTGAGTCAGATACACGCATCGTGCACCTCCAGGACAGCATTGAGCTTATCTGTGCGGTCAAAGTAGTTGCAGTATTTGATGCGCTTCTTGGCGGCCTCGAGCTCCGGCTCACGCGGCAGAATAGGCTTCTCGCACCCCGAGCGGTGGTGCTTGTAGCTGTCGACCAGCGCGCACGCTGCTCAATTAGATCGATCTCTGAGCGACGCATCTGCGACTCTATGGCGAGCGACGTCTCCCGTCGCAGATAGAGCGCTCTACACCGTCTCCATATGCTGCATGAGAGTGTTGATCGAGTTGATCTCGCCCTTCAGCTGCGTGAATGAGTTTTGCAGTCTCTCCATCTCTTCCAGCAGATAGTTCGCATGCAACTCGAATGTCCCACCCACCTGCTGCAGCAGGCTGGGGATATGCGCGGTCATCATGTGCTCGCCTATCTCGTACGGATTCAAATCCTGAACACGTCCTAGACCTGCCCAGATCCCGCGCTTCTCCACCTTCTTCTTGGCAAACTTCTGGCTCACGGAAAGCTCCCCGACAACCGACTTGATGTCGGACAGGTCGTCCTTCTGCAGGCGCGAGAACGACTCCTTGAGGTCATCGCCGCTCGTGGCGGCCGACCTCGAGGATCTTCATGTCTTTCGTGCCGTGACCGGTGGTGTGGTCATTCAGATACTCGTACCAGTTCTCCGACGTCTTGAGCATCTCGACATTGTGCTCGCCGTCGAAGATGCACTGCTTCTGCTGCATGATGAAACCCTTCTGGTCGTGCGTGACGTGCTGCACCAGCTTATGCAGGTCGCCGGCGACCGTCACGTCCTGCATCGGGGGCACGGACGAGAAGTTCGCGGTGCAGGTGCGCCCCGCCGTGTCCTCGAGCGTCTACATCGTGTACACTATCATCGTCCAGCTTCGTCGCGGTGATAGTCGAACCCCTTGCAGTCGGCCTTGCGTATCTTCGTAAGAGGCGCGAACGCCACCATGTGCTTCTTGTCCCGCGTGAGGTGCGCGTTGTAGGCGCCTTGGTGATGCTAATATGCGCCGTTTGGTTCACGCGTCACTCCCTCTTGTCCAGGGACTGTGACGCAAGTGATGATGCGTAATAGAGCGCTTCATTGGACTTGGTCTTGTTCTGGTATGTCAGCATGGCTTGGGGTGGGGTGCATATGCTTGCTGCTAAAGTTGTGGCATTCGGAACGGGGGCTCGGCCGTCGCCCACGGTACGCGGCTTACCGCCTTAGTTGAGATAGATGTTTTCCACGGTACTGCCGCTACTAGCTTATTTGCATTGAAGCGTTGCCTCTTAGCCAACCACAGGTCGCCCTGAAGAACCGGACGCAAGGTATGGTTTCCCTTTTAGCTAATCACAGCTCACGCTGCAGAACCGGACGTGAGGTATGGTTTAGCAAAAACACCTCTGCAATCTCATTCATTAATCGTATAATATCGACAAATCCTGCCAGAACTAATTATAGAAAACCGGACCTAACGTCCGGTTCTACGCGTTTGACTTGATTAAAGTAAGGAGAGCTTAATATAAAACTGGCTCGGATTAACGAAAGGGTTAATAGCTGCGTGTAGCTATACATGTTCATATATAGCCGCAGAACTTAGTGGAGTGGGATACGATCCAGTGGACTTCGCTTTGTATACCTTAACGTACTACTGCACTTCGTCTGGACCTATCCTTGTGCTCCCAAATTGTGCATGCCGGTACTGACTCAAGTTGCTGGTTCGTTGTTTAAAGTCGATGCCTCTGCCCCCAGGCGCACTTTGCCTCACGGAGCATCTACCATATCCCTTGCAACTGATGATAGGCAGTTCTGCCTCCGGCATACCGTAATTGCATTACAGTAAGGCAATTGGTTTGTGTACACGCCACGCACTTTTCTGTGTATGCCAGAAACTGACTGTGATGCACTGCTGCGCGTGACAAGGCTACAGCACCTATATGTGTTTTTCAGACTATTAATAAGCCGTGCAGTGACCCGGAACAGCTCTGAATTTAAAAAGGTTTTTTTTGCGTCTTACTTTGAAGTACAGAAATCTGCTTGAATAAAGAACGCCGAGGAATTAATATCATGTCGAACTGTATCTAAGCGATATTTGATCCAAGACCTGTTTATACCTCTCACCACCTATTAACCTTGATATTTGAATATATATCAGGCGTTCTTTATAGAAGCAGATTTATCTAAAGCATCAATCAGAGCAACGTTGTCCGTCACGGGAGGTGACACGAATGCTATTGGCCGAAATTCGCACCCTACGACCTTCATTGGGCATTAACGCAGGGCCCGCCCTTCATCGGACTCACCAACATAGCACCGCGAGTAGTGCAGCGAGCCGACGAGGCGAGCGGAACGGGTTGGGCCACTGCCGTAGCGGAGCGCAGGCAGCCTGTACATACTAGCGAAGCGAGCGTAGTGAGCTGAGCGGCTCCAACTAATAAAACTACCGCCGCGTAGCGGCGGCGCTTGGCTAGTGTACATACAACGACAGTCGTGCTGATGATATAGAAATACATGTATAAGCAATCTGGAGTGTGTCGATCGTTGTATTCAACAACGACAATCGTGCTGATGATGTAGACATACATGTAAAGTAAAATGCCAGTCGTGGCACGGTGCCAATTGGTGGCACGACTGAGACTTATAACCAATTAGATTTCCTTATTTCGTTGTTCTCATCAGTGATTGGCTACTCTCATTTTGGATCAGTTGCTGGCGCGCTTTTAGGGACTTTGATGCATTTTCAGAGGCTTCATAGAAATATAGAGGGCATTCGAACTCAGCCACTCACTGCACGACACGCACGATGGGGGATTAGGAGACGAGCTGCAGCCAAGCGGACGTCGATCTAGCGCTGGCGCGGGTAGCAACAGGAGAGAAGAAGGCAGCGGTGGCGCGGACATCACCGGTACCTCTGCTCACTCTCTTCAGGCGCGTAAAGAGGAGTGCAGACTGCGACAACACTGGTCCTGTGAGGCCAGGCCCGAAGCCAGTCATGTCGGCGGAGTTGGAGCGGGGCCTGGCAGAGTGGATTGCTGCTATGCAACGCTATTGCTCATCTTCCAAAGCCGGTGGGACAACAGCGCGACGCATATTTCTGCAGGTGAGAGATGGAGAACTGTAGCTTCCCAAACTAATAATCATCTCCATATCGGTTTTAACGGGGTATTGCAATATAGAAGCGGCCGAGATCTGTGTCGAGTATGGGATCATGCTTGTTGCTCTGCCAGCAAATGCGACGCACCTCTTCCAGCCGCTGGACGTTGCGCTCTTCAAGCCGTTTAAGGACTGCATTCACGACCTAATGCTAGAGCGGCTGTGCTCCATCAGCGATCCTGTTATCAGAAAGACGACCGCAATCGAAATGGCATGCACGGCGTACCGTCGAGCTCTCGTCGACGAGCCTACTAGTTCAGTTAATGGCTTTAGAGAGTGCGGCATATGGCCACTGTCTATGGTGGATCTCCGGGCACGCTTGGCGTTGTATAGAGGCGGTGGTGTCAAGGGCAACATTGGAACGGCCGAGTGGTTAAAGCACCGCGAGACCGTCATCGAAGAAGTTCGCAACGAGCTTCTTCTGCTACCTCCGGCCACTGTTTTGCCGACAAGAAAAGGAAGCGCACGACGGTGGACGTTGCCGGACGGCTTGTTACGAAAAAGCGGTTTCTGGCAGGTGCCTACGATTGAGTCTTCTAATTCGTGCCACCAACTGGACCAGGCTAATGTGGTAATAAATTGATGCCTGAGTTCACTACTGCATAACTTAGCTCTTCAAAGTGACTGCAAACGACAAACATATTCACCAGACAGCTAATTCATTGTATTTTGTTATTCAATAGATCTGGTCGATAACTTCTGCAATGGGCAGTATATTTTTGAGCTCAAGCGGGGGGTCTCGAAACCGTGCCAAGATTGGCATTTTACCTTATAAGCAATCTGGAGTGTGTCGATCATTGTTGATCACACGTTATTTCCGTGTATTTGTCACCCCTCTTTTATTGTATTTCCACGGATGCTCGTACCTTGTAGGCGGGGCTGCTGTATATTTTCAGCTCCACCTCACGGTGATGTGTGCTGTGGTGTAGCTCCGGAAGTCGAGATCAGTTATTCCCCCTTCTCGTTTTCGATACGCACAAGCTTCATCTTGAATTCTTCCGCATCAGGTACGAATGCAATGCTTATTTTCATCATGTCTGAAGGGCACTATAAGTAGATTGTTAAGAGATCTACGATTTATTCAGTATCTCAAATTTTTCCAAAAGCACCTTGCCTTGCCAAATGCGTTTGAGAAACCAGTTTGGTACAAGGTGGTAGGGTTTAGATTCCCCGCGATGCTCTTGTTGCGGCACGTAATCTGGGCTTTATCCTCTTTACACTCACCAAGAGGGTTTGAGACAAACGGAAGCTTTAAATTAAGGTGCAGATCAACGCTCGGAAAAAATAAGTATTATAATGTAGTTTGCGTTGAAAAGCGTAGTGGCTCAGCATCGATGGTGCGAGCCGTACAACGCAGTGCCACACAGCGACAATTTTAGTGATGCTTGAGTTTGTTTCCCGTCGGCGTTTTCAGAACAACGTTATCTGTTGTGTGCTACTCTAGGATATACACGGGAATCGTACCCATGTTGCTCCAGCGCTATAACCACATAATCTGTCTAGGTATTATAGTCAAATACAAGTTAGAAAATCCAACAGGTATTTTATCTTAATCTCAACTGGATGGGTCAACATACCAGCATAATTTTAATATCAAACAGGCTATTAAAGCTACAAGTATTATTGTGAAAACCGGCCAGAATGTCGAATCCGAATCTAAATCGGCCGCTTTAGAGTCTTATTCAGAATAGTGTACTCTTATTTATTTCGGGACCAGTCATATTTAGTTCTAGTTACCCTCGGTGGACTCCAAATTGAAACAGTCTTAAGATAGGCGCCAATCGCATTCACAGCCGATTTAACTATTAATAGCGACTTGCAAGTCGGCATTCCAGGCTCTTGTTCGTATATAATTCTGCCAGTCTGCTTAATTGTTAACGATCGGTTGCGGATCTTGTCTTTGAAATTGGGCTCCATAAACTCAACACCCATCACCACTTTCATCGCGCTCCACAATTATATCGTCGATTCCCCAGTCATGTATCTTTCATACCAAACCAACACCTGCTTCTGGACACACTGGTTCAGTTCATTGCACAACAAATCATCATGGGTCCGCAAGTTGTACCCCTTCTGTTGGAAATACGACTCGAACTAGAACGCGAAGCTGTTCAGTTTAACGCCATCGATTTCACCCGCAAAAACGTCCATTTTGCACAGATGCAGTTCTCTTGAAACCACATTGTCACTAACAGCCTGAGGCGGAAGATTCCTTCCCGATGATGGTGCTGAAGTCATGGTCCTCATCACTGTCGGTGTGCTGGTTCTTGTAGCCCCAGCTGCATTAGCCGCTTGGACAGTCGCGCGCGCAAGTCGCTCTGCTTCTGGGGCCACTTGCTGGACTTGGGTCAATCCAGCCACCAGGCTGCATGTACTCTGAACCAGACCTGCAACAGTTTGCTTGAGATCCGCTTATTCGGCATTAATGGTTGTACCCATGTTGTTCACTGTAGCATTAATGTTGGCGGCGAGAGATCGTATTTCATCTCGAGTCTCATCCAGCCTTTGTTCCAAGAGATCTATTCGCTGATGCTCGGCACTGCTGCGATTCTCGTACAGCTGATGCCTCTCTGGTGCGGTGTCGCTCCTCAGCATACGCCGCGATGCTTCTGGTCTGCATCGATACCAAGTTCTACTATGTCGCAATCTTCTAACTCACCAGTGAGTTAGAAGATGGATGTGGTAGCACTTAGGCAGAGGAAGGCCTTAAGATGTCGATCCAGATGTATGAGATCTGCACTTGTAAGTCTCATTAGTAAGGGAGTTGACGTGGTGCCCGAGATCCCCTCTCGAGGTCACCAATGTAGTGGTCCACGTCTGCTTCGCTGGAGCAGAAGTCGACTTTATTCTTTGGTTTCCGATTATAGAATGAGCGCAAGAGCGCAGCGGCCATTCCTGCAGCTAACCTTCCTCTAACCTTCCTAGCGTAAATATGCATGGATAACCTCAACGGCTACACTGGTAACATGGCGCGTTCTCGTTGTTTTCCGCTGCAAGTCAGCGTCAGTGACAGTATTTTCGATACACTCACGAGTTGCTGCAGCAGCTCGTGACACGATCCCATTCATTCGAGCCACGTGGTTCATGATGATGGTTAGCAGTGCCATAGTATCGGAATCGCTGTAGCCTTGCGTACCCTACGGGCCCGCCACGCTTGGTTGCAGGCGCCATGATCGCTGCTGAGTGGTTGGGCTTGTCAGGGAGTGCAATCGACGTGCGTGGGTGAGGGTCACTTCAACTTGCAAGTGGCTCCTCGGATCTGTACCGAATCTATACATATAGACAGCATGTGGCCTACGGGCTGTACGAGATCTGTACACGATTTTTATACGCGAAATCTGTACGAAAATAGCCCATGGGAATCGGTCCAGTAGGAAAATTGTGAATGGCAGATCTAGAAAAACCAACTTTCAGGCGCCGCACCTATATTTCCGGCGCGCAAGGTACAGTGTTAGACGATGTGTAGTGTCTGCAGGAAGTTGAAGACACACTGGTGGAGACGGCGAAGCTCCCTGAAGTTTTAGCCGTAAGTGTATTGTGGTGAGTATTCGAACGAAGCGAGCGGAATGCAATGGAGTACAGTGAAGAGAAGCGCAGGTGAAAGGATACTCGGTTTTCCTGCAGAGGCAGCGTACAACAGTATCGAAGATCAAGCACAGGCAGCCAAGAATACCAGACGGATATGTCATCCGTTTCAGAACCGAAGACGACCAGCTGTAGCCAGCCATAACATCCCAGCTAATTGTTCATTTTTTAGGAAGTGCAGCCACAGGACACAGCCATATCAAGCGGCGTCAACGATCGATCGATAGCCAGTAGGATGCTAGTTTGCTAGCATCGTGTCGACATGATGTTCACGAACAATAAGCCTCTGGACGTCATGGCCACTAATACTTTTTGTTTGTTTGTTGAATTCTGCAGGGTTATTACATTTCATGTCGTGCATGAGGGTTAATGACCCCCGACTCGGCTATCTCAACGACAACATGATGATGTTCATGGCCTAACTCGATGACAGCAGTCCAAGGTCAACCAAACTGAAGCAAGACCACCGAATGATCATGTCGATTCCTCCACCTTCAGGTTTACGACTCTCCCACTTAAAGGACGGGGAGTTCGAGCTGCGACAGCAAATCGGCAGAGTGTCTTTGAACCCCCTCTAGCGCTGCCCTTCTCAACCAATCAACTCGTAGTTATCTGTCATTCCACAAGTACAGTGTTCGGCATGCCCGCACAACCAGAGCTCGTACCTACATACAGTACCAGACCAGCATATCAGTCTCTAGCCATGATTCAAAACTGAAGCAAGCAGCAGAGTTTGGAACCCATCATCAGATCCGATACCAAGGAGCGCTCCATCTACATACTCAGACCTTCAACGATACCCAGGCTACCACACAACACGCGTAGCCAACTTCGACAACGAGACTCCAGGTGAAGGTATCATCACGGCACCAGTAGTATTCCCTCCACGATTGCATTCAACGCTGTACGCTATTATCAACACAACGCCAGTGAGAACGCGATTTCAACAGTCATTTCTCAACATGCAACCACGACCAGTCCAAAGGACCGTAGTCCGGCCACCGGATGATTTTCCGCAAAGTCATGACGAACCTACACTTAAGTAGACACTGCACTCCCCACGATCAAGTCAGCAACTTCGAGAAATATTATCAGCACCAACGCCGGATGCGATCTTTGACAACTCCATTTGCCGCAAAAAACCCTCCTGGCCTTGATCATCGTGGTAGCCCGACAGCGACAATGTATCCCATGGATCAGCAGTCAATTAACCACGACCGACCTCTCCAATTCAGTTAAGCACTAACGCCAAAGCCAGATACCAGCAGCACTCCAGCAACGATCAGCAGTATCCAGAATCAATGCAGCTACTAGCAAGTACAGCACCACAAAATAGTCACTTGCGCCACTCAAGCGCAGGACATCAGCCAACCTACTTGGCCATCGGACGCCAGCACATCCTTAGCACCGCTCGACGATGGCAGCATACTGAAGTGATGCCGTACTTAGCCACAACCAACAACACAGTGCAGGCGCCGTCGCTTCCCGGCATTGGTGGCCAAATACAGAAGTTCACCAGATCACCATGATCATGAACAGTCCCGCCAGCGGTGGACCAGAGCACGCTGACGGACCTCTTCAAGGAAGGAGATCCTGAGGAGGCGGGTGAATCCTCTGTGTTGGGACGACGATCCTACATGGATGATATCCTGGTGACGGCTGGGTCCTGGGATCTACTGTGTGATCGTGTAAAGGCATTATTGGAGGCGTGCGTCAAGTGGACTATCGCTATCAGTGTAGCTAAGAGCTTTTGGGGGCTGAAGAAGGTGGATTATTTAGGCCACCGCGTGTCGAACGAAGGTTTAGAAGCCCACCCGAAGGATCTGAGCGCATTGACAGATCTACCTTTCCCGAGAACCCTGCGCGCCATGCAATCGTTCCTGGGTAGCCTGAACTACTACGGCCGTTTCATCGAAGACATGGCGATCTACGCTTCGGTGCTATACGAGCTCCGGGAGGTAGACTTTGCAGCCATCCGGGATCGGGCCGGACGCGAGAGAGCAGGTCCGACTATTACGTCCGGAGAGGTCAGCAGAACAACCAAGCAACCGCAGATCCTAAGTGGGTCGAGGCGAAGGCAGCATTCTCGGAGTTGAAGAGGAAGATCGCGGCGACCCCCCATCCTAAGACATTTCGATGCGGAGAAACGACCGGTAGTGATCGTCTACGCCAGTGAATGGGCAGTGTCAGCCTCGCTAGTACAGGATCACGATGGTATATACTTGCCCATGATGTTCACTAGTCGTACGTTGAAACAGAACGATTTGAACTACGGGATTGTGGAGAAGGAAGTGTTAGCCCTCTTGCGTATGTTTGATCTCGGTTACTCGATGCTGGCAGGCCGACCCATCCAAGTCTTAGCTCGACACTCCACGGTGGTCTGGCTATTTTGAGCCGCAGGACTACAGGGGCGGCTGGGCCAGTGGGCCGCCCTACTATCCCCATGGACCCTGGAGATCACCAAGTGCACCCGAGGGGAAGATGAGATCCTACGTTCCCTCGCTGCCGCGATCACGCTACGCTCCGTCGTGGACCAGGCTCTCACGGCCATCGCTCCACCTAAAGAGCCGCGGCGATCCGTGGATACCCCGGTGCCCACGGTGGAGCAAGACGAGACACTCCTAGTGGCTAGTTTCGACAGATCTGCCCGAGTCAATCGAGGAGGAGGAGCGTTCAGCGCTATCGTTTGGAGGTTACCGGAGTGGACAGTGGTCAAGGCCGCCTCCGGGTGGAAGGCAGACATGACGGTTAACGAGGTGGATCACGGAGTCTCTGCTGTTACCGATCTGCGAGCGCTGTGCGAGCTCCTTATCGGATGCCATGTTAACTCTTGACAGTGGCTTGTTGCTCTGTTTTGATCTGTTGGAGGATCAGGACCGGACACGCCTGGTCTTCTGCGGTGACTCCAACCGGGTGATCCGCCAAATGAAAGGGGACATCGATTGCCAGGCTCCTGCGCTGACCCTGCTAAGACAGAAGGCCTTACACCAATTGGGAACTTGGCCTGTCCATGATCTGCTACATGTGAAGCGGGCGTGGAACGCAAGCGCCGACAGCCTGGCAAGCGCGGCCTTACAGCGAGAAGCAGGAGTGATAGTGCAACAGCAGAACTGGGACGATCTGGTGACGCTGAACAGGCGGGGATCCTGACGGCCCCAACGGAAGCGACTACACTGAGGATCTCCGCCATGGCCACAGAATCCCGCCGAAAGGTGCCAGATCAGGAAGTGCTGCAAGAAGACGCCGTACGCCAGTTAGAGGTAGACCGGATCCGGCAAGGGCAAGATGAAGATAAGTGGATCGCGAACCTGAAACTCTATCTGCGAGGACAGGTGGCGGGTCTGGATAGAGAGGAAGCCCGCGCATGCAGTAACCTCGCAGGCGATTTCGAGATGGATGAACAGGACCTGTTATACTACCGCCCGCCCTCACGAAAACCGGACAAGGAGAGGGACGGATTGGTACGCCATGTCATCCCAGAGACTTTGCACCAGGACTTGCTCCACCATTACCACGTGAGCCTGGAAGGCGGCCATCAGGGGATCAGCCGTACCTACCAACGAATCAAAGATAGGTTTTACTGGCGGGGGCTGTTTCGGAGCGTACAGCGCTTCATAGGGGAGTGTAAGGACTGCGAAACGGGAAAAGGGAGACCGACTCTGCGCGGAGAGTCGCCCGGCAACGTACAAGCCACCTATCATTTTCAGATCCTAGCAATGGACCATATTCCTTCGCTGCCCAAGTCCTACAAAGGACACACCGAGCTCCTGATCTGGGTAGACTTGTTTACCGGATACGTCATCGCTAAGGCGAGCGCGTCGCGGACCGCTCAGACCATTGCCGAGTCGTATGAAGAATGTGTCTTCCGGCGTTTTGGCGCTAGCGAGATGATCCGGCATGATCGAGAGCCAGGCTTCATGTCCGACTTTTTCAAAGCCTTCAATAGGATCTTGGGCCAGAGACAGCGAGTTACCATGGCCTACAGACCGCAAGCGAACGGCACCGCAGAACGCACGGTGCAGACGATGACGAGGGCGCTCAAGATGTACGTGGAAGACGAGGACCAGCGAGTCTGGGACGAATATGCCGAGCGTCTGACCTTCGCGGCGAACACCGCCCACGACCGGATCCGAGGTGACACGCCTTTCTATATGGTTCATGGGTGGGATCCCAGGACTACGCTCGAAGCTACGATGCACCTCGGCAGTACCAGACAGTGTGATCGGGGTCCACGCAGGTGGCGTTACAGCATCCAGAAGTATTACCAACACGCGAGAGCGGAGGTCAACGAGAGGTTGAAGACGGCGATCGCGGAGCGAGCCGAACGACACAACGAAGGAGTGGAACCGCACGCTATCGCGTCTGGATCTCGGGTGTGGCTATATCTGGACCGGGTCAAGGAGGGATATACACGTAAACTAGCGCATATGTGGCACGGACCGTTCCGCGTGAAGGAGATGGTGAGCAATTTCCTAGCTCGCCTAGAGACGACCGGAACGGATTACCGCCTCTTCCCCGTGGTCCATGTGTCCAAACTCAAGCCCGTGAGGGTGTTCCCCGACCGGCCCACGGCGATCTTGACGACAGAAGATGAAGATCGCCTCGACTTCGACGAAGCGCTGTTGCCTGAAGATAGCTGGGATCAGGAACTGGAAGAGGGTGAGTACGAAGTCGAAAAGATCAACGATGTAAGGACCGGCCGACGTACCCGTTACGGGCGTACTCCCAGAGAGTTCCAGGTGTATTGGCAAGGCTATGATGACCCCACATGGGTAGACGAGGCAGATCTTAACTGCGGCGCCCTCCTACATGAGTTCCTGCAGGATCGCGCGAAACAGAGTCGTTTCCAGGTCATGCAGTCGCACGAGGAATCATAGGGGAGAGCCCTCGACCGCGAGCTGGTCGTGGACGTGGATGAGTCGGTAGAAGGCTCGGTGGGGAGGCCACCGAGGAAGCATGGAGGAGGGTACCTGCTCCAACAAGTTGGTTGGTGGGACAGATGATGCGAGAGAGAGGGTGCCGGAAGGCTGCATGTCTGAGGAGGAAGTGGTATATGTGTACATGTCAAACAGCAAGCGCAGATCAAGGGGAAGTGCGGGACCGGTGAGGTTAGCGACGCAGGGATTTGGGAGGCAAGGTGCAAGCGAAAGCGCAGTCGGAAAGGATCGGTTCAGAGGCATTAACGACGTTACGACATGCAAGGGTTGGGCATGACCGTCGGATCCCACGAGGACGAAGCTACCGCAGATTATTGGGAAAAGGGATCCGAGGGAGTGAACTTCAGACGGAGACGGCAGATCTTGAACGCCGGATGGGTGTCAGGATTCGTGCGGTAGTGGTTACGCCAAGCGGACGCCTGATCGCAATCACGGAGCGCAGCTCTCAAACTCCGGAGAGCGGAGCGGCCTTCGGCGAGAGCCTCGCGTCCAGGGAACCAGACCTTTCATCAGACTGCTGGGGAAACTCAGGAACACGGGATCCAGCAATAAATCCAGATCACAGCACGCTGTCCGGCGGATCAACTCATAGACTTGATCTTCCCGGGATACCCGGGATATGTGGGTAATTTCCTGAGCTCAACAACGCGCACAAGTCGATGCAATGACTGCGATAAATATGTTTTACTCAATGGACTATCGGATCCAGCAATGAAACGAGAAATTCTACGCAAGAAACCTTGTGATTTGGACTCAGCGATACAGGAGGGTTTCATCGAGTGGGAAATTGAAGAAAAAACGAACCCTAAAAGCAGTGTTGGTGGTTCGAAAGAAAAATACGGTGGAGCTATAGCACAATCAACGACCCGTCACTAAGGCCAAGTCCCATTAGCTGCCCGCAAATTAGGCAACAATGGAAACGGTGATCACCAACAGCGTCGATCAGCAAAATGTTCGTTCTGCAAACGTGGAGTACACAAACTTGTTGGGTCAAGTTTTCAAACTAAAAGCCAGCATCCTCCAGAAGTTCACGTGGGGCGCTCGACCAGAAGATTTACGCTCTCCTGGAACGCCTTGTGGTCAATGACGATGAAATGCGTGTCAGCACCAGCCGCCCATCAAACGAGTAAGCCCATTGCATGCTGAGCGATTCAGTGGGCATGCTCGTAAGCTCAGTCGACTAAAGTTTGTACTCCCTGGTGACGTGAGTCTCGAATGCGAGGACGTCAAAGAGAGTGTTTGCGTTTCTTTATATCAGAAAAATGATGAAATCAAGAAAGAAGAGTGCACAATGTATGCGAGTTTGACAAATGAATCCGAATCTCGTGGATACCTTGATGATTGTAACCGAACCGGGTCATCCTCCACTCCGCATTTTCTGAGTCGTGAATATTGTTGTTTGCAGCATACAACCAGTACCGTTCAAAGTACACCTGATGATCTGGTTCTCACAAACTCTAACTTCATCGATAGCGGAGCTACGATCAACGCGGTGAGTCCAGAGTTCTGCTGTCGAGCAAAGCTGGATAATAAAATTGTTGAGCATTGTGTGAAGCTGTTCATCACGCTTGCGAATCAGCAAGAAATGGAGGAGCTGAGAAGAACGGTGCGAGTACATATGTTCAGTGATGATTTTGCTCCTTACGTCGGAGACGTTTTGGTTCTTCCCGTACCAGAAGGGCAGGAAATTCTGCTGGGTATGCCTTGGCTAAAGGCAGCCAGCCCGGACATCGACTGGATAGAAGATACGATTAAGCCCCGGGTCACTGCCAATCCAGACAGACAGAAGGCAGCGTTCAAAACAAAAACAAGAACTAAACCCAGATCGACGACGAAGCCTTCGCAACTAGCTCTGCGCATTAGTGATAAGCGCGTGTCAGTTTGCGGAAGCACGAGTAATTCATGCAGTCGATATTTCAGCCACGGCTGTTTCACAGTTACAAGTGACAAAATAAGAGACAAAATACATAACAAGCAAACAGTTTAAGCACCCTCTTCGGAAACCGCAGGGGATCGAGTGTGTGTTTGTGCTTCGACCCGTCACGGAGAAAGAGCAGACTGAAGAAAATAAAGCACTCACTGACATTGAAGACTACAAAGGGAAGCCGGTGTATCCTGTTCTCAAGCGACATCAGGCCGTGTTTCTGCGAAAACTTCCTTGTGAGCTGCCACCTGAAAGTGATGGTGTCCACAAAATGGAGGTTGATACAGATAAACCGATATTCCGACAACAATGGCGGCAGTCCCCTGCACAGGAGGCGGAGACACGAGCGTGGGTGTAAGAAATGTTAAAAGCTGGCCTGATTAGACCTTCAAAGTTGCCACACGGGGCTCCCACGTTTTGCGTGAAGAAACCTGTGGGCTGGAGGATAGTGCATGACTACCGTACCATGAATAGCCACACGGTAAGACGCACTCTATCGATGCCTCGTAAAGATATCATCTATGAAAAGATGCAAGGTGCTCTTTGGTACAGCTGCATGGATCTCCTAAGCGGCTATTAACAGTACCGAATGAACGATGCAGACACTAAGTAAACCGCTTTCCAAACCGCGGATGGATCATTCGAGTACTCGGTGATTCCTATTGGGTTGTCAAATGCGCCTGCGACTTTTGATGATGGAATTCGGAAACTACTCAAGGACTTGCGTGAGTTCTGTCTCTCGTACTTCGACGACATTTATATTTTCACGCATGGTGAAGGCTTGGAGAACCATTTCGCTTCACTGGATCGGGTTTGGGGGAGACTTGAGGAGAACAAGTTCTACGTCAAGCTGAGTAAGTGTGTATTTTGCGCTCCAGAAATCCCATGTTTGGAACATTATGTGGGTCGCTCTGGAGTTCGAATAGACCCCAAGAAAGTTGCTGTCTTGCTCGACTGGTCTCGACCACGCACGAAGGGTGAGCTTCAGTCGTTCCTAGGGACCCCCACCCAAGTTCAGCGTTTTTGCGCGGGCTTTGCGCATGATGCAGGACCACTGTTCGACATGATGCAGGGCCACTGTTCGACATGCTCAAGAAAGACAACTTACAAAAAGGTTCAAAGTTGATATGGTAGAATATGATCACTAATCCGATCATTGCTAATTTTTGTATGAGGCGCAGTAGCTTATAAATGGCCAATCACTGATTTTTTACGTGACACAACCAATCAAATGAAGTTTGACACATAATTTTGACCAATCATATTATATAGGGTTAGGTCGGTCCTCTATGCTGTCCTTCCGACGTATCGGATCGGAGGGACACGAGAAATATGTATATGTCCATACAAACATCAAGTGATACACGTATTACACACATATTTTCGGTTTATCCGACCTTATCGGACCAGTGCAATCATTGCAATACAATGGGTTCTGACGAGCCAAGGTGATTGCATTCATTGGAAGTGGGGTTTTTGAGCATGCAAAGGAGAACACTACAACGTAGTAATTTAGAGAAACATGCACTGTATATGAAATTGATTTCACTGTATTATATTAGACTAAAGGGCTGTGCGAGCACCGAGCTGTCTAAGCCGCCCGTGTAGCCGCAGCGCATGGCCACTCTCAAGCGTGAGTAGAGTGAGCACGTCATGCCTAAACTCGAGATCCCGAGGGGCCCTGGAGATCGTCGTTGGGCTTTAGTGACTCGTAAACACCCAAGCGAAGGTTTCGAGTTTACCCGAAAAACCCACGCGAAGGTGTCGAGTATACCCGAAAAGGCTCAAGTGAAGGTGTCCAAAACGTGTTGGATAGCACTCGGGTATTCAAGGGAAAAACATTATTAAGCAATAGTCATACACGTATACATGCGTACTCTTCCGCGGCCACTACGTCCTAGCAGTCCCACCACCGCTGTCATCCTCCGCGCCGCCACGCCACTATCATCCTCCGCCGCCACTGCGCCGCTATAGTCCTCTGCCGCCACTGTAGTCCTCCTCTGCCACTGCGCCCCTATAGTCCTCCGCCGTCACTGCGCTGTAGTTGTCCTCTGCCGCCACTTCGCTACTCTAGTCCTGCGCCATCACCGCGGCGCCCTCGTCCTCCGCCGTTGTCGGCGTCCACGGCGTCACGCTGATTGGGTTGTGTGACGGCTCACAGCCAGTGGGTGACCTTTTTTATTTCGACCAATCAGGGCGATGTGTACCATATTTTGGGTACAGGTCCGATAGGTCCTTTGGTCGGATATTTTATGGTATGGACCAAGGAACTTGGAGAGCACTTCGAGAGTCTGATGAAACGAACTTCAGCCACACCAATGCTTGCGATCGCAGATTTTACCAAACCTTTATTCATGCGCATGGATGCAAATGATTTCGCAATTGGTGGCGTGCTTTTCCAATTGGAAGGGCATGACGGCAAGATGGTTGAGCGTCCGATTGCTTTGCAAGGGCGAAAGTATAAGGGGCTGAAAAAAAGTATTCCATCCGTGAAAAGAGCTGTTGGTCATTTTGTTCGGCCTTCGGGTGTGGGGGGTTTATTTGTTGGACAAACCTTTCATAGTAGCGACTGACCACAAGTCTTTGGAAACTGTGTTCACACAGAAGAGCGTATCGCGCAGAATTGCGCGTTGGTTCGATGAGTTGAGTGGTCCCGTCACGTTCAAGTACATACCCGGAGCGACCAACATGGCTGCAGATGGCATTTCGCGGCGCGCTGTTTTCCAAGATGCAGCTCTTGAAGAGATAGTAGCAGGGATTTCTATTAAATCACGGCTGCAGACAGGGCAGTGAAGGAAACGATATCACGTAACGATGAAGATCCCATGAGACGAGCAATTATATAAGCACTGAGAGGTAACCCAACGGATGATTCAATTACAATCAAGAATCTGCCTCGTTATTCACCCGAAGGAAGTAAGTTGCTCTACACAGGTCCTAACGACGAAGCACCCCGACTTGTCATTCCAAGTGTTGACGACGTGCTGAACGCAATACTGTTTTAATTTCATGATACGGTCATCCAAGCATTGAGCGAACACTCCGATTGGTGGAGGAACACTATTACTGGAGACACATGATTCGAACCGTGAGGTCATATGTGAAATCCTGTGAAACCTGCCAGCGAACTAAACCACGGAATACGAAGCCACCCGGGTTGCTACAGAGTCAACCAATTCCTAAAGGGCGATGGACTCATGTTGCAATGGACTTTATTGTGGAACTGCCAAGGGCCCAGTCAGGCTTTGACTCAGTGCTTGTTGTAGTAGACCAGCTCACAAAGCGGGCCCACTTCGTGGCGTGCAAAGATACAGCTTCAGCTCGCGATGTCGCTGAACTGTATCGAGACAACATATTTGTACTGCACGGGATTCCGGTGGAAATATTGTCCGATCGAGACCCGAAATTCACAGCCACCGTTTGAACGACTTTGTGTGGCATGTTGGGCACTCGTCAAAATCTGACAACAGCTTTTCGCCATCAGGCGAATGGAGTGACTGGGCGCTCAGTCACTTTCGTTTCGGTAGAGCGGGCAATACTTTTGAGGATTACTGTACAATGAAGTTGAAGTTGGCGTATCCTACCTCATCTACACTGACAAAAATGGCTACACTTGACTGGTCTACGCAACCAGTTCGATCCCAGTGAAGTACACGTACACGTACTTCTCGTACTTTTACTTCTGCATCAATGTTGGGCTAGCTTCTCGAACGTCTACCTATCGATCTTGTGCGTGGATGGCTCGGCCCAGATCCACGCAGAGTATAATACATGATCTGCGCCGTGGTGATGCTGTTCGCCATCGGAATGCTGTACGTGGGCTACCCTCACTACGTCTTCATGCCGCAGAACGCGCTCGACCTCGATGCTGTGCTGGGCCAACGCCAAGCAGACCTGCAGCGGCTTCGTCCTCGTGTCGGCGACGTTGATCTTCTTGACTGCATTGGTTGTCAAACAACCAATGCAGTCAACGTCATCGCCGCCTTTACGATTGATAAGGGGAACACGCGCAACATCCTCGCGGACGTCGCCGCTGTACTGATGCTTACCGGTATCGAGGGCTGGGTGTATGCCGGTCAGGACCAGTCCTTCTTCAAGAGCAGCATTGGCGGCACCTTCGACGACGAGCGCGGGCTGCGAATACTCCCGTACGCCACGTTCACCTTAATTTGGAACTGCGCCTCCGACCAAACGGACGCCAACTTCCAGTCGATCACCCAGCAGTGCGATCTTCGTCTGGTCAAGAGCGACCCGAACAGTTCGCAGATCCCTGTCGCCGTGCTTGGCGTCTTTGATCCCATCGGGATCATCTTCTGGGCCAGCACCGTCGAGGCCATCCGCCATAACGCTGGCGCTGTGCAGGACGAGAACGGAGACCCGATATTGGACAGTGGCAGCTCACATCCCATGAACGACATCATGTAGGGTGCTGCGGCCCTCAACTACATCGTCGTCCGGTTGGGCGAGTGTCTGATCAACGTGGCATCCTACGACCTCATGCACTCCTCGGTGCCGATGTCACTCAAGTTATTTGCCAGTTCGTGATCCTGTTCATGAACACCATGGGCAGCAATCTGACCTCGGCCTTCACCATCACGTTCTACAAGTCGCTCCCGTCCGAGGACTATACTATGTTCTTCACCATGAGCGCCGTTGCGATAGCCGGCACAATGCACGAGAACCAAATCGACGTCATGTCGAGCTCTTCAACAGTCTGCACCAGGTCGCTTGAATGTCGTTCTAGTCGGACTGGGTCAACATTCAGGTTGGGTCGTTTGAATGTCGTTCTAGGCCGACAGGGTCAACATCCACCATTTTGGGACATAATGTGACAATCTATAAGATTTTCTCGCATTTTCACATTACCTTTGTATTAAACAAAGTTTCAGGTAATTACAGATCTATCCAGCTATGTGTTTATACAGGATCGTTGACGGTTCTCTACAACTATGGACTGGCCGTGTTCGCTGATGATGCATATTATCATAAATGCATACTGAACGACTTAACCCTTTCGCGAACAAGGGGTCAAAATGCCCCTTTCAACCAGTCACGGTACTACACACATCGAGACCATCACTGTCACACCTTGTTTCAAAGATTGGTGTTCCATGAACCTATCTGCATGGTAGCCGACATGTTTGCTGGTATGATAGTAAACTTGAGATTTTTGTGGCTGAGCCACACGAAGTTTGAGCAGTGATGACCCCCGATGCCCGCTTCGCTGTGCCTCATCCTAAATGCCTGAATTGCTTGTCTAAGCTAAAGTACCCGTTGAATCACTGGCATTGTGAATGCTATCCCATTTACCAGAATTACTTCAAACATGATCGATTGTTCTGGTAGTATCACCTAGCTATGAGCATGAGCAGCGTAATGCTGTGAAATAATGTAATAAGCACGAGAAAAAAAGATGAACCTCGACAATTGCAAAAATAAACACATACGTACGGAACAGATATTCCTACAGGCGTGGTGCGAAATCCACAGCGAACACAATGAAAATGCTGTGGACCATGTGTAGTTGACAGAAAGCGTGATGAGAACTGATGCCTGGCGGATACTATTCAAAGTGTTGTTGATATTTTGAATTCACTTATAGTTGCCGTGAGCTTAACAGATTCAATTAGTCAAAAGTGCTTCAGGAAATTTTGTTTAGTCGGCATACATAGCTCTGTGGAGCCACCATCCTATTGCCCGAATAAATCCCTTTCAGCGACGCTTACGAATGCAACACGTGTAAATGACTTAAATAATGTATACGCTTGAAGTATATAGCTTCATGTATACACCATAAAACTAATACACCGCTCAAAAATAAGCCAATATGTTTGGCAGATATACATATTGTTAGCTGGCTAGGCTCTAAACCTCCGCGATGTGTCAAAAATCTGAGCGTTCAGCACCAACCGCTCACTTTTCTTTCCTTCGGAGATTATCTCTGGCGGTATGGCGCCGCGAAGCAAGCGTATCGTAGCCAAGGCGCTTGGTGAATCGACTGAAAGAACGAGGACCCTTCGACAGAGAGTACCAATGCCGAACCAAGTGCTGGGTGAAGCCAAAATTGACAACTCGATGTTTTTCAAGGCCGTATGGGGAGAACTTCGTGTCGACGGGTAATTGATCTGTCTGCTCAGATTGCACAAGCTGTGCCAATCCCAAACTGACATTAGACTCTTACTGTTCTCTGTGTCCTGAGCCGACACGCTCTGAGGGCTTCCACAAGGTGGCCACCTTCTCCGTGAATGGCCTGCTCCGTGAGTTCTTCGACCTGGCCGCGCGCAGCCTCACGGTAAAGCTGCAGCCGCGCGGCATGGCGAATGGTGATGGCGTACGGCTTGATGAGGTCTTGAACCTCAAACGTGTAGTCGTTGAGGGTCCGCGCGATCCTCGTGGGACCCCGCCAGACCAGCGCCAGCTTGTTCCTGCTTTTGCCCGTGGCCGTCGCGGCCAGGACAAAGTCGCCCTCTGTGAAATGAGGCAGCGTGACACCTTGGCGTCGAGCTACACGCTCTCGAGCAGCGCGCGTGCGTTTTTCACTCGCAGCAGTCATCTCAGCATGCATGCCGACCAGTGCTGCACGCACTGTCTCCAGGTGCTCCCTCACTTGGGTGTCGACCCAGTCGACCGTCGTGGTCACCGCTTCTCGGGGGTGCAGAATGCTGACCAGCTGTGCTCCACCTGGCAGCGCTGTAAAAGCTGTCAGCGGCGACTTGCCGTTCAGCCTGTCGGCCGGCATTTGGTTCAGTGCCCTCTGGAATACTGGTAACACCCGTGGCCAGTCCTCGACGCGTAGGCGACGCTCGCTCAGCAGCGCTTTCACCGCCTTCAAGACCTCTCTGTTCACCACTTCCACCGTGCCATTGGCCCACGGTGTGTAGGCCGTAGTGAAGTGGTGGTGCGCCCCAAGGGCGCGCTGCAGCTCCGCGATGACTTGGTTGCGGAAGTGGGCCCCTTGATCGGAGACCCACTGTCGGACGAAACCAAACCTCTTAAACCAGTCCAGCAGCGACGGGTAGACCTCGTCACTTGTAGCTTGGACGCAGGCCACCAGCTCCACATAGCCGCTCATGTTGTCCTTGAGGGCAAGGACGTACTTCAGACCCCCGGCTCCTTCCGCCATCGACAAGAAGTCGAAGTGCAGCTGCTCGTTGGGCTTGGTCGCCCGCAACGTCTCGCCCAGCGGCCGGGGGATTTCCCCCCGTGGCCATGCAGTGCATGCACTCGCTGACGAACACCGCCACGTCCTTGCGCAGCGAACGCCACGAGAACAGGCCCTCCAGTGCCTTCGCGGTGGTCTTGGCTCCACGATGACCGGCAGCACCAGCATGCGCGACCACACATAGTCGTAACTGCAGCTCCACAGCATCATCGGGGATCCACACGCGCTCGTCCGCCAGCAAGAAAAGCTGCCGGTCATCCGACCGGCTGGCTTGGCTCCATCAAGTCCTCGGCCCTTCTCGCGAGCTGGGCCGCCCTGATCTCGTCCTCACTGGGCCACACGAAGTCGACAGCCTCGAGTGGGCTGACGCGCTCAACAGCCGCCAGTCTTGACATCCTAGCACCGGTTGGCGCTGTGGCGCCCCAGCGGCTCAGGAGATCGCCCCACACGTTAGCCTCGCCAGGCACATGTTCAATAACGTAGCTGAAGCTCAGCAGTGACAGTGCCCATCGCTGCAACTTGTCTGCCTGATAGCGAGCCATCGCAGTGTCAGGCCTGTACGGTGCGAAGATGTAGACGAGGTTGCGGTGGTCCGTGTACAGACGGAAACCACCAGGACGGAGAAGCAGGTACTCCAGCCTGCGCGTCGCCTCCACGATGGCGTACGCCTCCTTCTCGATCGTCGGCCAGCGGCTCGACGCACCCACAAAGCGCCCACTTAGGAATGCCAGGAGGCGGTGGTGCTGCTGCTCCAGTGGCAGCTGTACCTCACTAGGCTCCAACTGCGTAGCCACGGCTCCCCACGAGTCCTGGCTGGCATCAGTATACAGGCACACCTCAGCTGTCGGGCTCGGGTGTGCCAGCGGCACCATCTTCAGCAACGCAACCTTCGCAGCGGCAAGGTCCGCGAGCTGCGGGTCGCCCCAGCCGATCTGGTCCAACGGGAACTTGGCGAGCTTGACCTTCTTCCGCGATCCTACCACCTTCATCGCCTCTTCCAGTACGGCATACAGGCCGGCTGTCAGTCGGTTGTACTCTGGAATACTCTGTCGCATCCAGTTCACGGCGCACAGGAACTGCTGCAGATCGCCAGCCGTCTGCGGCGGCTGCATCTCAACGAGTCCTTGCACCCGGTCGGGGCAGTGGCGTACGCCAGCAGCGGACACCATCTTACCGCACCACTTGACTTCAATCTCGAAGAATTCACACTTCTTAGCATGAAGCTTTAGCCCGTAGGCCTCGCACCTGGCCAGCACCTGGTCCAGCGGCTGCTGCAGCTCCTCCTCGGAGTCGGCGTAGTCCAGGATGTCATCTAGCCACGCTAGGATGCCGTTGCCCAACAGGTCGCCGAAAATCTCCTCGACTACTCCCTGGCAGTACGCCACAGCGTCAGTGGCGCCCATCGGTACGCGCGTCGGCGTGTACATGCCGCGGTGGGTGATGAATGTGAAGAGCTCCTGCGAGTCTTCGTGCAGCGGCAACTGCCAATACCCCCCGGAACCAGTCCAGGGCAAAGAACACCTTGGCTCCTTCCAAGGCGCCGAGGACGACCTCCAGCACGGGCATAGGTCACGGCATGGCCTCCGTGCGCTCGTTGACGCCTCTGGTGTCAATCGTCATGCGGGGATCGGCCGTCGGGTCTGAGCCGTGCTCCTTCTTGCAGACAATCCGCGGCGCAGACACCCAACGGGAGCGGTGGTTCAGAAACACCAGTCCGAACTCCAGCAACTTGGTCGTGTAGCGGTCGAGAAACGCCCTGTCGTCCGGTGAGTAGCGCCTTGGCTGGGCCTTCGTGGGCTGCGCGTTGACCTTCACGTGCACTTGCAACGGCGCCACTTTCACCGGCGGGTCGCACCCAAACTCCAAACGAAAACTGTCCTGGCGTCGCAGCAGGATCTCCTGCAGTCGCTTCACCCCCTTCGCGGACAGACCCTTCGCTCGCGCCGCCGCGAGCTTCGAATCTATCATGTCATGCGCGGCGGAGGAGTCATGCAACCGCAGCGATGGCAACGCCGTGCGGGTCTCGTGCCCCTCCACAGCATCGGCGTTCTCGGTGACCGTCGCGTGGGCTCCTGCTGGTACGCGACTGAAACGCGGACAGCCGTCCAGCGTCTGGAAGGCCAGCACCTGGGCCCCACTTGAGGACAGGGGCAACTGCCAGTAAGCGGGCGCGAGGTTCTTCGTCTTGAAGATGGGCCGCGGCGGGTCTGTGCCGCCGTGCGCCATGTCTCTGCCACCCCAGTCCTGGTCGGTAGTCGCCGTGTTGTTCACGAGTCCCTTGAGGGTCATTGTGTCCAACGCGATGTCTCTCGCGCGCGTCTGCATCCGGCACATGCGCTGGAGCGCCGTTGTCTCGGCGTCGTCCCCCACTTGCTCTTTGTCACCAAGCTCCCACTCCGACTTCGTGCCTCGGGAACGCACGAGCAGTTCGTCGGCCGAGTAGCCGAGCACGGTCATGATGGGCCGCCCCAGCGTGAAGTCCAGCGACATGTTGCCATTTTCCACCAGGCAGGCTAAGTTCCTTAGCATCAAGGGTCCGGCCGACGTGGCCAACTCCACCTCGCGGAACGTCGCTGCCTGGTGGACGTCGAAGTCCTTGTCTCCAATCGGCGACAGTGTGCGCGGCGGAATGTCCGCCAAGAAGACCGGTGTTCCGCGGGCCTTGATGGCGTCCACGACGCCCTGGGCGACCAACGACTCGTCGGCCCCCGTATCGAGGAGGAGAGCGTGGACTTCCAGTCCATCCACTCGCGCTTCGACCGCGCCTGACGGCTCCGTCGCCGTCGCAGCTACATTTCCAGGCTCGGCCACGGTCTCGACTCGACGCAAGGTCGTTGTAGGAGCCGCACGCCGCGCGCGCAGTTCCGCCAGCAGGCGTTCAGCCTCGCCGGGTTGGGTGTCTGGGCAGCCCAGGACTTGATACTGCGTCGAGTCACACTTGAGGCAGGCGCCGTCCGGCCCTCCTTGTCCGACAGGCGAGCCTCCGGCTCCACCACCACGACCACCTGCGCCTCCACGTCCACTCCGACCACCTCCACGATCGCCGTTGCTGCGTCCACCGGTCCGGTTATTGGCATCGCCGCTGGCTTGGCCACCACCACCGGACTGCCCGGCGCTTATATCGTCACCGCCACGACCTCCGCCGCTTCACCCGCCAGAGTGGGCAGTGCTGGTACGAACGCCGCCCCGCCCGCCAGAGCTGCTAGTACTGGTAGGGGCAGCAGCTTCGGCTGCCTGCTCCTAGGTCATGAACCCCGCATGAGCTCCACGACGTACTTGCAGAAGCCGATGTCATAATTCTTCAACGGCTTGAACTCCTGCAGCGTCAGCTTGGTCGCCACGACTTCCCGGAAGCTCACCGGTTCGAGAGCCTTCGTCAGGTAGCCGACCAGGTGGCGCTGCTCGTGCTTTAATGCCAGGTCCGTGACGTTGAAGCGGTTGAGGATGACCCCCATGTCGGCCTGCAAGTGCATCATGCAACTCTCCGGCTCCGGCCACTTTGTCTACATCTTCAAGGACTTCATGGCCGTGTCGATCGACGCGTAGTCCACGCAGGAGGCACCAGAGCCTGACGAAAGTAGTCCTTCCACTGCTCCACCGTGATCGTCTCGGGTGAGGCTCTGCTGAACTCCCAGCGATCGATCATGCGCCGTGTATCCGTCTCGATACACGCGCTCACGGGTATGGCCAGCGCTGCTGTCCACTCCGTCTGCAGCGCGTCCAACTTCACCAAGTAGCCCTCATACTTGTGCATGAAGTCGCGCCGGTCTTGCATGGTGCGCCCCGAGTACATCGGGGGCTGCGGCAGCGCCGGCGCCGCCGCGATCCTTCCATCCCTTGGTCCTTGTCTCGGGCTCGCCGTAGGCATCTCGGCGTCGCTCGCACCGTGACCTTCGTCGTGTCTGCGCTCGGAGGGGTTGGGGATCAGGATCTCCAGGTCTGCCGGACGCGAGGGGGACGGTGCGCTGTCCAGCCGAATCGCCGCCGTACGTTCGGCTAGCCGCTCGTCCGAGTCGGCCAACTTGTCACGCGTGTCTTCGTGTCACGCAGAGTCTGCGCCTGCCCAGCACAGAACTAAAGTCGACTTTGATCTGTCTGCTCAGATTGCACAAGCTGCGCCAATCCCAAACTGACCTTATACTCTTACTGTTCTCTGTGTCCTGTGTGTACTCTGTGTCTACAGGCTACGAGGGGGGGGGGGGGCGCTACTGGCCTCACATCCCCGAGGCCTCCACGCGCGGCAGCTGCTTGAACTTCGGCAGCTGCTGGATCTTGATCTTGACTTCCGGGTATCAGATACCGCCGGATCAGTGGTATCACAAACCGCCGCCACGAAGCGCCAGTGATTCGTTTTATCGCTACATCCGTCCAGGCGCTAGCTTGAAGGATTGAGAAGGGGTCGACTTTTTGTTGGGGAGCAAGCGTTGCTGTCGTTCTACCTGCAAAAAATGATCCACAGCTAAATGAAGGTGATGCGGGGTTTCGACTTGTCAAAAAGTGCGCTTTAGTCATACTAACATTTTTACCCTCACGTGAAAATATCCTAATGAGCAAACCCGAACAAGATCAAGATGCACAGAGAGAACGGATTCGACCGCCAATAAGTAAAGGGCGCAAGTCCGCGTTGGTCCTCAAAGTGACGACATGAGCAGAATTGCTGACGAAGAGAAAAACGAACAGGTTTGCCTGATTCCATCGCACAGTCGCAAGGAAGACCCTTGCCGAGGTGCATATGTAGTCGTCGACCAAGTGGAAGTCAATTCAGGTCAAGGCGGCACGCATTTGACCAGCGACAGCGAGATTGTACAAGCTTTTGCGGCGCAGGATGATGATCACATCGAACATCTAGAAACCATCGCTGACGCAATCGACGACACTCAACGTATGACGAACCGTGAGGTCTCACACCTTACAAGACATCACAGTAGGTGCTGTGGTTTTCGAGTCATCGGTCGTTAGCATGCCTGTATAGTTTTCGCTTGTCACTAACTAATATGAACGCTGCGTGCAATAATAGGTGTTGCTGTAAGTGAATATCATCGACAACCGACGCTCGGTGGCGTGGCTACAGCGGTTCGGCAATCCGAGGCTCCAGCCATAAACGTGACGCAGCCGGGTCTATAATGTAGGTGCTGCAGTAGTCGCTAAAGATGCAACCACCGTACAAGACGATAGTGCCACCACTATGACTTCGGGTAATGTTCAGCATTACTCATGCTTCAATGGTGTCCTTGCTGCTTCTCACAGTGTTGCTTTGCTTTCTACATATGATTGTTATAGATGAACCGTCTAGCTTGCCTGAGACGATATCGGTATCATCACCCGCTCCTCGTGTTGGTCGTGGATCTGCAGCGTTTGTACCAGGGCTTTACGTCAACACACTTGTAGCTTTTTCTCCATCTCGTGAAAGCTGGATGACACCAAACATCTACAAGAGAGTTGGCATGGCGGATATTGTCGGTCGAATATGCACCACCGTGCAACCCAAGATGAAAGGAGGCAAAATGAAAAAGCAGACGCAGGCGGCATCAGTCAAGCAAACACCACTGATATTCCAAGTACGATGGATTGATTCACAGTTCCAATCTGAAACCGAGGATATATTACTTCGCTTGGCACAAAAAGGACACGTTAATTACAACCTTCTCATGGCTACCCCCAACACTCCGTATTGGAAAGCGCTCTGTGAAGCTGACTCTGACACACTGTCTATCAACGACAGTTTTGATGATCTCCAAGAAGCGCCAGTTCAATATTACCCTCGGCAGGTTCTCCCCACAAGTTTGGCAGAGGTAGAAGCTATCAAGAGCATGCGGTCCGACCCAATCGCCTCCATGCACCTGCCCGATGCTGTTTTCCAGCGCAAAGATGGATCGACAGACACTAAGCTTCGCAGTGAGTAACGCTACATCTTCGAGCATTCAGAATCTGCCAGTTTCTTCGCTTATTTGCCGCTGTACTTTTGGCAGCAAGTGCTTCACGAGACCAACGCGTATGCAAAGGTAAAACAGTTGTCTATTGGTGAGCCGTTCCTTCTAAAGGATATTATGACGTTTTTTGGTATTTTTATTTACACGGAGATCACAGCGAAAGGAGCATACGCGAATTATTGGCGTCGTAAGCAGACGAAAACATGTTTGGAGTTCCAAGTCTCGATCTGGAAAATATTATGCCGCTGAGGAGATTCAAGCATCTCGGACAAGCATGTTCCTTTCGCAGTGAGGTGTCCGTGGAGAATATTCAGCGTGACCCGGCAGCGAGAATTCGCACGCTTCTGAACGTGTTGATGGTGACAGGAGGCAAATACGTTGATCTTGGTCGTGATGTGGCACTTGATGAAGTAACCGTTGCTTGCCGATCTCGCTATGGACGTCATCTCATCGTTTACAATCCACGTAAGCATGGTAGTAAATACCACTTCAAGTTGTACATGTTGTGCTGTGCCACAAGTTGGATTGCTGTAAATTATCGGCTTCACTGTGCAAGTGTTATGGAGGATTGCTTGCAAGGTGTCACCAACTCAGTTGAAGCTCAGGGCTTGGACGCGAACTTTCCGATGGAGCTACAATCCGCCAGATTGTGTTGGAAGTTGTTCGACCGATATACAAGTCGAACAGGGTGGTCAACACGGATAATTTCTACACGTCCGTGCAGCTACTACAAGCTCTGAAGCTAAAGGGTCTGTTTGGGCGAGGCACGGTTCGAGGATCAAGCAAACACTTTCCGAAGCATGTCATGCTGAAAACAAATGCTTGCCCTAGAGGCGAGTACCGTCAAGGCGTCTCTGTAGATCATCAAATGGTGGCGGCCTCTTGGTGTGACGGAAGTATTGTCAGTATTGTATCCAACGCAGATGCCTCTGAAGCAACCACAGTTCACCGTTTGGTCACCAGTGAGCGCCAAAAGTTTGAGGCGCAGAAGTGCATAAAGAACTACAATGCACATATGCAGGGGGTAGATCGATTGGACCAACTCCGTGCCCGGTTTTCAATTGCAGATGGTCATTCGTTTCAAAAATGGCACAAGAAATTAGCGATGGCCCTCGTCGATGTCGCTCGGTGCAACGCTGACCTGACTCGCAGAATGGTTTACACCCCGGCCAATAATCGTGACCCACACCGTAGCTTCATGATGGAGCTGGTAACTGAGCTTATCCCGGGCAAATGGACTGACGCACCGAGTGAAGCAAAACCATTGTACTCGAACGCCAATGCTGCCTAAATGGAGCTTCAATCACCGGCTCCAATTAGTCCCGCGTATGTAGTGAGCTCACATTTCGAGAGTCCCAAGAAGACGTGTACAGCTGTTGCGTCGAAGCAATTTTTCAGCGACAAGAATAGCAAGCGCCGACAGTGCCTCGCTTGTCGGTGGGAAGACAGGTGCCCGACCGAAGTGACGGACTTCTGTGTTATCCATGACATATGCCTGAACAAAGGCTATTTTGACTCGGAGCCAGCGCCATACATGTGTCCGCAATCTACGTGGACCTGCTGGCTGAAGTTTCATCGATTTATCTTCAAAACAATTATTCTGTTCAAAAGCAATTATTCTCTTCAAAAGGGCGATTGCGGAAGACGTCTCAGCTCTACCAGCTTAAGCTCAAGTTACGGCAACCATTACAAGCAGCTGAGGGTCAGGGTAGTTCCGTTGTGAGGCAAGTGGCTCTTTAAATGAAGCTGTAGGTTGAATATGATCCCTCTTTATTTGATAAATCGTGGAGCTGATGGTGCAGCCTTTGATCGTTAATAAGCCATTACATCCCTCGGTTTGACCCTATTGAAGCCTTGCAAGACATCGCTACACTGAATTTGTGCGCGGTCACATTGATTGTAGTCAGCGTGGAATCGCATGACAAGTTCATGAACGAACCGTGTAAATGACATGACATTACTATGCTGGTTTCACTTCATATGATCTGTACGTGGCATTCTTGGTTATAGTCATCGTGAAATCGCACGACTTGTTCATCGACGAACGTGTAAATGACTTGATCTCACTATGCTGGATTTTGCTTCTTGTTTGTATGACGTGCGTAAATGATTGTGTCTTCTGAACCATGCAATCATCTTGGTTAAACTATAGAGGTTTTATACTTCACTTAACTATGATATTCTGGTGCACTACATAACCATCAGTCGACACCATGCTCCCGACGTTCTCCGACGAAGCCGACAAGCTCCTGGTCCAGCTCGCATAAGAGTATGCGCGCCAAAAACGACGAGTAGTGTGGAAGGATGTCGCGCTCAAACTTCGCAAGTATCGGATCAACAAGACGACTAAGAAGCTGGAAACGCGACTCCGAACCCTCAAGCGAGCTCACGATGTCTACTTGGCAAAATTTCCACCGTGCTTCTTCGGAGGTTCAAGCCTACGTGCCATTTGCCCGCAGCGCCCAGGACCGAAGCCGCAAAGTACTTCTGTGCTTGATTTCCATGCAGCGTCACGCCTCCTCCATTCTATTCTGTTTTGGTCGCAGATACTAAGAATGACGTGCGGCAGAAGGATGGTGTGATGATGAGAACGCTGGCGAGCTTCTTCCACGGGCTGTGTCCAGCATTTGGGGTGCCATTAGTCCTGTTGTAGATGCCGGCATATTTCTTGATGTTGGCTGTGGCGTTGGTAACATTGTTGCGCAGATCGCACTTCAAACCTATGCACACTGCTGCATAGGCATCGAAATCCGTCCCGAATTGTGCAGTCTCGGCTGCCAGCTTATCAACCGATATTCGAACGTGCAGCCGTTGCTGAAGAAAGTATTGATCAAGAACAGCGACGCGAAAGAGTGCGGAATCGCCACGCAGCCACCATTTTGCCATGCGTGGGTCGTGTATCTAAACAGCTTTCTCTTCATCGACAAAGGGAAGCTATTGGTGTTAAACGAGCTATCCCAGCTTCCTCGAGCTCGATTTGTTGTTTCGACCGAAGCGTACTGCCCAAGACATCGTCTTTCCTCCCGAGCCAATTTTTGCGCCAAGTGGCACCTACAGTAAGTGCTAAGCGGACCGGCTAGTTGGACAACAAAACTGATCAATATTTCATTTATAAACGCATCAAGTGATACATGTACTTCGACTTATTCCGCGATATTCCGCACTCCCAACCAACTCACGGAATATTCTAACACCATGCACTCCTCTACAGAACACATCAGCCGAATAGGTTAGCATAGCGCCGGGTAAGCTAGCAAAAACATTATAACGTACGGGGGTAATGCACAGCTAGTGCACCGTTCGTGCGCGAGCAGCCACCAACGGCACGGCCCCGTGCACTCCCCACCCACGAACAGCACGGTCCCGCACCATCCCCAGCCCCGCACATGTTACCTCCACACCGAGTACCCCCGCTACAGAACACATCAGCAGTTTAGATTAGTATAGTACCGCGTAAGCTAGCAGTAGTATTATAACGTACCGGGGTACTACACGGCTAGCGCATCGTTTACACGCGAGCCAGCCACGATCAGCACGGCTCCGCACACTCCCCACGAACAGCACGGCCCCGCGCACTCCCCAGCCCTTTCCACGTTTCTTCTAGACGGAGTGCCCCGCTACAGAATATCCACGATTTTTGCTTGCTGTTCCCTCCACAACTCCATCCATCGTGTGGATTCTGCCGACACTGTTGACGACTTTGCGGGCGAAGCCGAGCTAACCTACGATGACGACGTGATCCCGTTTGACTTTGAGACAGGGTCGTCATGGCGCGATTACATAGCCAATCGAATGTGGATCGAATATAAAGGCTTTCAGACAATGCAGCCGAAAATAGCAACCAGGTCTAAGCAAGGTATATATTATGTGGATGTTCGATTAATACAAAATGAAAAAGAAATTGCACAATGCTCTCGATACGTTCGAACTTACTCATCAAAAATATATGGCAGACCTCATGGTGACTCCCCTCCTGTGTCGTTCAAGGCAGCGTTCTCCGCGCCTACATGGCCATCAATCTGCTTCGAGCGCTTCTTAAAAAAACTCCTCCCTTGCCTTGCATGCAGCTATAAAAGCCTCCAGTACTCGATCGTTGGCGATTGCCGACGCTGAAGCAGCAGCGGAGGCCTTGGGTCTTCCATGTCGGAGCCTCTTCAACTTGTTTGTGCGTTGCTGGTGGCTCACTGGTAATTCACGATCCGTAGTACTTGATACAACGGAGGTGCTTGCCGCAACAGGCATATCTGGGGCTGCTGCTGGCTCCGTTCCCTGGCGAAGTCACAATAGAGCCACCCTCCTCCCCTGTGGCAACGGCGTCACCCGCAAGGAGCGCACTAACGTCCGCATGAGCGAAGCCAGTCTTCTGGAGCTGTCGGTAGGTGCACTGCGTGTTCGCGTTAGCAGTTTGAATCAGCTCGCTCCAAACGTTGGCATCCAGCAGCACTCGGTTGGTCCCTGGTTCGACGCCAGACACACTAAGGTTGCTTGTGAAGCGGTACGTCTTGTACTGCGTCATTAAGCGCTGATATTTCGACTGGCACTTCCCTGTTTTAGTGCATCGTCAGCGCGGTGATGTAAAGCAAAGAACGCTAAAGAACAAAGTAAATACCAGACCTTGCATATCGCGATCATATCGAGCCTTCATCGCGTCGTCAATGCTGTGCCACGCCTTCTTTTTCAAGCCCTTCCCCGAAGGTCCCCCTCGGGCTGTGAGCACTAACTCCAGCAGGTACTTCTCCATGTCCAGGTCCCACTCAAACTTCATCGTTGGCAATCTCCCTGCAGCTCAGCTGTTCGAACTTGCAATATTCCTGCTGCTTGGCTCTTTGTCGAATGGGCGCGCGGGTGCTCACCATCCAAGTACCAGTTCGGCTCCCTCAGAAGACCGAAAAGGCTTATCTAAGAAAACGCATATTATGTGGAGATAATGCGCATTGAGAGACAACGTGTTCGTTGAACATAATACGCATTTTGCGGCAGATAATACGTATTATCTGCTCAACGAACACGGCCTAAAACTCTGGATATAAATATCCAGAGAATTCCGAGCGGCTGCTACATTATACTGTGTAGAAGCTACATGTTATCCACAACAAATACGCGTCGGGAATTAAAAAAATAGTCATATCATGCTAATGGAATCCGAGGCTGTGCCCAATGCCCGATAAAGCCGACCACTAACCATGCTGCCCAAAACTCTACCGGGATACGGTCCACACTAATGGGTAGCAAGGAATGCAATGGAGGTTCACTTCGAGTCCTGCATTTCTTGATTGTTCTCGTAAGCACAAGGTGAAAATGGCTCCGAGAAGTACTGCATTTCTTCAGCTCTACCTCATTGTGCTGGTTGCAGTTCAATCCATTTCAGCTTGGTCTGGTACCGTAACGTTTTACAACAACCAGGGGCACGACAGCAGTGGCGGCAAGTACACTTACCACACCGATCAGTCGCAGGAGTGCGTCACCTTGAGCTGCTTCAACGACCGTGCTTTCTCTGTCAAGTGGAGCGACATTGTCAAGTGGGGCGCCTTCAACGGCCATTCGCGCATCGCCTTCTACCCGGAGAAGGACTGCACGGGCACAGTGAGAGACTGGGACATTAAACAGGACAAAGGATACCCCCTAAAAGTCTTGCTGGACGGCATCGACAACGGCATTTCGTCCTTCATGATCTGGCAATACGACAAGAAAGCCGTGTCTACGACGTTGCCGTGTCCGTGGGGCTTCCATTGCTGCCTGGGGTAAACCGATTTCTACGCTGAGTGCCGCGTATCCCAACGATCATATTCCGACAAGCAACTCGTCTGAGAGCGCTGGTGTCATTCTGGAGGCGTCCACCATCGACCTCAAACAACGGGAGTTCGTCGTAAACGTTTAATTGTAGTGCTTGGGTCCGGAAACGTTAGTACTTCGAAGATTGTTTGGAATACATACCACGTTATCTGTTCATCGCACGATTCATTCTTGCTAGTGGGTCTCGGTTGGCTGGTTGACGTCACGTTGTCGAGCGTGGCTGCTCGGTTAGTTTGCTACTTGCGCAACCTAAGCGGTTACTTATCGTTGTGGTCACATACAGAACGGACCTGATCATGAACGGGAATACTACTGGCTCGTGAACTCCTCGTATCACCGCCGATTTCGCTTCGCTCATGGCGGGCAAGGCGTCGGTAAATAGATATCACCTCCTCGCCAGGGCACCTACTCCGGCCCACGCGCCGACCATTGCAGACCTTCGCTTGGCTTCGGTTGGAAACGGTCTCTCTGAGGCCTCAGAGGACGCTGATAAACACTTGAGATTTGTATTGAAAACCCGTTCAAAAGACCAGGTCCGTTCTGTATCTGACCACAACGATAATCTAGCACCCGATGACCATGGCTTTTCAAGCTGCACTAAGCCTCTTTGTGGCGACATGCATGCACCTGATTGCCTCCGCCCACGAAACAGCCTACATCATTGATGCGACTACGGCAGACGAATCCGCGGTGAACGGTCCTACCTGGACGGAGGAGCTGAAGCTGTTCAAGGACACAAACTTCTGGTTGCTGCTGCTCACACTGATCTTCAATACGGTCAATTCGTGCTTCAATGGGGTCTGCGGCGACATTGATGACGATATCTCGTCGGCTTCCTGGAAAGAATTGCCGCTTTAAGCCTCCTTCCTTGGTGGCACAACTTCGCTGCTCGTGTTTTACCGAGGCATCGACTACACAGGAGGCAGCCAAGGGTGGCGAACATCCTACGAGAAAGCGCCAAACTTTGGTGCGGTTGAAATAAACGACACGGCTTCGTCTTTCAAGTTTGTGAACGTCGCCACTGGGGTGGAAAACGGCGTCCACGAAATTTGCGACTTCAAGATGACTAGCAATAATTCACTACGACTAGATGAGCTGAAAACAAAACACACGTGCAATTACCAGCTTTGCTTTTTTTCAGGGATTCTCGTGTGATTTTGACTAAAAGTCCGCAAAGTCGTAACTCAAACACTCAGGACTTCCACTCGAGTAAAGTAACCTCTCTCCTCGTCAGAAGAAGAGAGCTAGATTTGGGTCTTCTTTGGACGATTCCACCTGTGCCCACTCTGGTAAAGTTGCAAACGTTCGACTCGCCTCGCTTTGCGATTGTATCAGTTGTGGTCGCCTTCGTCCTGACCATGAAGGACGAGATGGTGCCTTTCAACTGGTTGAAGTTACGAACCCCGCGTCGATGGAAAGGCGAGCTGTTCTTGTATGGCCTGTGCAGTCGGCTCCACTGTAGAAGATGAGGCTGTCCGTGGATGAGTTCGGGAGCTTCTACCACTTGGCGGATTCAGCTTTGTTGTCCTGAGCGTCACAATCCAAGCTGTAGCACCGACTGGCATAGTTGAACTTGATAGTGGTGAGGGGACCTCGTACTCGGCGCTGGAGTAGAGCTTCAGGATCCCGTTGAAGTCTGCATCAGTAGCAGCTACTGTGCTAACGAGAAAGTTAAAGCAAAGGCAAAATTAGTATTGTCGTTTTCACCCAAATTTGTAGAACCTGGAGGGAAATTGGGAGCAATCTGAATCGATTCCAACCGGTTTTGACCAATCAGAGGTGGCGTATGTCTCGTGGACTTAGACAGACCACAAGATGTGTGCCACCTCAGACTCTGAGCAGGAGTTGGTGGTCGATTGGCGACTTCTGATTGGCTGAATATCGCGCGAATCGATTTGAAATCGATTCAGGAAAGCGATTCGATTCAGGCCAATCTCACAAATTCGAATGAAACTCACAATACCAAAGTGACTGCATTGCCAACCTGTTCGCAAATGGGAATGACTAAACACCCGTCGAAAGACTGCAACCACTATTGCCCCAATACATTAAATTCAGGAAATATTTGTGAGTCCATGAAAATGAAGGGTTAACAGTCTGATTAGGTGATATTCGGACTCTGACCGTCAAATATAGATAACAGGTTGTTGGAAAGGTGCCAGCTTTATTAGAAGTGAAATCAAGCAGAAAAAGTAACGCATTACTCGAAACATCTCTGAACCACCAACCACACACCGACACACCCAAAGGCCGAATTGAAGCAGCCAACTAGCCTGGTACGACCGGCGAATACACCCTTGTCGGCTTGAGAACGACCATCACAAGTTGGTCGTCTTGCGACACGGACCCACCTACGACATCAGCACCCGTATGTGGCGTGGAGATCCGGCCGAGAAGTGACCTCGGCCGGGTCGCTCTGCCAAGGCACTCTGTCGGATTCGCTGACAGAAAGGAAGTTACCGTTGTGACAAGCTGTCACTCACATTTACCTCGGTAGAGTGACAAGTAGTGACTTTGGCCTCGGTGGGACCTAATAAATACCCGACCGAGGCTAAATATGTCAAACGCAGTGATATTTACGACCAAAGCCTCGATCGTACTTAAGTGGAAGCCTCGGTCGCACCTCGAGGTACCTCTGGCGTAATCATCGTCATTATTGATGAGTGTACAGAAGTCGCCACATCAAGATTCGTTTTGTACTAGATATTTGTATGTAGGATTAGGATTAACTATAGGATGATCTGCGGAGGCTCTCAGAGCTAGAGTTGTAAAATACCTGGTTAAATACAAAAAAAAACATTTCTCACAGTTAAATGCAGATTGATAGCTGTTAAATACCGTTGCATATTCGGGCAAATGAGTCGAGATGGTGCAATCAAATAAATCGGACTTTTGCGAATTTACAATGCTACTCGACGAAAGAGGCCCTCTGTTGCGAATTGCCGCAAGTTCTTGTGCGGACCGACGCAAAGGACTGATCTTCAAGTCAACAACCATAGTGTCTACCTGCAGATCACGGTGCAGTTCGAGTTAAGACGAATGCGTTTCGATCAGAAAATATGTCCCCTTAATGCCCATCACGATGCGCGAGGAAGCGAAGGCTGTATGATGAAGCCTGCAGCGGCGAGGGGCCATAAACGTCACCATCACGGTGGCAGCCGACTGGCTATCAGTGATGTGAGACTAACGTATAATACCAATTAGTATGCGGCATACTATTCTTGTAGAGTACCCTCTGGAGCCCAGTAGGGCACTGTATTTGATGGTATACTATTTGTTAGGACATTCTATTTGACTAGATCGCGGGCACTTAAACCGGGAGGGTGGTTCCCAAGTGAAAACATGAAGTGGATAGATGTAGTATTTTTAGTTTAATGGTAGATTTAACCCCCCCCCCCGCACTCATACGTTGTATATGACTACATGTTATGAAAAAGAACATCTCGCCGAATTATGCATGGTGTGCACAGGTGTAGGTGAAAATATTTGCAGAAAACGATCAAAAATTACAAAACCAGCCCCAGTGGGAGGTGCTGATTGATTGCTGAGATTTGCGATCAGGCTGCAGATTGATGGCTGAAACCCGCCCCTCCCCCCTCCCTTCAGTCGAGAAAAAGAAATCTAGGCAGGATGCCGGCCCGGCGCGAGACCCGCAGCGAGACGGAGGCGTTCCAAGCTCGCTTGGCTGGACGAAGCGCCGCTGAGAGGCAGCGACTCGCGGCAGAGCACCGCGCGTTCATCGATGGCGAGAAGGATGATGATGCTGACTTTGGCGACGTCGAGCCCGCGCAAGCGACGGTCACGGCGACGCCGACGGCAGCGCCGACTTCGCGGCCACACACTTGGGGCTTGTGGACATGGCGATGATCAATGCATTTATCGTCTATCGAGAGTACAAGAAGCAGTGAGGCGAGCCAGCTCCAGACCATGCTGAATTCCTCCAGGAACTTCAGGCGAAGCTCCTACAAGTCACGAGTGCTGATTTGATCGATGAGGTATATACTAGATGTGCTATATCAAACATGTTGTACATGTTGTATATATGTCTAACACTTATGAATGCTGATGCATAGAGTCCTCAGCCTGCACCATCAAACCCCAGTGGACAAGGTCCAAGCCGCCACAAGCTTGTTGAGTTTCCAGAGTGGGTGCAGATCAGCGGCCGCAGCACAAATGCAAGGTCTGCTCAATTCGCAAGAAAAAAGTGGGTGAGCGCCGAGCAATATTGCGATACATGCAGTGAGGGCAATAGACGGTAAGTCTTGTGGGCACGTGGCTAGTGGATTGTTACTGACTGTGGTTATTTGTGCTATGGTTAGTGTATGCCTTTGTGGCCGCATCCGCCCCGAACACTACCCCGGCAATCGGCTGACATGCCACAAAATTTGGCATGATATGTGGAAGAACGGAGAGGAGCGGTCACCCCCTCGCGTCGGCCGCGACATTCATATGCGCGAACTTGGAAAGAAACGCCGCGGCAGTCGCGTTCAAGACGCAGGCAATGGTGAGGCGCCAGAGCATGAGGGTGAGGCCAAGCAGGCCGAGCAGGAGGAAGAGGCCGAGCAGGAGAACGAGGAGGCCGAGAAGGAGGACGCGGAGGCCGAGCAGCAGCAGGAGGAGTCCGAGCAGGAGGAGGAGGAGGATGAAGAAGAAGTGGATGAGACAGCAGAGCAGGAGGAGGGAGTGGCAGCAGCTGGAGCGCTGACCTAGGAAACTGAGGAGTAGGAAAGGGCATTTTGGTTTGCTGTAGGAAAAGCAGCTAAGTTTTTACACGTTTTGGTTTGCAATCAATGATTGCATTATACATAGTCTGGAAATTTTGTCTGTGTTTTGCGCGGTCCCGATAAAAAGGCCTAGTCATGATGTAGGATATACCCCTGTCGACTGGGAAAGGGCCACCGTAGGTGGATTTGGCAACAATCAACAACTTTCCAGCTGTTCAGGAAAGTACATCGTACTTATTGCAGGCAATACTTAAACCAAATACGCATCTCCTTAACAAGTTGTATACAGCTTTAACAAGTAGTATATTGGTCGCAGCCAGGACCCGAAACCCCCCGCGAGTGCGGGGGGGGGGGGGGGGGGGGGGGGGTAATGGCGGTGCCAATAGCCGTCTTCTCGAATGATGGAGAGCTCGGACATCTCCATGTCCAGGAGGCTCTGCGTCTCGATGCAGCGCCAAGTGAAGAGCCACGGAGACGACGCTGGAAGTGTTACCACGTCGGGGTCAAGTGGTGCGACGCTGGCTGTCTATTCCCGCAGTGCGCCGCGCCCCCAATAAACCAGAAGCGAGTAGAGTATGAGAATGAACGACTATTTACTGTGTACGAAGGTGTGTCGTTTCTGCGAGGCTGGGTCTTGTCCAGCCAGTCATGCTGGGCAGCAACCTACGACAAGCTGCAGTCGGCGCTAGAGTTTTCCGTATGTCGTCATTTACCAGCGCTACGCGATTTCCGACCTGTAGGACTTCACGGCAACACCACACTGCCAAATCATGTCATGCCAAGCTGGCAGGCAACCGGAATTCATTGGGTTATCATAAATAAAGGTTGCTCGTTCGCCACCCTCTTGTGTCGTGTTGTAGCGCCGCTCCATGAGCGGACGATACTGCGACTCAGGCCGCCGCGCACTCGAGCGAGACCGCGCGCAGACACAGGCGCCGCGACTGGGCGATGCTGGACGACTCCATAAGCAACCGGTAGATGCGCTCCTCGATGTAGCCGGCCTTCTCCAGCATCGTCACTCGCCCCGGCGACTTGAGCCAGCGCACGCGTCTGTGATGTCTCCGTGCGGCAGTCGATTCCGCTGCATGCGCGTAAGGGCAGCCCTTCGCCTCCTTCCACGTCACATATTATATGTGACGTGTGAGCTCCCAGTTGACCGAAGGTTGCAAAGAGTGACATGGAAAAGAACAATGAATGTTACCTGTAACTCAGTCGACATTTTTTGAACGAAATAAAGCTGGTGATGCCCTACAGGCTACTACGTAGCACTCCCGGTATAATGGCTACATCAATACAATCACCGAAGACAATTATATCATAAATGCCAGCAAGATGTATTTTGTTGATTACTACTATCAAAGCGCCTACTCTTCGATCCAGACCTCGTCGAACGCGTCCAGCAGCCCGTTGCAGGTGTCTTCGTCGAGGTCGCTGTTCACAGTAGCGTTCCCGTTTAACTCCCAGGCCGTGCGGAACTTGGCACCGTACACATCATGCTTGCTGATGTGCCAGTCGCTTGGGTCGTCCAAGAACCCACACTTCCCAACGCTATTCTTCACGACGTCGTCTGGGACTTGACGCCACGCACTTGCCACCCATGACGCCACTGTCTCGATGGTAGGAATGCGGGGGTTGCCGCCACGAGCGTAGGTGACTTGGTCCGACCGCTTCCATTCGTCGATGAGCACTGACATCTTGTCCTTAAAGGACTTGAAGATCCCCACGTCGCCAGCTTGAAGATAGGGAGTCAGACCGCCAGGAATTACAGCCATCTTAATCTGCTTCTCAGCACAGCGCTGTTTCACCGACTTCGCAATATGGGCTCGCATAGAGTCCCAGATCACCCACTGGCCAGTAGTTTGGGTGACCTGGAGAAAGTACCACTCGAGCCATTGTAGCAGCAGCTCCTGGTCCACCCACATGCGCTCTAGGAAGGACACGTAGCAACCCCCAATCCGCTCCATTGCACCGCGCGTTTTGCGCTTCCAAAAAATGCAGGGAGGCAGCTTCTTTCCCGATGCAGTCACAGCAAGCGCGGCGGTAATGCGCATCGAAGCAAATCCCGTGGAGTGAATCACTACGTGGCGACGACCGATTTCGTTCACGGTTTGATTACACAGGTCTTCAAAATAGACCGCTGTCTCATCCATACGGATGATGCGGTCTCGGTTCATGTCTCCTTTGTTGCCCATCATGAAACGCATGTAGGAAACAGCTCGGCTGACCAGCTCGTCGTCCGTGAGCGTCGTGAGATTGGTGCGACGGCGAAGGCTGCGTCCATTTCGCTCCATGAACGCAGTAATCCATGGATCAGAAGCAGCAAATCGGATCGGGTGCTCTTCGTGTTCCTCCTCCGTTCTGCTGCTGCGAAAAAGCTGGCACGCTTGAGCGGCGATCCATTCACGCGTAACCTTCTCCTTCAGGAGGCGACGGTTGTAGATGCGGTCCACAAGCACGTTCCCGGCTTCACCCAGCACTGGTCGGCGACCCCCACCATCCAGACGACGACGATTGCCTTGGTCAGCCAGGATTTGGTCACGGTCGTGCCACCACTGGCAAAACGCGGCGGCCGAAAGGCGCCAACCCAACGCACGAAAATGGGCTTCCGCTCTAGATGGAACGCCGCCACCCTCGCTCGCGATCCATTCGATGGCTTGCCTCTTGATGCTTAGCTTCACGCTCTTCCGTCTTGTTGGCATGTTGACGAATGAGCTGGTAAAGCGGGGTGCTGCTGGAGGAGCGAAGCTTGGGTGGATGAGAATTGTCTACCACTTCTCAGGTGAGCGCAGGTTAGCGTGCAGAAGTCGATACCGACGGCAGTCTATTCGGAACGGCACTCTAATAATGATGGTACTCTATTGTTATAGTATTCCCTCACAATAGGGCACTCTATTCGCAGGGGGCATACTATTCGGTATTATACGCTACATGTATGCTGGTCGCCGGCTTGTCGCTGATCTGAACTGCAACTTGTAGGTGAATTACAGAAGAAGACTACAATTTATAGACTAATTACAGAAGTATACGATCGGACGGAAATAGTTAACCCGTATTTAACGTTTTTTGGACTAGGAACGGATTTAAAGGTATTTAAGTATTTTACTATTTTACAACTCTACTCAGAGCCTCTGAATATTCAGTAATAAATCAGCAGTCTTCCCCCCCCCCCAAGTCTTCAGAGGTTAAGTCCGACTCCGGTAAGTGTTAGCTAGCTTATTGTAGTGCCTGAATACGCCTGGCTTAGTGGTATGGCTGTTGGCGGACTAGAGATTAATTAATTAATAGTCCACCGAGGCCAAACCAAGAGTTGGCGTGGCCGAGAGGCTAGAGTTGCACTTAGAGTGTCGTTCTGTGTGTGTGTGTGTGGGGGGGGGGTTAAATCCACTAGAGTACATTTTACTACCGACCGAGGATTACCTCGGTCCCCTTAGAGCTGGAACTGATTGCCATGAGTGCAATGACGGTGGGGGCCTGGGCACTTACGACGAAACCGAGGTTACAAGTAGTAGGGGACATCTTGCAGACGGGAGGATCCAAGACGGCGGAAATGATAATTCCATATAGTGGGAAACCCCGCATGTGCTTAGGTGCAAATATATGGGATACCGGAAGACCTTGGGTTGAGAAGGTCTTTGCGCCGGAACGAGAAATATCGGAAACAGAGCAGAGCGAGATACTCGAGATGCGGCGAGCTCTAAGACCTCGAATGGGACTCTCATCTAAGTGGGGACGGACGGGACTAACCGTCAAATGTGCGGGAGCAGTGCGGACTCTGTTAGGGACAAGAGTGCGGCAGAGGCGAGAACGCAGAGGTGATCTTCTCCATGAAGCGATCGGGGAAGTGTTGGTGAGGTCGCTTTTGCTATGGAGTGAAGAGGGAAAGTAACGAAAGTGGAAGGATTACAGAAGATTGGTGGGAGAGCGAGGAGGGGAAAGAGTGCAGGCAGTGACATGCATCTCCAATGCAGAGGATGGAGGCGTCACCTTCTCACCGGTCGGATGGACACTACCGATGGCTGGGGGAATGGCGATACTATTCAAAGATTTTTGCATCAACCTTCTTGCAAACTACCCGGAAATTATATTCAAGGGGAAGGAAGAAGAAATGCTCAAAGTGCAGCATCAGCGGAAAGATAAGCACCATCTCTTTACGATCACTCGCAACGGGAGCAGGCAGATTACTCACACATGGGGAGCAGACACAAAGACGCTCGAATGGGACCGGAATGAACAATCAGTAGAGGCGATAGTAGCATCAGTGCTGGGGGTGGCTGCAGAAACGGTGTGGACGACACCGCACTACTGGCTCACAAGGATGAAGCCGCTTTGGACAGGAAAACGAAGATGGGTGCAAACAAGAGCGCAATACAAGAAGCTAATGAAAAAGCAGAGGCAACACGCAGCGGAGGGGAGATGAAGTGTATCCTGGAGGCGTGGGGGAAGAGCGACATAAAGGTGGCTAAGGCGCTCGCAAACCTAGCATGGCCACGAGTCTTCAAGATGACGGGAGTCACCGCATATCAGACACAAAACATTATCAAGCTCAAGTACAATAGACTGAGACTCTGGACGGGAGATGAGTTAAGGTACAGCTGTTTGGCGAGTCAATGCAGTGGGGTGACCCCTACAGGAACGGCGCATCTGGTATGGCAATGCCCGGAGGCGCGGATGTTATGGGAAAACATGCTAAGTCTATGGGGAGAACTTTAGACTGTCGACTTGGAGAAGAGGAGAAGACCAAGGTAATCAATGACGTGTTTTCTTTTAAGATACAGCAAACACCGGCCTGGTTGGTGCAATGGGGACAAAAGGAACAGCTGGAAGACTGGGAGTGTCTCCACGAAGTCGCCGATGCGTTATGGGGGCTTGCATGTGGGTCCACTATTACAGCAATTTGGAGAAGGAATGTAGAGAGATTGCATCCGGGAGGAAGGCGAGTGCCATCAATGGAGGAAGTGGTGGCTGGGCACACACGGATGTTACAAGAAGCGATTGCGAGATACCGGACGACTTTAATGCCGGTCACTCAGTTCTCATGGCCTCGACTAAAAGTGGTCGCTTTCGTTGCCAGCAAATGGAGGAGTGGACAAATCCACACACAAGTCACGGCAGATAGGGAAGTCACGAGAGTAGGATTCTTCGACGGAGGGTCACGTGGAAACCCGGGACCTGGGGGCAGTGGAAGTGTGGTAATCGAGAAACAGAGAGGACGTGTGGATGTCATTTGGGCCGCGGCGACGGCACTTGGCAAGTCAACCATGACAAACAATGTTGCCGAATTTGTTGGATTGCACCGTCTACTTGCCCAAGCGGTGGGGAAGAATTGGCGTGGGATCCACGTAGTTGGGGATAGTGCGCTCATAATCAACATGATGGCGCACAGACGCCCGCCGAAGGCGAAGAAGTTGGCGCATTGGTACAGATTGGCAACGCAGCTAGCCGACATATGCCAAGTCCAGAGTTGGACCCACCACTACAGGCAGTTCAACAAGATGGCGGACTGGTTGGCTAACACGGCGATGGATACAGGAAAGAGCTCGATGCAGACAGGGGAGGTAGGCGGAGACGGTCTCAAGCTGCTGCAAGGATCGAGGGATCGAATGGATGGAGACATGAGAAGATGGGAGGAGGACAGATGACGGACAACCAGGCGGAATAGGGTCCGACTGGCAAGACTTGGTAGGATGGACATGACTACCAGGAATGGTGCTTAGAGTTCGAGCTCTTAACAGCTCAGTAACACAATACACCTCACCTTATTATTATTACCTCGGTCCCCTTTGTATTAGGTCTAATCAGCCGGTACCCTTCCATCTGAGGGACTGCAAAGGGGTTGCGCGAAAGCGCTATATCGCATTCTAGCCATCGTTCGTGGCTAGTTAGTGCAGGTTTTGGGTTGACCGAAGCCAACCTTGGTACACAGAGGCTTATATCCAACCCGGTGTAAGGGATCGTTCCTGGACCTCAGGTTTAGATCCAACATTCGTTGACCCTTTCGGGAAGACGTGTGTTGTTGGTGGGACTTGTACCGTACGGTAGCGAGATTTTCAGCGTGTTCCTACACGACACGTCCAGCTGCACCCGTTGGAGAATCTGTTGTCGACGTTCGAGGGTTGCGACTTGATCATGAAGGATGAAATCATGCCGTCGACTTTCATGCCGTCGAAGTTATTGATGCCGCCAGCATTGGGGAGCATGATTGACGTCTCGGATCCGCCGCAGTCGATGTCTTCGTAAAAGACGATGTAGGCCTTCCTATCCAGCCCCGTAGTCGGATGGTTGCTCTACTTAGCAGATTCGACCTTGTATTGGAGGAGGCTGCAGTCACAGTGGTAGCACTGGTTGGGGTACCGAGGGTTGATTGTGAGCAGGCGATTCTTGAAGTTGGTGTCGCTGAAGATCTCTACCGTGCCGTTCTTGATCCGCGTCACGGCGTCACAGCCGCTAAGCAGCGACAAAAAGCCGCACAGGGCTGATAGAAAGTTCAAGTGCGAAGGCATTGTGTTGTAGTTATCGATTCGGACGCAAAAGCAGAAATGACGACTGAGTATTGAGGTTAAAACACCAAGGACATGTTTGTATGTACATGTATGACGCAAGATTCGGTAATAAGCGTATCGTACAACCGTGAAAAATGAATTGTACAACTTTTTAGATAGAAGTTGTCTTCTCAAAAAATTATCAACGACTGCCTTTGGCAGGTTCTGTCACATTGCCGCCAATTGCACTAGTGTCAGTTCAGCTGCAAACGTCAGCAAACCCATGCTGTCGTTTTCTAGACTTGGACCGCACCATGAACGCGGAGATTCCGTCTGGGTACACGAACTCGCGAACTCCTCCGTTGTGAGGAAGCAGCGCGGACGTATGGCTTCCCTTGCAATTGTAGTCGGCATAGAAGGTGATGCAGGCCTTCCCTGCCACTGCAATATCACCCATACCGTCGTCTTCGTCAGCTACATGTACACTGGCGCGCTATAACTTGTTGTAGCTTCGATCTCCACTTCTACAGCAATGTCTTCTACAACATCAGAGTTACGATCAGACCTACATGCACTGTCTGCTGTCTGTGTTGCCTTCAGTGTTGGGGGCACAGTTGACGTATCTGTCAAAATAACGTCGGTGTAGTCATAGTCGGCCATTTGATTTTGACATTCACGACGGTCCTCCTCGGACGCCACCTCCACCACGCGCTCGACCGCCCCCTCGGAGCAGGGATGCTCTACGCTGATGATCGGCACCGCACCTCGCCTCGCACATTCTCCAAATCCTCGTAAAGGTTTTGCCATCTTGGCAATGGTCGGAGTTCCTTGAGAACATATAGCCTCCACGACACCCGTAGTAATATCCATCTCTTTCTTCGATTTTGAGGACCCGTTCAACACTGCATGCTCCACAGATCGCATATGCGACGCCTGAACCCGAAACGCAGCACAAGCAATATCATCATCATACTCGTCCTAATCCGGTCGGTTTTCTTCTGACTGCAGCAACCAGCGCGCGTGAATATAATTGATCGGAATCACTTTCTTCTTGTTTATCGTCGACCCTATAAACATGGTATGGTGACACGGAAGCAGCATGTTGCGCATAAAAAAACAAGAGCATACGTATGACTGCATACATAGGGACGAAGTTGAACAGCATTCGAGAAAAAAAAACACACACAGTAGCGTTGAAGGAGAACTTACCGAAGTATTCACTGTATATTCCCCTCCTGTTGCGTGAGCCGCATGTGTACGATCTTATCCTGTATCCATCGGCCTTCGTACGACAGCGAGCCACTCTTGAAAAGCTCATATTCTTTTCGAATCAGCTCAAACGCGTGGGGACTAACTAGCTCTGACAGTCGAAGAAGCATTTCGACTGCACCGTGGTAGATTTGTGAGCCTAGCACGTTAAATCGAGACGCATACTCTAACTCTGCTGTAGACTGCAGAAAATGAAGCGTTTCCTCGCACTCGTCGAGCTCAATTTCCGGCTTCAGAATGTCCTCGAGGGCGCCCCACCTCCGATCCAAGACTGTAACGGAGGCAAAAATGAGTGCTGTTAGAATATCATGCATAATTATTGAGTACACATATCCACAGCCGTACCGATTGTTGGTATGATTTTCGAGATGAGGAACGTGTCCCTGTTCGTACACAGCCCACATTTCTTTGCATGAATGCCACTTGCGAACAGAATAGTCGAGAACGGGGTGCTACGGCTCGGGGAGATCACCCGTGTCGTCGAATCCATCCAGAATGTAGTACATATATCGAAGCCCCCAGCCATACTCTTCTTTATTTCGTACCTTCATCATCATATCGACAGAATCTTCAACGCGATCCACATCCACTGCATGTCGACCACCATAAATAGCCTTCGACATCTCAGTACGGAGGTATTGCTTTAGGTGAAAATGATAAATGAGCACTCGAGCTAATAGAAACTCCCGTTTCAAAAGACTCATCGCCAAAATCTGTATCAATCATGATAGCGCGGATTCTATCCCATGTAGGATTATTCTTCTTGAAGGCTCCGATCGCGTCTATCATACAAGCATGACTCTCATTCTCAACTAACGCGTGCTAAACGTACTGACCCTAAAAGCAACAAACAACATAGATCATACGTCAGTCACCATCCGAGACATACAGAAACATATTTATCAGTTGATCACCAACTGTTCACCAACTATTCCAACAAATCTCCAATTCGTCACAAACAGATTTACGGCTCACAAATTTATCACTAACTAGTCACTGGTGAATGAAATGATGAACTTACGTGGCCGAAATCATCGTCAATCATGAAGCTGAAGAGCTTATACTTCGACGAGTTGGTTCCATGAGTTGAGTCGAGCATAACTACCTCCGGAAAACCTCTAACATCCGCCCGATTTGACGCGTCTGCATCGTGATTGTCTGCGTCGTCTTCATCTCGCCCATAAATATCGAAGCCTTATTACCTCGACTAGCACAAAACTTCCACATCACAGCCTTCAGTCTTTCTTCAACTATGGCTGTGCCACGACGCTTGACTTTCAAACGATGCACCAGATTCTGCACGTCCCGCAAGATGACGCGTTTGCCTGTTTAGACATGATATAACACCGCGCAATTAGAAAAGGTCATAATTTAGAAAGTTACAACAACATTACATGTGGTCTTTTGTAGATACTTGATAATCTTCTTGGGCTTAGATCCAGCCTTGACGAGCTCGTCGACAAAATCAAGCACGGAAGGATCTGTGATCCGCCTGGTTGAGGGGTAGTTCTCGTAGACCTCGTGCCGAATTCGATGATTGTGAGTACGCCTGTGTGTACTCACGTAGATTCGCCCCGTGCCAGACGCCGGACACCGGGATACCGTCGCTGAACGATTGACCGTACAGCCTGTACTTCGGTTGTGGTGGCCGGTTCGTCGGCCATCTCCTCTCAAGCATTCTTCTCCCACCCGTGAGTGCACAGCAGCTTCTTGTAATAACACCAAATTCTTCCGGAACAAGTCCATTTTTGCTCCACCTCTTCTTTTTCTTGATTTTGGCGTTACGCGCCGTGGCCTTGGTACACGATCGGATACGATACAGCTGCGAGGTACGGGCCTCGTACTGACGCAGGCTGTCAAAACAAAATCCCAGATGTCACGCTACTTCGCAAAACGAGACGCCGTCTCACTTATCCTCTCTACATTGCTGTCTGAGGAATCAGCACCCAATACGGGCGCCCTCACGGCAGTAGAATGACCATTCAATGTGGGAGACCTTGCATGAGACTCACACGCAGAGTCCTCTGCAGAAGTATCGCTCATGTACACAAACTGGAGGTTTAAGACGAGCGCAAACAGTGGGCGGGCGCCAAGCGAGCGTGCAGAGGCCGCGTGTACTGACCTCTAGACATCTTGCGAGCGGGGGTGGTGAGTTGGGGCGGGGAGTCGAGTAGGGGCGTCGAGTAGGGGCGTCGAGTAGGGCGTCGAGTTGGGGCGGCGGAAGGCAAGCGTCGACGGAGCTTACGGAGGCGGGGTCGTCGTACGTTGAGTGTCGAGCAGCGAGTGTCGAGCGGGCTTGCGGAGGCGGGGTCGTCGTGCGTCGAGTGTCGAGCATCGAGTGTCGAGCGAGTGGCGTGGGGGGGGGGGGCTTCGAGCGGGGGCGGCGAACGGGGGTCTAGAAATGGAAGGCTCACAGAGCCCGCATATTTCTGAAAACAGAATTTAGAGATATCGGTAATTTCTCGCGATTATAAAATACCGCGATCGGCGATCGGCGATCGTTTTATGCATTTTGGTGGTGTCCCGACTCTGGATTTTGTTAATCAATTCATTAAAAAATGCGTCCTATTCAAAAGTATCACTAACGACCGGAAAGTTTAAATGCATCAAATTATTACCAGCGACGCTCCCCACCTCTCTCAATCCTCCTACTGGGGACTGCTACCTCCCAACGCCCACCAACACCCTTTTCGTCACTCTGCTGACTTCGAAGACACCCTTGAAAGCTCTGCATCCAGGCTCGTAGCGCATGGGCGTCGTCGGAGGTACTTGGGAGCATGACTTTTTTCTTTTGCGTTTTTCTCAAAAGCGTGCGTCAGCTGGCCAACCTCCCGTCTTTAAACCCCCACAGCATAAAAAACCTAAAAATCCCATAATGAATCATTATTAATAATGATACTTTTGTTTAAAAGGGACTCATATATATCAGGCGTTCTTTATTGAAGCAGATGTCTGTATTGTCTAACCAAGAGGAGCTGTCACCTAGCGTTTTTTTTTACTCTAGACTAGCAAGCTCGTGATCAAGCGTTCTAGTGTCTGACCTTCTAGACGCTAAGCCTTTTTGGTAGCACAACAGTCTCACTGCGCAAGCTCTCAATAGAGCACCAAATTGCTTGTACATGTATCTTTTTTGGTGGGCAATGTGCGGGTCACTTGGAGTTTGTATGGGTCGGCGGTACCAATAATATAAACAATTGCGGCAATATGTATTATTGTTTCGCTCCAAATTGAAATCTTTATTATTGGGTCGTGCTCCGAACAATCCAATTTGTTATTGTATTGGCGGACCTCTGAGCAGCAGCGACTGGAAGTTCGTGTCCTGGTACAGCTTCAGCTCCCCCGTCCAAGAAGGCGGCGGCTAGCGCTGAACCAACCTCCGGGCGGTCTGCCGTAGTCGCATCGATGGTGTAGGCTGTTTCGTGGAGGCGGCAATCTGATACATGTCACCGACAAAGAGGCTTAATGCAGCTTGAAAACCCATGATCCTCGGGTTGCGCAAGTAGCAAACTAACCGATACTTGTAATAGCGCTTGCAGTCTCCACAACCTGGTAAAGTGTTGAGGACAATTGGATTAGTAACTGTGGTCAGGTTATGTGCATGCACTTCAATTTGGCTTCATCATGATCGGAGGCAGCGCGGTCAACACTCTGTTACCATCAGCGGAGACTTTTGCCCTGCAGCGAGCAGCCCCTAGGTTCTTTCTTCTTATCTAATTAGGTGCTCAAATGTTTCTTCTTGAGCTTCGCAGCTCTCGTTCTTGTAAAACAGCGTCACTGTAAAGCTCTGTATTATCCGTAAAAGCATGATATTAAGGTAAATGGCGCATGTTTACGGATAAATGGAGGTTTCTTGAAGTGACATCCTGGAAGGCAGAAGCACCAGAACGAGCAGCAGCTACTGGCGGTGGATAGAGGAAGAAAGACGGCAAGGAATTGCTTAGTGCATTGCTACATACTATTGTAGTTGTGCTGGTTAGCTGCTGGCCATTTCCAGCCTCATATTGATGGTGCTGGTGACCGTCGTGTCGCTGGCGATCACGTGGAACAACGAGGACGACGCGATTTCTTTCGCGGAGCTGCCTCTGTTCCAGCCCCTTATGTGGATCGTAGGAGGTATCAATGGCGAGAAGGTCTACAAGATAGCAGCAAGCTAGCAGACCATTGATGGTAGTGTCATCCTAGTTAGATACGATTGAATATGAGGAGCTCTAAGTTGTGAGTGGTTGTGACTATGAGGGAGAAGAACACATCCGGGAAAGACTCTGCGGAGTTCTCTGAGAAAGGATGTTGGCTTCCCTCGCTCACTTGGTGGGCCGTAGTAGTCACTGAGTACCGAAAGATGGTTTTGCTTGCGAGCTTTCCCCGATGAAACACAGCCTAGCTCGACTCGTTTTTGAAGTTCCATTCACAGACTCAAGCACACTCTACCTGCACCCTGCTACGTCCAGACTATCGCCTGACTCTGGTGCTGACGAGACGCATCTCTCGTAGGTTACTGAGCCCAAGACGCGAATCGCGGGCATTTTAATCTGGACGTGAAACACTGTTACCCGTTCGGCCTGCTCAAGCCAAGTTGAAATGTCATGTCGGCGAACTCGGCTGGCCAAAATGCAGCTGGTGGAGCGGGTGGCCAAAACGCTCAAGGCGGTGAGCTACAGCAGAACCAGCAAGAACAAGTGGCAATCGGTGGAGCGAGGACAAGACGCGTGTGCGGGTTGAAGCCACCGAAGTACACCGATGATGGGGGATTCGACTTGTATCATGCCCAAATTGAAGGCTACCTGACCCAGCACGAATGCTGGGACGTAGTGGGAGGAAACGCTGCTGGTGATCCGAATGATCCTCAATTGGATGGAGCGGAACCAATTTGCGCGTTATGCCTTGCTGTTTGGCATGCTTCCGGAGGACTCTAAGAAAGTGTGTCGAATGGCTACAGCGCGTAAAATGTGGTGGTCGTTTGAGCAAACCAAGACCAAGCGAGTTTACGCCAGCGAAATTCGACTACGTCGTGACCTGTATGCAATGAAGTTTTCGGTGGATGAAAACATGGAGAAATATCTTGAGCGACTTGACGATATGAGACGTCAATTAGCCAACATGAATGCAGTTGTTGACGATGCCGATATGGTGAACGGTATTCTCCAGGGGTGGTAGATTCTCATCGAAATATGGTTCGCATTTTCAACCGCAATAACAATGAAGGAGCTCCACCGGTTCTTGCCACCGTGGTGAACGTCTTGCTGGGTGGGGCGGAAACAGACAAGGCATGCGCCACCGAGGCTGCACGCGATGAAGCAGTGCAAATTACGAAAGTGATGGCTCAACACCCCGCTCCGCAGAACCCGAAGCAGAAATTCAAGAAGGCAGGTCGCAGTAAGGTGGTGAGCCAGGAATCACGGAAGTGTTTCTTTTGTAAGATGAAAGGTCACCTGCGCGCCGATTGTTTCGGATGGAAGGCTCTACAAGTGAAGAAGAGCAACAACCCCGTGAAGAACGATGATAGTAACAGTGACAAAGGGGCAACTGCTATGAAGATGGTGTGGTCTGGTGTACTTCGTGACCACAATAACCCACCGGTGCCCATACGAATGGCGAGGAACCAGGATGACACTTTGCCGACGGGGGCCTCCACACATCACTGGATGCTAGACAGTGGAGCTGGAGCGCATGTGTGTGTAAATGGAGGTTCCATCCACAAGTTGGTGAAAGACCCTCTACTGACCCTCGACTGACAAGGAGGTTTGAAGTCGAATGAATACGCGAGATCGATTCGGTTGGAAGTGCATGGTGGAAAGTACGTGGATCTACCTGCAGTGCGATATGCACCGGATGGAACAGTCAACTTGATCAGCCAGCGACTGCTTGAGGAGGGAGGCTGGAAGCCATCCTACTCGGACACTGATGATGAGCGGTCCCGCTGCATGTACTTTGGACGAAGTTCGTCTTGAATTCAAGAAGCGAAACGATGGATTCTTTTGGATGACAGCGAGTCCTTTGTTGCAGACCTCCATGATGGTAGCTCGATCTGTAGAGACACTGGAAGACAACATTGTTATGAAGTGGCATTTGAAGCTCGCGCATCTGAACGAAGCTGGTATGAAGCTATGCCGATGGGATGGACGGGATGACCTTGGACGACTTTAAGAAGACTCCTCTCAAATGCATGGCATACCACGAAGCAAAAGCCAAGAGGATGGCGTTCAAGCGCCAAGTAGGCAAGCGTGCATCGGAATGTGGTGTGCGGTTGATGTCTGATGGCTGTTACGTCAGAATCACAACACCAGGAAGAGCCAAATACTTTCAGCTGATCCAGGACGAGGCCTCCAGGTACGAGTGGGTCTTCTTGCTCAACAAGAAGAGTGAAGCAGCCGATAACGTGATGGTTCTGATTCGTCAACTCGAGAAAGACTTCAAGGTGAAAATGTTCTCGTGTGATCAAGGAGGCGAATTCTTGAATAGCCGGTTGGCTACATTCTTTCGTGAGCATGGTATTCGACTTCTGACGACGAACGCATACACTGCCGAGGAGAATTGGCTAGTCGAGAAACTAAATGGCAAATTGCTTGGCAAAGTTCGTGCAATTCGAGAGGCGGCAAACCTCCCACCGTGTCTTTGGGGTGAGATCCTGCATTACGTTGTGCATGTCGACAACATGAGCGTGAGGAAGGCTCTGAAAGACATGACGCCGTATGAAAAGCCAATAGCGAATGCCTCCAGTCCAAACGTTGTAGTACTGTTGTCGCTCACATCGGAATCACCGCCAACACCTCTGGGGGTTGGTGTCATTCTACGGTCGCTCGTCTCGGAAGCAACACCCACATCTCCGGGAGTTGGTAACGCCGGAGCGTCATGGACGCCCAGGATTTGACCAGACTGCAGGTATTGGACCATGCTCGGCTGTGTTTCTTGAGTGTTAGTGTTTGGCGTAGCGCGGCTATCGAGCGAGATCATGGGCACGATATCGATCATTGGCAGCACCGGCGAGTCCACACCGTAGCCTGCAGCTCCTTCATGTAAACCACAAGGTTCACATGGCCCTTGTACGTTTAGCTGGTTCGCAGTTATGCCAATTGTACCCGTACTTTAGTTTATGTTGTGTAGAACAATGCTTAGAGGGCGGCGAACACTCACAGGTGTGCGCTCTCGTAGAACGTTCACCTTGCCAGTCAATATATAGTAGAACAATTCAAATCGGCGCGCGTTCACATTGTGAGCAGCAAACAATATGGATGCATCGTCGACGACGTGCCCGATGAACACCCAGCACACGACGACGACGCAATTGTAAACGTCCTTCTGACAAGGGTTGGTTAGCGCCGACACATCGAAATAGTGCAACTCCAGACGCCTTATACTGTTGGCGATTTCCCTCAGAGGCCCCGAGAATGCACCCTGCATAAGGGAATCGTAATAGTAAATGCGCCTCTCCGCTGTTTTCACTATGAGCGCGCACCAGGGAGAGTTCTCGAAATTGACCGGGATCATCACTGTTTCCATGTTGCTGATCGCTGCAGCTTCCTTTACTTTCTCCAAGACGCACGGGTCAACTTCCTGGGACTGGCGGTTCCGCGTGCGCTTGGGTTATTGCATTCTGTACGCCGGCGAAACGTGCAGATGCGAAATCGTGGACAAGCCTCTCACACAGCGCTCGGATGCATGCGTCAATAAGCCATACAGGTGGTGCAGCACGGTACAGCATCGAAAAATCATGATCATGAATAGCTTCGAGTCCATTAATTTGCGCGTACGGGTATGTTGTTAGCACCTGGTCTGCAAACGCGCGGACTTCTCCATGTATGTGGGCGTCAACAGATCCAAAAACTTCTTGCAGCAGCCACACTTTCAGCTTACCTCCGAGCACGCACGCATTCTTTAAATTTTCTACACGCTTGAACAGCTCGATCTGAGCTCTAGAAAAGTAGTCAAAATCCTTGATGTCCACGACTTCCACTAGATCGCTGTCGGCAGCATTGATGATGCGACTGCTGCTGTTGTCTGCTTCCTCGTAAACAGCAATCGCGTCGTACTCACTCTTGCTGACAGGAAATGTGACCATACAAGCTTTAAGAAGAATCGGTGGTAGGAGGTAGAACGAATCCCGGATGAGAACAGGATTCCTTAGCTTCTTGTACGATACCTTCTTACGGTCAGAGGCTCCGCCCTTGACGATCACACCAGAAAGTCGTTCTGTTGTTTCAGTTAAGCTGGGTTTGTGTCGGTCGAGAGCGTCGATCAGGTCCCGCAGACTACGGTATCCAGCTTTGTCTTTTGCTTCTTCGGAAGCCTCGTACCACAGACGACTGGCGCGCTCGTCGACGGCTGCCTGCTTAACGTTTTTGTTTTTCGGCCCCGGCAACGTGCCTTCACACTCAAACGCATAGTATGGGACACAGAGGCGCCAGACGTTCCGCTACCTTCGACGACTGATTCGTCGTTTGCCCCCGCGCAGTTTAAGCTGAGTGCAGAAGATTGATTGGTGTCACTGGTCAACTTGTGCGAGTTGTCTTGCGGTCGGCCTGTTTTAATTGCGCGCCACGTATCCTGAACCCAGTCGAGGGCCAAGTAAAATTGGTAATGGTCGTCAATGTCTGCGAGTTGACTCGCAATCAGCTGTGTTGCACGGACCGCTTCTCGATAACGCTCTGCATGAGTACGGAGCTTCTTCTCCACGCGCCTTGCTTCATTTATGTCATAGATATTGTACTCGAATTGCTTGACGTGCCGAACTGAAGCGTCCACATTCATCCATCTGTATATCGATATGAGCGCTCAGTTAGAATTATATTGCATTGAGATCGTGTGCAACTCACTTTTCATCTATCGACTTCCACGGAATCACAGCACCTTGTACATTCAAATGCTTCCGGTATGCGATGGCGTGGCGGCACGGCAGACGCATCGATACAGCAAAGCTGCAGTCGCAGAGCCAAACCTCTACATGTAGCCGGCGTGTGTGGCGCTCTCCATGGACAAGGATGATCGACTCATCAGTTGTCTGTTCGAACATGTATTTCTCATACTTTGCCAGGCCAGTGGCATACTCTGGTTGAATCGGCTCCGCGGTGAAGTGGGTCATGGCACGCAACACGTTACTCAGTTCTCTGTGGACAATTCGAGCAATCTTGTAGCGATACTCCTTCTACTCGATCACGTCGTAGTTGCAAAGGGCGCGAATGCACGCTGCCATGCTCATGCTTGAGTTGACGTGCGCGTCCTTGATCTATCCAAAGAAGTTTTCAAGTCTGTTGTTAGTGTGGTTTTTGAAATGCTGTAGATGCGCGCGATGATGCATGAACCACATATCCTGAGATGCGTCCCAGTTAGTTTCAAAGTAGTCGAAGAAGCCCTCTATCCCTACACGGGAGCAGATATCACTCGATGCAGATTGATGTTTGCTGTATACTTCAGAGCTGGTAGCGTAGACCATCGCGTGAATGGCCCCGTCAATTAACTTAGCATCCTCAGTGGAGAGCTTGCCATACTCCGGCTTTCCATGCTTCTCTTTCAACCCCTTTATCACGTGAAATTGACAGATCAGGACACGGACCTCAGGAAACGCATGCTACAATACCCGGATCTCGTTCAAGTCCTTGTCGAATACTATTACCCGCAGTAACTTCATCCCATCGGGATTCGCGCGTTTAAAGTGCTTGATTGCTTGAAGCATGTGCCAGTCACTGCTAGACTCCATCAATGAATGTTGGACTACGGACTCTTTGCCGAACAGATTCATTGCCATGAAGGTAAGAAGCTGATAGTCGTGACTGAGCATAAAATTTGAGTCAGTTTTCGGTCGATCGTATATAGGTCAATGCAATGCTTACCGGTTTGCCTTATGACTTGAAACAACCAGCAGCACCTCGGGCAACCGGCTGAACATCCTACGCATGTGCGCAGTGGACAATGAGATCACTTCTACAGTACCAGACTCGTTCTCGGTCACAGTCGACACGTTCTCAGCATCCGCGCCGATGAAACGAGCCACCTCCGCAGCAGAATCGTCGTGGTCGTTCGTTGTTGTAATGGCTGACTGCCTTGAGTTCACCATGTTGTCGACGTCGCTCATGATAACATTCTGATCATGCTCGAGTAGGTACTGGTATATCTTTGACCGCTTTGCCCCTGCGTCAAGCATCCCTTCAACCCGGGCTTCCACCATCGGGTCGGAGACGCCACGCGAACAGGGATATGTGTTGTATGCGTCCGTCGATATCTCGTGGTTGTGGACGTAGTGCCCGCCCGACATGACGCGCAGTTTCCTTCCACCCGACTCCACTATGCTGCCACTGTACAACAAACCTAAACTTGCACCCTGTCGACCGTATGTGCTGGCGAGGACGCTTGCCTTGAGCGCGCGACTTCCGCAGTTTCCACCCATGTGTACAAATATATACGCGCATGTACGTAACGAGTTCTTCAGGAAACAACTCAATATCACCTAGCATTCATTTCTTTGACATATTTATGCGTCGATTCCGCTCAACATGGCTTTGCGTATCTTGAATAGGCAACGAGCGACGACAGTAGCCTTCCAAATATGTGTTCCACGCGTCCCAGTTGTCATGGCAGATCTGCGGTGGATCGACACGCACCCTGCATTCCCCTTCACTACCATCACGAGCTGATCTAGTTGCGGCGTCTCCAGCTTCCTGCACCTCACTATTATTCGACTCGTCCGCGTCATCTTCACCTTCATCGTCAGGACTGGCTGAAGCTTCAGCACCCTCGGCTTTGTGTTGTCTGTCGCTATCTTCTACGGTGGAGCCACCTTCACCCACGTGCTCGTAACTACCTTCTTGTCGAGCTGATCCGGGCACCTGCATCAGCTCCACCCCCACATCGTATGTGTCGTGCTTGGCAGAATGGGCCTCATTTGTGTCGTTAGCTGCCCCATGTCGACTGGGAGGAGCCCGACCCCGTTCGTGAGCGCGCATCGGGGTAGATAGAATTCCAAGGGGATCGAAGCCGGTGCGGATCGAGGCTTCTCTCGTCGTCCCCGCGGGTATTTGCCGAATAGCAGTTGATGGAGAACTGAATCTGCGACGGTTGGTGATGGCGGCGGCGGGTACAGAGACTTGTCAAAACAAAACAACCGCTTTGCTCACAAATGTGGTGCGAGAACATCCTGCAGTAGTAGTTGGGCTGCGAGTTCACAGCCGGGTTGTACGGCACGAAGCTGTGCAGCAGGTAGACTTAGAAGCTGATGTTTCCCCAGTAGTACAGGAATCTCCACTTGAAAATTGATGACAGCGCCGAAGGTAGCATCATCTCGCACACGAACACCGTGGTCAGAGACACACTGACGAACGGGTAGCCGATCGTCTTGGGTACCGTGTTGTCGTGCACCCAGATGAAGAACAGGCCGCGGAAGGCGATACTCAGGAACAGCGCAAGCGCCGAGAACTCGACCGCGCGCAGCAGCAGCGTGGGTAGCAGGGGAACTGAAAGCCGCTGGCCTTGACCCAAGTGTCGAGCTTGACGAAGATAACGGTCGCCATGGACCCGGCCAGGAACGTCGGGGTGTGCCGCCGCAGCACCGAGTGCCTCGTGCGGTAGTCGTTCCAGCCCTCGTTGAGCACCCAGTAGTAGGCCGGGAAGAAGGGCACCCACCAGAACTTGCGCAATGTGAGGGTCCCCACCACGAACACGGGGATGAAGAAGTAGTACGAGATCTCAAGCGGCAGCGTCCAGAAGACGAATTAGCCGTACATGAACTCGAAGGTCAATAGCTTGTACAGGTCGAAGTTCTCGGGCTGCTTGATGATGAAGTAGCGCTTCTTGGCCTCATCGTCGATGCACCAGAGCGCCACGTACGTGAGCGCGAAGAGCGGGTACATGCGGCAGACGCGCTTGGAGTGGTAGTCGCACAGTGCGAAGAACCACTTGCGTACGCCCGCGCCCTGGTTCATCATGCGGATGGTCGTTGTGGTGATGAGCCACGTGAGGAGGAACGACGACAGCACGAAGAACGAGTCCACCGCGACGGCGCCCACGTTCAGGTCCTGCATGTACCGAGAGTTGCGTGACCACGAGCATGGCCGCGAGGCCGCGCACCCCATCCAGGAATAGCACCTTGGTGGGCGGCGCGGTCGCGACCGCCGCCTTCTTGGCCTTCACGGGCTTCTTGGTCTTGTCCTTGTCCTGCTCGTCGTTCGGCAGGGGCTGGTCCTCGGGCGTCGATTGCACGTGCAGGGCCACGGCTGTGGCCGCGTCCTCGGCCAGCGTCTTGGTGCCGTCGGAGTCGGGTCCGTGTGAGCGCAGCATTGATGAGGACGAGTCTGTAGACTCCGTGGGACGTGCTCGACACGACTGCTTTGCTGATCGGGGCGGTGCACCCATGATGGCCACTGGTGGCTGCAGCGGTAAATCGATTCGTGTCAGTGCTTATCGGTACTTGAGTTTCTTGGCCAACTGTATGGCCTGCTGACAGCTTCTTCCCGTCTGTCAGGAAGAGGGGAAAGCAAAGTCGAATCTTACGTCCTGGACATATCCTGGAAAACGTCTTGGACTCGTCCAGGATTGAAATCCATGGTCACAATGGTGGCGAATTATTTATCTGGTCAGGTTTCGACGCGGCCAAGAGTGGCGATGAACGTGTCGCGTTGATAGGATTCCCTAGTGTGGGAAAGTCGACGATGCTGAAGTGCGTATTGGTTCTAAAAAGCATTATGCTATCTGTTACTAACATTTGGCGTTTTGCAGTCAGTTGACAGAGACGCAGTCGGAGACGAACGCCGTGGCGTTCACCACGCTGACGTTCCTGGCAATTTGATCTACAATGACGTCCGCATTCAGGTGAGCTGATGGAGATAAAAGGATGGATCTACTCTAGTTAGTAGAACAAAACTGACACTGAATGTCGTTGTTGCGCAATGCAGTTGCTGGATCTGCCCGGTATTATTGAAGGTGCCGCACACGGACGGGGGCGTGGACGAGAGGTGATTGCTGTTGCGAAGTCCGCCGATATGATTATGATGGTGCTGGATGCTGGTCTCGAGGCAGGCAATCGCCACCGTGAGATGGAGAACGAACTGGAGACTGTCGGGCTTCGCCTCAACCGGCAGCCTGCTGATATTTACTTCAGGAATAAAAACGGCGGCGGTATCACGGTTCAACAGTACTATCAGTCTGATCAAGATACGAGATGCTGATGGCGGAGCTTTATTTCTGTATAGTTGGGGTGCTAACTGAATACATATCTATATCTACCCCCTTCAACGAGAGTCACCGTCTGTCTGCGTGTGTGTCAGGCGGTGCGTCGCATGGCTACATTGGACATGGGTACACTGGACCGCCGACGATTGGCCAAAATGCTGCCGAGCGCAGCGATGGCGGCCCCCGCCGCCGAAGGCGGCCCTACCGGCGTGTATTGCGGGACCGAAGGGCCCGCCCTTCATCAAATTCACTAACATAGCACTGCGAGTAGGGCAGCGAGCCGACGAGGCGAGCGAAACGGAGGCGTGATATTACACCGCCGCGTAGCGGCAGGACTCGGCTAATATTAATATTTAAACGGACATAGATAATAATAACACCGCCGCGTAGCGGCGGCTAATATAAAGACGAAGGTAGATAATAGCGGCGGCGCTCGGCTAGTCCTCAACATCTACTAGAGTCACCATCAAGTCTGTCTCTCTGTGTGTGTGTGTGTGTGTGTGTGTGTGTGTGTGTGTGTGTGTGTGTGTGTGTGTGTGTGTGTGTGTCAGGTGGTGCGTCACACCCTACCCATGGGCCGCAGAGCGCAGCGACGGCGGCACCCCATTGTCCAAAAGCTGCCGAGCGCAGCGATGGCGGCCCCACCGGTCGATATAGCGGGTCTGCAGGGCCTGCCCTTCATCGAATTCATTGGCATAGCACTGTGAGTAGTGCAGCGAGCCGACGAGGCGAGCGGAACGGAGGCATAATATCACACCGCCGCGCAGCGGCGTCGCTTGGCTAAATATTACTTCACATCGATAACAGTACTAACTCCGATAATTCCCAGTTCGAAGAACTGTTGCTTGCGTCCCTACGGTGGTTTGACATTATGCGAAATTATAATGCTAATGTTGCGAGAGCAACTTTAGAAGCAATAGTGCAACTGTATGGCTCTGCAACAACAGCAATGAATGCAATAATAGGCAACAGCAACACCAAGCAAAATATTATAACGAGCAGCTCAGCAGCATCTGATGATCTACTAACGTATATCATCATTTAGCATACGCTTCGCAAAATGAAGTTATTTCCACGGATAGACACCCTCTGGATTTATTGGGTTCACTATTGATAAAAAAACTAGTTTGCACAAGATTTGACTAAGATTTTATAGAAGTTGCGAAAAGTGTCTACAGGAAAGTAAATCAGTATGATTAGCAAAACTTTTTTGCTAATCATACTGATTTACTTTCCTGTACATTTAATGTATGATCCCCAATTCGCTAAATCGGAATTTTGCCAAATGATGGCACTATTTCAATAATCTAGACAAACGATGATATCCTTCGACAAATGATGGCACTCCGCTGTATTGATGGCACTCAAAATATTTATGATTGTCAGGCTGCAACACGCCCGTTAACTATACGTGCCAGGCTCACAAGCTGCGGTCCTCAGACCAGCGTTCTCCCCGTCACGAGGACCAGCTCTCTGATCTTTGCCCTCCCTGCCACAAGTACCTGGGGTTTCATCATGAATGAATTCTCCGTGATTGATACTCAAGGGAAGCCACGTGGTATGATGAACTTTGAATCTATGAAGGCTGCCGCACCTGCCGCACCTGCTCACATAAAGAGCTATGTACTGGCTCAAGGGAAGCGTATCATCCAATGCCGTACCCACACCGGTAAGGATCACACATAGCAGTCGTTTTAAGATCTAAGAGACAGCAGAGCGAGGGCAACTTCCTGAGTTCGTTCTAGGCGCAGCACAACGGCTGCACCGCGGAAGCTCTGGCGACTTCAGTTACAACAGGCGCACGTGTACAAACCACGAGCTAGTACACTAGAAGAGTAATCTTGCACTGAGCTAAACGAAGTGCCATCATTTGGTACTAGAAGAGTAATCTTGCACTGAGCTAAAGCGAAGTGCCATCATTTGGCGAAGGTCGTCATCGTTTGTCTAGATTATTGAAATAGTGCCATCATTTGGCAAAAGTCCCGCTAAATTAGACCACCAAACTAAATATATGGTAAAGTACCAATCCTGGCACGGTGCCAATCATGGCTCGGTTTTTGACTTGATTTCACTATACTTTTCGCCGTTTTTGGCTCTCTCAAACGTATAAGTTATCCGAGGGATTTGCATTCACTTGGATTTTGTATGACCGTGCCACGAACTGGTCCAGTCTTTTTACTTGTATATTTTTATCAAATTTGGCTAGCGCTGGCTCTAACGTTATTTCGAATCTTGTCCGGCAGATCTATTCACCGCGAGCGCGTTTGTCTCCCCTTTTGAGGGATACCCTTTATGCTCAGTACTTTTGTGAAGTTAGGTAATTGAGCCCCATTTTCTGACACCATCCAAACCGTGCCATAATTGGCATTTTACCTTAACCCTTTCGCGATGAAAGGAGGCATTTTGCTTCCTTTAACCGTTCTTCAAGTGGTGTACCCGTAGGTAACCACGTTAAAGGGAGCAAAATGCCTCCTTTAAGCGACTTCAAGCACAGAGTCATGACATTTTTTTCATAGTCGTAGCTGAAAAGTACAGAACCACGGCACTTTTTTCATAAAAGTAACTACAAATCCCAAATGGAAGATTTGAAGGCTGCCCATCACAGGCCTTAAAGGAAGCAAAATGTTTCCTTTTAAAAATATTGACTACAATTTGTATATTATAGTTTAGCCGAGTGACTCGCGAAAGGGTTAATGCCAAACAGACTACGATACACTATTGCTATGCAATACAATGTATCATATAAGGACGACTCTATTTTAGTACTTTTCACAGTTCGGAGGCACCTGATGAAGGTAAAATGAGCCAATCAGTGTGTACCCGCAGCCTAGCATTCTGCAGTGCAGGATGCCTTCATTGCACCGTTTTTATCGATTTTAACTACAGCGTCGGGCTCTGCAGGTCGCCGGCAGGTACTTGCTGATTGTTCAATTTGCATCTCTCGTTGGGACCTTCCTTTCGACACCGGAGCCGGGCAGTAGCGAGCCCTCAACAGCTCCTGCTAAATATGAGGGTCTTCCCACTTGTCTTCACTGCACTCCACATCGCATGAGTCTTCTAAGGCTTGGCTTAAAGCCGTCACTTCCAGGAAAAGAGTCGCCGCTGCGCGTGTGCTCTCTCGAACCATTGACGCCTGCTCAACCACCAGAAACGCGGTTTGTGATTAGTAGAAATTAATTTATCAAACATTCAGGCTCCCCCACGACTGACAGGTTGGAGGATATCCTTGATTGGCTGGTCAAGCCTACCTGCGTCCTGCAAATCTCTGAGCCGTGAGAAACAATTTTACTACAACATATTGTACATTTCATCTCTTTTGGCGACGCGGCAATGAAACACTATATTTTTTGGTGGCGGGGTAGGTTTATCACACCAAGTTATCACCACAGAAGTACAGATTAGAGTTAGCGTAACCGGTAAATCCTCACGGAAGCACCCTCACACGGCTTTGAGAAACCCTGCGAAGGAGAGAAAGCCCATTTAGCAGTTCTGAAAGTGACATATCGGTTTTTTTCAACAGAGGAGATACCTTTGTAGGTGCCTATTACGGAAGTAGGGGTTTGCAAGACTGACAACAAAGCAGGGCGATACGAAGCAGCCGGGTCTCAGAATCATTTAGTGAATTAGATGAACAACATAATATGGTCAAACATGTTTATATTGCAAGCAAAAAACTACGCGGTAGCTGACCGCTAGGTACTCGGCTAGCTTCAAGGGCATTTACCTGATAGCCAATGGCTGCTACATATAACATGTTGAATCTAAGATCCTAGTAATACAAAATTACCTTCTTAAGTCCTCTGAAGGGTGCTAAAAAAGACAGGAAGGCACAATGGCATTAGTAGTATTTCGTGTGTGTGCTTGCTGGTGCCCTGTGGTGCGATTAGACGTCAAGGTCAGTTCGTATGCTGCGGGAAACGGCAGCCGAGGAGGTAGGACTCACGCTCCGCGTTTGTCTGTTATATATTAAGGGGACGAGTCGTCACAGTTGGGACTGATGTCCCTACAACGTGCTTTGAGTTGGCATGTGTCTTCGTGTGCGCCGTGTGCGGATAAGTGTGTGTAGATTGATGCGGGCATTTAATTGTCGCCGTTCGGGACGTTGAAGAAATGGAGCGATCCGACTTGAAACACGGACCGTAGTATACATTACGCAAACGACGAGAAAGAATCCCTTCGATGTCAATATCAAAGAAACCCAACCGAACTGCGAGCCCGGCAGGGCAACAGGCCGCGAACCAGTCGTTAGGCGCTGGATTCCAGATGTCATCGAGTAACTTTGGTGCAACATTTTTCATCATACTCTAACGAGTAGCATTCGTATAACATCCGTGTACAGATATTTCTTTGTCATAATAAACACCGAAAGACACACAGGGGTAGGATAATGAGATGTGTGCAAAACGTAAATAAGCTTACAGTCGTACTTACACTGATCATAAGTGTAAATTCATATATTTTTTTCGACGAAGGTGGGCTTTGGAGGGGGCATTACTAGAGGATTGGGCTGGTATTAATAGTGCTGGTCGTATTACAATTTTGTAATGCTGCGTTCACATGAAATTGCGCATCTCCTGCGCGGTTCACATATCCGGATGCGGCCACCGTAGCTCGCCAATGCGTTGTGAACTCGCCTAATATGGTAGCGGTAGGCGTTACGAACACATCAACCGACTTCGCATATCCCGACGCCTACGTTAGTGCAGTTTTTAGCGACGTAGCGTAGTGACTTAAGTGGTATCATACGTTACGCTCGTATGCTAAACACTCTGCGATCTACCTGCTTAACGTATGATACCATTTCAGCCTTCATGTTTACCTGCTATATCATGTACTTTTGACTGTTATCCTTTCGCAAAATGCAATACCTTATAAAGAAAGACAATTCTATAAGCTCCTATCATTGGCTGTAGATTATCCGCGTGTAGTGAGCGCAGCGAATGAAACAAGCGGATAATGAGTTTTCCTGATGAAGGAATGCGTTCATCTGTGCAACGGACATTACGACTCAAGAGGCACCGATAAGACTGCGGGGGTTTTAGGCCAGCCGCAGAGCGACGTGAAACTCCTCTGGCAGGCAGAGTTTCCACCGCAGTCGTGGTTCATTTCGGTTCAGGGGTTGCAGCGAGCAAGTCCGCGACACAGGGCACCGTCGGCGACCGCGTGGCTCTCATCAACTCTCACGGCGGCCATCGCCCATCGGCGTGAACACCCGATGAGACCGAACGACGGTCTGTGAGCAGCTATCACATCCCGCAGTCGTCGACCTGCTCCCGTCGGAACGCTCAACTTTTTAACCCGCCCACCATCCCTGGGGGGTGCCATTCAGCACCATGCTCTTCGAGCACGGCACCTCATGCCTTTGGCCCTAACCTAAAATGAACCACATTGCCCCCAACGCCTGTATGAGTGATATGGAAAGAGACAGAGATCTTTGCCTATCCTGCTCTCGAATGAAATATCAACTAACCATTGGAAGATGGAGTCAAACGTAACTGTCCTGCATATTTCTGCGGTGAACATCACCTCGCGAAGAGAAGCTCTGAAATTTTTGCTATGATAATTTGGTGATTGAGAGTTGATTATTTAATCCTCAACATCTACAAGAGCACCCTGTCCGTCTGTGTTCTGTCAGGCGGTGCGTCACATGGGCCGCCGAGCGCAGCGATGGCGGCACCCCATTGGCCAAAATGCTGCCGAGCGCAGCGATGGCGGCCCCCGCCGCCGAAGGCGGCCCCACCGGCGTGTATTGCGGGACCGAAGGGCCCGCCCTTCATCGGATTCATTGGCATAGCACTGCGAGTAGTGCAGCGAGCCGACGAGGCGAGCGGAACGGAGGCGGGATATCACTCCGCCGCGCAGCGGCGGCACTCGGCTAATTTAATAAAACTGACATATATAATATTACCACCGCCGCGTAGCGGCGGCTACAATAAACACGAAGGTAGATAATAGCGCCACCGCCGCGGAGCGGCGGCGCTCGGCTAGTCTAAAGCATCAATCAGAGCAACGCGGTCCGTCGGTCACGGAGCGATCACCTGAATTCCGATTGGCCGAAATTCGCGATCTACGACATACATTGGGCATTAATGCTAAAAATCCTTCATTGGACACAAATACTGCTGCCGAGCGCAGCGAAGGCGGCCTTCATTGGATAATAATTATTTTTTGCTGCCGAGCGAAGCGAAGGCGGCCTAAAAGAACCATTGGGTGATTAGTGCAGCGAGGCCGTAGGCGAGCGGAACGGGGGGCGTCACTGCCGTAGCGTAGCGAGGCAGCCTGCCTTTAATAGCGAAGCGAGCGTAGTGAGCTGAGCGGCTCCAACTAATAAGAAAACCACCACCGCGTAGCGGTGGCGCTTGGCTAGTAAAAAGAGAAAGAAAGCGTTGCTACGCTGTATGGACGCGGTCACGCAAGATCAAGTTGTTCTGGTCGGGGCCACTGCCGCAGAGCGGCGGCGCTCGGCTAGTTTCCTCCAAGCTTGGTGACGATCCGTATCAGACAGTGTAAGGGAAACGATCAATTAGAGGCCGTTTGGTCAATTAGGGGCTCATCCAGCGAATGAAATACTCGCATTTATCTTTCATCTCTTTTGATTGGTCGCTTATAGTGTACGATATTACAGATAGCTCAGATTCCATAGTAAAACTCATTCATATGATGCGGCCCCTAATTGGTCGGACCCTCATTCACTTTACGAATTTTGATCAGGCTGGCGTGTTTGTCTTTACTAGTTGCACAAACTATGGATCAAATCGCCAAAACGTCAGCTTTTCATCGGTATCATATCGACTAAGCGCAAAATAATATATGTATTAAAATACATATTTTTTGCTCAACCATCCCGGGCAGTCGAGTTTCTTAGTGCTCACTACTATTAAATAGAAGTGAGCACTAAGATATTAAATAGTACTGAGCACTAAGAAACTCGACTGACGTGACAGAAATTTTCTGTCACGTCAAATTTATTAGTATTGTGAGTTTCATTCGAAATTGTGAGAATGGCCTGAATCGAATCGCTTTTGCGAATCGATTTCAAATCGATTCGCACGATATTCAGCCAATCAGAAATCACTAATCGACCACCAACTCCACCAGAGTCTGCATGTGTCTGAGTACCACGAGACATACGCCACCGCTGATTGGTCAAAGCCGGTTGGAATCGATTCAGATCACTCCCAATTTCCCTACAAAATTGGGTGAAAATGACAATAATGTTTGGCGATAAAATATACAGCCGGCGCAACCCTCCCGCTATTGTCAGCCAAAGCCAGCTCCATATCATTTTCCTGGTATATTCAATCCCACAGCAACTCTAGATATAATACCGAGTGGCTTCCTACAGCGTTCAACGCCGCGTAGGACGTCCGGTGGCCACAGTGAGCGGTACCAGCGGAATTGTGCTTTTGGTTTCGGTCCGAATATATTCGGACCGAAACCAATTTATATCATTATATTATAACCTGCTGCAGGTCGACCATAGTCTACTGCGCAGGTCATCCGCTTGTATCTGACTGCTCACCGGAAGGCGATTCGATAGTGAAAACGGTACTTATATAAGTAGGTGTCATATGAGTACTGAAACTGTGTTGAGATAGATGACAACTCTGAAATGCATTGCTACTACTGCACTTCCGAGCTCACAGTTACTCAATCCAGTATTGTATCACTAAAACGATTTCTATCTTGCTGTTGTGGGTGGCTTATACATGTAATAGAGTTTTAGCTATGCTCGCAAATCAAAAAATCCAGCTGGCCAACAAAACAGAGCTGTAAAATCGATACTGTACACTACAGTCTGTAGTGCCCCCTTTTGCCAAAATATCTTGCAAAGCACAATACTGGTCTTGTCACGCGTGGGCGACGGCGTCGGACGAGCATCATGTCACATGATGCTCGTCCATAATTCATGTGGACTCGTGGAAGGGATGCCAGACGAGATGGGTAGAAGCCCCAATACGTTCGATGGAAGCTTTTGTTAAGGGCAGAGACAAGACAGTAGTCAAGAGATTGAAGACATGCACCATCATGTTTACCGGTAAATTAAAACCACAGGGTCACCAATACTCCACCACACGGTGTTGAGCACCACTAAGAAATTACTTCAAGCGAAATATGTGGGTGATCCACTGCCAGCACAGCACGAAGATAATGTTGCAACAGGACGTTTAATCCGGATCTTTTTGGTCATTTGATTAACACTCCAGCGAGGCAATTCCTACTCTCCACATTGTCGAATTTGCCACCAACAACCATGGCACTATCGCTCCGTTTGGTCCGTGCTGTTCTCGCTGTTGCTGCCATTGCATCGTGTGCTAGCTGGTCCGCCAACGGGCAGGAGACCACCACCACGACGGTGTACACTGACCCTCAGCCCAGACGCATGGGGGTTCTCATTACGGGCGACTCGATCACCGAGCAAGCTGACGACCCGACCTTCGATGGCTGGGTGACGCTGTTTCAATACCAGTACCAGCCGGGTGCTGACATCATCGTTCGCGCGATGTCCGGTTACAATTCCAGGTACGATACAGTAGTCCTCCACCACTACGATATCTCCTAACAAGTTTGCTTGTCGATTGATCAGGTGGTTCCTCAAGTACGTAATGCCAACTCTGGAAAAAGAGCTCAAGGACGGCGTATACATTCCGTCGATCATCACGGTCTGGCTTGGAACCAATGACGCCGTGCTAACCAACGGCAGCTATCCGGATATGCACGTCCCACTAAAGGACTACACCGCTAACATGATCAAGATCGTAACGAAATTCCAGGAAGCGGCCCCTGACGCCAAGGTCATCATTATCACGCCACCCCACATTGACGATGCTGCCAGAGCCAAGGAAGCCAAAGTGCATAACAAGGGTGTGATTGACCGCACTGACGCTATGTCGGGACGCTACGCTCAGGCGTGCGTGGAGGTCGCCACCGAGACTGGAGCGTCAGTCTTGGACTTGTACAAGTTTTTCCACGCCATGCCTCTGGCGACACGAAACAAGCATCTCCATGACGGTCTCCACTTCAGCCCTTCTGGCCACAAGATCGTCAACGATGAACTCCAAAAGCTGATTCGGTCCAAGTTCCCAGAAGAGGGCAAGAAGCTCGATGTCTATCAGTTCCCATTCGTCGCTAAGTGGCGTGAGGAAGACCCCTACGTTCCGGTGAACAACACGTCGGCGTAAGCTGATGGTACGCGGATAACCAGTCCAAAGTGTAAATCCACAGTTGAAACTTTCAATTGAGGCCCTCCTACAAATTGCATGCACATCCAATCCAGACTGCACAAACGTTTCTGTTGCAGACTTCATTGCGTTGACCAATAAATCTCAAAGCTTATTTTGGGTTTTCTCTGTGTTCCGAACTCCAACGACGACGCTGATCGTGGCAATTGATCGTGACTAATACTACGTAGTACACTACTGTGCACTCCAGCACCACAGTAAAGTTTCTTGAGTTATGGCAGCTCCTAGATGGGTAAAGATCTGTGAACTCCATCATCCATTCTTGGCTAAAACATGCTCATCGAAACAAAATAGTACTACCGTAAAACTCGACTTGTATCCGACACCTAAATGCCTTGGTTGTAAACCCCTCCCAAATATGATATGCCTATCAACAGATCGTGAAACACATGTTTGTTAATTTTACGTGTAAAACCTCGGAATTAGCCCAACTGGATAGCAGCGGAGGGCAAGGTGGGGGGGGGGGGGGGGGGGGGGTACTCTCGAGAACCCTGCCAGCGCGCAGGAGGAATTCGCAACGCTCGCACACGCCGCACGTATTAAGAGAACACACAGTGTCTATTGCTTATCAGCTCTAGCCAAATGCATATCAACTACATGTACATCATCTCTATCAGACACTACATGTACACCGCCTACCGGTAGTAGATCCATCGCTTCTAGTTTTGCGGCCAAGTCTGTGAATGCTTGCTCGTCATCGCTACTACATGGAGAAATTTCCATTGAAGCCATTTGACACAGTAGCGGCTGATAGCTCAGCCCCCGAATCAGCTACCCGCACTGCGTCGGGACGCTTAGGCGCTCTGGATCTCCGCATTCACTACCTGCTCCTGCAGTCGCTGCAACACACCGGGTGTCTCGCTTGTACTGCCGGGATTTCGTGCCTCCTACAGAGCTGAGCTTGGGGCGCTTGCCGCGCGTCGTCGTAGAAGGAAAAATGGTTGGTATACGAGTCAGTGATTTATCGATGGAAGGTAAAAAATAGATTCTGGTGTCGGATATAAGTTGCTAATACCTACCCCTCCTTATACATGATTTCATTGGCTAATATGAGTTGTCGGATATAAGATTGTGTCGGATACAAGTCGAGTTTTACGGTACGTACAGTGGTTACAGCAATTACTTAAGTAGTCTGAGTGAGACTAATTTATGTAAGCATATTTTCAGCGACCTCACACAAAATAGTCTACGGAACTTCGCAGTGCTATGAATAATAGAGTTGTACCGTACCTGCTCTCCCTCTGAAGCATTTCTCAATCAGTCGGCTCGCCATGAATTCGCTTCCTATGCGTCTACTGTTGTTCGGGGTGATGGTTTGGAAGAAAGAGTGCGCTGGAGTTGCTGAAGTCAATAAATTCACAGGCAGCGTGAGTCTCTATGCTAGCACCAACTACCAGCACCTCCTTCTTAACATCAACATCAACACGCCAAACCGCTGCTCCAACATCAATTGCACCTATATCGACGACCGGGTTGTGTCCGCGAACTGGAACGGGCTGCCAACCACAGGCTTGGATGGGAAGGCCTTCATCACCTTCTACGCCGACTACAACTGCGAGGGAAACCATACGTCAGCGCAGCTTCCTCACGACGGAGGAGTGCGCGAGTTCGTGTATCCAGACGGAATATCCGCGTTCATGGTGCGGTCGGAGTCTAGAAAACGACTTCATGGGTCTGCTGATATCTGTAGTTGGACTGGCGCTAGCGTTATCGGCGGCTATGTGGTCGAAGAGTTCAACGACACTCGTTGACAATATTTTATGCTGTGAGAAACGAGTAACTCCAAATACAACTTCTATCTGTTCAAGTCACCTTTCTTGATTTTATGATATGCTTATTACCGAATATTGCGTCATACATGTACATACATGCATGCCCTTGGTGTTTTAGCCTCATCACATTGCTCATTCGTCATTTCTACGTTTGCATCCGACTTGACTGCTGCAGTGCAATGCCTTCGCACTTGAACTTTCTTGCAGCCCTGTGCGGCTTTTTGTCGCTGCTTAGCGGCTGTGTCGCCGCCACGCGGATCGAGAACGGCACGGTAGAGATCTTCAGCGACACCAACTATAAGAATCCACTGCTCACGATCAACCTCCGGTACCCCAACCAGTGCTACCACTTGGACTGCAGCCTCCTCCAATACAAGGTCGAGTCTGCCAAGTGGAGCAACCTCCCGACTACGGGGCTGGATGGGAAGGCCTACATCGTCTTTTACGAAGACATCGACTGCGGCGGATCCGAGACGTCGATCACTCTCTCCAATGCTGGCGGCATCAAGAACTTCGACGGCAAGAAAGTCAACGGCTTGATTTCATCCTTCATGATCAAGTCGCAGCCCTCGGACGTCGACAACGGATTCTCCAACGTGTGCAGCTGGACTGGTGCTGCTGTCGTGGGTGGGTCGGTGTCGCAAGACGACCAACTTGTGATGGTCGTCCCCAAGCCGACAAGGGTGTAGTCGCCAGTTGTGCCAGGCTAGTTGGCTACTTCAATTCAGCCTTTGGGTGTGTCGGTGTAGTGCGAGTAGTGCGTGACTTTTTCTGCGTGATTTCATTTCTAGTAAAGCTAGCACCTTTCCAACAACCTGTTATCGATGTTTGTCGGTCGAGTATCACCGAACCAGACTGTAGATATCGTGAATCACAAATATTTCCTGAATTTAATGTGTTGAGGCAATAGAGGTTGCAGTTTTCCGGCGGGTATTTGGTCATTCCCCAATCTGCGCACGGGTTGGCAATGCAGTCCCTTTGGTATGTTTGCCTTTGCTTGAGCTTTCTTGGTAGCACACTAGCTGCTACTGATGCAGACTTCAACGGGCTCATGAAGCTCTACTCCGGTGTCGAGTACCAGAACCCGCTCACCACTATCAAGTTCAATTATGCCAGTCGGTGCTACAGCTTGGATTGTGCCGCTCTGGACAACAAAGCTGCATCCGCCAAGTGGGAGAAGCTCCCGAACTCCTCCACGGACACCCTCATCTTTTACAGTCAAGCCGACTGCACAGGCCACAGAGGAACAGCTCGCCTTTCCATTGCCGCGGGGGTTGTCAACTTCAACCAGTTGAAAGGCACCATCTCGTCCTTCATGGTCAAGACGAAGGCGACCACAAGTGATGCAATCACCAAGCGAGGCGAGGCGAACGTTTGCAACTTTACCAGTGTGGGCACAGGTGGCATCGCCGAAGAAGACCCAACTCTAGCTCTCTTCTTTTGACGAGGACGGATGTTACTTCCCTCGAGTGTAAGTCTTGAGTGTTTGGGCTACAACTTTGCGCACCCTCAAGTCAAAATCACACGAGAATCCCTGAAATAAAGCAGAGCTTGGTAATTGCACGTGTATTGAATAGCTCATGCAGCGGCAGTTAATCATCACTTTTCATCTTGTAGTCGCAGATTTTGTGGACGCCGTTTTCCACCCCGAAGGCGACCTCCACGAACATGAAAGAGGAAGCCGCGTCGTTTATTCCAACTGCACCAAAGTTTGGCGCTTTCTCGTAGGATGTTGGCCACCCTTGGCTGCTGTCTCCTGTGCAGTTAATTCCTCGGTAAAACACGAGCAGCGAAGTTGAGCCTCCGGTGAAGAAGGCTTTAAGCGGCAATCCTTTCCAGGAAGCCGACGAGATTTCGTCATCAATGTCGCCGCAGGCCAAATTGAAGCACAAATTAGCCGTATTGAACGTGAGTGTGAGCAGCAGCGACCGGAAGTTCGTGTCTTTGAACAGCTTCAGCTCGCCCGTCCAAGTAGAACCGTTCACCGCGGATTCGTCTGCCGTAGTCGCATCAATGATGTAGGCTGTTTCGTGGGCGGAGACAATCTGGTACATGTACGCCGCCACAAAGAGGCTTAGAGTAGCGTGAAAAGCCATGATCCTCGGGTTGCGCAAGTAACAAACTAACCGAGCAGCCAAGTGTATCTCTGACCGCTCGACAACGTGACGTCAACCAACCAACCGAGACCCACTAGCAAGAAAGAATCGTGTGATGAACAGATAACGTGGAATGTATTCCAAACAATCTTCGAAATACTAACGTTACCGAACCCAAGCGCTACAACTAAACGCTTACGATGAACTCACGTTGTTGGATGTCTGCGTATCAATTCCCGCAGTCGCGTTCAGGCCGGCAGCGAGGGTGGTCGACTCGAGCGAGCACAAATTTATTTTCCCGTTCTCGATTTTTCCCGAGGTCTCGAGCACCATGAAAGACGAGATCGCATCGTTCATGTCATAGTCCACAAAGGACGGAACCTTTCCCCATGAAGTCGGGAACTGCTTGCTCTTGCCCGTACAGTCCGTGTCGGTGTAAAACACGATGTGTGCCTTGGTCACGCCGTCGTAACTCGCTGTGGTCGGCAGCCCTGACCAGTCCACGGACGAGACTGCGTCATTGTAGTCGTTGCACGCCAGGTTGAAACAGCGGTTGGACTTTGTAAACGTGAACAATACCAGATTGTACCGATAGTTGGTGTCTCGGTAAAGCTGAATCTGCCCGGAAAATTCACCAGCAACGACGGCAATGGAGGCTGCGACAGTCAAGGCGAGAAGGAGCGAAGCAGGCATGGCGGTTTGTCGTTGATACTGGAAGGACGCAAATTGAAGAATGAAAAAATACCGAGTCTTTGGTAATGCTCATCTTTATCCAGACGTGATTTTTATCGAACTGCTGATATCCTAGTAGAGCAGCTCTTTGATTCTACCAGAAATGATCTGACTTCGAAATTGTTGTTATACGGTCGGATCGTACTACTGGACTAGGTTCTAGGTTGTGTTTCCATGGATGAGCGTAGAATTACCGATGTGGGATGTCCCCATATCCGTGTATACGACTCCTCTCTCGGTGTTACCCTCACAAGAAGTGACGGTCTTGTCTACGTCGATCATATTCCTGGTGAACACGATCAGCGACGTGATTTTGTTGTCGATTCCATCAGCGGCAAAGTCCGACGGGTACTCATCCCCGCTGGCTTTGTATCCTCGAGAGGTCCCTTTGCAGTCCTTGTCCATGAAGAACGTGATAATCGGTAGGCTGCTATCATACAATGTGGATGTCCATCCGAGCCAGGTAGCGGACGAAGCTACGTTGTTCACGCCGTCGCACAGCAGGTTGTAGCAAGTTTGAGTCTCGACATCTCGAAGACTTTGAACGAGTCCGCTGAAGTGTGCATCTTGATAGAGTCCGATCCAGTTCGACGTCCCCGCCACGTGGGATGAAATCAATAAGATGCAGAAGGTGAAAAGGGGGAGTGGCATCCCTCGTATTTTTCTTGGTGAGCTGCGTTAGCGGCCAGAAGTAAATTGATTTGTGGTACTTCGAAGTACATGTAGAAGTTTCAGTATCAGAAACTACGTCGCATCGAATTCTATGAATGATGCAATTGTTTCCTTCATAAACCTGCGCAATCAGTGGTCCCAAACGAAGCAGAAAAAAGCAACTGAAACGGTGAAAGTCAGCGAGAAAACGTGATATTTTGCTACATCAAGCTCGGTCGTGTCGGATAATATCGCTTCATTCCCGCGCGCATGTGAGTTCCGTTCTCAATCTTCACACTAGTTCATGATAGAGGAAGCCTTGTCGTTGATTCCAATACCGGGAGTGGTCAGCAATTCGCCATTCTTGGTAGGAAAGTGTAGGCTGTGGCCGGGGCAGTTGCAGCCGCCGTAAAATGGCATTGGAGACATGTCCACCAAAATCATGTTTTACACGGACCGAGGATGCACCTCAAAGCACAAATCGTGGCCTGCCAAGACGCAGAGCGACGGCAAGTTACATTTTCCGAAGGATTTCAAGGCTGACAGAATCAATGACGCCATTTCCTCTTTCATGGTGGTCAAGGAAGGGAACGTCGACAACGAGGAGTATGTCTGTTCGGAGTCAGGCGCTACGTCCCCTTCAACGCAAGTGTCAACAATGAGTGAGAAGTGCAGCTGTAAATCAACACTGAAGGAGAATAGCGTAAATAAGGTAAATAGTTTCTCTTGTTTTTCGTACAAACTTCAAATACGATGTTTATCAACCGACAGATCCTCAATCCAATAAGTCGTGCTAGCTAGGAACAGAATGGATTTCTGGTTTCGAGCCACGCTTAGGTCCAGTATTTCAACAAGATCGAAATATCAAGCTGCTACAGTACCACTGAAGTTCGAAATCGTTTATACTTCGAAGTATATTTTTTTCGCTCGCGCAAGGATGGATATCCCGCAACAAATATTGTAGCGTCGCATCGTGGGTAAATTTTGCAATGCATTAAGTTTGTACAAACGAACCCAATCTCCGGCCTGATCAGGTTTATCTGTGATGCCAAATATGTGGAGCCCTGAATCTCTTGCAAGCCGGTGTTGCCTTCAATTCGCATGAACTTAATTTGATACTTAATTCACTGCCAAACCAAGGACCTGCTCTCACATTTCAATCTTCCTCATAAACACCAACCCAGCTCCGATGAAGACCCTACAACAACAGAGCTGCATCCTCGCCAGCATCTTGTTAATCGCCATAGTCCAAGCAGGTTGGGTGGAGCTCTACAAGGATGCGGATCACAAGCACAAGCTTTCGAGGATCGAAGACATCGAGTACGACCAGTGCTACAGCTTCGCATGCGCCGCGCTGGACAACACCATCACGTCTGCCAAATGGGGCGGACTGAGCGAGAAGATGGCCAACGGTGACGACGCTATGATCTCGTTTTACACCGACAGAGACTGCCTGGAGCACAATATTTGGTGGCGGATCAAGACGCAGAGCGACGACGACCTCTACTTCCCCTCGAATTTCCGACTCGACGGGATCAACGACCAGATTTCAGCCTTCATGGTGTGGCACACGAAGAAGACGAGAGTGGGCAGTGGGTGGGATATCTGCACCACCGAGTCTGCAGAGATTGACGTTGGAGGAAATGCGACTACCAACAGCACATTTGGAAGCGGAAGTGGTGCGTTAGACAACAACACCATCACTGCTTTGGCTTAGCCTAGGGGAGGTCCGTACTGAGTAACGTTCATAAAAAAAAGTTGTGCTGCTTAGATATACAAAGTGGTCCCGGAATTTTGATCTTTTTGATCCGGGGTTAACCACCCTCTATTTATGTTCAGCTGAAACTACAGTCCTGGGGTTTGATCGTTTTGATCGGGCGTAGCTGTGTCCACTCCGATGTTTCTGGGTAAATGATAATAATGACTAGAAAACATTCACTTATAGATAATTCCGCAAGCTCCTGCGTAGGACAGTTCAGTTAAACGGTTATCGTGAACAAACACGAGTGGAGATTTAGAAACTCTCCCGGAACTTCACTATGTACTAAAGATTCGAGAGATTCACCACCATCTCAGGCTTTGTCACAGGAGGAGAACGTCATAACTCGATCCCATCTATTTGTAACAGATTGAGGATAGGACGCACCGTCAACCGTTCGATCACTTTCAATTTTCACCGCCATCACCACCATCAAAGTCATCATGGCGACACCCTCAAGAATACTGGCTGCCTTTGCAGCTATTGGCGGCACTTTCTTGGCAATGTGCGCCCAAGCGAGCTACGTCGAGTTTTTCCAAGATACAAACTTCGAGCACAAGCTCACAAGGGTCAACGATGTGCAGACGGATGTGTGCTACGATCTCGTTTGTGCCGACTCGAACTTCGCTTCGACGTCTGCCAAGTGGGGCGGACTTCCAGAGACAGGAGTCGCGTTTGAAGGGGGATCCGCCATGATTGCCTTTTACACCGACAGAAATTGCACTTCCGACTACAAGTGGTGGCCTGTCGATTCGCAAAGCGACGGAGATCTAGGTTTCCCCGATTCTTTCCCCTTCAACATTTCCTCGTTCCTGGTGATCAATGCGTGGGAGATTTCAAGTGTAGAGTCTGCATGTTCCAAGCCTTTCACAGTTGACACTCGAACCGCAGCAATTGAGTAGTTTCCGTCCAAAACGTGCCTGCAGAGTGCAAAAAACGCAACACATTGTCCTCACAACATAACATTCAATCATTGAACTATGACGCTTTGCTAGCCGTCTCTCAAAACTCGTTCCACTTTTCATATCTTGTACAGCGGATAATAAAGAACGAGAATGCAAGGTCAGCTCCACCAAAGTTGGGTGGCGGTACGTGAATACGACCATCCGTATTCTACTACACATTTCACTATATCGACCGATGAAGCTGGTGGCGATCCTTGTGACCTACACATTTCCTTTTTCCGACATCAACCCAAAGCGCAAAACGTCAATTACGAAAAGCTGCTCTTCGATTGTCCTGCTTCTTCTCGGTGTTATGTTGACATCGAGTGTCCAAGCTGGCTACGTGGATATCTTCAGGGACGTAAACTTCAAGCAAAGACTCACGAGGGTCGCTCACGTTTCGGTCGATACCTGCTACAGCTTTTCAAAGTGCGGAAGCCTGGACAATCGTGCCACGTCCGCCAAGTGGAGTGGGCTTCCCGAGGCAGGATCCCATTACAATAACGGCAACAGTATCATAGTGTTCTACAGCGCCGCAAATTGCAAGGCGCCTAAAGCCAAGTGGTGGAAAGTCAGAATGCAGAGCGACACCAACCCCGACTTCCCAACAAACTTTCAACTGGATGGATTGGGCGATACCAATGGTATCATACCATCTCATCGTTCAATGTCATATATGCTGGTGGGTATGATCGCGTGGAATACGTTTGTGGAGTGACTGAAATGATCAACGCCACCAGTGCCAACGGCACGGTTGAATTCCTGTAAGATCTGCCTGTTATCGCCGAACTATTCACTACCCCCGGATAAAACTAAACGTAGGCATTGCACTACCAATTTCCTGCTTAGCTTAAAACCTACAGGATAGTTGAATAGAGCAAGCGCCACTTAGTGTCTTCCTCTCGTCCGCCCACTACGTGGAAGCGTCAAACCTACTCGAAGCATTGCTGACCGTGACTGTCGTAAGCTCCGTGTCCTCGCAGAACGTTACGGTCTTGTCAATGTCGATGAAGTTCTTGTCGTACACGATCAGCGACACGATTTTATCGTTCAAGCCGACTGCTGCGAAGTCAGACGGAAAGGCTTCGCCGTAGGTGCTGTAGCCTTGATAGCTACCCTTGCAGTTTTTCTTCGTGAAAAATACCAGGAATGGTGGCCCCGCATGTCAGGACGCTTTCTCAGGCCAGCCGCTCCAGTCCGCGGAGGAAGCGACGTTCTCAAAGCCTTTGCAGAGCAAGTTGTAGCAGGTTTGGACTTCAGCTCCACGGATGTCAAGGAAGGAGCTCTTGAAGTTCGTGTTTTGATAAAGAGTTATCTCCCTTTCGTTTGCCGCAACTGGTGCTCCGATGAACAATACGAAGACCAGTAAGCTGAACACGAGCGCCCTCATCGGTCTTGCCAGAGGACGGAAGAACCTTGAGTGACGACGTAATTAATAATTTACTCTATTTCCCTTGGTCCAATTGACCTCCTGTCATCTATTACTGTTATGTTTGTGGTCGCTGCCTTTACGGAGCTTGTTGAGTCGCCATCCAATGCGGACGTGCTTTCAGGCGAATTTGCGTTCTACCAAGACGCTACTCACTTGGGACGCTAGAAATTGACGTGGCAGATCGATGCATCACTTTAGACTGCGGCTGCCTCAATGACAAGATAAGTGGGTGGGTAGCCCCTTGTCTGTTATGCTCAGAGTCGAGCACAAGGCCCAAAAGGTTCTTTCAGGGAGATCGCCCCACTTGGCCGAGGTGACGACGTCGTCCAAGCCGAAGCACCCGAGATTGTAGCAGGTATCTACTTGAACGGGTTTGACCCTTGTGATCTTGTGCTCGAAGTCCGCGTCCCGATAGAAATCTACATAACCAGTGTGTACTATTCCCAGTAGCACGATAGCGACAATCACAGCGGTGGTGAGCTTTCGCTTCCGACGAGACGCTGATTCCACGTAGACAGTCATGTCAATGGGATGCCGATCACAGAAAAGAAATAGTGGTTGATCTTTGGGGCCCTCCTCTTGCTTGATTTCACGCGATAGTCCAGGGAGCAAGAGGGTCTTCAATGTTCCCCCCCTATCATTGAAGACTAGGATATCGTCGCGATAGAGATCCACGTAGCCAACCGCAGTTAGCACTGCCAGCACAGCAGTAACAATAGTCATGAAGGCAGTCTTGGACATCTTTGGATGGCTCTTTGTTTGGGAACAAGAAAAGTTCGAGAATGGTGAACTTTGCCTCCCCCGCTTGTTGTTACGATGGCCACATCTTAGGCCTCCAAGTTCTCATCAAGTATTCATCTGACAATTGTCGAAAGACCACTTCTATTTGCCAAGCCGTCGGGCGATTCGTCTCGATTGACAATTACGCCTCTTTCGTGAGCGACATGAGACCCCGGTGTTCCTCGACATCACCGTGGATCTCTTCCACCAACGCACGCACCGCTTTCGTGACCTCTTCGGGCTTTTCATGGTGGATGCAGTGGCCGGCATCCTTCACCACAAGGTGCACGCTCCGCTTGCTAACGGTGTGCGCCAGCTTGGTCTGCGCGTCGAGCCACTTGCGCTCCAGGTCAACCAGCGTCTGCGGGGTGACGCCCGCCTGCATCTTCATACTGTCAAACATGCCCGCCTTGCCGTGCGACAGCACCACGCACGGGAACTCGAACGGCGTTAGGCTCGTCGCCCTGAAGCGCTGTTCCGTCTGCGGGAGGGCTTGGTTCTCACGCAAGGCGCCTTCGCGGTGCGCCGGCGACGGCGAAAAGTACTCGACGTAGGGCAGCGCGACGGGGGAGTACTTGGTCACCATCTTGGAGTGCTGCACCACGTTGATGAGCCGAATGAGGCCTAGACGCGCGAGGCGCAGCACCATCTCGCCGTTGCTGTCCATCTCCGCCAGCGACTTGTGCACGACCTCCGACACGCTCTCCAGCTCACCGCGCAAGTCCTCTACAGTGCAAGAAGAGTGAGTCCCCATGATTAACCGTCAACAACAGATGAAAACCTGTCTCCTACCTTGCAAGGCGTCGACGAGCACCAGCCCCTGGCAATTGGGTCCGTGTCCCGCCGTCTTGAGTTCTTCAGCCAGCTGCCTCATGTTGTATCCCCCCGCTCCGTGGGCCACGAGCACCACCGTCCCCGTGACGTTGAGAGTGTCCAGGATCTGCTTGTACTCGTCCGCGATCTGCGATGACGTGCGGGGCAGCGCTCCGGGCTTGGAGAAGCCGAGCCCCGGGCGGTCAACGCTCACGACCGAGGCGAACGCGGCCACGTCGGCCGCCACTTTGTCCCAGTCGAAGGACGTCTCACCCACGCCACCGTCCAGCAGAACAGTCACGTCCCCCGAGCCGCGACGTTGTACGTGGACGTCGGTGGACGCTCCGTCGGGTCCGACCACCTGCACCGTAAAGCCCGGAGGGTCCATCGGGTTCAGCGACTTGACCGTCTCGATCACGAAGCCGCCCGACGCGAGCAGCGCCGTGGTGACCGCCAGGCCGCCGACCATGAGCTTTCCCATCTCCTTGAGCTCCGTGAGCACCATCTGCTTGGTGGGGCGCGCGGTGGGGCGAGCCTCGGCCGCCTTCTTGGAGAAGCGCCGAGCGGTGAGCGACGGGCGGCAGCTCGAGCGAGGGACGGAGAGACCGCCGCGGAGACGTCCCAGCCGTACGAACATGGTGATCAATTGGTTTATGAGTCTAAGAATGCAAAAATGATACAGTAGCATGTGATTGGCTTCGATCAGCCAATGAATGAGCTCATATTTTGCGAAGATATATATTTAGGATTCTGTACTTACTAATTATTAGTAATACATAATACAGAATCTTATTAAATAGTAATAATGTAACGTTATTCAATGTTATATTGCTTGTTTTTGGAGTTAGAATTCATCAGGATCGTTTGGATATCCTCAATTTTTTGTAGGATGGTAATGTTGTTCTACCTACTTGTTCAGCAGGGCACTATCTAGGATGAGTCCGACGGTGGAGCCGAGCACGAGGCCGAGGTTCAGGAAGAAGCTGGTAATGGGTCCGATGATCTGCTGCTCCTCGGGCTCCACGCTCTCGCTCACGAAAATGATGGTCAGGGCGCCCAGATACCCATTTCCGAAGCCGTGGAGCAGTACGCTGAGCACGGACCAGACGTCGCTCTGGAGCCACCACTCATGCCGACAATGACCGGGACCAAGAAGAATCGCGCCAGGATCGGGATCCAAATGTTGCGTGGGGTGAGTCCGAAGCGGTGGCTCACAACGAAGCGGCCGACGCAATCGTTGATGGAGAAGAGCGTGAGCAGGATCAGAGACCACCAGCCGCTCTCTTGGAGCGACGGGAAGTTGTACGTCTTGATCTCCGTGACGAGCGGGGGCCACACCGATAGACTGGCGAGGTAGACGGCCAGGATAAGCATCTCCAGGTGCCAAACCTTCTTCAAGACGGACCACTTGGTCGGTGCAGGTCCGGGTGACGCGGTGTCGGATGGGCGTTTATCCGCCAGCACGAGGGAACTCCGGGTGAGGTCAACTTCATTGTCTCCATTCGAGAGGAGGCATTTCTTGGTGATCTGTAGCCCCATGGCCTTGTAGAATGCTCCGATGCAGAGCGCGATTGTCAGTGCCCCCGTGTAGAAGTATATGAGTGACGACGCCAGCAGCTCATCCGACGGGAAGATAAGCTTGGTCAAGTCTCGGTAGACGCTACCGATGAGCGAGCTGAGGCCGATGCCCAGTTGGAACCTTTCCTGAACACGCTGCGGGTAGTGCGACACGAGTGCAATGGTGCAGCTGTCGATGAATGCAGTGGCCACCGCAGCCAGTGCAGTGGCGCCGAGCACTGCAATTGTGTTGGCACTCTCGGACGTCAGGAAGAAGTAGGACGTGGGCACGAAAGCGAGGACAAACAACTGACCGGCGAAGCCCCCGACAATGCGCCTGGTGTAGTGAGGTTTGCTGAAGGCCACGACTAGCAACGTCAGACACGCCAGGTTCGTGTACATGAAGATGGAGGTGATGGCGAACTCGATGTTGTGGTCGGGAAACAGCATCTTCCAGTAGTCGACTGGCTGCGTGAGAGCCGAGAACGGGAAAAGGAAGCCAATGCCCACCAGCATAAACTGCCACGAGGCTATCGCCTCTTCCCGAGTGTCATGGGCGGAGCTCTGGATGCCATCGCCGCCTTGGTTTTCGAGTGGAGTGTCGACGTGGTACGCGTAAGAGGAGTTGCAGTCTTCGGGTGTGAGGGGTACTGGAACTGGCATGGTTGTTCCGGCTTCGGCTCGAATCGGAAAGTGAGCGAAGTTTGAGTAGCCGCTACTCAGTAGCGGCAACCAGTGGTTGATACCGCGCGTTTAACAACACTAAGCCGACGTCGTGCGTTCGAAGTCATGTCATCGGCGCGCAGCGTATTTGCTGGCGTGCTGTGGTAAGCACTGGTGTGCTTACTGCAAAGAGCGAAGTTGCTGGCGTGCTGTAGTAAGCACTGGTGTGCTTACTGCAAAGCACACACGATATCCTGGTCGGGTTGGGGTGACTCCCTCCCGGGGAGCGGCGCAGCGGCGTCGTTCTCGGGGGGCGCTAAAGCGGAAGACGCGGGCGCCCCCCTGTTCTTAAGCGGTTAAGGACGTAGAGGCCAATGGTCTCCAGGCTGAGAACCTAGCAGGGCACAGCTCGGCTACGGACGCGGACGAACCAAGGGAGCTCAGTGCTCAGCCGACGACCCCCAGCGGTCTGATGACTGCGGCATCGCGCCGGGGGACACCTCGAAGGCAAGGCGCGGGCATTCGAGGGGGGAACGACGCGGAAGACTCTTCGCCAAGGAAAGGAAGTCAAGGGGATCGGAGCAAGGCGCAGCAGCATTAAGAAGAACGCAGACACCAGGCGTACTGGCCGGAACTGCCGTGGCTCCGGACCACGGCAGCTGCTCGGAGAAGGGGTTAGTGGCCTGACAAAGAGCTAACCAAGACTACCAGACTAGCGAAGAAACAGAAGCAGCGGGCGTGCCGTCACCAAGGCCGACATGTCGCCCATGCAGGGGGAGCCATTCATTTCCGACGGATGCGAACGCACGAGGGAGCCTGTAGGGTAGCTCAAATAGTGGACCGTCCGCTTCTGGGGTGGATACGGTACACTTTGAGTGTCGATACACAGATAACCATGTGAAAACGCGCACAAACGTTTACTACTACTACTACTACCACACACGATGTTGTATTTGCATAGCCAGGAAGACACTCTCCAGGTAGGTATGGTGACGATGGTCTGTGTGAATTTCGATGGACAAGTGCTTCCTTTGTTGGTTCTCTCATGTGGCTCAATTAGGCACGAAGCCTAATGATGACACCGCATCCCAACAGTTGACAGAGGTCGGCAGCATCTGTGAGCTCGGTAGATGCTGCAGTTCGTAGGAAGGTGTTCATGTTTGCTAACGTGTTGGCTGTTTCTTACGTTAGCGATGTCGTTTCTGTCGAACCTTGCATGAGCCCTCGAAACGGTAAGAGCAGCACGGTGCCCGCCTCGGGTAAGCAGCACGCTTTCTTACAACACGAATCTGTCGTCGCAGCGATTGCTAAGGAGACGCCGCAATTCCCTGCAAATAACGAGTTGCTGTAGGCATTCCTCACAAGCATTTAGCAGAAATTGCTGCGTTCGCTTCCGTATTATTAACGGTGTAAGCCGCTACCAATCTGAATGAGATCGGTAAGGCAAAATGCCAATTTGATGTCCATGTTGAGTGACCCGCACAAAGATGTCTATAACTTCGCGGGCAACGGTCGTCTTGCTGAGCTATTGGTACCGTTGAAAAGAGGAGACACAGGCGGATTTTTGTGATTTTTTATGCATTAGGTCGTGCAGTTTTTCACAGCCCTTGGAGGCTGACAGTGTGATGCATCGGATTGACGCTTTTGCCAGTTTGATGTCCATCTTTAGACTGGATTTCACTATGCGAGACGAACCTGCCCGATGCCGATGGGTAAATTCAGGGCTAGGGGAACTCGAACCTCTCGCTGGTCATATTGACAGATGCTCACCACTTAGTTGAGTTTATTAAGTCCTACAACCTACACCCATGCTTCCCTGATCTACTCGCGGCTTTCTCGCTGGTAGTCTTTTGGGTTGCTTGGCGGGCTCGCTTGAAGTTTTGCTGTCCTCCTCAAGAAGCGTGCGTGTCAGGATGCGCCCGCTCGTATTCTTGCGCTTCCGCTTGGTCTTACGGGCGGCTCGCGCTGGCAGCACTAAAATCTCCCGCCGCACAATGCGGCAAACTTGAAGCCAAGCTGCATCACTGTGCGAGTTAGGCAGCCCCGGTACGGCAGACAGGAATAATGCCCAGGCTTTCCGCAGCATCGACAATGGGCAGGGAAATACGCGAGGCACACCCGTCCATCACCAGCAGCAGGGGCCGCCTAATAGGAGTAGGAACCGCGTCCGAATACAATTGCAGCCATCGAGCAAACAAAGGTGCAGTCATAACCCCCTTCTCGGTTGTGGCCGCACTCACACCCAAAATCTCGCACTTGTTGACGATGTCGTCGTCTACACTCTTGCCGGGGAAAATGAAGAGAGGGGGGGGGGGGGGGGGCGACGAACCCTCTCGCGCTGCCGCAAGCAACGAAGCTCAGATGAAAGTGAGTCTTCACGTCCTTGTGCCACATATTCTTAGATCCCTTGCCCACGATCACTTGTCCCGGCCAGCACGGCTTGAACTGCAGCTTCTAGCTCGTCGTCACTGTACTTGCCGCGGCGTTGCCCCATCGCCCTTGACTGGAGAGGGGAGGACTTGGAAGTCGCCACGCGGTGCGCGAATATCAAGTGCTTCAGGTTTTCACCCTGAATCCAGCTGTTTCCTTTTTGGCAAATCAAATCTATAGTAAAATGGATACACCACGAAGATTGGTAGAAACTAGTCTGGCCATCAAACTGGCAGTGGACATCAAATTGGCATTTTGCCTTATAGTAAGTATTGTGAGTTCTACACCAAACTGGCCGGGGCGATTGGTTGAATCGACCGAGCCCAATCGACCCGCCAATCGCCCCGCGCATACTCTAGCGTAAACAAGTTCAACTAAGTACGACTGTAGCCATGACATGTGGATGCTGGTCTTGCTCGGGCGATTGAACTAACAACTTGGGAATTGTATGTGGGCGATTCACCAAACCGCTCGGGGTGGCTAAATTTAGCTGGAATTCACAATAGTTGCAAGGAATACGCGGAGGTAAGCTTACATCGTTCCTGAACGAATCGTCCCGTGAGTAGTTTTTCGTCTAAGTGCGATTATGTGCGCCACACACCTCTGTCTGAGCCACAAAAGGACCGCACCACCAAATCGTCATGCTTCAGCGGCGCGTCTTGTTGGCGGCCTCCGCCGCGCTCCGTCGCCGTGCGCCGTCGTCTTCTGCTGTGCGTGGATCCGCCAACGCCTTTGCCGCGCGCTGGAGCTCGTCCAGCTCGATCGACCCGCCCAAGCGCACGGTGCAAGTGCTGCACAACAAGCCGCAGACCAGCTACGCGCAGGTGGAGCAGGATATCGCCGTCATGCAGCGTGAGATCCGCGACGCGTACAAGTGCGTGCCATTGCTCACTGATTACGTGGCGACAGAGCTGCCGATGCATCTTTGAACCGCCATCAACCGACGTCTCTAACGCGAGTTATGCACTTTGGAATTTTTCCGCAGCTGCGGCGACTACCAGGCCGCATTGGACGCTGGACTCCAGTGCCGAGACCTGGTCAAGGCCCACTTCGGAGAGAACCACCCCGTGTACGCCAGCACGGTGACCAACATCGCCCTCATGTACAAGAACCTGGGCCAGATGGAGGAGGCCGTCGAGTCCTACGAGTTCGCCCTGCAGGTCTACAAGGCCAGCGTGGGCGAGCAGCACGCGTCCTTCGCCACGACGCTCTACAACCTGGGGCTGGTCTACCGCGCGCTGGCCATCTCCAACGCCGGCATGGAGCGCGTCAGTGCACTGCACCGCGCGCTCGATTGCTTGGAGGAGTCGCTCAAGATCCGCCGCAACATCCTCGAGCCGGGACACCCCGATATCGCACTCAGTATGAGCAATGTGGGCGTCATCCACTGGCAGAACAAGCAACCGGAGAAGGCGTTCGCGGCGCTGACGGAGGCAGTCGAGCTGCTGGACAAGAAGGTGGGGCCGTCGAGCTCGCTTACGGCGCTGGCGAAGAACAACCTGGCGTACGCGAAGAAGGAGGCGCGCGAGTACGACGAGGCGATCAAGCTGTACGAAGAGGTGCTGAGTGTGCGGAAGCAGGTGCTCGGCTCGGAACATAACGAGACTATCATGGCGCGCCACAACCTCGCGGAGGCCTATCGCTCGAGCGGAAACGAGGACAAGGCGGTGGAGATTCAGAACGAGATTCTGGAGCTGTTCGACGCCGAGGTGGGACCGGAGGACAAGAAGTAGATGTGCTGTGCTGATGATAACGAGATGATGCCGTCGTGAGCTTGACGTCGTCAGTTTTGACAGCAAAATAGTTGGGTTTATTAGGTTGTGTGGATTGATTTCCTTGCTACAAAGAGTTTATCTCGAGGTGCTCTATTAACCGACCTTGTTGGGGTTGGCGTGAGGCGCTTTGAGCAATGCGGGCGCATGCGGCGGCACAAGCAGACGGCGAAGGTCTTCCGACGTGGCCTGGGTGGTGTCGCCGTGGGTCTCCCATACCCGGGACGCTATGAGCAGGCTCGAGATGGCACCACCGCTGCCTGGGTTGGACGACAGCACCGACAGGAACCGTGCGGCATACTGCTTGGTAGTGGTGCTCTCACCCATTTTCGACTTTGGGACGAGGGTGGAAAGCAAATTGAGCAGCGCTGCTGCAAGCTGCGAGCTCACTGCAGCCTTCGCGAACTCCGTGGCAGCCTGCGTGTGTCGCTTGAGCGGAATCATGTGCAAGCACAGCAAAAGCTGCATCTCCGTGGAATCGCCCAGCCACACGTGCGGAAGCAGATTGGACAAACTGGCTGGGTCCATCCCCTTCACGAGGTTGTCGATGCAGGCGGGAATGAGACACAGATTGCCGAGCAATTGAAGCGTCACGCGAGCCAACTGGCCCTCGGTCGAAGCCTCAGTGCGAGCGAGGTTCTTGTACACAACCTGGAACGCGCTCTTGATAAATGGAGGGACCACGGTGGCAAGTGGATCAACACACTTTCCACTGAACGACAACATCTGCACACATTCCATGCATCGAAGCTGGAGCAGTGGTGCGTTAGCAAACGAGAATCCTTGTGGCTGCGTTTCGTGGTCTAATACGAACAGCAGTGTCACGAGCCCATCGGCCTGCACGACTTGCACATCCATGTCGGGCGTGTACTGCAGTAAATGTCTGATCGCAGTAGCCACCGGAAGCAAACGTTGAAGTAGTACGCTTTCCAACGCCTGAGGTTGCGCGCGCACGCCCGAGATGTCATATGACAGCGCAGCCAATAGACCGTGTATCACGTGTCCACTTACGGTTCGGTTCTCCAGCTCCGCTGCTGCTGCAGCAGCAGCTTGGATCTCCTTCTTCGTCGTCGGCTTCGGCTTAAACATATCGGCGCGGTTACCGCCGCCGTTCACAGTTCCAGCTATTTGGGCGAGGATACCGTTCTTCGGGTTCTCGTTGAAAAAGTTTACGTAGATGCCAGCCACACACAGCTCTTCCTTTTGTGCCGTGTACATGAAGTAGGGTGGTAGCTCAAACACCTTGTGTACCTCTTCGTCGCTCTGATCCATTGTTGTATGGAACTGAATCGCACGCTGCGCGAGGCTGATCAGCTCCTTTCGCATGCGCTCTGTCCACATCACGTGCGGCTCGCGAACTTCAGTTGCCAGTACGTCCAGCATTTTAATCGGCCCCGCTCGTCGCAAGATATCTACAAGCGGGCGGGTAAAGATCTGCTCGATTGTAGTTTGCATTCTCTTGACAAACACCGCAATCGTCTCTTCCCTCGCATTGGCTTCCAAGATTCGCCCCAACGCCTTCGCTGCCCCGATGCTAATACGCTGCATATTGCTATCGCCGTCATCATTGTTTGGCTTGTAGTGAAATAGCAGGAGCGTCAAATACCAAAGGATTCCGTGCTCTGCAAGCTGCAGCAGTAGAACTTCTGCCATTTCACCCGAGCTGCCAGCCATTTCGTACACAATTTGAAGGGACAAATCTGTTGCCAAGCGGTCACCTTCTTGCGACAAGAAGCGTGTCAGGCATGGCAATAAATCAATTGACTGCGCAGCTGCCGACACGCGTCCATTAGGCTGGTTCAAAACGTTCACGAGCGCTTCTAACACCCAGTGGGTCATCACATTTGGTGTGCATCCGTCAATAGTGCTCAGCGCTTCCTGGTTGTGGAAGAGCAACTGAAGCGAGTTGCACAGCACGCGAAGTCCAAGCCCAGAACTACACTCGTGAGCGTTTTCATCTGAGATTCCCACAGCCAAATTGATGACACGAATGGCACTTCCAAAAGCTTTCACAAAAGTAGTCTTGGTCGCAATCGCATTTGAGACATCAAAAAACGTTCTCGTCGATCCAACGCGGTTGTCTTTCAACTCGGTAATGCATCGTTCCAGAGCCTCCAGGAAGTAAGAAAAGTTCTGCAAGTTTGTAATACTGGGCGAATCGGGGAAACGCCGTAGAAGCAGAGCGGTGGCGTCAAGCAGCTCTACAGCATCGAATACAGACAGAAGTTTCGTGGACTGATGCTCGCTCTCCATCGCCCCACGAGCGGTCAGCAACAACCCTGGGTGCACCCAGCGGCGAATTGAATCCAGCACAGCCCGTAAGAAAGCAGATTCATCGTTAATAGGCCACCCAGGGAAGTTCTTCTCGTCAAGGAGATTATGCAGGTAGTACTGATAGCACTGCAGCGCGTGAACTTCCTTCGGATACTGGATCAGCGCAATGCAAGCCTTGTGCTCTGAGCCTTCATTCTCCGAAATGTAGAACATACCATTTTCGTCGGTATGCAACTCCATAAACTTCTCGATGTACGTCACCATTTGACTGCGCATATTGGCGTTCCAAACCACTTCGGGGTTGTTCGCGTCCGAAAACAGCGCCGTAGCGAATCGTCGTGGCCCGTGACGCAGCAGCTGGGCAACCATCGACACCGGCAGCACACGCACAAGCCAACTCCTCAGGCAGATTCGCGTCAACGGATCTGGAGAAAAAACACCCTTCTTGTTCTCCCCCTTTTGCTTATCATCGATAAGATGCGGCACGTCAAGGCCTGATTGCCGCAAGTGGATATGAGATATAAGGCGCGCTGCAATCGACATCTCGTCCACATCCTGGGCAAACCGCAGCAAGTAGTAAAAGATGCCGGAGGCGTGGAGATTCGGGATAATCGCTTCGTTGTGACGGACAAGAAGTCGAATCAAGCCAAGGCATTTCTTAAAAACAATGCGATTCGGGCAATCCAAAAGCCCCACCAAGAACCGCAGCGTTTGGTCTTCACACAGCCGGCGTTTAATGGAGCTGATTGGACTAACACCCGAGCCTTCAAAATGGGTCAGTCGTCCGTATTTTGGAAAGCGAATATCCTGGTACATGTGTCCTTCTTCCTCCGCGGTGTGGCAATCGATGAGTCGACTGAGCACGCTCAAGCACGTCTGCATAATCATTGACCCGCTCATGGCACCACAATGCTCTGCCACAACTGTCACACGACTGGGCTCCTCTTCGTGGACACTATCGTCGTCGCGATGCGCGTAGGTGGGCGAGACGGAGTGACTCGAAATAATAGAGCTTTCTGCGCCAGACTCCTCCAGTGCATCAATTGTTCTCCTTGCCATATCTCTATCGTCATCGTAGCCGTCGTCATCCTCGTACTCACCTCTATCATCTCCGTATTCATCATCATCCTCTTCATCTAAGTCATCATTCTCATCTTCGGATGCATCTAGTTCCGCCTGAACGTCGGCTGCAGGCTCTACAGTATATTCCTTATCAGAATCATTTGGTCCCTGAAGAATGACCAGCGGCTTTACTTCACGCAGCAGGTCCAACACCATCGTTACGTTGTCTCCTTCACGTAGGAAACGCGAGACATTTATTGCGCTCGACAGGACTCGATCGAGGAACAGCATGATATTGCCTCGGACAACCAGTTGCCATCGTCGATCCTCGCCATTTCTATCTTTCATCATACTCACACGGAGGAAGTGGTTGAGGAACATGAGCGAGCCCAACTCGTTGAAGTGGCGCTCGTATAGCTGAATCATGACCTTCAGCACCAGCAAGCGAATGTCAGACTGGTCGATGTCACCAACTGAATCCGAAGAAGGGTACCGCTCGGTGTGAAGTTTCTTTACCGAAATACTACGGTCTTCGGCAAGCAGGCGGTAATACAGCAACGTCATGAACTTTTCCGCGCCTTCAATGTCTTCAACCAATACGCCACGTTCATCCAAAATGTTCGCCAGGTAATATGGACCAACCTTCACCTCTTTCTCCAAGCACTCATAATCAATACGGAATTCATTGCAGTTCCAGGCCACAAACCACCGCGGCATATTCTTAGCGCTTTTCTTTTTCTTCTTGACGAGTGGTGCATTGCGGAACTCTCCGTGGGGTCCGTCTTGATCATCCTGCTTGGGCTCCGGGGTGTCACTGGGGCGAATGAGACTGTTGGATCGAGAAATGAACCCGTTTTCATCAGTATAGTTTTCATCACTGTCGTAGTTGTCGTCATCAAGCCCACCGTCACTCTCGACATCATCAGACGTGTCGGGATTTAGCAAAAACGAAAGAGGCATGTACCGAGCAAACCGATTGGACGACGAGATAGTCCCCTTCATCATCTCGATTGCCAATCGACTTTCAGAACCGTTCTGCAAAAACTCAAAAAGGAACGGTGCAAAATTCGCATGCTGTGAATCCTGACGAAGACGGTTTGCTTGATGAGCCTCCCATTCGGACTCGGTGTGATCAGTCGCAAGCGGGTCCGTGTAGAGATACCCTAAGTACTTCAGTCGGTACAAATCAAGCTCGCTCATTTCCGCCTGTAACTTACGGATAAGTTCTTCGACCACATTGGGGCCCCACACGAGATCCTTGGTCGCATAGGTTTTACCTAGACGGTCGAAAAACTCGGGCAAGAGCACGGCGTGCTTTACGTTTCGCGCCAAGCGACCCCGAGTATTTATCCCGTAGCTCAGCTTGCTTCGTCCACTTTCTGTTGCATTCGTAATATCGCGCCGGCTACCGTTCTTGTGTGCAGCCCCGTTAGCTTTCGCATAAAGTTCAGGGTTTGCAGTCGGAAGATGTCTTCCAAACTCGTCATATTCCAGAAGGCTTGCCTTTTGATCATCCAGCAATGCGTGTGGGAAAATGTTACGGATCACGTAAGATGAACGCGGGTTCTCGTGTGTGAGCAAAGCGACCAGCTGGGACGAGATTCTACGCTGCGCCTTGTCTTGAGTATACAGTGCCAAATAAAGTTGCCAAACTAGCGCCCCGTGCTTCCTAGCAAAATCTTGAATCAACTCGACGAGCTCTGTCGGCTGCTCGAGAATATGCACCTTCACCAGAATTGAGGAGCACTTGGTAATTGAGAAGCTCAGCGAACGGTTGAACAAGAACAAAGCGTGGTGACGTGAAAAATCATCAACTCGCATAGCACGAAGTAAATCCCGTGCTACCCTCTCTGGCGTTGCCTTCTTTCCACTAGACAAGCAAACCTCCAGTGTTTGTAGAACCATGGCAAGAACAAGATAATCCAATCCCAACTGAGAATACGATAGCGCATTAGCCATACTGCGCTCGGTGTTTGACATGGAGGCCACCGAAATTGTCCCATGACCCGATCCTGTCTTCAATAGCGTAGTGGAATGTAACGGCGTCCGGCCCACCCGATTGGTCCTGGACAGATCGAACGCACGAGACACATATATCCTGCTGTGATACCTGGTGAAGATCGCGCGCCGGTTGGCTGTCTCGGATTTAAGGCTGCGCGTATCAGAGTAGTTGACAACCATGTACTTGATCACGCATGCCGCCGCAAAACTCACCTCCTCCATTGGTGAATGAAGCAATTCCATGATCACCTCGATGCTGTTCTTGTACTGCGAGCTGGGAATTTCCTCGAATACACCACGAGTGCAAAGCAAGCGCTGAATTGCCAACAGGAGCTCCACTTGGAACTCTGTCGTCGGAATCGGAGCATCAGTGTTAGAGGGACTGTTGAGCTGGGCCACAGAATACTCCTTGAAGTTCTCGAGAAGCTTCATCAGGCTTGCAAATGCACGTCTATCACGCTGACGGAGGCCTCCCAACGGAATGTTGCGGTTGAACTGCACCAGCTGGTGATAGATGAGCGATATACTCTCATTCGTCACAAGGTTCGGGATAAAATTCAGATTAACCAACTTGCGCAGCAAGATGTCCTCCCATTCAGGATGAACTTCAGTGCCCCACGTCCCTTCCTTGCATGCGATTTTCGTCTCCTCCGTCGACCAAGGCACGTGCAGCTTGTTCATGCGGCACATTTCAATCATGTTGCTCAAGAATAAACTTCGGGCTTCCTTCGGACTGAGTAGCGTTGTAGCGCCAGCAACCTTCAGCCAATCGGGAACGGTAATATCTCCAGCAATATCGCCAATGATCTGACGAAGTTCATTCTCATGCTGCGCCGACGCACGCTGCAGCCCAAGACTCACATCTTTATCGCGCCTGCTAATTGTAGAGCTCAAGCAAATGTATCGGCGAGTAAGACCGTGCTTCAATTCCAACGCAAACTTGCCGCTCAATCCCTCCGAAGCTTCGCAGTCGGGGTCCTCTTGCGACGATGAGATCGAAGGATAAATCACCACATTGAAAATGTCGTTTAGCGAGTGGCTTGCCATCGTCTTCCGCGTTACAGGGTCTCGCTCGATGATCGCCAACGCCGTCAAGCCCAGCAAACGCAGCTGCAATTTGTTGTTTTTGCTGATCTTCAGCACAGGAATTTCAAAGGTCACAGGCTGCGGGATGTCCCGCGTCGACGTAAGCGCGTCAAACTCGCACGAATCCGACACTTCCTCCACGAAAAGCGACACACTAAGCCACGAGCGCAAATTGTTGGCGATGGCCTGGATAAACGGTTCGCGGCTGTCACACCAGTAGCGGTGCACACGGTTGTTCTCGAAGTAAAGCACCAGCTCGTTGGAGTTGGTGTTCACGCGCTGGATCTTGACGATATCAATGAGCAGAATGGAAGACAACGTCGTGCGCGTCTGCGGGTCCAGTCTGTCCAAGCTCGCAGCGCGCACGGCCAGCAGCACGTCCACCTTGACCGGGTGAATGGCAATGCTGCGCGTCGTGCTGAGCTTGGTCATCGTGAAGGTCTTCCCACACAGCTGGAATAAACTGTCAAAGTACATACCGCTGCCCAGCAAGTTGGGGTTGCTCACTGCGGCTCCTCCAGGGCCTCCAGAGCCCGTGGCCCAGCTGTTGTCGGCCGTGGCCCCCACTGCGCTGAGCGCGTCGGCCGTGGCGGCGTCGATCTCGTCCTTGCGGAAGGACGAGGCGCGCTCCCTGAGCTGGTAGTAGGCGGACAGCAGCTGCTGCCTGCAGCGACACGTGTACGTCTCCTTGAGGTTCTTGCCGATGAAGACGGTGAAGGCGCGGTCGGTGTTGTGGCCGCCGCTGTCCGAGGCGATGGTGATCTCCTTGATGTTGTCGAAGGCGTAGCGCTCCTTCACCTCGTCCGAGTACGGGTCCACGACCGTCAGGTGGCTGCTGCTGAGCACCATGAGGCGCTTGGCCGAGCGCAGGAAGCCCACGCGCGTCACGAAGAAGCGCGCGGCGTAGATGACGCCCGCGTAGCGATTGGTGGGCGCCTCCACGAGGCTCTCGGCGTCTTCCTCGTCCTCGTCTTCGTCCTCATTGTCCTGCGCGCCGGCCGGCAGCGCGCCGTAGAAGGAGCTGGCGCGCGGCTCCACGTCGAAGCCCGTGGTCTCCGGCCCGCGCGGCACGAAGCGCGCGTCCAGCGTGGCCAGGTCGCGGCCGAACACCAGCGGGTGCAGCTTCTGCTTGAGCTGCTGCAGCTCCGCGTCGCTGTCGCTGTCGTCGCTGCGGGGCAGCGCCATGACGCGCACGAGAGCGAGAGCTCGGGAGCTCGGCGGCGCTTGAAGGGAGTGCGGAAGTCTGATTTTGCTAAGAAACGACCAATCACAGCACGAGAAGGAAGATCTTTGGTCGGATTGGTGCAAATCATGCGTGGATTTTACGTAACAAGTCGTTTTTACGACGCGTAAGAAGTCGGCAGAGGCCGAGCCAACCGTTGCTCGACGGGACGTCTGAGCTTTTGATGTTGTCATTCCTGCTTTGGCTCGGCAGCCACAATCTTCCCTGCCAGTGTGTTGTTATGTTTCCTTCGATTGCGGACGCCAGTGACGATATTGCACCAAACGGACCAATTCATGTCGATTGCAACTTTTTCGGGTACCAGCTGAGGCTTCGCTGCAATGTGTTTGCATGTTGAACTGTGAAGTTGCGCTCTGTTTGCTCTGTCCGTGGGCAATTAGAGTGCAGGAAGCAGTGCATGTCGATAGAGTGCATTTGTGTAGTATCATTTCGATGTTTGGCTGCTTAGACGCCGCGGGTGTGTTGCTCTCTGCTGATGCTATAAAACAAGCGTATGTCTGACTTGTATGAGGACAACCTTTGCTACTGAAGAAAACAACACCCGCACGCTGCCATGCAGCGTGCCATTGTAAAGCTAAAGCTGCAGTAAAGCTACTTCTGGGGATCGAGTGATGATCGTTTATCTGGTTATTCGGACCTCGCATTCGTGCGAGCTGACGAAACACAAACACATAAGACTACGATGATCTGACGATTCCTCCATACAAATGCATGCATCTCCAAATTAGAGACTCCAATACAAGTACAGCACACCACCCTGTTTAACGGACAGTACAGTACTCTTCAGTATAGAGTAGCAGACACTATAGCCGACAAGTTGTAGTTTTTCGTACTTAGCCCGCATCAGCACCGCCGGCTCACTTTCAGTTTAGATCGCAAGCGACACAATCCAATGGGCGGCTTGCGCGTGGGCGTGGCCGACGCGGACGTGGCGTCCGTGGCGCTGTACACGCCGCTGCCGTGGGCCATGCGTCTGGACCTTCTGCCCTTCCTCTTCCTCTACGTCACCGCCGCGCACCTGTACGCGTCGCGGCCGACGGACGACGTGGTTCCGTGGGTCTTCGGGGCGCTGAGCGTCTTGTGCCACGCGCTGGCGCTGCTGGGCGCCGAGTGGAGCGTGGACGTGCGTTGCTGGATGAGCTGCGCGCGGCTGGCGGCTGTGGTGCCTAACGCGCGCGTGAAGATGCTGGCGAAGGTGGAGCCGGCGCTCGCCATGCTGCCCAAGCAGCTCTGCGACTGTCAACAGACGCTCGACGAGCCCCAGAGCCAGGACAAGCCGCTGCTCAAGGGCGCGCAGGTGCCGACGCTCTGGTTCTCGTACCAGAACCTCAAGTTCTGCGTGTACGAGGGCGTGGAGACCGTCAACAAGGGGGACGCGCAGTTCCGTCGACTGGACTTCCCGTGCTCGGACACGCTGCAGTCCTATCTGCTGAGGCGGGGGGTCGCCTCTAATGACGAGCTGTTGAGAGCGAGGGGCAAGTGGGGCAGGAACGACTTCGAGCTGCCCGTGCCCAAGTTCGCGGAGCTGCTGAAGGAGCAGCTGGTGGCCCCGTTCTTCGTGTTCCAGTTCTTCTGCATGCTGCTCTGGTGTCTGGACGAGTACGTGTACTACTCGCTGCTCACGCTGCTCATGCTCGTGATCTTCGAATGCACAGTGGTGAAGCAGCGTCAGCAGAACATGGACACGCTGCTGCACATGCGGCGCCCTCCGCAGCCGTGTCTGGTCTTTCGGGTGGGGAGCTGGATCCAGGTTTCCAGTGACGAACTCGTTCCTGGAGATATCTGCTCTGTCGGACACAATGAGCGCGACACGGTGGTGCCGTGCGACTTGCTGCTGCTGCGAGGAAACTGCGTGGTGAACGAGTCCATGCTCTCCGGCGAGTCTGTTCCCCTGCGGAAGGAGGCGATTGGCGCGTCGATTGGAAATGACGCGGAAAAGCTCAAGAATCTCGAGATTGACGACGGCTCCAGCATGAAGCACAAAAGGCACGTTTTGTTCGGAGGCACCAAGGTGCTTCAGCACACCACGCCAGCTTTGAAGGATTCTCTCCGTGTATCTACACCCCCTGATGGAGGCTGCGTCGGATTCGTGCTCCGAACGGGTTTTGGTACCACCCAAGGAAGCTTGATGCGCACGATTTTGTACTCGTCGCAGCGCGTGACGGCAAACAACTCGGAGGCAATGTGGTTTATCGTTCTGCTGCTCAACTTTGCAGTTGCTGCAGCCGCATTTGTGCTTGCGCAGGGGATCAATGACCCGACACGCAACCAGTTCAAACTATTCCTTCACTGTATTATGATCGTCACATCGGTTGTGCCGCCGGAGCTCCCGATGGAATTGTCGTTGGCAGTGACCAACTCGCTGATCGCATTGACCAAGAGCAACATCTACTGCACCGAACCTTTTCGGATCCCTTTTGCCGGGCGCGTAGATATCTGCTGCTTTGATAAAACTGGCACGTTAACCAGTGATGAGCTCAAGCTGCATGGAGTAGCAGGTTTGGAGACGCATGTCGAGCCTGACAAGTATGGGGGCAAACACCGCGGTGAATTGGATATTATTGCACCTGAGCAGCTCCCCCTTGACACGGAGCTGGTACTTGCGGGCTGTCAGTCGTTGGTATTACTTAACGGCCAGGTCGCTGGAGATCCACTTGAAATGACTGCTGTTCGAAGTATCCAGTGGTGCTTAATAAACAACGAAGATGGACAAGAGGGGCTCCCGAGTGTTCAACCATCTTTTTTCTCAGACCGTCGGGGCGAGATTCAAGCGGTTGACATTTTGCACAGCTTTACTTTCTCCTCCGAGCTCAAGCGCATGACTACGGTAGTCTGTGTGCGGAAAGCTGATAATGATGAGCAAGATGAGCAGCGGGTGCTTACGAAGGGTGCCCCTGAAGTACTGGAGCCAATCTTAAGCAAAAAACCTACCTACTACCGGCGTGTGTATCGCCACTATGCATCCAAAGGATGCCGTGTCTTAGCGCTGGGCTTCCGCGTGCTGTCCGTGGAAAGTTCCCCTGATGAGCTACGCCGCAAACCCCGTCACGAGTTGGAGAGTGATCTTGCATTCGCGGGCTTTCTTATCCTCGACTGCCCGCTAAAGGACGACACAAAGCGAACGATTCGGGAGCTGATGGTATCCAAGCACAAAGTTACCATGGTCACAGGAGATAACCCTCTCACGGCATGTGATGTAGCCCGACAAGTCGGAATCAACGCAGGATATTCCAAGCAGCCGCTGGTGTTGACGCCTAATGCGGAAACAGAAACTGTGGAGTGGAAATCCATCGACGACGGGTCGCCGGACATCGAAGAGGAGACCATTCCTTTCAATGTGGACGAGGTTGAGAAGATGCAAGTTCAGTATGATCTGTGTTTGACTGGCGATGCCATGTCCATGCTTTTCAGGCAGCAGGAGGTCAAATGCACAGATAATGCGGCTGCGCTGGAAGGTTTCCTCGCCATTCTTCAAAAGATGTGTCTATTCGCCACGGTGTTTGCTCGCACGTCACCTCAGCAAAAGGAGCATCTCATCATGGCAATGAATCGATGTGGCAAGACAACAGCGATGTGTGGAGATGGCACCAACGATGTGGGTGCCTTGAAGCAAGCCCATATTGGTATTTCGATTGTGAATTCGTCCAGCACTGACCACCCACCCCATATAGTTGACAGGGGTACTGGTAATGCTACAGACCAAATTGGTCTTCGCCACCGCCGGCAACCTGGACGTCGAGACCACTCCGTAAAAGAGTTGCAGCAATCTTTGTACGGAAATGACGATTCCCAGATTATACGTTTGGGAGACGCTTCGATCGCATCGCCATTCACGTCGAAAAGTTCGAGTATCCGAGTAATCAAGAAACTGATCCGCCAGGGACGATGCACACTAGTGACCACTATCCAGATGTACAAGATTCTTGGCATCAACTGTCTTATCACGGCGTACTACTTGAGTTCTCTCTTCGTCCATGGTGTGAAGAACGGGGACCAGCAGCTCACCATATCAGGGGTAAGTGTTTTTGCTTTTGTTTATGCGTGCTGGAAAGAAGTTCTAATCTGTGTTGATGTGATGTGCAGTTGTCTATTGCGATGTTCTTTTTGTTTTTGTCGCGAGCGAAGCCGGCCCGCAAACTCTCACACCAACGCCCGCCGTCTGGAGTGTTCTGCGTGTCAGTGCTGGTGTCGATCTTTGGACAATTCGTGATCCATCTGGCATTTTTGGCGGCGGCTCTCCGCGTTGCCCAGCCTTTCATTGAGCCCGGAGATCCAGCGATGCATCCGGATGGAAACTTTACCCCGAATGTGGTCAACAGCATCATGTTCCTCATGTCGTCGGTCATGCAAGTGAACACTTTCGTTGCCAACTATCGGGGGCAACCATTCATGGAGGGGTTCTGGGAAAACAAGTTGCTCTATCGTAGCGCTCTTTTCAACTACGCTGTGCTGGCAGTGGTTATTGCTGAGGTGTTCACGCCTATCAATGCAATGCTGGAGTTGGTGGCAATGCCAAACCAAGCGGTAAGGAGTTTGTGCTTAGTTTGTGAGCGCTGAGTGCTAATGTGATGTTGGTGCTTGTTGTGCTCGTGACTATAGACACAGCTCGTCGTCGCAGCTCTCATGGTAGGTGACACCATCGTTACGATGGCATTCGAGCATGCTGTCCAGATGATCGTTTTCGTGTTGGCTTAACTCTTTTGCAACGAGTTTCGGCAAAATAAATACTTCGAAGTACTGGCTATTGACTTTACTCAACTCGAGTTGTGTGTGGCGATTCCGTAAATGACGCTAGAAGTGGTCTACCGAGTTTGTTAAATTTAGCCGAAAGTCACAATAACTCACCGTTTTTTAAACGGGAAATCTACAGCCCATGTTTTCAATCCTGCATTTTAATTGGCCCAATTGGTGCATAAAAAGACTGAAAATCGTTTTGTAAGCCCCACCGTGCTCGCCGTACAAAGACTTAATCAGAAACTCACTTCCGTTTGGATGGCCTTTTCAATGAAGGTAATATGGCGTTCGTACAGGTATCACCAGGTATGTCTTTTAAAAGGGTTTTAGGATCTGAGATTGGGATTTGTTTCGTATTTAAATGAGAGTGTTTAAAAGGTTACTGGTGCGACTACTGAAACAATCTGGACTCTATCCCATGTTTGCCAGGTTTTTTACTAGAAACATGGTTTGAAAACATGGGCAATATCGACTGCTTTTTTAAATTTAACCTCACTTTTGCCAATCCCTTTCGATTAGCTAAAATGGCAAATCAAGTTTTGTGATTGGCCAAAACTTTTGACTATAGTGCTCGTTACCAAAATCGCTTTGAAAAACCTCAAAATGTCGACTAATGCCACATAGCTCGCAGGCATGTTGTAGCGCTCTACTACGCATCATCATTAAGCTTTTCACTGATATTTGGTTTTGTAATATGGCACGTGTTGGAGCGCCCATCTGGGAGCGTCACATTGTAAATTTTAACTACAGTAAATGCTCCTGATTCCGGTACTAATCACAACTGATATCCTCCTCAGTATGATAAAATCGTTTTATGGAGGATTCGTTTTGGCGGGAAGCCGCCAGCACCACCAATAAAGCGCGCGGAGCAGGAGCAGCGTACCTACACCGCTGACCAGTCATTGCCTGGCTGGTGCCGCGCTCATGTGTCCCCGCCTCACTTCTCACAACCGAACTGGAGCCGTGCAGCTCCTACAGCACGGCATGGGGGCCTGGATGAGGATCCACCAGAAGCGGGACCTCATCCAGAAGGCGTATGAGTGTCCGACGATGACGCAACACGAACTGGGCGCGTGGGCCAAGGTGGCGTTCAAGCTCAAGCGGGCGCCCGCTCAAACAACAATCTCAGACATCTTGCGGAAGGCGCCCGCTATCCTGAGCGCGGCGTACGGCGACGGCAAGTGTCGCAAGCCGCTCGAGGTGACGTCGTTGGCGCTCGAGGAGAAGTTGTGGGCGTGGGTCCAGGCCGTTGAGGCCCAGAACGTGTGCCTCTCGCGGGAGCTGATCAAGATGAAGGCGCAGGACCTGCAGAAGGAACTGTGCGACGCGTGGGAGTTGAACTTCTCTGAAGGATGGCTCAGTGGGTTTCAGCGTCGTCATGCCCTACGTTATCGCAAGCGTCATGGCGAGGCCGCATCCGCCGACACTGCGGCTGTTTATCTAGGTAGACAGCAGCTGCAGGACCTAACCGACCAATACTCCCCCCACGATGTATTCAACATGGATGAAACGGGCCTTTGCTACGCCATGGCGCCGGCCCGTTCCATCTGCACAAGAGGCACCCGCGGAGTAAAGAAGACGAAGACACGGATTGCCATTGCGCTCACGGCTAATGCTGACGGCTCCGACACCCTACCTCCGCTCTTTTTGGGGCGGGCCAAGCAGCCGTACTGCTTCAAGAAGCGTTCAGCGTCTCAGCTCGGCTTCGAGTACAAGGCAAATCAAAAAGCGTGGATGACGGGTCAAGTATTCCGTGAATGGCTGCTCAATCTCGACCGTGACATGCGAGCGGCGGGAAGGACCATCTTGTTGCTAGTCGACAATGCCTCCTCGCATAGTATAGGTGAGATTGTATGCACTAACGTTCGTCTAGAGTTTCTGCCGCCAAACACGACTGCTTTTCTGCAGCCAATAGATGCGGGAATAATTGCCGATTTCAAACGTGCGTATCGTAGAAAGCAGCTACGGTGGGTATATGAGAAGATTAAGCGTGCCGAGCAGATTAAGAAGGGTGACGTCTACAAAGTCGACCAGCTACAAGCCATGAAGTGGAGCAAAGAAATCTGGCAGGAGCTGCAGGGCAAGGCTACAATTGAAAATTGTTTTCGCCACACCGGTATTGTCTTCAACGGAGTAGACGAGCGTAGCAAGAAAGAATCTAGCTACTCGCAGGATGTACAGGTAGAGGAAATTATTTTGCGCACTGCAGACCTGCACCTCTAAGCTCTATAAAGCAATTGCAAATCCCATGATGTGGTCGGACCATGGTACCGGAAGTGGTAGAATTTGCTGTACGTGTTTGTATTGATTGTCTCACACCTGTCTTCAACCAATCCTTCCCGGGGACCGATGTCATCGAGGTCTTGTTCTTTGCTTCGCTGCGCTTCGCAAAGGCAGTCGCTGCGCTCCTGCGATGAAAAAATTCTCTCACCTGGCGAGCGCAGTGCTCGGCTCGCTGGAATGCTCGGCGCTGGGCCCGCCTACGCAAATACCGCGCGGCCCTACTTCGCGGGCACCCCGCGCGGGTTTGCTACGGCTACGCGCGCTCGCAACCGCTCGCCTCCGATGGTCTTTTTATGTGACGTTCACCCCCTCCTTTTCCAGATGGGCACTCTATTCACTCTCTTGTAATATCGCCAAAAATTGAAGCCAATCCGAAACCCCAAAATCGGGCTTACGAAAGTTTGTATGTTTCCTCAGTTCCTGCTGGTTTTGAGCAGCCAATGAGTTGAGGTGAAACTGAAGAATCTCAGCTTTATTTTGAGCTATTATTTGTTCACGACATATATTTTTTCATTGTTTATGGCCGGAAAACAGAAATATCGATTCTTATGTGGGCCAGAGAAGTATGTAGTATTTCTTTACCGTGTTAGAGTTACCAACGATATATTTAAAAAGTTCTTTGGTCACCCACCGAGATTACATTCGTGTAGGGTTGTAATGTGAGTTCCGGCAAAATTTGGAAACCCCGAGCGGTTTGCTGAACCGCCTGCATACAGTTCCCAAGTCATTAGCTGAATCGCCGAGCATCCACGTGTCATGGCTACACGCGTACTTAGCAGATTTTACGCGGGGCGATTGGCCGGCGATAGGGCTCGGTCGATTCAACCAATCGCCCCGCAAATACTCTGGTTTATTCAAGATCTACTAAGTACGAGTGCAGCCATGACACGTGGATGCTCGCGCTGCTAGGTCGATTCGGCTAATGACCTGGTAATAGTATGCGGGCAATTCAGCGAACAGCTCGGGGTTCTATATGACACGTGATGCTGTCCCCCATTGGGTGTTGCAGTAGCCTCTCTATTGTAACCGACTTGTACCTTTTATATATCGGTATACACGCATCCGGATAAATGGAAATTTTTAGCACAACCCTGCCTACACCTTTGCCCGGCCAAACAGAAAATAGTCCAAAGCAAAGCGATACTACTATTGTGAAAACCGGTCAGAATGTAAGAGTACACTAGTCTAAATAAGACTCCAAAACGGCTGATTTAGATTCGGATTAGACATTCTGACCGGTTTTCACATATTATAATATACCTAACATCTAATCCGAATCTAAATCAGCCGTTTTGGAGTCTTATTTAGACTAGTGTACTCTTATTTATTTCGGGATCACTCGTATTTAGTTGTGAATATCCTCGGCTGGACTCCAAATTGAAACAGTCTTAAGACAAAGCCGTGCTGCGCCCGGGGAAGCTCTGGATTTACTGTTAGTATGGGTCCCATGTTTTGGAAGTTTGAGTTTGTAGTAGTAATACATGTATAGTAGTACTACTCCACTACAATTCGCGTCACGTAAAGCTCCCGGGAAAACTAGGGCGTCTGCGACTTAGACTGGGAACACCAATTTGCCTAGAATAAGCAGCGCTTTTGCATGCGACCTGCGTTATGGTGTCGGGCTCTGCTAGTATCAGTGTTATAGCGCACTGCTACTGCACCCTTTCTATCATGCTGCTCTAGTAGCAGTGCTACTGCCTCCATTTCTATCATACTGCTCTGCTATGCTAAGCAGTGCTACTGCCTCCATTGCTATCATACTGCTCTGATCTGCTATTAATAGTCGCAGTGTTACAGCAGTGCTACTGCATCGATGCTGCCATGCTGCTCTGCTACATGTAGTAGCAGTGCTACTGCACCGATGGCGTCCATTTTTATCATACTGCTCTGCTATTAATAGTCGCAGTGTTACATCAGTGCTACTGCATCGATGCTGTCATGCTGCTCTGCTACATGTAGTAGCAGTGCTACTGCACTGATACCGTCCATTTCTATGATTCTGCTCTGCTAGTAGAACTGCTTGCATGAACCGCGCGCATCTGCTGCGGCTGCGCGCGGTTCATGCAACATTTCTAATGTTGTACCAGGAACGAATGTTAACCCAGGTTACGCTTACGCAGTACCGTAGAATTGCTTCGGTATTCCCAGCATAATCTTACACGTTAAAAGATCTCAGCAAAAAGCTTGTCGTATACTACGTAGTGAATAATTGATATGCGAAGTTCACACGTCAGTGGAGTGAACTTCATTAATGGGATTACTACGTAGTATTCACTGCCGGTGAATAAACTGGTGTCTCATTCACGCTGTAGGATCACGATTGACCTCATCGTCTTCCTGGCAATCCTTTATGATACAACCCATACTTCGTTTGTTGAGCGGTTTCGACAATGGTGACCTTCCCTGAGGCCGGGTCTTGGATGTCTTTAGGCCACAATGAGGGCCTAGAACCGAGTTTGCTCGTTTAAGGTCCATCAAAAATATTACTTGAAGAGTACTATATTACTGAGCTGATGTTAGCATAGTATCACGCATATTGCGCACTACATGTATACGGTACACTAGTGGTATCACTACTACCCCAATAATTCGGGTAGTAGTACTACCGATGTGTACTATTTCAGCAAGTACTACTAACCCCTGCGAGTGAGCATGCCCCTGGGCGCGCTGTCCTCGAAGCCGAAGACCGGCGACGTCTTGAAGTCGACAGCCGCCGTCTTCTTGTCGCCCAGTGCCAGTTCCTTCTTGAACAGCAGCAGGAACCCCGTGTACGACGACGCGTTCTACACCGGGGCGGCCTCCTGCTGCTGCTGCAGCGATATGTAGGTCGTACTTGGACAGCAAGTCGTATGATAGTGGGTATGTATTCTGCCTCGCTTGTACGACTCGATGGGCAGATCGGCGAAACACCTTCTCGCCCTTGATGGCGGTGCACGCGTCCTCGGCACGCTACGGCCAAAGCTGAGTTGTCAACGAAGTGGCGCGCTCGGCGCTGATGACTACCCACTAGCGTAGCGTTTTGCATGCATGTATTAATCGGATGTTTCGTGGTGCGATGGTAGCCAGCGGGTGCGGAGTCGCCGTCTTGCCACTGCTGCAGCTGCTGTGCGAGAGCACCAAATCTGAGAACTGGCAAAAGCTCACTTCAAGAGCAATTGGTTATTTCTGTAATATCTATATGAGTGTTGCTCGTGTGAGTGAGCATCATGACCACCATTCCACTGAAGGTGTATTGAGTTACAAGCAACATCGCATTCTGTACTTAAATGACTGTATCCCATTGATATGGTTTTGCTTGTCAAGTGCTGCAATCATATGAAAATTCAGACCTCCGGGTGAGATCAATGTAACAACTCTGGATTAAAATCCAGAGAATAGGCGCCAATCGCATTCACAGCCGATTTAACTATTAATAGGCCGAAATGCCGACTTGCAAGTCGGCATTCCAGGCTCCTGTTCACATATAATTCTGCTGCCCGACATACGAGGAAACCCCACCCGCTTTTGTTGAAGCACGCGCGCGAAGTGGGTCATGCAACGTTAAATAGCCCTAACCTCAAAAATTTAACGTTGCAATAGGACGGATTAACGTTGCTTTCAAGAAAGGGCACGTAATATAAAATAAAATACCGATCCTCAATCTACTAGAAATTGTCCCCTCAAACAAAAAAACTCATTTTAAATATCGTACCTACACGAATTAATTCTGTACTTATTCGGAGCTTCCCAGCCTTTCATTCCTGAATTTCCCTTCTTTTAAACAAGCCGATGGAGTTACGAAGCCGCGCGTCCAACTGCCGGGAGTTAGGACGAGACCATGCGACGACGACTACGAGCCCCCCCCCCCCCCCCCCCGCGTACGAAGGTACGCACAGGGACGACGCCTCCAGCGCAATCGACAGGTAAGCTGCATGAGATTCAATTACGTGGCCCTACTAACGTTACAACAGTAACGTTGCATAATTAATTTTGCATCACTAACGTTGCTCTGTCCATGTTGCCTTACAGAACCCATGTCGAAGAAACCTCGCATGGCCAAATGACCGCGTTGACGGTGAACAGACATGTTTCGTCCGAGGCCGTGCTCAAAACCATGCCAGCGCCTGTTCCAAAAGCCGTGCCCAAGTCCGCGCCGGTCGGCAAGCCCAACGCTGCACCAGTGCTCAAGTCCAAGGCTTCGTCGAATGTTAAGACCAAGTCTGCGCCGGTGGCCGTGCCCTAGTCCGCGTCGAAGGTCGAGTAGAAGGCCGATTCCCACTCCTATTCGTGGACAAGGTCGAGGGCAGACAACACACGATGTGATTTAATTTTTTCTACTGAGTAATTAGTTAATGTTTGTTAGTTCCGATTCCTCTTCACTGCGCTTTCATACTGTAGATGATTCCTACCTCTTTAACACTCAGTGTTCTGGTTACCTTATTCATCTATCTTCATGTGCTTATGCATCGTGTTACTAGCAATACCACCGCTATGACAATAAGGATAATGCTGAACTACATAGTTAACGTCGTCCTGACAATAACGTTGTTTACGAGCTAACGTTGCACTAAATGTTAGCGTTGCCCTCACAATACGGTTGAAGTAATTTTAGGTCGCTCTACATATACACTGTGAACAACCATTCTAATATTCGCTCGATACCCCTCGTGAATCGTTGCCGCATCACTGGTGTCGCCGTGTTGATAACGTTGTATTAAACGTTGCTCTAATGTATGTATCAATAACGTTGCTCTATCAAAAAAAACGTTGCTATATCAATAACGTTGCGCTATCGATAACGTCGCTTTTAAAATAACGTTGCTTTGTTATTAATAGCGCCAGGGTGGCGTTGGGCATGTGCCACCGGTGAAGCTTGAGGCACGGCCACCGATATCGTCTTCTTAATCGCAACTGGCTCTTTACTTTCCTTCTTTCCTCCGTGAACTCCTCGAAAGATGTGCGTTCCTCACGAACCCTTCCTGTACTCATTCAACCCGGCCAATACCTCAGGAATAAATACCAGTGTACGACACACCAGTAATTTATAAAAATAAATTACGTGTCCGACCTTGTCCTACCATGTACCCATATCATGTTTAACGTTGCAACAAGTGGTTAACGTTGACCTAAGGATGTTGTGACGTTGTAAATCAGGTCGAGTTAGCGTTGCAGGAACGCCATTCCACGCGCGATTCATATCGCTCCGATGCCTTAGTAGTAACATGCCACACTGGGAATGCTACCACAGCTATAATTGCCCAAATCCATTTGTAGCCATCCCACTTAAGTTGTTAGCTAATGACGAGCGATAGGGCGGCTAAGACTAATACAATGAGAATGCCGCCAAGCGCAAAGGTTTGTGAGACCATGATTGGCTCATATTATTTTGCGCTACACAAAAAATGCGAGTGTGATACCGGACGCTCAATACGAGACGCATCGCCCACAACACGTCGTTGCTTTCCTCGTGATAGACTCACTACCAGGAGCCAAGAAAGTCACATCGAAGCGAGTCGGAGCACCGCTAGCAGCGTTGTAGCATCACAGTCTACAGTATCTCCCGCTACTGGGGTGGGATCGACATCGAGTCGACCGTCGTACCGCACATAGCCCACAAGGGGGGGGTAGGCACAAGCCACGCTAACGCGCCACGTTGCACAATGCTGTTAACACCACGCCCGATGGACAGGAAGAGCTCCAAGTGCTGTGGGTCATCCGTCCAAGACGGGGTGGTTGGGACATGCCTTCGGGGTGATAGACTACGCTTGATGGGTGCTCGACCGTCCAACAGTGGAGCTGGTCGTTGCTTTGTGTGTGCGTGGGGGGGGGGGGGGGGTCGTGCGTGGTACAATATAGCGCATATTTTTTGGTTGCGTGTTGTTGGCGAGGGCGATGGAACAGTTGATGTATTCTGCGCACATGGGTATTGTGTGGTGGTGTCGAAGGCTGTGCGTCGTAGTGGTTTGCGTTAAGATTGCTTTTTTGTGCGCGCCTGTGTCTTGTGTTACTGTTTGTTTCTGTGTGTGTAGGACGTGGAATGTGCACCGTTGGTCTAATGGTTAGGATTCATCCCTTCCAAGGATGAGGTCGGGGTTCGATTCCCCGACGGCGCATCTTTTGCCAGCTTTTGACGCGCATGCTTCGTCTATGACACGTCTTTGAGTCTTTGCGTGTGTCTGGCTTAGTATCCACGACCTCGGACCGCTAGAAACTCGTTTTTTCTTGCACCGCTGCGAGCGAACGCGAGAAAAGTGCAGATGCTAGCACGCGCTTCTAGAGCTAACTGCGCGTGCTGCACGCGGTCCGCAAGAGCTATTGGGTGCTGTGGAAGATGCTGTCGGTAGCGCGCGGGGTGTTGTGTTGGCATTTGGTTGTGTTCTGCTGCTTAGGGTTGTGGTTCTTGTGGGGGTGGGTTGGCGTTAACATGGAGATTTTCTGGCGCGCCGTTGGTCTAATGGTTAGGATTCGTCCCTCCCACGGACGAGGTCGGGGTTCGATTCCCCGGCGGCGCACGCCTTCCTTATGCGGCCAACGGTCGCTGGCTCAGTTTGTGGTGAAGTCGCCGAGAGCGTCACTGCGGATAGATACGGTAGGCCAGGCCCGTGGGTAGCAAGACCGACCAGGTGTCGGCGCGTCCACGCCGCTGCTCAGGTAGCAGGGCGTTTGCGTGCACGGAGACAGCACCGGTGCGAGCATTATCGGCAGCCGCAACGCTCGGTTCGTCTTTTGGCTTGCTCGCCGCTAGGATCCGAGACAACTGTGCACCATACATCGCCGCAAGTGTCTTCATCGTGGAGACCACTTAGACCACGTGCAGCACACGGCCAGGGAGACCCATGTTGGGATCCTGACCCTGGTGGTCGTAAACCACCCCCAGTGCCCTCCGCCTGCTATACCCTGCCTCAGTAGCCTAACTACCCTCGTCCTACAGCTTACCCTCAGTTAGCGTCCTTTTGCTGCGGTAGCCACTTGATTGAGACTTATCTTGTCCAAACGGTGACTGAGAACGATCGCCCTACTCCGCTCTCTCTTACTCCTACCCGTCGCCTAGCTACCCTACGTCTTGCCGCTCTGGATCGCTCGCCGGCGACCCCCTACGCTTGGATCTTTCGTCCGTCTGGCCTTCTCAGCCGTCCGTCCTTCCTGCTGTCGTCGCTCCGCCTGCTATACTTAACTTCACTATCGCTGTCCAGCGTGTCTCCCCGCCTGCGGACTCCTTCCATGACCTCTTGCCGGGGCCCTTTACCAGCAACTGACCTTATAGCAGCAACCGACCTTATAGCAGCAGCCGACCTTGTACGATCTTCTGGCAGCCACTTCAACGGCACTCTGGTGTCACTCCACCGAGGTCAACAGCTTCAAGGTGTAGTGACGCTGCCGATGCCTACTCGCCATCCCCTCCAAGCTCGTCCCCGAGCTTGCCAACGTCCAATAGCTCCTCGTACTCTGCAACTCCCAGCCACTTCTGCTCTGGTGGTGCTCCCTTCGCCGTGCGGTACTCCACTTCGTATTGGAGCTCATAGCGACCGGCTCGGTTCCGCCGACGCCGTCGTCCGAGTTCGATGATTGGGCCAAACACATATTGCTGCAGCAGACCTGGTCGAGTCGGTTGCTTCCTCGGCCGACCTCGCCCCCGTAGCGCCTGTACTGCTGCTGTGGGCAGGTCATCCTCCTCGATGAGCCTTCTTTCCATGTTGACGTGCTCTCCTTCCGTGCCAACTTGCTCTTCGTCGATAGTCGGGCTGCCGACTGGTCCCACTGACACACCGTCCGTACTCGGTTCGCGTACGTAGGGTGCACCATCGTCCAGACTGTGAACAACATCTGCGTTAGCTTCCGTGGCTCCTGGCGGCGGCGGTTCGTCACGACGAGCACTCCGTCGCGCAGCTCGTGCTTCCCTCGCTGTCTTCTCGGCGTGGAGGCGTAGTTGCTCGGCCTCAGCATCTTTCGCAGACTGGACCTGGTTTGCCTCGCGATTTCTTTTTCGCGCCGCTCCTTTCTGTGAAGTCGCCTTCCGTTTTGTCGTTACTGGCAGGACTCCGCTAGCGTCTTGGTTATTTTCGGCGCTCGGTCTGGCGGCCACCTCCATTCTCATCGGCTGTGTGGTCCCACTTTGTTCGGTCATGTCTGAACGGGATGTGTCCTGGCCATGTTGCTGTTCCTCGGGTCCTACGCGTCCTCCTGCCTGATGTTGTACTGGCGATCTGACAACGCGCCGTGAGATGTGCCCTGATCTGTGGACCTGCCGTTCTGGTCCACTGCCCAAAGCGCTGACACCGGTCGCCGCGGCGGCAACTACAGTCGCCGTACTCCATTCCGCTGCTGCTGGGGTTCGCGTGCTGCTCTCCGCAGTCGGTGGCTGCGTCGCATTCTCACTCTCATTCGCAGCCACCGGTTCTGGTAGCCACACGTCGTCAACTTCGTAGGTGCCATCTTGTTCATATTCCCCAGTTTCCATCTGCGCAATCTCCTGAAGCTGACTGTCCGGGCAGTGGTACGACGTCAGAAAGCTGCTGTGGACCACTAGCGAGCTTCCATCATCCAGGCGCGTAACGCGCCAATTATCGTATCCGACATCCTCCTCAATCTTGGCCGGGCCGACCCACTGGTGGGCCAGCTTGGTGATGCCCCTGCCACGCGGAGGTCGTAGCACCCAGACTAGATCTTCTACTTTGAAGTGCGTCGTGTTTCGCACATGGTGATTGTAATACCGCGCCCGACGCTCTTGGTTCCGCGCTGCTGCCCGCTGAGCAATCTCCGTCGCCCGAGCCATGTGCCGCACCAACTTCTTATGATAATCGGCCCACTGGCCAATCTGGGTGACTCCGCTAGCTCGTAGTAACTCGTTCGGGGCCCGCAGGCGCCGACCCATCAGCAGTTCGTTTGGTGAGTAGCCTGTGGTCGAGTGACGAGCGCCGTTGTAGGCGTACACCGCACACGGCAACCAGTCGTCCCAGTCCGCCTGGTTCTCGCTCACGTACATGCTCACCATGTCCTTCCACGTCCGGTGAAAACGTTCAACCAGACCCAGCAGTGCGGGTCGATAAGGAACAGGTGTCACTTGTCTTGCCTGTAGCAGCGCGACTAGTTCCTCGATCACTCGGCCATTGAGCTCAGGTGCTCCGTCCATAAGTAGTTCCCGTAGGGGCCCATACGTAAGAACAACGCGCTCTACCACGAATCGCGCAATATCCTTGGCTGTGTGTGCCGACACGGCTACAGCTACAGCATACCTTGTAGCGTACTCCACTGCTGCAACAACATATCGATTTCCCCGCCCCGTAACTGGCAATGGACCAGCGACGTCTAATGCCCACCGATCACCTACATCCCCCAGGCCTAAAGGACGAAGTGGCGGAATCACTTCGCGGGGACGCGCTTTTCTTGTTCCACAATCCCGACAGCTCTGCACCCACTGTCTCACTGTGGTGTGCATATCTGGCCACCAATACACGGTTGCAATGCGCGTGTACGTCTGCGGGATCCGCAAGTGTCCAGCAAATATCGAGTCGTGAGCTTCCCTCAGCACCTTATGCCTCAAGACTGCTGGTAGCACCACGCGCAGCTCGCCGTCATTCGTGCGCACGTACATTATACCTCTCTTTTCCACGACTTCCTTGGTGCCACTTCGCCCAACCCTCTTTAGTTTCTGCACCTGAGCGTCTAGCTGCTGTTGCTGTTTGATCTCTTCGTCAGTCAGCTGACTCGTCGCTGTTGTGGATCGTAATGCAGCTCCTGCAGGTGCACCTTCCTGTTGTCCGCCACCAACAACTTGCCGGACCGGGGCCCGCGACAGTGCATCAGCCACTACATTTGTGGAGCCCGGTCGGTAGGTGATATCAAAGTTATACTCCTGTAATTGAAGTGCCCACCGGTGTAGTCGTCCGGTCAGGTCCTTCGAGCGCATCAGCCAACTCAAAGCCGAGTGGTCTGTAACTAGCTCGAATCGCCTTCCGTAGAGATACGGTCGGAATAGTTTGATTGCCCACACTACAGCTGCACACTCGAGGTCGGTAATGCCATACTTGGCCACCGTCGGCGAGTTAACCTTGGATGCGAATGCGATTGGTTGTTCACCCCGTCCTTGGTCTTGCATGAGTGCGGCGCCAAGTCCAACAATGGACGCGTCTGTGACTAATTTGAAGGGTCTAGAGAAGTCGGGGTACGCTAACAGGGGGCGTGCCGTCAACTCCTGCTTCAGCCCTTCAAAAGCCGCTGTCTGTTTTTCTCCCCATTCCCATGTGGAACTCTTCCGCAGCAGCACTGTCAATGGCGCTGCTTTGGTGCCAAAGCCCGCAATGAACCGTCTATAGAATCCTGCCAGGTGTACGAAGCGCTTTAGCGCAGTTTCATCCTCTGGAACCGGAAATTCTCGAACACTCTTGACCAGGCTCTCCATCGGACGAATGCCGTCTGAGTCCAATTCATGGCCGAGGTATTCTAATCGAGTAGTAGCAAAGCTGCACTTCGCGGCTTTTAACGACAGCCCCGCCTTTGACAATCGCTCGAGGACAGATGCTAGGGCCACCACATGCCGGGCCACATTTCCTTTCGTGAAGATAATCACATCGTCCAGGTACACCAAACAACACTGCCACGCTAACCCGCGCAGGACGGCGTCCATCATTCTCTGAAATGTTCCTGGTGCATTTGCCAGGCCAAAAGGCATACGCGCGAAACGAAATAGCCCTTTCCTAGTGACGAATCCAGTTTTATCTCGATCTTTAGCTGCGACCGGAACCTGCCAATACCCCGCATGGAGATCTAGGCTCGAGAATCTCCGGGCTCCGTACATACTCTCGAGGGTTTCGTCGATTCGCGGTAATGGGTAGACATCTTTGGCGGTAACAGCATTCAACAGTCTGTAGTCAATACAGAACCGCACAGTACCGTCCTTCTTTCTGACCAGGACCACTGGGAACCCCCAGGCCCCGTTACTTTCCTCTATGACCCCATCGTTCAGCATGTTTTCCACCTCCGTATCGACCACCACCTGCTCACTGTGCGCATGACGCCTGGGTCTAACTTTGATGGGCACTGCGTCGCCCGTGTGTATCTCGTGCTCCACGCCTAACGTTGTCATGGGTGGACAGCCCTTACGAGGTTCGATCGTCGTCGGGTAGTTGCGTAGCAGCTGTAACAACAGCTGGCGATCATCATCCGCCATCTCGCCAATCGACAGGTCCGCCTCGTTAATGAGAGGCTCGACTCGTGCTTTCAACACGTCCTTGATCCATCGCTCCACTTTGTCTCTTTCCAAATCGCCGTTCATTTCAATGATCTCCATTTCTGCATCTACTGGCGCCCACGTGCCGAGCGTCTCCCTGGTTGGCAGCTTGGTCGTGCGTCCGGCCAAGCTCAGGACGGGTACCGTGATCTGCCCTGCCCGCACTTTGGTCATCGTGGGGGCCAAGAAAAGGTGCCTCTCTCTTCTCGACCGAGGAACAAACATCCCAACTGCACCATCTGGAGCTTCGACGGCCATGTGCACGTGACGCATGGTTTGCGTGACGACTTTGGTCTGCTTCAGTAGCCGCACTTTGGCGTTTCGGGCTCCTGGTGTCTGTGCCGTGCCGATGCCCGCGAAGGGCACTACTACCTTCTCGTCCTCGGCATACCACTTCATTTCGCTCGCGAGAAAGTCGATCTTGACTCCATGCGCGTACATCCAGTCTTCGCCGATTAAAAAGTCGGGCGTATCGCTTTCCACCAGCAGCGCGTCGACTTCCATCGGCTGTTGATACTGCGTCAGAAAGGCGAACCTCCATACGCCGAGCACGCGGACCGCCACCCCACTAAACCCCTCCATGTAGTCGACTGGGGCTAGCACGTCCAGCTTGGTGCCATATCGGCTCCACTCCCGACCAGCGACGCTATATTGAGCTCCGGTGTCGATCTTGACCGGCTTCATCTCGTTACGCACCAGCATCGTAGCCGTAGGAAGTAGGTCGATAGTCGGTGCTCGTGCTGCTCGGAGCTTGCCAATGCGTACTGACTGAGCGTGCCCTTCTACCGACCCTAGAACGGGCTCCTGATAGTGACTGCAACTGTGGTAGTCATATACGCGCTGACGTTTCCGCCGGTGTTTCCGCTTCTTCAGGGCCTCCGTCGCGTAGGGCAGCACCAACTCTGCAGCTTCCGCCTCTTCTCGCGTGAGATGCCGCGCGTGCGCTCTTCCACCACGGCGCAGCTCATCCATCGCTACGAACGTGTCCCGTTCATTGTATGGCAGATCTCTCCCAACTTGCTGCTGCCGCCGCACCTTGGCGCGCGCCTTCCTCACCCGTTTCTCAAATCGACGTCTTGCCCTGGATACCTGCAGCGGTGTCTCTTCCTTGTCAACCCAATCATCTCGAGCAATGGCTCGCAAGCCAGTGGCGGCTGCGACCAGCTGCTGTGCTACCCCAAATCGCGTGTCATTCCCCCCTACCACATTGCCGGCGGCCAGTAACTCGAGTCGCTCGGCTTCGGAGATGGCTAGCTTGCCGAACCCTTCTGTCAGTGCATCTCCTCGTATCTCCACTTCACGCAGGGCATCACGTGCTCGGATGCTCCACATCATGGCCTCTCGGAAATCTGGGTCTGGCTCCGGCATCACGAACTGCTGCTCCTTCACCCGTCCGGGCGCTGGGCACTCACCATCTCGCATGCATCCACTTCTCTTTGACGTGGCACTGGCGACGTCTTGCGCAGTCACTATCGCATCTTGTTGCCCTTGCTGCTCGGACTTTACTTTCGCTGCTCGACGTCTCCGAGTGCGCTCACGCCTCTTGGTTGCTCGGGCAGCCCAGCGTTCCGCTTCGGCGTCCTTCGACTTCGCAATCACATCAGCTACAGCGCGCGCTTGCAGAACCTTAGCGTGCTGAGCATCCCCCTTCTTCATCTCTGATAACACCGCGGCCATTAACTGCACGGGGTTGCTTTCCTTCGGGGCGTTCGCCGACTTGTTCTGTACCGGAGAACCTTCTCGTGAACTGCCAACGCGCATCACCTGTGTCACTTCGCGTTGTCGCCGGGGTAGCGGCCCCGTGTACTCCGATAGTCCTTTGCGCTCAGGGCGAGGGGCCTCGCAGCAGCCCCCTTGTGTCGATTTGCTCTCATTCGTCGCCCCATCGCGGACCCGACGTGCGCCATCCCCAGTATTGAGCGGTGGGGTTACTTCTTCGTTGCGCTCACGTACATCGTGGCGTACGCCTGCTTCTTCGTCTTGTGCTTTTTGTGCAGGTACACGGACTACGCACGGCGCACCACGCTCAGAGCGCGACTCCTCGTCTTGCACGCGCCTCTGCCTCTTCGTATCACCCCTCCCGACGTCTTCATCGCGATCCGTCGTCGGTCCTTGCCGCTTCGTGGCCTCGTCTTCATCCTCTCCTTCTTGGTCTCGTCCTTTTCGCCTCTTCCTCGACCTGGGCTTGCTTTTCCGTCGCCCAGATCCCATTCTTCCCCCTCCTGGTTCTGCGGGTCGTATGGTGGGGTAACCTACGCCCGCTGCGCGTTTCCCGCGTCACCTGCTTGCGTAGTGGTCATGTCGTCGTTCTTGTCGGCGTCCTCTTGCCCACTTGCCAAGTCTTGGGCCTTCAGGCGACACTCTCGAGCGAAGTGCCCAGCATTCCGACAGTAATAGCAGACGCGTTCATCCGTGGCGCGGGCTGAGGTTGCTGGCTGCTGTCGGCTGGCCTGGTACCGTCGATGATTGGCTAGCCGCTCCTCCTTGGTCTTGAGCGGCTGCCTTGACTGCGGTGGCTGTGGTCCGTATCTGCTGGTCCCGCCGTGCACTCCCAGCGGCGCCCTGTCGCCCCCCTGCGCCTCGACTTGGAGCATCCGTCCATGGCGTCGCCCTTGAAGGCCGCCGCCGTCATCGCCACGCGGCCCGCGGATTACTGTGGTTGGTTGGTTGACCTGACTGCTGGAAGGTTGAGCTTTGGAGCTGGAGCCAGTTTGTGTTCCCAGTGGCACGAGGGTGTATCCTTGCGGTATCACAGTCACCCCTGCTCCCCAACCAGCTGTGACCGGAGGATTAACCAGCCGGCCATCAACATCGTAACGTGGTGGCTTCTGCACAGGGAGGCCATTCCCGAATCCTATCATTCCCTGGCCGATGTTTCCTGCCGAAGCAGACTGCTCTTTCCCGCCGAGGCCCAGCGGGGTGGCAGCACCGAGGGGCGTGCTGTCGCTCCTAACCTTGCTGACCCGATTGGCGCGCTTGTCTTGTTTGGCCATGGCCGCCTCCAGGCCGACTCTGTGACCCTCGCCAAATTTCCCGACTTGCCTCGTCGCCACACGTACGGCTTCGTCCAGTGATTGTGGTTCTCGGCCTCGTACGTGTGTGGCGGAAGTGGCGTTGCTCATCCCGTTCAAAAACGCGTCGACGAGCCATTCCTCGCCGATATTTCTGTCTGCAACTATCTCTCGCAGCGCGGCTGCGTATTCAACCAGGGGCTCACCCCGCATCTGCTTCCTGTCGTGGAGACTCGCCACGACTTCTGGGTCCGAGCGTTGTTCTCCGTACCGGGCGCGTAGCAGTCTCGCCAGGTTCTCGTCCGTTTCATCCGTGATCGCTGACATGATGTTGCCGTACCACCGGAGTGCCTCTCCCTCGAGATGAGATGCCATCTCGTAGTACACCTCATCTGGGTCCCAGTGAACTCCTAGTGTCCGCTCCTGTCGCTTGGTCTCCGTCTGTACCGCACGAAGCCACGTGGACACTGCCATGTTGCCGTCTAGCCCCTTGTACTTCGGCAGTCGCATCTTCTTCGGTCGATGGTACTCGCGGACGACTTCCCGCATTGGTGTCGACGGTGAGGACGCCCATGTTGGCATCGCTGGTGAGGGTGCTCGTGGCGCCTCGCGTCGTGCTGGCTGTCGTATCGGAGGGTCTGCTCTTGGGACCGAGGGCGCCGCATGGCTCCCAGTGTTGCCAGCCGTGCTGCCCGCGTACTCCACGAAGCCGTCCGTATCGTCGTCTTGCTGGTCATCGTCGTGGCTGGTGATCGATGGCCGTGCCGCTGGCTGTCTCGGCGGGGGATCACCCGTAAATCTGACCGTGCGAGGTCCCTCGTCGTCGCCCTGGTCTCTGGTCACCACGTTTGCAGTTCTCGAAGGCGTTGTCGTTTGGTCGGCCACCCTGCTGCCAGCGTCAGGCTGCCGAGGTGGCGGCGTATTCCCGCTCGCCATGCGCACGCTTGCGGCCTCCAGTTCCACTTGTCCGCCGTTCCCCGTGTCCAGCATCATCGCTGCCGTCCTCTGTCGCTTCGACTGCGTAGGAGTCGTAGGACTCAGCGACGCACGCCTCAAAGCGCGCTGGTCGCGTTCCGTTCCCCCCGAATCCCTTGTCGATGGCATTTCTCCTTTCCTAAAGTATCATATAGCCAGCGCATTCCATTCGGTTAGTCACCATTCCCTTTCACCACTCATCTTTATACACATGTGGGCTCAGTATTCCGCTCTAGTCCCAGGCGGGCATCTCTTGCAGGTCACGCATGTCCCTCTTTGACGTAGCTCGCAAAGTCTCAGGCAGACTTGCCCAGAACGCCAATGTATGAACCACCATGAAGTCGCCGAGAGCGTCACTGCGGATAGATACGGTAGGCCAGGCCCGTGGGTAGCAAGACCGACCAGGTGTCGGCGCGTCCACGCCGCTGCTCAGGTAGCAGGGCGTTTGCGTGCACGGAGACAGCACCGGTGCGAGCATTATCGGCAGCCGCAACGCTCGGTTCGTCTTTTGGCTTGCTCGCCGCTAGGATCCGAGACAACTGTGCACCATACATCGCCGCAAGTGTCTTCATCGTGGAGACCACTTAGACCACGTGCAGCACACGGCCAGGGAGACCCATGTTGGGATCCTGACCCTGGTGGTCGTAAACCACCCCCAGTGCCCTCCGCCTGCTATACCCTGCCTCAGTAGCCTAACTACCCTCGTCCTACAGCTTACCCTCACTTAGCGTCCTTTTGCTGCGGTAGCCACTTGATTGAGACTTATCTTGTCCAAACGGTGACTGAGAACGATCGCCCTACTCCGCTCTCTCTTACTCCTACCCGTCGCCTAGCTACCCTACGTCTTGCCGCTCTGGATCGCTCGCCGGCGACCCCCTACGCTTGGATCTTTCGTCCGTCTGGCCTTCTCAGCCGTCCGTCCTTCCTGCTGTCGTCGCTCCGCCTGCTATACTTAACTTCACTATCGCTGTCCAGCGTGTCTCCCCGCCTGCGGACTCCTTCCATGACCTCTTGCCGGGGCCCTTTACCAGCAACTGACCTTATAGCAGCAACCGACCTTATAGCAGCAGCCGACCTTGTACGATCTTCTGGCAGCCACTTCAACGGCACTCTGGTGTCACTCCACCGAGGTCAACAGCTTCAAGGTGTAGTGACGCTGCCGATGCCTACTGTGGTTTGTTGCTCGGAGCACCTTTTGTCAATTTTACTTGATGGCCCTGTCGCTCGTTGCTGGGGGCCTGGACGTATGCTAACGCTGCGCTGGTCCATGTCAGCCTATCCCGACCCCTCCATAGCCCCGTTATTCACCCAACAGATTTTTTCCTGGCAAACGGGGGCGACCAGATCCGAGTGTGATACCGGACGCTCAATACGAGACGCACCGCCTACAACACGTCGTAACTTTCCTCGTGATACCCTCACTACCAGGAGCCAAGCAAGTCACATCGAAGCGAGTCGGGGCACCGCTAGCAGCGTTGTAACATCACAGTCTAGTTCCCGCTACTGGGGTGGGATCGACATCGAGTCGAGTCGAGTCGACCGTCGTACCGCACATAGCCCACAAGGGGGGGGTAGGCACAAGCCACGCTAACGCGCCACGTTGCACAATGCTGTTAACACCACGCCCGATGGACAGGAAGAGCTCCAAGTGCTGTGGGTCATCCGTCCAAGACGGGGTGGTTGGGACATGCCTTCGGGGTGATAGACTACGCTTGATGGGTGCTCGACCGTCCAAAAGTGGAGCTGGTCGTTGCTTTGTGTGTGCGTGTGGGGGTGTCGTGCGTGGTACAATATAGCGCATATGTTTTGGTTGCGTGTTGTTGGCGAGGGCGATGGGACGATTGATGTATTTTGCGCACATGGGTATTGTGTGGTGGTGTCGAAGGCTGTGCGTCGTGCTGGTTTGCGTTAAGATTGATTTTTGGTGTGCGTCTTTGTGTTTTGTGTGTTTGTTTGTTTCTGTGTGTGTAGGACGTGGAATGTGCACCGTTGGTCTAATGGTTAGGATTCATCCCTTCCAAGGATGAGGTCGGGGTTCGATTCCCCGACGGCGCATCTTTTGCCAGCTTTTGACGCGCATGCTTCGTCTATGACACGTCTTTGAGTCTTTGCGTGTGCCTGGCTTAGTATCCACGACCTCGGACCGCTAGAAACTCGTTTTTTTCTTGCACCGCTGCGAGCGAACGCGAGAAAAGTGCAGACGCTAGCACGCGCTTCTAGAGCTAAATGCGCGTGCTGCACGCGGTCCGCAAGAGCTATTGGATGCTGTGGAAGGTGCTGTCGGTAGCGCGCGGGGTGTTGTGTTGGCATTTGGTTGTGTTTTGTTGCTTAGGGTTGTGGTTCTTGTGGGGGTGGGTTGGCGTTAACATGGAGATTTTCTGGCGCGCCGTTGGTCTAATGGTTAGGATTCGTCCCTCCCACGGACGAGGTCGGGGTTCGATTCCCCGGCGGCGCACGCCTTCCTTAGAGCGTGTTCGCGTTGTGCTGGAGATAGAGATGGGGGCCAATATCCATCTCCAGTTCGTTCGCAATGTATCCATCTCCAGCCAACTTTTAAGCCAATGACGTGAACTTCACGGTGAGAGGCCCAGATTTCGAGAGGATGCCCCCCCCCCCTCCCCCCACCACCACGCGCGGCCGGCAGCTCCCGCTATTCAAGTCTCTCATCCGGGCATGACTCTTACTCACGACGACGACGTGCCACCGCCCTCACTCGTCGGATAAGTGACGCAACCGCTCGGTGATGACAGCTTGCTTTGTGGTCGATGCTGTGCTCACATTTATTCCTCTCGCGCAAGGCTCGCCAGCATCGTCAGCTACACATGTTCCTGTGCCTACACTGTTCTTGCTGGCGGGTGATACTGTGTCACTACTCGCGGCATACAGTGCCATCGTCTGCGCTTCCGCGGCGCAAGCAACTACGGCAATGATCTCCTCGTCCTCCATGATGACTGTATTGCTCTTTGTCGACTATCTCCAGGTGTCTCCACCCCTCTCCACCTCCAGTAGCTAGAGACAAAACCGGCCTTTTGTCTCCAGTCGTGTTGTTGTCACCTGCCTCCTTTTGACCAATCATGTCCTTATATTTCTGCATTGCCAAATCCATCTCCACCTCCAGGTGCGTAGCGAACACGCTCTTATGCGGCCAACGGTCGCTGGCTCAGTTTGTGGTTTGTTGCTCGGAGCACCTTTTGTCAATTTTACTTGATGGCCCTGTCGCTCGTTGCTGGGGGCCTGGACGTATGCTAGCGCTGCGCTGGCCCATGTCAGCCTATCCTGACCCCTCCATAGCCCTGTTATTCACCCAACAGAATATTTCCTGGTAAACGGGGGCGACCAGATCCGAGTGTGATACCGGCCGCTCACAATACGAGACGCATCGCCCACAACACGTCGTTGCTTTCCTCGTGATAGCCTCACTACCAGGAGCCAAGAAAGTCACATCGAAGCGAGTCGGAGCACCGCTAGCAGCGTTGTAGCATCACAGTCTGCAGTATCTCCGGCTACTGGGGTGGGATCGACATCGAGTCGATTGTCGTACTGCACATAGCCCACAAGGGGGGGGGGGGGGGTAGGCACAAGCCACGCTAACGCGCCACGTTGCACAATGCTGTTAACACCACGCCCGATGGACAGGAAGAGCTCCAAGTGCTGTGGGTCATCCGTCCAAGACGGGGTGGTTGGGACATGCCTTCGGGGTGATAGACTACGCTTGATGGGTGCTCGACCGTCCAACAGTGGAGCTGGTCGTTGCTTTGTGTGTGCGTGGGGGGGGGGGGGTCGTGCGTGGTACAATATAGCGCATATTTTTCTGGGATAGCAGTAACCCCGGAGGGAGTGCTGTGGCCAGCCCAACACACATTAATTAGGCGGTCGCCCGGTAACTGGCTCCAGTAAAACTGGCTCCGGTAAAACTGAAGCCGGTAACCGGTACTGAAGTTTTATGACGGCTTAGAGAGCCGACACAAGTTCGCGTTGCCCCCCCCCCCCCCACCTCACTGGATACAATGTATCCAGGGAGGTGGAACACTACATGTCATGTTGTGTTTGGGACCATAGTATATTATTACTAGAGGGTTGGGCTGGTAGCGCCGCTCATATAATATATTATCTAGGCGCATCTCCTACATCTCCTCAGATACTGCGCCTGCTTCGCAGCCGCAGTATCTGCACGCGACATATCCATAGTAATATAATATATGCACTTCCAAGTAGTTATATAATGCACATGATGCCATTCAGGATGCTGCGGGTATCATGAGTTGAGTTCGTTCGATCTCATGCTGCCGAGTTATAGAATCCCTCGCACCGACTAGCGCAAAACTGACGGACTACTGTACTGATTCGATACCTTACGCTCTAGGCAGGGCTGTGGAAAAATGGATTGCGATTGTCAGATTGCCAAGATTGTCAATCACAATTATTGATTGCCCGGAGATCTCAATCGGCAATCACAATATCGAAATTGTCTCCCAGTCGATGTTGGGCCTACCACAGCTAGTTCATTAGCATTCAGCTCAAAGCGAGCCCTCAGGCGAATCGTACTGGTCCTGCTGGAGCATTTGGCGCCATTTTCGTTGGCTCTCGTGCAGCAGGAGCCTTATGGCGCCATTTTCTTTGGTGTTAGACGTACTGGTGCCTCTCAAGCATTTCATTTCCCAATTGGAGTCGTCGCCCATAAGAAAAACTGCCCCAGTGATGTTCCAAAAGCTGAACTTGGGACCTGGCGACGCTTGCAGATGTGTCAAAGACCATCGAGCAGTCGAGGAGTACCGAGTCAGCCGAAGTGTAAGTTGTACCCATGGTTACAATAATCAGCGATCTAGATTGTCATGATTGCAATAATTGATTGTTCTCGTCGAGGACCTTGCAATCAATAAACAATCTATATTTCCACAGCTCTGCGCTCTAGCTTCGCTGTCTCGTCTAAATTAAATTAACGATGTATTTCTGTTAGTATTAATACTTGCTAGTTTGCCAGTTACCTGTGCACGGGGCAGATGGTGCGGCTGCGAAGCAGGCGCACCAGATGCCCCTCTCGGTCGAACGCAAGTGAATCCGACTCACATGTACTCTGCATCTATGGTAGGTCATCACTGTCTAAAAATGAGAGAAGGCCACCGCTCCTTCAGTCATCACTAAATACAGTACAAATGCACCGTACCAGTGCCCCGCATTTCGCTTCAATCAAAGTTCTTTAGCTATCCCAGCCTACGCAAAGCTCTCGTTTGGTTGCGTGTTGTTGGCGAGGGCGATGGAACAGTTGATGTATTCTGCGCACATGGGTATTGTGTGGTGGTGTCGAAGGCTGTGCGTCGTAGTGGTTTGCGTTAAGATTGCTTTTTTGTGCGCGCCTGTGTCTTGTGTTACTCTTTGTTTCTGTGTGTGTAGGACGTGGAATGTGCACCGTTGGTCTAATGGTTAGGATTCATCCCTTCCAAGGATGAGGTCGGGGTTCGATTCCCCGACGGCGCATCTTTTGCCAGCTTTTGACGCGCATGCTTCGTCTATGACACGTCTTTGAGTCTTTGCGTGTGCCTGGCTTAGTATCCACGACCTCGGACCGCTAGAAACTCGTTTTTTCTTGCACCGCTGCGAGCGAACGCGAGAAAAGTGCAGACGCTAGCACGCGCTTCTAGAGCTAAATGCGCGTGCTGCACGCGGTCCGCAAGAGCTATTGGATGCTGTGGAAGGTGCTGTCGGTAGCGCGCGGGGTGTTGTGTTGGCATTTGGTTGTGTTTTGTTGCTTAGGGTTGTGGTTCTTGTGGGGGTGGGTTGGCGTTAACATGGAGATTTTCTGGCGCGCCGTTGGTCTAATGGTTAGGATTCGTCCCTCCCACGGACGAGGTCGGGGTTCGATTCCCCGGTGGCGCACGCCTTCCTTATGCGGCCAACGCTCGCTGGCTCAGTTTGTGGTTTGTTGCTCGGAGCACCTTTTGTCAATTTTACTTGATGGTCCTGTCGCTCGTTGCTGGGGGCCTGGACGTATGCTAACGCTGCGCTGGTCCATGTCAGCCTATCCTGACCCCTCCATAGCCCTGTTATTCACCCAACAGAATATTTCCTGGTAAACGGGGGCGACCAGATCCGAGTGTGATACCGGACGCTCAATACGAGACGCATCGCCCACAACACGTCGTTGCTTTCCTCGTGATAGCCTCACTACCAGGAGCCAAGAAAGTCACATCGAAGCGAGTCGGAGCACCGCTAGCAGCGTTGTAGCATCACAGTCTGCAGTATCTCCGGCTACTGGGGTGGGATCGACATCGAGTCGATTGTCGTACTGCACATAGCCCACAAGGGGGGGGGGGTAGGCACAAGCCACGCTAACGCGCCACGTTGCACAATGCTGTTAACACCACGCCCGATGGACAGGAAGAGCTCCAAGTGCTGTGGGTCATCCGTCCAAGACGGGGTGGTTGGGATATGCCTTCGGGGTGATAGACTACGCTTGATGGGTGCTCGACCGTCCAACAGTGGAGCTGGTCGTTGCTTTGTGTGTGCGTGGGGGGGGGGGTCGTGCGTGGTACAATATAGCGCATATTTTTTGGTTGCGTGTTGTTGGCGAGGGCGATGGAACAGTTGATGTATTCTGCGCACATGGGTATTGTGTGGTGGTGTCGAAGGCTGTGCGTCGTAGTGGTTTGCGTTAAGATTGCTTTTTTGTGCGCGCCTGTGTCTTGTGTTACTCTTTGTTTCTGTGTGTGTAGGACGTGGAATGTGCACCGTTGGTCTAATGGTTAGGATTCATCCCTTCCAAGGATGAGGTCGGGGTTCGATTCCCCGACGGCGCATCTTTTGCCAGCTTTTGACGCGCATGCTTCGTCTATGACACGTCTTTGAGTCTTTGCGTGTGTCTGGCTTAGTATCCACGACCTCGGACCGCTAGAAACTCGTTTTTTCTTGCACCGCTGCGAGCGAACGCGAGAAAAGTGCAGATGCTAGCACGCGCTTCTAGAGCTAACTGCGCGTGCTGCACGCGGTCCGCAAGAGCTATTGGGTGCTGTGGAAGATGCTGTCGGTAGCGCGCGGGGTGTTGTGTTGGCATTTGGTTGTGTTCTGCTGCTTAGGGTTGTGGTTCTTGTGGGGGTGGGTTGGCGTTAACATGGAGATTTTCTGGCGCGCCGTTGGTCTAATGGTTAGGATTCGTCCCTCCCACGGACGAGGTCGGGGTTCGATTCCCCGGCGGCGCACGCCTTCCTTATGCGGCCAACGGTCGCTGGCTCAGTTTGTGGTTTGTTGCTCGGATCACCTTTTGTCAATTTTACTTGATGGTCCTGTCGCTCGTTGCTGGGGGCCTGGACGTATGCTAACGCTGCGCTGGTCCATGTCAGCCTATCCCGACCCCTCCATAGCCCCGTTATTCACCCAACAGAATATTTCCTGGTAAACGGGGGCGACCAGATCCGAGTGTGATACCGGACGCTCAATACGAGACGCATCGCCCACAACACGTCGTTGCTTTCCTCGTGATAGCCTCACTACCAGGAGCCAAGAATGTCACATCGAAGCGAGTCGGAGCACCGCTAGCAGCGTTGTAGCATCACAGTCTGCAGTATCTCCGGCTACTGGGGTGGGATCGACATCGAGTCGATTGTCGTACTGCACATAGCCCACAAGGGGGGGGGGGGGGTAGGCACAAGCCACGCTAACGCGCCACGTTGCACAATGCTGTTAACACCACGCCCGATGGACAGGAAGAGCTCCAAGTGCTGTGGGTCATCCGTCCAAGACGGGGTGGTTGGGACATGCCTTCGGGGTGATAGACTACGCTTGATGGGTGCTCGACCGTCCAACAGTGGAGCTGGTCGTTGCTTTGTGTGTGCGTGGGGGGGGGGGTCGTGCGTGGTACAATATAGCGCATATTTTTTGGTTGCGTGTTGTTGGCGAGGGCGATGGAACAGTTGATGTATTCTGCGCACATGGGTATTGTGTGGTGGTGTCGAAGGCTGTGCGTCGTAGTGGTTTGCGTTAAGATTGCTTTTTTGTGCGCGCCTGTGTCTTGTGTTACTCTTTGTTTCTGTGTGTGTAGGACGTGGAATGTGCACCGTTGGTCTAATGGTTAGGATTCATCCCTTCCAAGGATGAGGTCGGGGTTCGATTCCCCGACGGCGCATCTTTTGCCAGCTTTTGACGCGCATGCTTCGTCTATGACACGTCTTTGAGTCTTTGCGTGTGTCTGGCTTAGTATCCACGACCTCGGACCGCTAGAAACTCGTTTTTTCTTGCACCGCTGCGAGCGAACGCGAGAAAAGTGCAGATGCTAGCACGCGCTTCTAGAGCTAACTGCGCGTGCTGCACGCGGTCCGCAAGAGCTATTGTGAGTTCTACTCAAAATTTCCCTGCGCGGTTCTTCGAATCAATCGCGCACGCAATCGCGCAAGCCTCTATAATTGCATAATCCATTTGTTTGTAAGGGTTATGTGTGCGCTACACAGGCTAATCTATGTCCACCACTCCACAGAAGCCCACCAAAACGGTACACTGTACCTGAAGCTAGATCCAAATAGGGTACAATGTACCCGATACAGCAATTTTGGCCAATCCGTGCAGGGTGTGGGTTTGATGTGCGATTCGGCCAGTAGGCCAGAAAGTGTAATTTTAGACGGGAATCACAATATTGGGTGCTGTGGAAGATGCTGTCGGTAGCGCGCGGGGTGTTGTGTTGGCATTTGGTTGTGTTCTGCTGCTTAGGGTTGTGGTTCTTGTGGGGGTGGGTTGGCGTTAACATGGAGATTTTCTGGCGCGCCGTTGGTCTAATGGTTAGGATTCGTCCCTCCCACGGACGAGGTCGGGGTTCGATTCCCCGGCGGCGCACGCCTTCCTTATGCGGCCAACGGTCGCTGGCTCAGTTTGTGGTTTGTTGCTCGGAGCACCTTTTGTCAATTTTACTTGATGGCCCTGTCGCTCGTTGCTGGGGGCCTGGACGTATGCTAGCGCTGCGCTGGCCCATGTCAGCCTATCCCGACCCCTCCATAGCCCCGTTATTCACCCAACAGATTTTTTCCTGGCAAACGGGGGCGACCAGATCCGAGTGTGATACCGGACGCTCAATACGAGACGCACCGCCTACAACACGTCGTAACTTTCCTCGTGATACCCTCACTACCAGGAGCCAAGCAAGTCACATCGAAGCGAGTCGGGGCACCGCTAGCAGCGTTGTAACATCACAGTCTAGTTCCCGCTACTGGGGTGGGATCGACATCGAGTCGAGTCGAGTCGACCGTCGTACCGCACATAGCCCACAAGGGGAGGAAAGGGGGGGGGCACGCTAACGCGCCCCGTTGCTCAATGCTGTCAACACCACACCCGATGGACAGGAAGAGCTCCAAGTGGTGTGGGTCATCCGTCCAAGACGGGGTCATATCACACCACATACCAACCACCCCGGTTGGTATGTGGTGTGATATGCCTTCGGGGTGATAGACTACGCTTGATGGGTGCTCGACCGTCCAAAAGTGGAGCTGGTCGTTGCTTTGTGTGTGCGTGTGGGGGTGTCGTGCGTGGTACAATATAGCGCATATGTTTTGGTTGCGTGTTGTTGGCGAGGGCGATGGGACGATTGATGTATTTTGCGCACATGGGTATTGTGTGGTGGTGTCGAAGGCTGTGCGTCGTGCTGGTTTGCGTTAAGATTGATTTTTGGTGTGCGTCTTTGTGTTTTGTGTGTTTGTTTGTTTCTGTGTGTGTAGGACGTGGAATGTGCACCGTTGGTCTAATGGTTAGGATTCATCCCTTCCAAGGATGAGGTCGGGGTTCGATTCCCCGACGGCGCATCTTTTACCAGCTTTTGACGCGCATGCTTCGTCTATGACACGTCTTTGAGTCTTTGCGTGTGTCTGGCTTAGTATCCACGACCTCGGACCGCTAGAAACTCGTTTTTTCTTGCACCGCTGCGAGCGAACGCGAGAAAAGTGCAGATGCTAGCACGCGCTTCTAGAGCTAACTGCGCGTGCTGCACGCGGTCCTAGAGCTAACTGCGCGTGCTGCACGCGGTCCGCAAGAGCTATTGGGTGCGGTGGAAGATGCTGTCGGTAGCGCGCGGGGTGTTGTGTTGGCATTTGGTTGTGTTCTGCTGCTTAGGGTTGTGGTTCTTGTGGGGGTGGGTTGGCGTTAACATGGAGATTTTCTGGCGCGCCGTTGGTCTAATGGTTAGGATTCGTCCCTCCCACGGACGAGGTCGGGGTTCGATTCCCCGGCGGCGCACGCCTTCCTTATGCGGCCAACGGTCGCTGGCTCAGTTTGTGGTTTGTTGCTCGGAGCACCTTTTGTCAATTTTACTTGATGGCCCTGTCGCTCGTTGCTGGGGGCCTGGACGTATGCTAGCGCTGCGCTGGCCCATGTCAGCCTATCCCGACCCCTCCATAGCCCCGTTATTCACCCAACAGATTTTTTCCTGGCAAACGGGGGCGACCAGATCCGAGTGTGATACCGGACGCTCAATACGAGACGCACCGCCTACAACACGTCGTAACTTTCCTCGTGATACCCTCACTACCAGGAGCCAAGCAAGTCACATCGAAGCGAGTCGGGGCACCGCTAGCAGCGTTGTAACATCACAGTCTAGTTCCCGCTACTGGGGTGGGATCGACATCGAGTCGAGTCGAGTCGACCGTCGTACCGCACATAGCCCACAAGGGGAGGAAGGGGGGGGGGGCACGCTAACGCGCCCCGTTGCTCAATGCTGTCAACACCACACCCGATGGACAGGAAGAGCTCCAAGTGGTGTGGGTCATCCGTCCAAGACGGGGTCATGTCACACCACATACCAACCACCCCGGTTGGTATGTGGTGTGATATGCCTTCGGGGTGATAGACTACGCTTGATGGGTGCTCGACCGTCCAAAAGTGGAGCTGGTCGTTGCTTTGTGTGTGCGTGTGGGGGTGTCGTGCGTGGTACAATATAGCGCATATGTTTTGGTTGCGTGTTGTTGGCGAGGGCGATGGGACGATTGATGTATTTTGCGCACATGGGTATTGTGTGGTGGTGTCGAAGGCTGTGCGTCGTGCTGGTTTGCGTTAAGATTGATTTTTGGTGTGCGTCTTTGTGTTTTGTGTGTTTGTTTGTTTCTGTGTGTGTAGGACGTGGAATGTGCACCGTTGGTCTAATGGTTAGGATTCATCCCTTCCAAGGATGAGGTCGGGGTTCGATTCCCCGACGGCGCATCTTTTACCAGCTTTTGACGCGCATGCTTCGTCTATGACACGTCTTTGAGTCTTTGCGTGTGTCTGGCTTAGTATCCACGACCTCGGACCGCTAGAAACTCGTTTTTTCTTGCACCGCTGCGAGCGAACGCGAGAAAAGTGCAGATGCTAGCACGCGCTTCTAGAGCTAACTGCGCGTGCTGCACGCGGTCCGCAAGAGCTATTGGGTGCGGTGGAAGATGCTGTCGGTAGCGCGCGGGGTGTTGTGTTGGCATTTGGTTGTGTTCTGCTGCTTAGGGTTGTGGTTCTTGTGGGGGTGGGTTGGCGTTAACATGGAGATTTTCTGGCGCGCCGTTGGTCTAATGGTTAGGATTCGTCCCTCCCACGGACGAGGTCGGGGTTCGATTCCCCGGCGGCGCACGCCTTCCTTATGCGGCCAACGCTCGCTGGCTCAGTTTGTGGTTTGTTGCTCGGAGCACCTTTTGTCAATTTTACTTGATGGCCCTGTCGCTCGTTGCTGGGGGCCTGGACGTATGCTAGCGCTGCGCTGGCCCATGTCAGCCTATCCCGACCCCTCCATAGCCCCGTTATTCACCCAACAGATTTTTTCCTGGCAAACGGGGGCGACCAGATCCGAGTGTGATACCGGACGCTCAATACGAGACGCACCGCCTACAACACGTCGTAACTTTCCTCGTGATACCCTCACTACCAGGAGCCAAGCAAGTCACATCGAAGCGAGTCGGGGCACCGCTAGCAGCGTTGTAACATCACAGTCTAGTTCCCGCTACTGGGGTGGGATCGACATCGAGTCGAGTCGAGTCGACCGTCGTACCGCACATAGCCCACAAGGGGAGGAAGGGGGGGGGGGGGGGGCACGCTAACGCGCCCCGTTGCTCAATGCTGTCAACACCACACCCGATGGACAGGAAGAGCTCCAAGTGGTGTGGGTCATCCGTCCAAGACGGGGTCATGTCACACCACATACCAACCACCCCGGTTGGTATGTGGTGTGATATGCCTTCGGGGTGATAGACTACGCTTGATGGGTGCTCGACCGTCCAAAAGTGGAGCTGGTCGTTGCTTTGTGTGTGCGTGTGGGGGTGTCGTGCGTGGTACAATATAGCGCATATGTTTTGGTTGCGTGTTGTTGGCGAGGGCGATGGGACGATTGATGTATTTTGCGCACATGGGTATTGTGTGGTGGTGTCGAAGGCTGTGCGTCGTGCTGGTTTGCGTTAAGATTGATTTTTGGTGTGCGTCTTTGTCTTTTGTGTGTTTGTTTGTTTCTGTGTGTGTAGGACGTGGAATGTGCACCGTTGGTCTAATGGTTAGGATTCATCTTCCAAGGATGAGGTCGGGGTTCGATTCCCCGGCGGCGCACGCCTTCCTTATGCGGCCAACGGTCGCTGGCTCAGTTTGTGGTTTGTTGCTCGGAGCACCTTTTGTCAATTTTACTTGATGGCCCTGTCGCTCGTTGCTGGGGGCCTGGACGTATGCTAGCGCTGCGCTGGCCCATGTCAGCCTATCCCGACCCCTCCATAGCCCCGTTATTCACCCAACAGATTTTTTCCTGGCAAACGGGGGCGACCAGATCCGAGTGTGATACCGGACGCTCAATACGAGACGCACCGCCTACAACACGTCGTAACTTTCCTCGTGATACCCTCACTACCAGGAGCCAAGCAAGTCACATCGAAGCGAGTCGGGGCACCGCTAGCAGCGTTGTAACATCACAGTCTAGTTCCCGCTACTGGGGTGGGATCGACATCGAGTCGAGTCGAGTCGACCGTCGTACCGCACATAGCCCACAAGGGGAGGAAGGGGGGGGGGGCACGCTAACGCGCCCCGTTGCTCAATGCTGTCAACACCACACCCGATGGACAGGAAGAGCTCCAAGTGGTGTGGGTCATCCGTCCAAGACGGGGTCATGTCACACCACATACCAACCACCCCGGTTGGTATGTGGTGTGATATGCCTTCGGGGTGATAGACTACGCTTGATGGGTGCTCGACCGTCCAAAAGTGGAGCTGGTCGTTGCTTTGTGTGTGCGTGTGGGGGTGTCGTGCGTGGTACAATATAGCGCATATGTTTTGGTTGCGTGTTGTTGGCGAGGGCGATGGGACGATTGATGTATTTTGCGCACATGGGTATTGTGTGGTGGTGTCGAAGGCTGTGCGTCGTGCTGGTTTGCGTTAAGATTGATTTTTGGTGTGCGTCTTTGTGTTTTGTGTGTTTGTTTGTTTCTGTGTGTGTAGGACGTGGAATGTGCACCGTTGGTCTAATGGTTAGGATTCATCCCTTCCAAGGATGAGGTCGGGGTTCGATTCCCCGACGGCGCATCTTTTACCAGCTTTTGACGCGCATGCTTCGTCTATGACACGTCTTTGAGTCTTTGCGTGTGTCTGGCTTAGTATCCACGACCTCGGACCGCTAGAAACTCGTTTTTTCTTGCGCCGCTGCGAGCGAACGCGAGAAAAGTGCAGATGCTAGCACGCGCTTCTAGAGCTAACTGCGCGTGCTGCACGCGGTCCGCAAGAGCTATTGGGTGCTGTGGAAGATGCTGTCGGTAGCGCGCGGGGTGTTGTGTTGGCATTTGGTTGTGTTCTGCTGCTTAGGGTTGTGGTTCTTGTGGGGGTGGGTTGGCGTTAACATGGAGATTTTCTGGCGCGCCGTTGGTCTAATGGTTAGGATTCGTCCCTCCCACGGACGAGGTCGGGGTTCGATTCCCCGGCGGCGCACGCCTTCCTTATGCGGCCAACGGTCGCTGGCTCAGTTTGTGGTTTGTTGCTCGGAGCACCTTTTGTCAATTTTACTTGATGGCCCTGTCGCTCGTTGCTGGGGGCCTGGACGTATGCTAGCGCTGCGCTGGCCCATGTCAGCCTATCCCGACCCCTCCATAGCCCCGTTATTCACCCAACAGATTTTTTCCTGGCAAACGGGGGCGACCAGATCCGAGTGTGATACCGGACGCTCAATACGAGACGCACCGCCTACAACACGTCGTAACTTTCCTCGTGATACCCTCACTACCAGGAGCCAAGCAAGTCACATCGAAGCGAGTCGGGGCACCGCTAGCAGCGTTGTAACATCACAGTCTAGTTCCCGCTACTGGGGTGGGATCGACATCGAGTCGAGTCGAGTCGACCGTCGTACCGCACATAGCCCACAAGGGGAGGAAGGGGGGGGGGGGGGCACGCTAACGCGCCCCGTTGCTCAATGCTGTCAACACCACACCCGATGGACAGGAAGAGCTCCAAGTGGTGTGGGTCATCCGTCCAAGACGGGGTCATATCACACCACATACCAACCACCCCGGTTGGTATGTGGTGTGATATGCCTTCGGGGTGATAGACTACGCTTGATGGGTGCTCGACCGTCCAAAAGTGGAGCTGGTCGTTGCTTTGTGTGTGCGTGTGGGGGTGTCGTGCGTGGTACAATATAGCGCATATGTTTTGGTTGCGTGTTGTTGGCGAGGGCGATGGGACGATTGATGTATTTTGCGCACATGGGTATTGTGTGGTGGTGTCGAAGGCTGTGCGTCGTGCTGGTTTGCGTTAAGATTGATTTTTGGTGTGCGTCTTTGTGTTTTGTGTGTTTGTTTGTTTCTGTGTGTGTAGGACGTGGAATGTGCACCGTTGGTCTAATGGTTAGGATTCATCCCTTCCAAGGATGAGGTCGGGGTTCGATTCCCCGACGGCGCATCTTTTACCAGCTTTTGACGCGCATGCTTCGTCTATGACACGTCTTTGAGTCTTTGCGTGTGTCTGGCTTAGTATCCACGACCTCGGACCGCTAGAAACTCGTTTTTTCTTGCGCCGCTGCGAGCGAACGCGAGAAAAGTGCAGATGCTAGCACGCGCTTCTAGAGCTAACTGCGCGTGCTGCACGCGGTCCGCAAGAGCTATTGGGTGCTGTGGAAGATGCTGTCGGTAGCGCGCGGGGTGTTGTGTTGGCATTTGGTTGTGTTCTGCTGCTTAGGGTTGTGGTTCTTGTGGGGGTGGGTTGGCGTTAACATGGAGATTTTCTGGCGCGCCGTTGGTCTAATGGTTAGGATTCGTCCCTCCCACGGACGAGGTCGGGGTTCGATTCCCCGGCGGCGCACGCCTTCCTTATGCGGCCAACGGTCGCTGGCTCAGTTTGTGGTTTGTTGCTCGGAGCACCTTTTGTCAATTTTACTTGATGGCCCTGTCGCTCGTTGCTGGGGGCCTGGACGTATGCTAGCGCTGCGCTGGCCCATGTCAGCCTATCCCGACCCCTCCATAGCCCCGTTATTCACCCAACAGATTTTTTCCTGGCAAACGGGGGCGACCAGATCCGAGTGTGATACCGGACGCTCAATACGAGACGCACCGCCTACAACACGTCGTAACTTTCCTCGTGATACCCTCACTACCAGGAGCCAAGCAAGTCACATCGAAGCGAGTCGGGGCACCGCTAGCGGCGTTGTAACATCACAGTCTAGTTCCCGCTACTGGGGTGGGATCGACATCGAGTCGAGTCGAGTCGACCGTCGTACCGCACATAGCCCACAAGGGGAGGAAGGGGGGGGGGCACGCTAACGCGCCCCGTTGCTCAATGCTGTCAACACCACACCCGATGGACAGGAAGAGCTCCAAGTGGTGTGGGTCATCCGTCCAAGACGGGGTCATGTCACACCACATACCAACCACCCCGGTTGGTATGTGGTGTGATATGCCTTCGGGGTGATAGACTACGCTTGATGGGTGCTCGGCCGTCCAAAAGTGGAGCTGGTCGTTGCTTTGTGTGTGCGTGTGGGGGTGTCGTGCGTGGTACAATATAGCGCATATGTTTTGGTTGCGTGTTGTTGGCGAGGGCGATGGGACGATTGATGTATTTTGCGCACATGGGTATTGTGTGGTGGTGTCGAAGGCTGTGCGTCGTGCTGGTTTGCGTTAAGATTGATTTTTGGTGTGCGTCTTTGTGTTTTGTGTGTTTGTTTGTTTCTGTGTGTGTAGGACGTGGAATGTGCACCGTTGGTCTAATGGTTAGGATTCATCCCTTCCAAGGATGAGGTCGGGGTTCGATTCCCCGACGGCGCATCTTTTACCAGCTTTTGACGCGCATGCTTCGTCTATGACACGTCTTTGAGTCTTTGCGTGTGTCTGGCTTAGTATCCACGACCTCGGACCGCTAGAAACTCGTTTTTTCTTGCGCCGCTGCGAGCGAACGCGAGAAAAGTGCAGATGCTAGCACGCGCTTCTAGAGCTAACTGCGCGTGCTGCACGCGGTCCGCAAGAGCTATTGGGTGCTGTGGAAGATGCTGTCGGTAGCGCGCGGGGTGTTGTGTTGGCATTTGGTTGTGTTCTGCTGCTTAGGGTTGTGGTTCTTGTGGGGGTGGGTTGGCGTTAACATGGAGATTTTCTGGCGCGCCGTTGGTCTAATGGTTAGGATTCGTCCCTCCCACGGACGAGGTCGGGGTTCGATTCCCCGGCGGCGCACGCCTTCCTTATGCGGCCAACGGTCGCTGGCTCAGTTTGTGGTTTGTTGCTCGGAGCACCTTTTGTCAATTTTACTTGATGGCCCTGTCGCTCGTTGCTGGGGGCCTGGACGTATGCTAGCGCTGCGCTGGCCCATGTCAGCCTATCCCGACCCCTCCATAGCCCCGTTATTCACCCAACAGATTTTTTCCTGGCAAACGGGGGCGACCAGATCCGAGTGTGATACCGGACGCTCAATACGAGACGCACCGCCTACAACACGTCGTAACTTTCCTCGTGATACCCTCACTACCAGGAGCCAAGCAAGTCACATCGAAGCGAGTCGGGGCACCGCTAGCAGCGTTGTAACATCACAGTCTAGTTCCCGCTACTGGGGTGGGATCGACATCGAGTCGAGTCGAGTCGACCGTCGTACCGCACATAGCCCACAAGGGGAGGAAGGGGGGGGGGGGGGGGCACGCTAACGCGCCCCGTTGCTCAATGCTGTCAACACCACACCCGATGGACAGGAAGAGCTCCAAGTGGTGTGGGTCATCCGTCCAAGACGGGGTCATATCACACCACATACCAACCACCCCGGTTGGTATGTGGTGTGATATGCCTTCGGGGTGATAGACTACGCTTGATGGGTGCTCGACCGTCCAAAAGTGGAGCTGGTCGTTGCTTTGTGTGTGCGTGTGGGGGTGTCGTGCGTGGTACAATATAGCGCATATGTTTTGGTTGCGTGTTGTTGGCGAGGGCGATGGGACGATTGATGTATTTTGCGCACATGGGTATTGTGTGGTGGTGTCGAAGGCTGTGCGTCGTGCTGGTTTGCGTTAAGATTGATTTTTGGTGTGCGTCTTTGTGTTTTGTGTGTTTGTTTGTTTCTGTGTGTGTAGGACGTGGAATGTGCACCGTTGGTCTAATGGTTAGGATTCATCCCTTCCAAGGATGAGGTCGGGGTTCGATTCCCCGACGGCGCATCTTTTACCAGCTTTTGACGCGCATGCTTCGTCTATGACACGTCTTTGAGTCTTTGCGTGTGTCTGGCTTAGTATCCACGACCTCGGACCGCTAGAAACTCGTTTTTTCTTGCGCCGCTGCGAGCGAACGCGAGAAAAGTGCAGATGCTAGCACGCGCTTCTAGAGCTAACTGCGCGTGCTGCACGCGGTCCGCAAGAGCTATTGGGTGCTGTGGAAGATGCTGTCGGTAGCGCGCGGGGTGTTGTGTTGGCATTTGGTTGTGTTCTGCTGCTTAGGGTTGTGGTTCTTGTGGGGGTGGGTTGGCGTTAACATGGAGATTTTCTGGCGCGCCGTTGGTCTAATGGTTAGGATTCGTCCCTCCCACGGACGAGGTCGGGGTTCGATTCCCCGGCGGCGCACGCCTTCCTTATGCGGCCAACGGTCGCTGGCTCAGTTTGTGGTTTGTTGCTCGGAGCACCTTTTGTCAATTTTACTTGATGGCCCTGTCGCTCGTTGCTGGGGGCCTGGACGTATGCTAGCGCTGCGCTGGCCCATGTCAGCCTATCCCGACCCCTCCATAGCCCCGTTATTCACCCAACAGATTTTTTCCTGGCAAACGGGGGCGACCAGATCCGAGTGTGATACCGGACGCTCAATACGAGACGCACCGCCTACAACACGTCGTAACTTTCCTCGTGATACCCTCACTACCAGGAGCCAAGCAAGTCACATCGAAGCGAGTCGGGGCACCGCTAGCGGCGTTGTAACATCACAGTCTAGTTCCCGCTACTGGGGTGGGATCGACATCGAGTCGAGTCGAGTCGACCGTCGTACCGCACATAGCCCACAAGGGGAGGAAGGGGGGGGGGCACGCTAACGCGCCCCGTTGCTCAATGCTGTCAACACCACACCCGATGGACAGGAAGAGCTCCAAGTGGTGTGGGTCATCCGTCCAAGACGGGGTCATGTCACACCACATACCAACCACCCCGGTTGGTATGTGGTGTGATATGCCTTCGGGGTGATAGACTACGCTTGATGGGTGCTCGGCCGTCCAAAAGTGGAGCTGGTCGTTGCTTTGTGTGTGCGTGTGGGGGTGTCGTGCGTGGTACAATATAGCGCATATGTTTTGGTTGCGTGTTGTTGGCGAGGGCGATGGGACGATTGATGTATTTTGCGCACATGGGTATTGTGTGGTGGTGTCGAAGGCTGTGCGTCGTGCTGGTTTGCGTTAAGATTGATTTTTGGTGTGCGTCTTTGTGTTTTGTGTGTTTGTTTGTTTCTGTGTGTGTAGGACGTGGAATGTGCACCGTTGGTCTAATGGTTAGGATTCATCCCTTCCAAGGATGAGGTCGGGGTTCGATTCCCCGACGGCGCATCTTTTACCAGCTTTTGACGCGCATGCTTCGTCTATGACACGTCTTTGAGTCTTTGCGTGTGTCTGGCTTAGTATCCACGACCTCGGACCGCTAGAAACTCGTTTTTTCTTGCGCCGCTGCGAGCGAACGCGAGAAAAGTGCAGATGCTAGCACGCGCTTCTAGAGCTAACTGCGCGTGCTGCACGCGGTCCGCAAGAGCTATTGGGTGCTGTGGAAGATGCTGTCGGTAGCGCGCGGGGTGTTGTGTTGGCATTTGGTTGTGTTCTGCTGCTTAGGGTTGTGGTTCTTGTGGGGGTGGGTTGGCGTTAACATGGAGATTTTCTGGCGCGCCGTTGGTCTAATGGTTAGGATTCGTCCCTCCCACGGACGAGGTCGGGGTTCGATTCCCCGGCGGCGCACGCCTTCCTTATGCGGCCAACGGTCGCTGGCTCAGTTTGTGGTTTGTTGCTCGGAGCACCTTTTGTCAATTTTACTTGATGGCCCTGTCGCTCGTTGCTGGGGGCCTGGACGTATGCTAGCGCTGCGCTGGCCCATGTCAGCCTATCCCGACCCCTCCATAGCCCCGTTATTCACCCAACAGATTTTTTCCTGGCAAACGGGGGCGACCAGATCCGAGTGTGATACCGGACGCTCAATACGAGACGCACCGCCTACAACACGTCGTAACTTTCCTCGTGATACCCTCACTACCAGGAGCCAAGCAAGTCACATCGAAGCGAGTCGGGGCACCGCTAGCGGCGTTGTAACATCACAGTCTAGTTCCCGCTACTGGGGTGGGATCGACATCGAGTCGAGTCGAGTCGACCGTCGTACCGCACATAGCCCACAAGGGGAGGAAGGGGGGGGGGGGCACGCTAACGCGCCCCGTTGCTCAATGCTGTCAACACCACACCCGATGGACAGGAAGAGCTCCAAGTGGTGTGGGTCATCCGTCCAAGACGGGGTCATGTCACACCACATACCAACCACCCCGGTTGGTATGTGGTGTGATATGCCTTCGGGGTGATAGACTACGCTTGATGGGTGCTCGGCCGTCCAAAAGTGGAGCTGGTCGTTGCTTTGTGTGTGCGTGTGGGGGTGTCGTGCGTGGTACAATATAGCGCATATGTTTTGGTTGCGTGTTGTTGGCGAGGGCGATGGGACGATTGATGTATTTTGCGCACATGGGTATTGTGTGGTGGTGTCGAAGGCTGTGCGTCGTGCTGGTTTGCGTTAAGATTGATTTTTGGTGTGCGTCTTTGTGTTTTGTGTGTTTGTTTGTTTCTGTGTGTGTAGGACGTGGAATGTGCACCGTTGGTCTAATGGTTAGGATTCATCCCTTCCAAGGATGAGGTCGGGGTTCGATTCCCCGACGGCGCATCTTTTACCAGCTTTTGACGCGCATGCTTCGTCTATGACACGTCTTTGAGTCTTTGCGTGTGTCTGGCTTAGTATCCACGACCTCGGACCGCTAGAAACTCGTTTTTTCTTGCACCGCTGCGAGCGAACGCGAGAAAAGTGCAGATGCTAGCACGCGCTTCTAGAGCTAACTGCGCGTGCTGCACGCGGTCCGCAAGAGCTATTGGGTGCTGTGGAAGATGCTGTCGATAGCGCGCGGGGTGTTGTGTTGGCATTTGGTTGTGTTCTGCTGCTTAGGGTTGTGGTTCTTGTGGGGGTGGGTTGGCGTTAACATGGAGATTTTCTGGCGCGCCGTTGGTCTAATGGTTAGGATTCGTCCCTCCCACGGACGAGGTCGGGGTTCGATTCCCCGGCGGCGCACGCCTTCCTTATGCGGCCAACGGTCGCTGGCTCAGTTTGTGGTTTGTTGCTCGGAGCACCTTTTGTCAATTTTACTTGATGGCCCTGTCGCTCGTTGCTGGGGGCCTGGACGTATGCTAGCGCTGCGCTGGCCCATGTCAGCCTATCCCGACCCCTCCATAGCCCCGTTATTCACCCAACAGATTTTTTCCTGGCAAACGGGGGCGACCAGATCCGAGTGTGATACCGGACGCTCAATACGAGACGCACCGCCTACAACACGTCGTAACTTTCCTCGTGATACCCTCACTACCAGGAGCCAAGCAAGTCACATCGAAGCGAGTCGGGGCACCGCTAGCGGCGTTGTAACATCACAGTCTAGTTCCCGCTACTGGGTAGGATCGACATCGAGTCGAGTCGACCGTCGTACCGCACATAGCCCACAAGGGGAGGAAGGGGGGGGGGGGGGCACGCTAACGCGCCCCGTTGCTCAATGCTGTCAACACCACACCCGATGGACAGGAAGAGCTCCAAGTGGTGTGGGTCATCCGTCCAAGACGGGGTCATGTCACACCACATACCAACCACCCCGGTTGGTATGTGGTGTGATATGCCTTCGGGGTGATAGACTACGCTTGATGGGTGCTCGGCCGTCCAAAAGTGGAGCTGGTCGTTGCTTTGTGTGTGCGTGTGGGGGTGTCGTGCGTGGTACAATATAGCGCATATGTTTTGGTTGCGTGTTGTTGGCGAGGGCGATGGGACGATTGATGTATTTTGCGCACATGGGTATTGTGTGGTGGTGTCGAAGGCTGTGCGTCGTGCTGGTTTGCGTTAAGATTGATTTTTGGTGTGCGTCTTTGTGTTTTGTGTGTTTGTTTGTTTCTGTGTGTGTAGGACGTGGAATGTGCACCGTTGGTCTAATGGTTAGGATTCATCCCTTCCAAGGATGAGGTCGGGGTTCGATTCCCCGACGGCGCATCTTTTACCAGCTTTTGACGCGCATGCTTCGTCTATGACACGTCTTTGAGTCTTTGCGTGTGTCTGGCTTAGTATCCACGACCTCGGACCGCTAGAAACTCGTTTTTTCTTGCACCGCTGCGAGCGAACGCGAGAAAAGTGCAGATGCTAGCACGCGCTTCTAGAGCTAACTGCGCGTGCTGCACGCGGTCCGCAAGAGCTATTGGGTGCTGTGGAAGATGCTGTCGATAGCGCGCGGGGTGTTGTGTTGGCATTTGGTTGTGTTCTGCTGCTTAGGGTTGTGGTTCTTGTGGGGGTGGGTTGGCGTTAACATGGAGATTTTCTGGCGCGCCGTTGGTCTAATGGTTAGGATTCGTCCCTCCCACGGACGAGGTCGGGGTTCGATTCCCCGGCGGCGCACGCCTTCCTTATGCGGCCAACGGTCGCTGGCTCAGTTTGTGGTTTGTTGCTCGGAGCACCTTTTGTCAATTTTACTTGATGGCCCTGTCGCTCGTTGCTGGGGGCCTGGACGTATGCTAGCGCTGCGCTGGCCCATGTCAGCCTATCCCGACCCCTCCATAGCCCCGTTATTCACCCAACAGATTTTTTCCTGGCAAACGGGGGCGACCAGATCCGAGTGTGATACCGGACGCTCAATACGAGACGCACCGCCTACAACACGTCGTAACTTTCCTCGTGATACCCTCACTACCAGGAGCCAAGCAAGTCACATCGAAGCGAGTCGGGGCACCGCTAGCGGCGTTGTAACATCACAGTCTAGTTCCCGCTACTGGGTAGGATCGACATCGAGTCGAGTCGACCGTCGTACCGCACATAGCCCACAAGGGGAGGAAGGGGGGGGGGGGGGCACGCTAACGCGCCCCGTTGCTCAATGCTGTCAACACCACACCCGATGGACAGGAAGAGCTCCAAGTGGTGTGGGTCATCCGTCCAAGACGGGGTCATGTCACACCACATACCAACCACCCCGGTTGGTATGTGGTGTGATATGCCTTCGGGGTGATAGACTACGCTTGATGGGTGCTCGACCGTCCAAAAGTGGAGCTGGTCGTTGCTTTGTGTGTGCGTGTGGGGGTGTCGTGCGTGGTACAATATAGCGCATATGTTTTGGTTGCGTGTTGTTGGCGAGGGCGATGGGACGATTGATGTATTTTGCGCACATGGGTATTGTGTGGTGGTGTCGAAGGCTGTGCGTCGTGCTGGTTTGCGTTAAGATTGATTTTTGGTGTGCGTCTTTGTGTTTTGTGTGTTTGTTTGTTTCTGTGTGTGTAGGACGTGGAATGTGCACCGTTGGTCTAATGGTTAGGATTCATCCCTTCCAAGGATGAGGTCGGGGTTCGATTCCCCGACGGCGCATCTTTTACCAGCTTTTGACGCGCATGCTTCGTCTATGACACGTCTTTGAGTCTTTGCGTGTGTCTGGCTTAGTATCCACGACCTCGGACCGCTAGAAACTCGTTTTTTCTTGCACCGCTGCGAGCGAACGCGAGAAAAGTGCAGATGCTAGCACGCGCTTCTAGAGCTAACTGCGCGTGCTGCACGCGGTCCGCAAGAGCTATTGGGTGCGGTGGAAGATGCTGTCGGTAGCGCGCGGGGTGTTGTGTTGGCATTTGGTTGTGTTCTGCTGCTTAGGGTTGTGGTTCTTGTGGGGGTGGGTTGGCGTTAACATGGAGATTTTCTGGCGCGCCGTTGGTCTAATGGTTAGGATTCGTCCCTCCCACGGACGAGGTCGGGGTTCGATTCCCCGGCGGCGCACGCCTTCCTTATGCGGCCAACGGTCGCTGGCTCAGTTTGTGGTTTGTTGCTCGGAGCACCTTTTGTCAATTTTACTTGATGGCCCTGTCGCTCGTTGCTGGGGGCCTGGACGTATGCTAGCGCTGCGCTGGCCCATGTCAGCCTATCCCGACCCCTCCATAGCCCCGTTATTCACCCAACAGATTTTTTCCTGGCAAACGGGGGCGACCAGATCCGAGTGTGATACCGGACGCTCAATACGAGACGCACCGCCTACAACACGTCGTAACTTTCCTCGTGATACCCTCACTACCAGGAGCCAAGCAAGTCATATCGAAGCGAGTCGGGGCACCGCTAGCGGCGTTGTAACATCACAGTCTAGTTCCCGCTACTGGGGTGGGATCGACATCGAGTCGAGTCGAGTCGACCGTCGTACCGCACATAGCCCACAAGGGGAGGAAGGGGGGGGGGGGCACGCTAACGCGCCCCGTTGCTCAATGCTGTCAACACCACACCCGATGGACAGGAAGAGCTCCAAGTGGTGTGGGTCATCCGTCCAAGACGGGGTCATATCACACCACATACCAACCACCCCGGTTGGTATGTGGTGTGATATGCCTTCGGGGTGATAGACTACGCTTGATGGGTGCTCGACCGTCCAAAAGTGGAGCTGGTCGTTGCTTTGTGTGTGCGTGTGGGGGTGTCGTGCGTGGTACAATATAGCGCATATGTTTTGGTTGCGTGTTGTTGGCGAGGGCGATGGGACGATTGATGTATTTTGCGCACATGGGTATTGTGTGGTGGTGTCGAAGGCTGTGCGTCGTGCTGGTTTGCGTTAAGATTGATTTTTGGTGTGCGTCTTTGTGTTTTGTGTGTTTGTTTGTTTCTGTGTGTGTAGGACGTGGAATGTGCACCGTTGGTCTAATGGTTAGGATTCATCCCTTCCAAGGATGAGGTCGGGGTTCGATTCCCCGACGGCGCATCTTTTACCAGCTTTTGACGCGCATGCTTCGTCTATGACACGTCTTTGAGTCTTTGCGTGTGTCTGGCTTAGTATCCACGACCTCGGACCGCTAGAAACTCGTTTTTTCTTGCACCGCTGCGAGCGAACGCGAGAAAAGTGCAGATGCTAGCACGCGCTTCTAGAGCTAACTGCGCGTGCTGCACGCGGTCCGCAAGAGCTATTGGGTGCGGTGGAAGATGCTGTCGGTAGCGCGCGGGGTGTTGTGTTGGCATTTGGTTGTGTTCTGCTGCTTAGGGTTGTGGTTCTTGTGGGGGTGGGTTGGCGTTAACATGGAGATTTTCTGGCGCGCCGTTGGTCTAATGGTTAGGATTCGTCCCTCCCACGGACGAGGTCGGGGTTCGATTCCCCGGCGGCGCACGCCTTCCTTATGCGGCCAACGGTCGCTGGCTCAGTTTGTGGTTTGTTGCTCGGAGCACCTTTTGTCAATTTTACTTGATGGCCCTGTCGCTCGTTGCTGGGGGCCTGGACGTATGCTAGCGCTGCGCTGGCCCATGTCAGCCTATCCCGACCCCTCCATAGCCCCGTTATTCACCCAACAGATTTTTTCCTGGCAAACGGGGGCGACCAGATCCGAGTGTGATACCGGACGCTCAATACGAGACGCACCGCCTACAACACGTCGTAACTTTCCTCGTGATACCCTCACTACCAGGAGCCAAGCAAGTCATATCGAAGCGAGTCGGGGCACCGCTAGCGGCGTTGTAACATCACAGTCTAGTTCCCGCTACTGGGGTGGGATCGACATCGAGTCGAGTCGAGTCGACCGTCGTACCGCACATAGCCCACAAGGGGAGGAAGGGGGGGGGGGGCACGCTAACGCGCCCCGTTGCTCAATGCTGTCAACACCACACCCGATGGACAGGAAGAGCTCCAAGTGGTGTGGGTCATCCGTCCAAGACGGGGTCATATCACACCACATACCAACCACCCCGGTTGGTATGTGGTGTGATATGCCTTCGGGGTGATAGACTACGCTTGATGGGTGCTCGACCGTCCAAAAGTGGAGCTGGTCGTTGCTTTGTGTGTGCGTGTGGGGGTGTCGTGCGTGGTACAATATAGCGCATATGTTTTGGTTGCGTGTTGTTGGCGAGGGCGATGGGACGATTGATGTATTTTGCGCACATGGGTATTGTGTGGTGGTGTCGAATGCTGTGCGTCGTGCTGGTTTGCGTTAAGATTGATTTTTGGTGTGCGTCTTTGTGTTTTGTGTGTTTGTTTGTTTCTGTGTGTGTAGGACGTGGAATGTGCACCGTTGGTCTAATGGTTAGGATTCATCCCTTCCAAGGATGAGGTCGGGGTTCGATTCCCCGACGGCGCATCTTTTACCAGCTTTTGACGCGCATGCTTCGTCTATGACACGTCTTTGAGTCTTTGCGTGTGTCTGGCTTAGTATCCACGACCTCGGACCGCTAGAAACTCGTTTTTTCTTGCACCGCTGCGAGCGAACGCGAGAAAAGTGCAGATGCTAGCACGCGCTTCTAGAGCTAACTGCGCGTGCTGCACGCGGTCCGCAAGAGCTATTGGGTGCTGTGGAAGGTGCTGTCGGTAGCGCGCGGGGTGTTGTGTTGGCATTTGGTTGTGTTCTGCTGCTTAGGGTTGTGGTTCTTGTGGGGGTGGGTTGGCGTTAACATGGAGATTTTCTGGCGCGCCGTTGGTCTAATGGTTAGGATTCGTCCCTCCCACGGACGAGGTCGGGGTTCGATTCCCCGGCGGCGCACGCCTTCCTTATGCGGCCAACGGTCGCTGGCTCAGTTTGTGGTTTGTTGCTCGGAGCACCTTTTGTCAATTTTACTTGATGGCCCTGTCGCTCGTTGCTGGGGGCCTGGACGTATGCTAGCGCTGCGCTGGCCCATGTCAGCCTATCCCGACCCCTCCATAGCCCCGTTATTCACCCAACAGATTTTTTCCTGGCAAACGGGGGCGACCAGATCCGAGTGTGATACCGGACGCTCAATACGAGACGCACCGCCTACAACACGTCGTAACTTTCCTCGTGATACCCTCACTACCAGGAGCCAAGCAAGTCACATCGAAGCGAGTCGGGGCACCGCTAGCAGCGTTGTAACATCACAGTCTAGTTCCCGCTACTGGGGTGGGATCGACATCGAGTCGAGTCGAGTCGACCGTCGTACCGCACATAGCCCACAAGGGGAGGAAAGGGGGGGAGCCACGCTAACGCGCCCCGTTGCTCAATGCTGTCAACACCACACCCGATGGACAGGAAGAGCTCCAAGTGGTGTGGGTCATCCGTCCAAGACGGGGTCATATCACACCACATACCAACCACCCCGGTTGGTATGTGGTGTGATATGCCTTCGGGGTGATAGACTACGCTTGATGGGTGCTCGACCGTCCAAAAGTGGAGCTGGTCGTTGCTTTGTGTGTGCGTGTGGGGGTGTCGTGCGTGGTACAATATAGCGCATATGTTTTGGTTGCGTGTTGTTGGCGAGGGCGATGGGACGATTGATGTATTTTGCGCACATGGGTATTGTGTGGTGGTGTCGAAGGCTGTGCGTCGTGCTGGTTTGCGTTAAGATTGATTTTTGGTGTGCGTCTTTGTGTTTTGTGTGTTTGTTTGTTTCTGTGTGTGTAGGACGTGGAATGTGCACCGTTGGTCTAATGGTTAGGATTCATCTTCCAAGGATGAGGTCGGGGTTCGATTCCCCGGCGGCGCACGCCTTCCTTATGCGGCCAACGGTCGCTGGCTCAGTTTGTGGTTTGTTGCTCGGAGCACCTTTTGTCAATTTTACTTGATGGCCCTGTCGCTCGTTGCTGGGGGCCTGGACGTATGCTAGCGCTGCGCTGGCCCATGTCAGCCTATCCCGACCCCTCCATAGCCCCGTTATTCACCCAACAGATTTTTTCCTGGCAAACGGGGGCGACCAGATCCGAGTGTGATACCGGACGCTCAATACGAGACGCACCGCCTACAACACGTCGTAACTTTCCTCGTGATACCCTCACTACCAGGAGCCAAGCAAGTCACATCGAAGCGAGTCGGGGCACCGCTAGCAGCGTTGTAACATCACAGTCTAGTTCCCGCTACTGGGGTGGGATCGACATCGAGTCGAGTCGAGTCGACCGTCGTACCGCACATAGCCCACAAGGGGAGGAAAGGGGGGGGGGGGCACGCTAACGCGCCCCGTTGCTCAATGCTGCCAACACCACACCCGATGGACAGGAAGAGCTCCAAGTGGTGTGGGTCATCCGTCCAAGACGGGGTCATATCACACCACATACCAACCACCCCGGTTGGTATGTGGTGTGATATGCCTTCGGGGTGATAGACTACGCTTGATGGGTGCTCGACCGTCCAAAAGTGGAGCTGGTCGTTGCTTTGTGTGTGCGTGTGGGGGTGTCGTGCGTGGTACAATATAGCGCATATGTTTTGGTTGCGTGTTGTTGGCGAGGGCGATGGGACGATTGATGTATTTTGCGCACATGGGTATTGTGTGGTGGTGTCGAAGGCTGTGCGTCGTGCTGGTTTGCGTTAAGATTGATTTTTGGTGTGCGTCTTTGTGTTTTGTGTGTTTGTTTGTTTCTGTGTGTGTAGGACGTGGAATGTGCACCGTTGGTCTAATGGTTAGGATTCATCTTCCAAGGATGAGGTCGGGGTTCGATTCCCCGGCGGCGCACGCCTTCCTTATGCGGCCAACGGTCGCTGGCTCAGTTTGTGGTTTGTTGCTCGGAGCACCTTTTGTCAATTTTACTTGATGGCCCTGTCGCTCGTTGCTGGGGGCCTGGACGTATGCTAGCGCTGCGCTGGCCCATGTCAGCCTATCCCGACCCCTCCATAGCCCCGTTATTCACCCAACAGATTTTTTCCTGGCAAACGGGGGCGACCAGATCCGAGTGTGATACCGGACGCTCAATACGAGACGCACCGCCTACAACACGTCGTAACTTTCCTCGTGATACCCTCACTACCAGGAGCCAAGCAAGTCACATCGAAGCGAGTCGGGGCACCGCTAGCAGCGTTGTAACATCACAGTCTAGTTCCCGCTACTGGGGTGGGATCGACATCGAGTCGAGTCGAGTCGACCGTCGTACCGCACATAGCCCACAAGGGGAGGAAAGGGGGGGGGGGGCACGCTAACGCGCCCCGTTGCTCAATGCTGTCAACACCACACCCGATGGACAGGAAGAGCTCCAAGTGGTGTGGGTCATCCGTCCAAGACGGGGTCATGTCACACCACATACCAACCACCCCGGTTGGTATGTGGTGTGATATGCCTTCGGGGTGATAGACTACGCTTGATGGGTGCTCGACCGTCCAAAAGTGGAGCTGGTCGTTGCTTTGTGTGTGCGTGTGGGGGTGTCGTGCGTGGTACAATATAGCGCATATGTTTTGGTTGCGTGTTGTTGGCGAGGGCGATGGGACGATTGATGTATTTTGCGCACATGGGTATTGTGTGGTGGTGTCGAAGGCTGTGCGTCGTAGTGGTTTGCGTTAAGATTGATTTTTGGTGTGCGTCTTTGTGTTTTGTGTGTTTGTTTGTTTCTGTGTGTGTAGGACGTGGAATGTGCACCGTTGGTCTAATGGTTAGGATTCATCCCTTCCAAGGATGAGGTCGGGGTTCGATTCCCCGACGGCGCATCTTTTACCAGCTTTTGACGCGCATGCTTCGTCTATGACACGTCTTTGAGTCTTTGCGTGTGTCTGGCTTAGTATCCACGACCTCGGACCGCTAGAAACTCGTTTTTTCTTGCACCGCTGCGAGCGAACGCGAGAAAAGTGCAGATGCTAGCACGCGCTTCTAGAGCTAACTGCGCGTGCTGCACGCGGTCCGCAAGAGCTATTGGGTGCTGTGGAAGGTGCTGTCGGTAGCGCGCGGGGTGTTGTGTTGGCATTTGGTTGTGTTCTGCTGCTTAGGGTTGTGGTTCTTGTGGGGGTGGGTTGGCGTTAACATGGAGATTTTCTGGCGCGCCGTTGGTCTAATGGTTAGGATTCGTCCCTCCCACGGACGAGGTCGGGGTTCGATTCCCCGGCGGCGCACGCCTTCCTTATGCGGCCAACGCTCGCTGGCTCAGTTTGTGGTTTGTTGCTCGGAGCACCTTTTGTCAATTTTACTTGATGGCCCTGTCGCTCGTTGCTGGGGGCCTGGACGTATGCTAGCGCTGCGCTGGCCCATGTCAGCCTATCCCGACCCCTCCATAGCCCCGTTATTCACCCAACAGATTTTTTCCTGGCAAACGGGGGCGACCAGATCCGAGTGTGATACCGGACGCTCAATACGAGACGCACCGCCTACAACACGTCGTAACTTTCCTCGTGATACCCTCACTACCAGGAGCCAAGCAAGTCACATCGAAGCGAGTCGGGGCACCGCTAGCAGCGTTGTAACATCACAGTCTAGTTCCCGCTACTGGGGTGGGATCGACATCGAGTCGAGTCGAGTCGACCGTCGTACCGCACATAGCCCACAAGGGGAGGAAAGGGGGGGGGGGCACGCTAACGCGCCCCGTTGCTCAATGCTGTCAACACCACACCCGATGGACAGGAAGAGCTCCAAGTGGTGTGGGTCATCCGTCCAAGACGGGGTCATATCACACCACATACCAACCACCCCGGTTGGTATGTGGTGTGATATGCCTTCGGGGTGATAGACTACGCTTGATGGGTGCTCGACCGTCCAAAAGTGGAGCTGGTCGTTGCTTTGTGTGTGCGTGTGGGGGTGGCGTGCGTGGTACAATATAGCGCATATGTTTTGGTTGCGTGTTGTTGGCGAGGGCGATGGGACGATTGATGTATTTTGCGCACATGGGTATTGTGTGGTGGTGTCGAAGGCTGTGCGTCGTGCTGGTTTGCGTTAAGATTGATTTTTGGTGTGCGTCTTTGTGTTTTGTGTGTTTGTTTGTTTCTGTGTGTGTAGGACGTGGAATGTGCACCGTTGGTCTAATGGTTAGGATTCATCCCTTCCAAGGATGAGGTCGGGGTTCGATTCCCCGACGGCGCATCTTTTACCAGCTTTTGACGCGCATGCTTCGTCTATGACACGTCTTTGAGTCTTTGCGTGTGTCTGGCTTAGTATCCACGACCTCGGACCGCTAGAAACTCGTTTTTTCTTGCACCGCTGCGAGCGAACGCGAGAAAAGTGCAGATGCTAGCACGCGCTTCTAGAGCTAACTGCGCGTGCTGCACGCGGTCCGCAAGAGCTATTGGGTGCTGTGGAAGGTGCTGTCGGTAGCGCGCGGGGTGTTGTGTTGGCATTTGGTTGTGTTCTGCTGCTTAGGGTTGTGGTTCTTGTGGGGGTGGGTTGGCGTTAACATGGAGATTTTCTGGCGCGCCGTTGGTCTAATGGTTAGGATTCGTCCCTCCCACGGACGAGGTCGGGGTTCGATTCCCCGGCGGCGCACGCCTTCCTTATGCGGCCAACGCTCGCTGGCTCAGTTTGTGGTTTGTCGCTCGGAGCACCTTTTGTCAATTTTACTTGATGGCCCTGTCGCTCGTTGCTGGGGGCCTGGACGTATGCTAGCGCTGCGCTGGCCCATGTCAGCCTATCCCGACCCCTCCATAGCCCCGTTATTCACCCAACAGATTTTTTTCCTGGCAAACGGGGGCGACCAGATCCGAGTGTGATACCGGACGCTCAATACGAGACGCACCGCCTACAACACGTCGTAACTTTCCTCGTGATACCCTCACTACCAGGAGCCAAGCAAGTCACATCGAAGCGAGTCGGGGCACCGCTAGCAGCGTTGTAACATCACAGTCTAGTTCCCGCTACTGGGGTGGGATCGACATCGAGTCGAGTCGAGTCGACCGTCGTACCGCACATAGCCCACAAGGGGAGGAAAGGGGGGGGGGGCACGCTAACGCGCCCCGTTGCTCAATGCTGTCAACACCACACCCGATGGACAGGAAGAGCTCCAAGTGGTGTGGGTCATCCGTCCAAGACGGGGTCATATCACACCACATACCAACCACCCCGGTTGGTATGTGGTGTGATATGCCTTCGGGGTGATAGACTACGCTTGATGGGTGCTCGACCGTCCAAAAGTGGAGCTGGTCGTTGCTTTGTGTGTGCGTGTGGGGGTGTCGTGCGTGGTACAATATAGCGCATATGTTTTGGTTGCGTGTTGTTGGCGAGGGCGATGGGACGATTGATGTATTTTGCGCACATGGGTATTGTGTGGTGGTGTCGAAGGCTGTGCGTCGTGCTGGTTTGCGTTAAGATTGATTTTTGGTGTGCGTCTTTGTGTTTTGTGTGTTTGTTTGTTTCTGTGTGTGTAGGACGTGGAATGTGCACCGTTGGTCTAATGGTTAGGATTCATCTTCCAAGGATGAGGTCGGGGTTCGATTCCCCGACGGCGCATCTTTTACCAGCTTTTGACGCGCATGCTTCGTCTATGACACGTCTTTGAGTCTTTGCGTGTGTCTGGCTTAGTATCCACGACCTCGGACCGCTAGAAACTCGTTTTTTCTTGCACCGCTGCGAGCGAACGCGAGAAAAGTGCAGATGCTAGCACGCGCTTCTAGAGCTAACTGCGCGTGCTGCACGCGGTCCGCAAGAGCTATTGGGTGCTGTGGAAGGTGCTGTCGGTAGCGCGCGGGGTGTTGTGTTGGCATTTGGTTGTGTTCTGCTGCTTAGGGTTGTGGTTCTTGTGGGGGTGGGTTGGCGTTAACATGGAGATCTTCTGGCGCGCCGTTGGTCTAATGGTTAGGATTCGTCCCTCCCACGGACGAGGTCGGGGTTCGATTCCCCGGCGGCGCACGCCTTCCTTATGCGGCCAACGGTCGCTGGCTCAGTTTGTGGTTTGTCGCTCGGAGCACCTTTTGTCAATTTTACTTGATGGCCCTGTCGCTCGTTGCTGGGGGCCTGGACGTATGCTAGCGCTGCGCTGGCCCATGTCAGCCTATCCCGACCCCTCCATAGCCCCGTTATTCACCCAACAGATTTTTTTCCTGGCAAACGGGGGCGACCAGATCCGAGTGTGATACCGGACGCTCAATACGAGACGCACCGCCTACAACACGTCGTAACTTTCCTCGTGATACCCTCACTACCAGGAGCCAAGCAAGTCACATCGAAGCGAGTCGGGGCACCGCTAGCAGCGTTGTAACATCACAGTCTAGTTCCCGCTACTGGGGTGGGATCGACATCGAGTCGAGTCGAGTCGACCGTCGTACCGCACATAGCCCACAAGGGGAGGAAGGGGGGGGGGGCACGCTAACGCGCCCCGTTGCTCAATGCTGTCAACACCACACCCGATGGACAGGAAGAGCTCCAAGTGGTGTGGGTCATCCGTCCAAGACGGGGTCATATCACACCACATACCAACCACCCCGGTTGGTATGTGGTGTGATATGCCTTCGGGGTGATAGACTACGCTTGATGGGTGCTCGACCGTCCAAAAGTGGAGCTGGTCGTTGCTTTGTGTGTGCGTGTGGGGGTGTCGTGCGTGGTACAATATAGCGCATATGTTTTGGTTGCGTGTTGTTGGCGAGGGCGATGGGACGATTGATGTATTTTGCGCACATGGGTATTGTGTGGTGGTGTCGAAGGCTGTGCGTCGTGCTGGTTTGCGTTAAGATTGATTTTTGGTGTGCGTCTTTGTGTTTTGTGTGTTTGTTTGTTTCTGTGTGTGTAGGACGTGGAATGTGCACCGTTGGTCTAATGGTTAGGATTCATCTTCCAAGGATGAGGTCGGGGTTCGATTCCCCGACGGCGCATCTTTTACCAGCTTTTGACGCGCATGCTTCGTCTATGACACGTCTTTGAGTCTTTGCGTGTGTCTGGCTTAGTATCCACGACCTCGGACCGCTAGAAACTCGTTTTTTCTTGCACCGCTGCGAGCGAACGCGAGAAAAGTGCAGATGCTAGCACGCGCTTCTAGAGCTAACTGCGCGTGCTGCACGCGGTCCGCAAGAGCTATTGGGTGCTGTGGAAGGTGCTGTCGGTAGCGCGCGGGGTGTTGTGTTGGCATTTGGTTGTGTTCTGCTGCTTAGGGTTGTGGTTCTTGTGGGGGTGGGTTGGCGTTAACATGGAGATCTTCTGGCGCGCCGTTGGTCTAATGGTTAGGATTCGTCCCTCCCACGGACGAAGTCGGGGTTCGATTCCCCGGCGGCGCACGCCTTCCTTATGCGGCCAACGGTCGCTGGCTCAGTTTGTGGTTTGTCGCTCGGAGCACCTTTTGTCAATTTTACTTGATGGCCCTGTCGCTCGTTGCTGGGGGCCTGGACGTATGCTAGCGCTGCGCTGGCCCATGTCAGCCTATCCCGACCCCTCCATAGCCCCGTTATTCACCCAACAGATTTTTTTCCTGGCAAACGGGGGCGACCAGATCCGAGTGTGATACCGGACGCTCAATACGAGACGCACCGCCTACAACACGTCGTAACTTTCCTCGTGATACCCTCACTACCAGGAGCCAAGCAAGTCACATCGAAGCGAGTCGGGGCACCGCTAGCAGCGTTGTAACATCACAGTCTAGTTCCCGCTACTGGGGTGGGATCGACATCGAGTCGAGTCGAGTCGACCGTCGTACCGCACATAGCCCACAAGGGGAGGAAGGGGGGGGGGGGGGCACGCTAACGCGCCCCGTTGCTCAATGCTGTCAACACCACACCCGATGGACAGGAAGAGCTCCAAGTGGTGTGGGTCATCCGTCCAAGACGGGGTCATATCACACCACATACCAACCACCCCGGTTGGTATGTGGTGTGATATGCCTTCGGGGTGATAGACTACGCTTGATGGGTGCTCGACCGTCCAAAAGTGGAGCTGGTCGTTGCTTTGTGTGTGCGTGTGGGGGTGTCGTGCGTGGTACAATATAGCGCATATGTTTTGGTTGCGTGTTGTTGGCGAGGGCGATGGGACGATTGATGTATTTTGCGCACATGGGTATTGTGTGGTGGTGTCGAAGGCTGTGCGTCGTGCTGGTTTGCGTTAAGATTGATTTTTGGTGTGCGTCTTTGTGTTTTGTGTGTTTGTTTGTTTCTGTGTGTGTAGGACGTGGAATGTGCACCGTTGGTCTAATGGTTAGGATTCATCCCTTCCAAGGATGAGGTCGGGGTTCGATTCCCCGACGGCGCATCTTTTACCAGCTTTTGACGCGCATGCTTCGTCTATGACACGTCTTTGAGTCTTTGCGTGTGTCTGGCTTAGTATCCACGACCTCGGACCGCTAGAAACCAGGGCTCGCAAACGGCGAAAGGCGGGTACCCGTACCCGCCCATCCAGGGTCCCCAGCCGGAGTCGGGTACCCGTACCCGCCCGGCCCCAAGCCTCGGGTACCCGAGCCGACCCTACTGGTACTTACAGAAAGCAAAATTTACCCTAACCCTAGATACTTTTTTCTTTTCGTAGACATGTTGGAATTGACTCGCACTTGAATTGGAGGCAGGCATCTCGCAGCGTGAAAAGCGGGTCGTCAGACTTAGTTTCGAGGCAACTAAATAGTTTCTCCTTGAGATCTTCAAGAGGTAGCGAACGAATGTTTGAAATGCGTGCCTTGTGGTCTTCGTCGGGCGGAGTATGGCTCGAATCTGAACTCTCTTCCGCCATGCGTAGCACTCGTGATAGCGCTGCTGGGGTCAATGCGAGTAGGGGCTGATCTAGGAATGCGAGGGACAGCGGAAACTGGGATAATAATACGAGCCTAATTGCAGGTAGACACCACAATCTATTGTTGGTTTCGGGTACCCGGTGGACTACCCGAGATTGGTTTCGGGTACCCGTACCCGACCCGAAACCGGGTATACCCGACGCGGGTAGGGCGGGTACGGGTACACGGGTACGCGATTGCGAGCCCTGCGAAACTCGTTTTTTCTTGCACCGCTGCGAGCGAACGCGAGAAAAGTGCAGATGCTAGCACGCGCTTCTAGAGCTAACTGCGCGTGCTGCACGCGGTCCGCAAGAGCTATTGGGTGCTGTGGAAGGTGCTGTCGGTAGCGCGCGGGGTGTTGTGTTGGCATTTGGTTGTGTTCTGCTGCTTAGGGTTGTGGTTCTTGTGGGGGTGGGTTGGCGTTAACATGGAGATTTTCTGGCGCGCCGTTGGTCTAATGGTTAGGATTCGTCCCTCCCACGGACGAGGTCGGGGTTCGATTCCCCGGCGGCGCACGCCTTCCTTATGCGGTCAACGGTCGCTGGCTCAGTTTGTGGTTTGTTGCTCGGAGCACCTTTTGTCAATTTTACTTGATGGCCCTGTCGCTCGTTGCTGGGGGCCTGGACGTATGCTAGCGCTACGCTGGCCCATGTCAGCCTATCCCGACCCCTCCATAGCCCCGTTATTCACCCAACAGATTTTTTCCTGGCAAACGGGGGCGACCAGATCCGAGTGTGATACCGGACGCTCAATACGAGACGCACCGCCTACAACACGTCGTAACTTTCCTCGTGATACCCTCACTACCAGGAGCCAAGCAAGTCACATCGAAGCGAGTCGGGGCACCGCTAGCAGCGTTGTAACATCACAGTCTAGTTCCCGCTACTGGGGTGGGATCGACATCGAGTCGAGTCGAGTCGACCGTCGTACCGCACATAGCCCACAAGGGGAGGAAAGGGGGGGGGGGAGGCACGCTAACGCGCCCCGTTGCTCAATGCTGTCAACACCACACCCGATGGACAGGAAGAGCTCCAAGTGGTGTGGGTCATCCGTCCAAGACGGGGTCATATCACACCACATACCAACCACCCCGGTTGGTATGTGGTGTGATATGCCTTCGGGGTGATAGACTACGCTTGATGGGTGCTCGACCGTCCAAAAGTGGAGCTGGTCGTTGCTTTGTGTGTGCGTGTGGGGGTGTCGTGCGTGGTACAATATAGCGCATATGTTTTGGTTGCGTGTTGTTGGCGAGAGCGATGGGACGATTGATGTATTTTGCGCACATGGGTATTGTGTGGTGGTGTCGAAGGCTGTGCGTCGTGCTGGTTTGCGTTAAGATTGATTTTTGGTGTGCGTCTTTGTGTTTTGTGTGATTGTTTGTTTCTGTGTGTGTAGGACGTGGAATGTGCACCGTTGGTCTAATGGTTAGGATTCATCCCTTCCAAGGATGAGGTCGGGGTTCGATTCCCCGACGGCGCATCTTTTACCAGCTTTTGACGCGCATGCTTCGTCTATGACACGTCTTTGAGTCTTTGCGTGTGTCTGGCTTAGTATCCACGACCTCGGACCGCTAGAAACCAGGGCTCGCAAACGGCGAAAGGCGGGTACCCGTACCCGCCCATCCAGGGTCCCCAGCCGGAGTCGGGTACCCGTACCCGCCCGGCCCCAAGCCTCGGGTACCCGAGCCGACCCTACTGGTACTTACAGAAAGCAAAATTTACCCTAACCCTAGATACTTTTTTCTTTTCGTAGACATGTTGGAATTGACTCGCACTTGAATTGGAGGCAGGCATCTCGCAGCGTGAAAAGCGGGTCGTCAGACTTAGTTTCGAGGCAACTAAATAGTTTCTCCTTGAGATCTTCAAGAGGTAGCGAACGAATGTTTGAAATGCGTGCCTTGTGGTCTTCGTCGGGCGGAGTATGGCTCGAATCTGAACTCTCTTCCGCCATGCGTAGCACTCGTGATAGCGCTGCTGGGGTCAATGCGAGTAGGGGCTGATCTAGGAATGCGAGGGACAGCGGAAACTGGGATAATAATACGAGCCTAATTGCAGGTAGACACCACAATCTATTGTTGGTTTCGGGTACCCGGTGGACTACCCGAGATTGGTTTCGGGTACCCGTACCCGACCCGAAACCGGGTATACCCGACGCGGGTAGGGCGGGTACGGGTACACGGGTACGCGATTGCGAGCCCTGCGAAACTCGTTTTTTCTTGCACCGCTGCGAGCGAACGCGAGAAAAGTGCAGATGCTAGCACGCGCTTCTAGAGCTAACTGCGCGTGCTGCACGCGGTCCGCAAGAGCTATTGGGTGCTGTGGAAGGTGCTGTCGGTAGCGCGCGGGGTGTTGTGTTGGCATTTGGTTGTGTTCTGCTGCTTAGGGTTGTGGTTCTTGTGGGGGTGGGTTGGCGTTAACATGGAGATCTTCTGGCGCGCCGTTGGTCTAATGGTTAGGATTCGTCCCTCCCACGGACGAGGTCGGGGTTCGATTCCCCGGCGGCGCACGCCTTCCTTATGCGGCCAACGGTCGCTGGCTCAGTTTGTGGTTTGTTGCTCGGAGCACCTTTTGTCAATTTTACTTGATGGCCCTGTCGCTCGTTGCTGGGGGCCTGGACGTATGCTAGCGCTGCGCTGGCCCATGTCAGCCTATCCCGACCCCTCCATAGCCCCGTTATTCACCCAACAGATTTTTTCCTGGCAAACGGGGGCGACCAGATCCGAGTGTGATACCGGACGCTCAATACGAGACGCACCGCCTACAACACGTCGTAACTTTCCTCGTGATACCCTCACTACCAGGAGCCAAGCAAGTCACATCGAAGCGAGTCGGGGCACCGCTAGCAGCGTTGTAACATCACAGTCTAGTTCCCGCTACTGGGGTGGGATCGACATCGAGTCGAGTCGAGTCGACCGTCGTACCGCACATAGCCCACAAGGGGAGGAAAGGGGGGGGGGAGGCACGCTAACGCGCCCCGTTGCTCAATGCTGTCAACACCACACCCGATGGACAGGAAGAGCTCCAAGTGGTGTGGGTCATCCGTCCAAGACGGGGTCATATCACACCACATACCAACCACCCCGGTTGGTATGTGGTGTGATATGCCTTCGGGGTGATAGACTACGCTTGATGGGTGCTCGACCGTCCAAAAGTGGAGCTGGTCGTTGCTTTGTGTGTGCGTGTGGGGGTGTCGTGCGTGGTACAATATAGCGCATATGTTTTGGTTGCGTGTTGTTGGCGAGAGCGATGGGACGATTGATGTATTTTGCGCACATGGGTATTGTGTGGTGGTGTCGAAGGCTGTGCGTCGTGCTGGTTTGCGTTAAGATTGATTTTTGGTGTGCGTCTTTGTGTTTTGTGTGATTGTTTGTTTCTGTGTGTGTAGGACGTGGAATGTGCACCGTTGGTCTAATGGTTAGGATTCATCCCTTCCAAGGATGAGGTCGGGGTTCGATTCCCCGACGGCGCATCTTTTACCAGCTTTTGACGCGCATGCTTCGTCTATGACACGTCTTTGAGTCTTTGCGTGTGTCTGGCTTAGTATCCACGACCTCGGACCGCTAGAAACCAGGGCTCGCAAACGGCGAAAGGCGGGTACCCGTACCCGCCCATCCAGGGTCCCCAGCCGGAGTCGGGTACCCGTACCCGCCCGGCCCCAAGCCTCGGGTACCCGAGCCGACCCTACTGGTACTTACAGAAAGCAAAATTTACCCTAACCCTAGATACTTTTTTCTTTTCGTAGACATGTTGGAATTGACTCGCACTTGAATTGGAGGCAGGCATCTCGCAGCGTGAAAAGCGGGTCGTCAGACTTAGTTTCGAGGCAACTAAATAGTTTCTCCTTGAGATCTTCAAGAGGTAGCGAACGAATGTTTGAAATGCGTGCCTTGTGGTCTTCGTCGGGCGGAGTATGGCTCGAATCTGAACTCTCTTCCGCCATGCGTAGCACTCGTGATAGCGCTGCTGGGGTCAATGCGAGTAGGGGCTGATCTAGGAATGCGAGGGACAGCGGAAACTGGGATAATAATACGAGCCTAATTGCAGGTAGACACCACAATCTATTGTTGGTTTCGGGTACCCGGTGGACTACCCGAGATTGGTTTCGGGTACCCGTACCCGACCCGAAACCGGGTATACCCGACGCGGGTAGGGCGGGTACGGGTACACGGGTACGCGATTGCGAGCCCTGCGAAACTCGTTTTTTCTTGCACCGCTGCGAGCGAACGCGAGAAAAGTGCAGATGCTAGCACGCGCTTCTAGAGCTAACTGCGCGTGCTGCACGCGGTCCGCAAGAGCTATTGGGTGCTGTGGAAGGTGCTGTCGGTAGCGCGCGGGGTGTTGTGTTGGCATTTGGTTGTGTTCTGCTGCTTAGGGTTGTGGTTCTTGTGGGGGTGGGTTGGCGTTAACATGGAGATTTTCTGGCGCGCCGTTGGTCTAATGGTTAGGATTCGTCCCTCCCACGGACGAGGTCGGGGTTCGATTCCCCGGCGGCGCACGCCTTCCTTATGCGGCCAACGGTCGCTGGCTCAGTTTGTGGTTTGTTGCTCGGAGCACCTTTTGTCAATTTTACTTGATGGCCCTGTCGCTCGTTGCTGGGGGCCTGGACGTATGCTAGCGCTGCGCTGGCCCATGTCAGCCTATCCCGACCCCTCCATAGCCCCGTTATTCACCCAACAGATTTTTTCCTGGCAAACGGGGGCGACCAGATCCGAGTGTGATACCGGACGCTCAATACGAGACGCACCGCCTACAACACGTCGTAACTTTCCTCGTGATACCCTCACTACCAGGAGCCAAGCAAGTCACATCGAAGCGAGTCGGGGCACCGCTAGCAGCGTTGTAACATCACAGTCTAGTTCCCGCTACTGGGGTGGGATCGACATCGAGTCGAGTCGAGTCGACCGTCGTACCGCACATAGCCCACAAGGGGAGGAAAGGGGGCGGGGGGCACGCTAACGCGCCCCGTTGCTCAATGCTGTCAACACCACACCCGATGGACAGGAAGAGCTCCAAGTGGTGTGGGTCATCCGTCCAAGACGGGGTCATATCACACCACATACCAACCACCCCGGTTGGTATGTGGTGTGATATGCCTTCGGGGTGATAGACTACGCTTGATGGGTGCTCGACCGTCCAAAAGTGGAGCTGGTCGTTGCTTTGTGTGTGCGTGTGGGGGTGTCGTGCGTGGTACAATATAGCGCATATGTTTTGGTTGCGTGTTGTTGGCGAGGGCGATGGGACGATTGATGTATTTTGCGCACATGGGTATTGTGTGGTGGTGTCGAAGGCTGTGCGTCGTAGTGGTTTGCGTTAAGATTGATTTTTGGTGTGCGTCTTTGTGTTTTGTGTGTTTGTTTGTTTCTGTGTGTGTAGGACGTGGAATGTGCACCGTTGGTCTAATGGTTAGGATTCATCCCTTCCAAGGATGAGGTCGGGGTTCGATTCCCCGACGGCGCATCTTTTACCAGCTTTTGACGCGCATGCTTCGTCTATGACACGTCTTTGAGTCTTTGCGTGTGTCTGGCTTAGTATCCACGACCTCGGACCGCTAGAAACTCGTTTTTTCTTGCACCGCTGCGAGCGAACGCGAGAAAAGTGCAGATGCTAGCACGCGCTTCTAGAGCTAACTGCGCGTGCTGCACGCGGTCCGCAAGAGCTATTGGGTGCTGTGGAAGGTGCTGTCGGTAGCGCGCGGGGTGTTGTGTTGGCATTTGGTTGTGTTCTGCTGCTTAGGGTTGTGGTTCTTGTGGGGGTGGGTTGGCGTTAACATGGAGATTTTCTGGCGCGCCGTTGGTCTAATGGTTAGGATTCGTCCCTCCCACGGACGAGGTCGGGGTTCGATTCCCCGGCGGCGCACGCCTTCCTTATGCGGCCAACGCTCGCTGGCTCAGTTTGTGGTTTGTTGCTCGGAGCACCTTTTGTCAATTTTACTTGATGGCCCTGTCGCTCGTTGCTGGGGGCCTGGACGTATGCTAGCGCTGCGCTGGCCCATGTCAGCCTATCCCGACCCCTCCATAGCCCCGTTATTCACCCAACAGATTTTTTCCTGGCAAACGGGGGCGACCAGATCCGAGTGTGATACCGGACGCTCAATACGAGACGCACCGCCTACAACACGTCGTAACTTTCCTCGTGATACCCTCACTACCAGGAGCCAAGCAAGTCACATCGAAGCGAGTCGGGGCACCGCTAGCAGCGTTGTAACATCACAGTCTAGTTCCCGCTACTGGGGTGGGATCGACATCGAGTCGAGTCGAGTCGAGTCGACCGTCGTACCGCACATAGCCCACAAGGGGAGGAAAGGGGGCGGGGGGCACGCTAACGCGCCCCGTTGCTCAATGCTGTCAACACCACACCCGATGGACAGGAAGAGCTCCAAGTGGTGTGGGTCATCCGTCCAAGACGGGGTCATATCACACCACATACCAACCACCCCGGTTGGTATGTGGTGTGATATGCCTTCGGGGTGATAGACTACGCTTGATGGGTGCTCGACCGTCCAAAAGTGGAGCTGGTCGTTGCTTTGTGTGTGCGTGTGGGGGTGTCGTGCGTGGTACAATATAGCGCATATGTTTTGGTTGCGTGTTGTTGGCGAGGGCGATGGGACGATTGATGTATTTTGCGCACATGGGTATTGTGTGGTGGTGTCGAAGGCTGTGCGTCGTAGTGGTTTGCGTTAAGATTGATTTTTGGTGTGCGTCTTTGTGTTTTGTGTGTTTGTTTGTTTCTGTGTGTGTAGGACGTGGAATGTGCACCGTTGGTCTAATGGTTAGGATTCATCCCTTCCAAGGATGAGGTCGGGGTTCGATTCCCCGACGGCGCATCTTTTACCAGCTTTTGACGCGCATGCTTCGTCTATGACACGTCTTTGAGTCTTTGCGTGTGTCTGGCTTAGTATCCACGACCTCGGACCGCTAGAAACTCGTTTTTTCTTGCACCGCTGCGAGCGAACGCGAGAAAAGTGCAGATGCTAGCACGCGCTTCTAGAGCTAACTGCGCGTGCTGCACGCGGTCCGCAAGAGCTATTGGGTGCTGTGGAAGGTGCTGTCGGTAGCGCGCGGGGTGTTGTGTTGGCATTTGGTTGTGTTCTGCTGCTTAGGGTTGTGGTTCTTGTGGGGGTGGGTTGGCGTTAACATGGAGATTTTTTGGCGCGCCGTTGGTCTAATGGTTAGGATTCGTCCCTCCCACGGACGAGGTCGGGGTTCGATTCCCCGGCGGCGCACGCCTTCCTTATGCGGCCAACGGTCGCTGGCTCAGTTTGTGGTTTGTTGCTCGGAGCACCTTTTGTCAATTTTACTTGATGGCCCTGTCGCTCGTTGCTGGGGGCCTGGACGTATGCTAGCGCTGCGCTGGCCCATGTCAGCCTATCCCGACCCCTCCATAGCCCCGTTATTCACCCAACAGATTTTTTCCTGGCAAACGGGGGCGACCAGATCCGAGTGTGATACCGGACGCTCAATACGAGACGCACCGCCTACAACACGTCGTAACTTTCCTCGTGATACCCTCACTACCAGGAGCCAAGCAAGTCACATCGAAGCGAGTCGGGGCACCGCTAGCAGCGTTGTAACATCACAGTCTAGTTCCCGCTACTGGGGTGGGATCGACATCGAGTCGAGTCGAGTCGAGTCGACCGTCGTACCGCACATAGCCCACAAGGGGAGGAAAGGGGGCGGGGGGCACGCTAACGCGCCCCGTTGCTCAATGCTGTCAACACCACACCCGATGGACAGGAAGAGCTCCAAGTGGTGTGGGTCATCCGTCCAAGACGGGGTCATATCACACCACATACCAACCACCCCGGTTGGTATGTGGTGTGATATGCCTTCGGGGTGATAGACTACGCTTGATGGGTGCTCGACCGTCCAAAAGTGGAGCTGGTCGTTGCTTTGTGTGTGCGTGTGGGGGTGTCGTGCGTGGTACAATATAGCGCATATGTTTTGGTTGCGTGTTGTTGGCGAGGGCGATGGGACGATTGATGTATTTTGCGCACATGGGTATTGTGTGGTGGTGTCGAAGGCTGTGCGTCGTAGTGGTTTGCGTTAAGATTGATTTTTGGTGTGCGTCTTTGTGTTTTGTGTGTTTGTTTGTTTCTGTGTGTGTAGGACGTGGAATGTGCACCGTTGGTCTAATGGTTAGGATTCATCCCTTCCAAGGATGAGGTCGGGGTTCGATTCCCCGACGGCGCATCTTTTACCAGCTTTTGACGCGCATGCTTCGTCTATGACACGTCTTTGAGTCTTTGCGTGTGTCTGGCTTAGTATCCACGACCTCGGACCGCTAGAAACTCGTTTTTTCTTGCACCGCTGCGAGCGAACGCGAGAAAAGTGCAGATGCTAGCACGCGCTTCTAGAGCTAACTGCGCGTGCTGCACGCGGTCCGCAAGAGCTATTGGGTGCTGTGGAAGGTGCTGTCGGTAGCGCGCGGGGTGTTGTGTTGGCATTTGGTTGTGTTCTGCTGCTTAGGGTTGTGGTTCTTGTGGGGGTGGGTTGGCGTTAACATGGAGATTTTTTGGCGCGCCGTTGGTCTAATGGTTAGGATTCGTCCCTCCCACGGACGAGGTCGGGGTTCGATTCCCCGGCGGCGCACGCCTTCCTTATGCGGCCAACGGTCGCTGGCTCAGTTTGTGGTTTGTTGCTCGGAGCACCTTTTGTCAATTTTACTTGATGGCCCTGTCGCTCGTTGCTGGGGGCCTGGACGTATGCTAGCGCTGCGCTGGCCCATGTCAGCCTATCCCGACCCCTCCATAGCCCCGTTATTCACCCAACAGATTTTTTCCTGGCAAACGGGGGCGACCAGATCCGAGTGTGATACCGGACGCTCAATACGAGACGCACCGCCTACAACACGTCGTAACTTTCCTCGTGATACCCTCACTACCAGGAGCCAAGCAAGTCACATCGAAGCGAGTCGGGGCACCGCTAGCAGCGTTGTAACATCACAGTCTAGTTCCCGCTACTGGGGTGGGATCGACATCGAGTCGAGTCGAGTCGACCGTCGTACCGCACATAGCCCACAAGGGGAGGAAGGGGGGGGGGGGGCACGCTAACGCGCCCCGTTGCTCAATGCTGTCAACACCACACCCGATGGACAGGAAGAGCTCCAAGTGGTGTGGGTCATCCGTCCAAGACGGGGTCATGTCACACCACATACCAACCACCCCGGTTGGTATGTGGTGTGATATGCCTTCGGGGTGATAGACTACGCTTGATGGGTGCTCGACCGTCCAAAAGTGGAGCTGGTCGTTGCTTTGTGTGTGCGTGTGGGGGTGTCGTGCGTGGTACAATATAGCGCATATGTTTTGGTTGCGTGTTGTTGGCGAGGGCGATGGGACGATTGATGTATTTTGCGCACATGGGTATTGTGTGGTGGTGTCGAAGGCTGTGCGTCGTAGTGGTTTGCGTTAAGATTGCTTTTTGGTGTGCGTCTTTGTGTTTTGTGTGTTTGTTTGTTTCTGTGTGTGTAGGACGTGGAATGTGCACCGTTGGTCTAATGGTTAGGATTCATCCCTTCCAAGGATGAGGTCGGGGTTCGATTCCCCGACGGCGCATCTTTTACCAGCTTTTGACGCGCATGCTTCGTCTATGACACGTCTTTGAGTCTTTGCGTGTGTCTGGCTTAGTATCCACGACCTCGGACCGCTAGAAACTCGTTTTTTCTTGCACCGCTGCGAGCGAACGCGAGAAAAGTGCAGATGCTAGCACGCGCTTCTAGAGCTAACTGCGCGTGCTGCACGCGGTCCGCAAGAGCTATTGGGTGCTGTGGAAGGTGCTGTCGGTAGCGCGCGGGGTGTTGTGTTGGCATTTGGTTGTGTTCTGCTGCTTAGGGTTGTGGTTCTTGTGGGGGTGGGTTGGCGTTAACATGGAGATTTTCTGGCGCGCCGTTGGTCTAATGGTTAGGATTCGTCCCTCCCACGGACGAGGTCGGGGTTCGATTCCCCGGCGGCGCACGCCTTCCTTATGCGGCCAACGGTCGCTGGCTCAGTTTGTGGTTTGTTGCTCGGAGCACCTTTTGTCAATTTTACTTGATGGCCCTGTCGCTCGTTGCTGGGGGCCTGGACGTATGCTAGCGCTGCGCTGGCCCATGTCAGCCTATCCCGACCCCTCCATAGCCCCGTTATTCACCCAACAGATTTTTTCCTGGCAAACGGGGGCGACCAGATCCGAGTGTGATACCGGACGCTCAATACGAGACGCACCGCCTACAACACGTCGTAACTTTCCTCGTGATACCCTCACTACCAGGAGCCAAGCAAGTCACATCGAAGCGAGTCGGGGCACCGCTAGCAGCGTTGTAACATCACAGTCTAGTTCCCGCTACTGGGGTGGGATCGACATCGAGTCGAGTCGAGTCGACCGTCGTACCGCACATAGCCCACAAGGGGAGGAAAGGGGGGGGGGGGGCACGCTAACGCGCCCCGTTGCTCAATGCTGTCAACACCACACCCGATGGACAGGAAGAGCTCCAAGTGGTGTGGGTCATCCGTCCAAGACGGGGTCATATCACACCACATACCAACCACCCCGGTTGGTATGTGGTGTGATATGCCTTCGGGGTGATAGACTACGCTTGATGGGTGCTCGACCGTCCAAAAGTGGAGCTGGTCGTTGCTTTGTGTGTGCGTGTGGGGGTGTCGTGCGTGGTACAATATAGCGCATATGTTTTGGTTGCGTGTTGTTGGCGAGGGCGATGGGACGATTGATGTATTTTGCGCACATGGGTATTGTGTGGTGGTGTCGAAGGCTGTGCGTCGTGCTGGTTTGCGTTAAGATTGCTTTTTGGTGTGCGTCTTTGTGTTTTGTGTGTTTGCTTGTTTCTGTGTGTGTAGGACGTGGAATGTGCACCGTTGGTCTAATGGTTAGGATTCATCCCTTCCAAGGATGAGGTCGGGGTTCGATTCCCCGACGGCGCATCTTTTGCCAGCTTTTGACGCGCATGCTTCGTCTATGACACGTCTTTGAGTCTTTGCGTGTGTCTGGCTTAGTATCCACGACCTCGGACCGCTAGAAACTCGTTTTTTCTTGCACCGCTGCGAGCGAACGCGAGAAAAGTGCAGATGCTAGCACGCGCTTCTAGAGCTAACTGCGCGTGCTGCACGCGGTCCGCAAGAGCTATTGGGTGCTGTGGAAGGTGCTGTCGGTAGCGCGCGGGGTGTTGTGTTGGCATTTGGTTGTGTTCTGCTGCTTAGGGTTGTGGTTCTTGTGGGGGTGGGTTGGCGTTAACATGGAGATTTTCTGGCGCGCCGTTGGTCTAATGGTTAGGATTCGTCCCTCCCACGGACGAGGTCGGGGTTCGATTCCCCGGCGGCGCACGCCTTCCTTATGCGGCCAACGGTCGCTGGCTCAGTTTGTGGTTTGTTGCTCGGAGCACCTTTTGTCAATTTTACTTGATGGCCCTGTCGCTCGTTGCTGGGGGCCTGGACGTATGCTAGCGCTGCGCTGGCCCATGTCAGCCTATCCCGACCCCTCCATAGCCCCGTTATTCACCCAACAGAATTTTTCCTGGCAAACGGGGGCGACCAGATCCGAGTGTGATACCGGACGCTCAATACGAGACGCACCGCCTACAACACGTCGTAACTTTCCTCGTGATACCCTCACTACCAGGAGCCAAGCAAGTCACATCGAAGCGAGTCGGGGCACCGCTAGCAGCGTTGTAACATCACAGTCTAGTTCCCGCTACTGGGGTGGGATCGACATCGAGTCGAGTCGAGTCGACCGTCGTACCGCACATAGCCCACAAGGGGAGGAAGGGGGGGGGGGCCACGCTAACGCGCCCCGTTGCTCAATGCTGTCAACACCACACCCGATGGACAGGAAGAGCTCCAAGTGGTGTGGGTCATCCGTCCAAGACGGGGTCATATCACACCACATACCAACCACCCCGGTTGGTATGTGGTGTGATATGCCTTCGGGGTGATAGACTACGCTTGATGGGTGCTCGACCGTCCAAAAGTGGAGCTGGTCGTTGCTTTGTGTGTGCGTGTGGGGGTGTCGTGCGTGGTACAATATAGCGCATATGTTTTGGTTGCGTGTTGTTGGCGAGGGCGATGGGACGATTGATGTATTTTGCGCACATGGGTATTGTGTGGTGGTGTCGAAGGCTGTGCGTCGTAGTGGTTTGCGTTAAGATTGCTTTTTGGTGTGCGTCTTTGTGTTTTGTGTGTTTGTTTGTTTCTGTGTGTGTAGGACGTGGAATGTGCACCGTTGGTCTAATGGTTAGGATTCATCCCTTCCAAGGATGAGGTCGGGGTTCGATTCCCCGACGGCGCATCTTTTACCAGCTTTTGACGCGCATGCTTCGTCTATGACACGTCTTTGAGTCTTTGCGTGTGTCTGGCTTAGTATCCACGACCTCGGACCGCTAGAAACTCGTTTTTTCTTGCACCGCTGCGAGCGAACGCGAGAAAAGTGCAGATGCTAGCACGCGCTGCTAGAGCTAACTGCGCGTGCTGCACGCGGTCCGCAAGAGCTATTGGGTGCTGTGGAAGATGCCGTCGGTAGCGCGCGGGGTGTTGTGTTGGCATTTGGTTGTGTTCTGCTGCTTAGGGTTGTGGTTCTTGTGGGGGTGGGTTGGCGTTAACATGGAGATTTTCTGGCGCGCCGTTGGTCTAATGGTTAGGATTCGTCCCTCCCACGGACGAGGTCGGGGTTCGATTCCCCGGCGGCGCACGCCTTCCTTATGCGGCCAACGGTCGCTGGCTCAGTTTGTGGTTTGTTGCTCGGAGCACCTTTTGTCAATTTTACTTGATGGCCCTGTCGCTCGTTGCTGGGGGCCTGGACGTATGCTAGCGCTGCGCTGGCCCATGTCAGCCTATCCCGACCCCTCCATAGCCCCGTTATTCACCCAACAGATTTTTTCCTGGCAAACGGGGGCGACCAGATCCGAGTGTGATACCGGACGCTCAATACGAGACGCACCGCCTACAACACGTCGTAACTTTCCTCGTGATACCCTCACTACCAGGAGCCAAGCAAGTCACATCGAAGCGAGTCGGGGCACCGCTAGCGGCGTTGTAACATCACAGTCTAGTTCCCGCTACTGGGGTAGGATCGACATCGAGTCGAGTCGACCGTCGTACCGCACATTGCCCACAAGGGGAGGAAGGGGGGGGGGGGGGGGGGCACGCTAACGCGCCCCGTTGCTCAATGCTGTCAACACCACACCCGATGGACAGGAAGAGCTCCAAGTGGTGTGGGTCATCCGTCCAAGACGGGGTCATATCACACCACATACCAACCACCCCGGTTGGTATGTGGTGTGATATGCCTTCGGGGTGATAGACTACGCTTGATGGGTGCTCGACCGTCCAAAAGTGGAGCTGGTCGTTGCTTTGTGTGTGCGTGTGGGGGTGTCGTGCGTGGTACAATATAGCGCATATGTTTTGGTTGCGTGTTGTTGGCGAGAGCGATGGGACGATTGATGTATTTTGCGCACATGGGTATTGTGTGGTGGTGTCGAAGGCTGTGCGTCGTGCTGGTTTGCGTTAAGATTGATTTTTGGTGTGCGTCTTTGTGTTTTGTGTGATTGTTTGTTTCTGTGTGTGTAGGACGTGGAATGTGCACCGTTGGTCTAATGGTTAGGATTCATCCCTTCCAAGGATGAGGTCGGGGTTCGATTCCCCGACGGCGCATCTTTTACCAGCTTTTGACGCGCATGCTTCGTCTATGACACGTCTTTGAGTCTTTGCGTGTGTCTGGCTTAGTATCCACGACCTCGGACCGCTAGAAACCAGGGCTCGCAAACGGCGAAAGGCGGGTACCCGTACCCGCCCATCCAGGGTCCCCAGCCGGAGTCGGGTACCCGTACCCGCCCGGCCCCAAGCCTCGGGTACCCGAGCCGACCCTACTGGTACTTACAGAAAGCAAAATTTACCCTAACCCTAGATACTTTTTTCTTTTCGTAGACATGTTGGAATTGACTCGCACTTGAATTGGAGGCAGGCATCTCGCAGCGTGAAAAGCGGGTCGTCAGACTTAGTTTCGAGGCAACTAAATAGTTTCTCCTTGAGATCTTCAAGAGGTAGCGAACGAATGTTTGAAATGCGTGCCTTGTGGTCTTCGTCGGGCGGAGTATGGCTCGAATCTGAACTCTCTTCCGCCATGCGTAGCACTCGTGATAGCGCTGCTGGGGTCAATGCGAGTAGGGGCTGATCTAGGAATGCGAGGGACAGCGGAAACTGGGATAATAATACGAGCCTAATTGCAGGTAGACACCACAATCTATTGTTGGTTTCGGGTACCCGGTGGACTACCCGAGATTGGTTTCGGGTACCCGTACCCGACCCGAAACCGGGTATACCCGACGCGGGTAGGGCGGGTACGGGTACACGGGTACGCGATTGCGAGCCCTGCGAAACTCGTTTTTTCTTGCACCGCTGCGAGCGAACGCGAGAAAAGTGCAGATGCTAGCACGCGCTTCTAGAGCTAACTGCGCGTGCTGCACGCGGTCCGCAAGAGCTATTGGGTGCTGTGGAAGGTGCTGTCGGTAGCACGCGGGGTGTTGTGTTGGCATTTGGTTGTGTTCTGCTGCTTAGGGTTGTGGTTCTTGTGGGGGTGGGTTGGCGTTAACATGGAGATTTTCTGGCGCGCCGTTGGTCTAATGGTTAGGATTCGTCCCTCCCACGGACGAGGTCGGGGTTCGATTCCCCGGCGGCGCACGCCTTCCTTATGCGGCCAACGGTCGCTGGCTCAGTTTGTGGTTTGTTGCTCGGAGCACCTTTTGTCAATTTTACTTGATGGCCCTGTCGCTCGTTGCTGGGGGCCTGGACGTATGCTAGCGCTACGCTGGCCCATGTCAGCCTATCCCGACCCCTCCATAGCCCCGTTATTCACCCAACAGAATTTTTCCTGGCAAACGGGGGCGACCAGATCCGAGTGTGATACCGGACGCTCAATACGAGACGCACCGCCTACAACACGTCGTAACTTTCCTCGTGATACCCTCACTACCAGGAGCCAAGCAAGTCACATCGAAGCGAGTCGGGGCACCGCTAGCAGCGTTGTAACATCACAGTCTAGTTCCCGCTACTGGGGTGGGATCGACATCGAGTCGAGTCGAGTCGACCGTCGTACCGCACATAGCCCACAAGGGGAGGAAGGGGGGGGGGGGCCACGCTAACGCGCCCCGTTGCTCAATGCTGTCAACACCACACCCGATGGACAGGAAGAGCTCCAAGTGGTGTGGGTCATCCGTCCAAGACGGGGTCATATCACACCACATACCAACCACCCCGGTTGGTATGTGGTGTGATATGCCTTCGGGGTGATAGACTACGCTTGATGGGTGCTCGACCGTCCAAAAGTGGAGCTGGTCGTTGCTTTGTGTGTGCGTGTGGGGGTGTCGTGCGTGGTACAATATAGCGCATATGTTTTGGTTGCGTGTTGTTGGCGAGGGCGATGGGACGATTGATGTATTTTGCGCACATGGGTATTGTGTGGTGGTGTCGAAGGCTGTGCGTCGTAGTGGTTTGCGTTAAGATTGCTTTTTGGTGTGCGTCTTTGTGTTTTGTGTGTTTGTTTGTTTCTGTGTGTGTAGGACGTGGAATGTGCACCGTTGGTCTAATGGTTAGGATTCATCCCTTCCAAGGATGAGGTCGGGGTTCGATTCCCCGACGGCGCATCTTTTACCAGCTTTTGACGCGCATGCTTCGTCTATGACACGTCTTTGAGTCTTTGCGTGTGTCTGGCTTAGTATCCACGACCTCGGACCGCTAGAAACTCGTTTTTTCTTGCACCGCTGCGAGCGAACGCGAGAAAAGTGCAGATGCTAGCACGCGCTGCTAGAGCTAACTGCGCGTGCTGCACGCGGTCCGCAAGAGCTATTGGGTGCTGTGGAAGATGCCGTCGGTAGCGCGCGGGGTGTTGTGTTGGCATTTGGTTGTGTTCTGCTGCTTAGGGTTGTGGTTCTTGTGGGGGTGGGTTGGCGTTAACATGGAGATTTTCTGGCGCGCCGTTGGTCTAATGGTTAGGATTCGTCCCTCCCACGGACGAGGTCGGGGTTCGATTCCCCGGCGGCGCACGCCTTCCTTATGCGGCCAACGGTCGCTGGCTCAGTTTGTGGTTTGTTGCTCGGAGCACCTTTTGTCAATTTTACTTGATGGCCCTGTCGCTCGTTGCTGGGGGCCTGGACGTATGCTAGCGCTGCGCTGGCCCATGTCAGCCTATCCCGACCCCTCCATAGCCCCGTTATTCACCCAACAGAATTTTTCCTGGCAAACGGGGGCGACCAGATCCGAGTGTGATACCGGACGCTCAATACGAGACGCACCGCCTACAACACGTCGTAACTTTCCTCGTGATACCCTCACTACCAGGAGCCAAGCAAGTCACATCGAAGCGAGTCGGGGCACCGCTAGCGGCGTTGTAACATCACAGTCTAGTTCCCGCTACTGGGGTAGGATCGACATCGAGTCGAGTCGACCGTCGTACCGCACATTGCCCACAAGGGGAGGAAGGGGGGGGGGGGGGGGGCCACGCTAACGCGCCCCGTTGCTCAATGCTGTCAACACCACACCCGATGGACAGGAAGAGCTCCAAGTGGTGTGGGTCATCCGTCCAAGACGGGGTCATATCACACCACATACCAACCACCCCGGTTGGTATGTGGTGTGATATGCCTTCGGGGTGATAGACTACGCTTGATGGGTGCTCGACCGTCCAAAAGTGGAGCTGGTCGTTGCTTTGTGTGTGCGTGTGGGGGTGTCGTGCGTGGTACAATATAGCGCATATGTTTTGGTTGCGTGTTGTTGGCGAGAGCGATGGGACGATTGATGTATTTTGCGCACATGGGTATTGTGTGGTGGTGTCGAAGGCTGTGCGTCGTGCTGGTTTGCGTTAAGATTGCTTTTTGGTGTGCGTCTTTGTGTTTTGTGTGATTGTTTGTTTCTGTGTGTGTAGGACGTGGAATGTGCACCGTTGGTCTAATGGTTAGGATTCATCCCTTCCAAGGATGAGGTCGGGGTTCGATTCCCCGACGGCGCATCTTTTACCAGCTTTTGACGCGCATGCTTCGTCTATGACACGTCTTTGAGTCTTTGCGTGTGTCTGGCTTAGTATCCACGACCTCGGACCGCTAGAAACCAGGGCTCGCAAACGGCGAAAGGCGGGTACCCGTACCCGCCCATCCAGGGTCCCCAGCCGGAGTCGGGTACCCGTACCCGCCCGGCCCCAAGCCTCGGGTACCCGAGCCGACCCTACTGGTACTTACAGAAAGCAAAATTTACCCTAACCCTAGATACTTTTTTCTTTTCGTAGACATGTTGGAATTGACTCGCACTTGAATTGGAGGCAGGCATCTCGCAGCGTGAAAAGCGGGTCGTCAGACTTAGTTTCGAGGCAACTAAATAGTTTCTCCTTGAGATCTTCAAGAGGTAGCGAACGAATGTTTGAAATGCGTGCCTTGTGGTCTTCGTCGGGCGGAGTATGGCTCGAATCTGAACTCTCTTCCGCCATGCGTAGCACTCGTGATAGCGCTGCTGGGGTCAATGCGAGTAGGGGCTGATCTAGGAATGCGAGGGACAGCGGAAACTGGGATAATAATACGAGCCTAATTGCAGGTAGACACCACAATCTATTGTTGGTTTCGGGTACCCGGTGGACTACCCGAGATTGGTTTCGGGTACCCGTACCCGACCCGAAACCGGGTATACCCGACGCGGGTAGGGCGGGTACGGGTACACGGGTACGCGATTGCGAGCCCTGCGAAACTCGTTTTTTCTTGCACCGCTGCGAGCGAACGCGAGAAAAGTGCAGATGCTAGCACGCGCTTCTAGAGCTAACTGCGCGTGCTGCACGCGGTCCGCAAGAGCTATTGGGTGCTGTGGAAGGTGCTGTCGGTAGCGCGCGGGGTGTTGTGTTGGCATTTGGTTGTGTTCTGCTGCTTAGGGTTGTGGTTCTTGTGGGGGTGGGTTGGCGTTAACATGGAGATTTTCTGGCGCGCCGTTGGTCTAATGGTTAGGATTCGTCCCTCCCACGGACGAGGTCGGGGTTCGATTCCCCGGCGGCGCACGCCTTCCTTATGCGGCCAACGGTCGCTGGCTCAGTTTGTGGTTTGTTGCTCGGAGCACCTTTTGTCAATTTTACTTGATGGCCCTGTCGCTCGTTGCTGGGGGCCTGGACGTATGCTAGCGCTACGCTGGCCCATGTCAGCCTATCCCGACCCCTCCATAGCCCCGTTATTCACCCAACAGATTTTTTCCTGGCAAACGGGGGCGACCAGATCCGAGTGTGATACCGGACGCTCAATACGAGACGCACCGCCTACAACACGTCGTAACTTTCCTCGTGATACCCTCACTACCAGGAGCCAAGCAAGTCACATCGAAGCGAGTCGGGGCACCGCTAGCAGCGTTGTAACATCACAGTCTAGTTCCCGCTACTGGGGTGGGATCGACATCGAGTCGAGTCGAGTCGACCGTCGTACCGCACATAGCCCACAAGGGGAGGAAAGGGGGCGGGGGGCACGCTAACGCGCCCCGTTGCTCAATGCTGTCAACACCACACCCGATGGACAGGAAGAGCTCCAAGTGGTGTGGGTCATCCGTCCAAGACGGGGTCATATCACACCACATACCAACCACCCCGGTTGGTATGTGGTGTGATATGCCTTCGGGGTGATAGACTACGCTTGATGGGTGCTCGACCGTCCAAAAGTGGAGCTGGTCGTTGCTTTGTGTGTGCGTGTGGGGGTGTCGTGCGTGGTACAATATAGCGCATATGTTTTGGTTGCGTGTTGTTGGCGAGGGCGATGGGACGATTGATGTATTTTGCGCACATGGGTATTGTGTGGTGGTGTCGAAGGCTGTGCGTCGTAGTGGTTTGCGTTAAGATTGATTTTTGGTGTGCGTCTTTGTGTTTTGTGTGTTTGTTTGTTTCTGTGTGTGTAGGACGTGGAATGTGCACCGTTGGTCTAATGGTTAGGATTCATCCCTTCCAAGGATGAGGTCGGGGTTCGATTCCCCGACGGCGCATCTTTTACCAGCTTTTGACGCGCATGCTTCGTCTATGACACGTCTTTGAGTCTTTGCGTGTGTCTGGCTTAGTATCCACGACCTCGGACCGCTAGAAACCAGGGCTCGCAAACGGCGAAAGGCGGGTACCCGTACCCGCCCATCCAGGGTCCCCAGCCGGAGTCGGGTACCCGTACCCGCCCGGCCCCAAGCCTCGGGTACCCGAGCCGACCCTACTGGTACTTACAGAAAGCAAAATTTACCCTAACCCTAGATACTTTTTTCTTTTCGTAGACATGTTGGAATTGACTCGCACTTGAATTGGAGGCAGGCATCTCGCAGCGTGAAAAGCGGGTCGTCAGACTTAGTTTCGAGGCAACTAAATAGTTTCTCCTTGAGATCTTCAAGAGGTAGCGAACGAATGTTTGAAATGCGTGCCTTGTGGTCTTCGTCGGGCGGAGTATGGCTCGAATCTGAACTCTCTTCCGCCATGCGTAGCACTCGTGATAGCGCTGCTGGGGTCAATGCGAGTAGGGGCTGATCTAGGAATGCGAGGGACAGCGGAAACTGGGATAATAATACGAGCCTAATTGCAGGTAGACACCACAATCTATTGTTGGTTTCGGGTACCCGGTGGACTACCCGAGATTGGTTTCGGGTACCCGTACCCGACCCGAAACCGGGTATACCCGACGCGGGTAGGGCGGGTACGGGTACACGGGTACGCGATTGCGAGCCCTGCGAAACTCGTTTTTTCTTGCACCGCTGCGAGCGAACGCGAGAAAAGTGCAGATGCTAGCACGCGCTTCTAGAGCTAACTGCGCGTGCTGCACGCGGTCCGCAAGAGCTATTGGGTGCTGTGGAAGGTGCTGTCGGTAGCGCGCGGGGTGTTGTGTTGGCATTTGGTTGTGTTCTGCTGCTTAGGGTTGTGGTTCTTGTGGGGGTGGGTTGGCGTTAACATGGAGATTTTCTGGCGCGCCGTTGGTCTAATGGTTAGGATTCGTCCCTCCCACGGACGAGGTCGGGGTTCGATTCCCCGGCGGCGCACGCCTTCCTTATGCGGCCAACGGTCGCTGGCTCAGTTTGTGGTTTGTTGCTCGGAGCACCTTTTGTCAATTTTACTTGATGGCCCTGTCGCTCGTTGCTGGGGGCCTGGACGTATGCTAGCGCTACGCTGGCCCATGTCAGCCTATCCCGACCCCTCCATAGCCCCGTTATTCACCCAACAGATTTTTTCCTGGCAAACGGGGGCGACCAGATCCGAGTGTGATACCGGACGCTCAATACGAGACGCACCGCCTACAACACGTCGTAACTTTCCTCGTGATACCCTCACTACCAGGAGCCAAGCAAGTCACATCGAAGCGAGTCGGGGCACCGCTAGCAGCGTTGTAACATCACAGTCTAGTTCCCGCTACTGGGGTGGGATCGACATCGAGTCGAGTCGAGTCGACCGTCGTACCGCACATAGCCCACAAGGGGAGGAAAGGGGGCGGGGGGCACGCTAACGCGCCCCGTTGCTCAATGCTGTCAACACCACACCCGATGGACAGGAAGAGCTCCAAGTGGTGTGGGTCATCCGTCCAAGACGGGGTCATATCACACCACATACCAACCACCCCGGTTGGTATGTGGTGTGATATGCCTTCGGGGTGATAGACTACGCTTGATGGGTGCTCGACCGTCCAAAAGTGGAGCTGGTCGTTGCTTTGTGTGTGCGTGTGGGGGTGTCGTGCGTGGTACAATATAGCGCATATGTTTTGGTTGCGTGTTGTTGGCGAGGGCGATGGGACGATTGATGTATTTTGCGCACATGGGTATTGTGTGGTGGTGTCGAAGGCTGTGCGTCGTAGTGGTTTGCGTTAAGATTGATTTTTGGTGTGCGTCTTTGTGTTTTGTGTGTTTGTTTGTTTCTGTGTGTGTAGGACGTGGAATGTGCACCGTTGGTCTAATGGTTAGGATTCATCCCTTCCAAGGATGAGGTCGGGGTTCGATTCCCCGACGGCGCATCTTTTACCAGCTTTTGACGCGCATGCTTCGTCTATGACACGTCTTTGAGTCTTTGCGTGTGTCTGGCTTAGTATCCACGACCTCGGACCGCTAGAAACTCGTTTTTTCTTGCACCGCTGCGAGCGAACGCGAGAAAAGTGCAGATGCTAGCACGCGCTTCTAGAGCTAACTGCGCGTGCTGCACGCGGTCCGCAAGAGCTATTGGGTGCTGTGGAAGGTGCTGTCGGTAGCGCGCGGGGTGTTGTGTTGGCATTTGGTTGTGTTCTGCTGCTTAGGGTTGTGGTTCTTGTGGGGGTGGGTTGGCGTTAACATGGAGATTTTCTGGCGCGCCGTTGGTCTAATGGTTAGGATTCGTCCCTCCCACGGACGAGGTCGGGGTTCGATTCCCCGGCGGCGCACGCCTTCCTTATGCGGCCAACGGTCGCTGGCTCAGTTTGTGGTTTGTTGCTCGGAGCACCTTTTGTCAATTTTACTTGATGGCCCTGTCGCTCGTTGCTGGGGGCCTGGACGTATGCTAGCGCTGCGCTGGCCCATGTCAGCCTATCCCGACCCCTCCATAGCCCCGTTATTCACCCAACAGATTTTTTCCTGGCAAACGGGGGCGACCAGATCCGAGTGTGATACCGGACGCTCAATACGAGACGCACCGCCTACAACACGTCGTAACTTTCCTCGTGATACCCTCACTACCAGGAGCCAAGCAAGTCACATCGAAGCGAGTCGGGGCACCGCTAGCGGCGTTGTAACATCACAGTCTAGTTCCCGCTACTGGGGTAGGATCGACATCGAGTCGAGTCGACCGTCGTACCGCACATTGCCCACAAGGGGAGGAAGGGGGGGGGGGGGGGGGGGGCACGCTAACGCGCCCCGTTGCTCAATGCTGTCAACACCACACCCGATGGACAGGAAGAGCTCCAAGTGGTGTGGGTCATCCGTCCAAGACGGGGTCATATCACACCACATACCAACCACCCCGGTTGGTATGTGGTGTGATATGCCTTCGGGGTGATAGACTACGCTTGATGGGTGCTCGACCGTCCAAAAGTGGAGCTGGTCGTTGCTTTGTGTGTGCGTGTGGGGGTGTCGTGCGTGGTACAATATAGCGCATATGTTTTGGTTGCGTGTTGTTGGCGAGGGCGATGGGACGATTGATGTATTTTGCGCACATGGGTATTGTGTGGTGGTGTCGAAGGCTGTGCGTCGTGCTGGTTTGCGTTAAGATTGCTTTTTGGTGTGCGTCTTTGTGTTTTGTGTGTTTGTTTGTTTCTGTGTGTGTAGGACGTGGAATGTGCACCGTTGGTCTAATGGTTAGGATTCATCCCTTCCAAGGATGAGGTCGGGGTTCGATTCCCCGACGGCGCATCTTTTGCCAGCTTTTGACGCGCATGCTTCGTCTATGACACGTCTTTGAGTCTTTGCGTGTGTCTGGCTTAGTATCCACGACCTCGGACCGCTAGAAACTCGTTTTTTCTTGCACCGCTGCGAGCGAACGCGAGAAAAGTGCAGATGCTAGCACGCGCTTCTAGAGCTAACTGCGCGTGCTGCACGCGGTCCGCAAGAGCTATTGGGTGCTGTGGAAGGTGCTGTCGGTAGCGCGCGGGGTGTTGTGTTGGCATTTGGTTGTGTTCTGCTGCTTAGGGTTGTGGTTCTTGTGGGGGTGGGTTGGCGTTAACATGGAGATTTTCTGGCGCGCCGTTGGTCTAATGGTTAGGATTCGTCCCTCCCACGGACGAGGTCGGGGTTCGATTCCCCGGCGGCGCACGCCTTCCTTATGCGGCCAACGGTCGCTGGCTCAGTTTGTGGTTTGTTGCTCGGAGCACCTTTTGTCAATTTTACTTGATGGCCCTGTCGCTCGTTGCTGGGGGCCTGGACGTATGCTAGCGCTGCGCTGGCCCATGTCAGCCTATCCCGACCCCTCCATAGCCCCGTTATTCACCCAACAGATTTTTTCCTGGCAAACGGGGGCGACCAGATCCGAGTGTGATACCGGACGCTCAATACGAGACGCACCGCCTACAACACGTCGTAACTTTCCTCGTGATACCCTCACTACCAGGAGCCAAGCAAGTCACATCGAAGCGAGTCGGGGCACCGCTAGCGGCGTTGTAACATCACAGTCTAGTTCCCGCTACTGGGGTAGGATCGACATCGAGTCGAGTCGACCGTCGTACCGCACATAGCCCACAAGGGGAGGAAAGGGGGGGGGGAGCCACGCTAACGCGCCCCGTTGCTCAATGCTGTCAACACCACACCCGATGGACATGAAGAGCTCCAAGTGCTGTGGGTCATCCGTCCAAGACGGGGTCATATCACACCACATACCAACCACCCCGGTTGGTATGTGGTGTGATATACCTTCGGGGTGATAGACTACGCTTGATGGGTGCTCGACCGTCCAAAAGTGGAGCTGGTCGTTGCTTTGTGTGTGCGTGTGGGGGTGTCGTGCGTGGTACAATATAGCGCATATGTTTTGGTTGCGTGTTGTTGGCGAGGGTGATGGGACGATTGATGTATTTTGCGCACATGGGTATTGTGTGGTGGTGTCGAAGGCTGTGCGTCGTGCTGGTTTGCGTTAAGATTGCTTTTTGGTGTGCGTCTTTGTGTTTTGTGTGTTTGCTTGTTTCTGTGTGTGTAGGACGTGGAATGTGCACCGTTGGTCTAATGGTTAGGATTCATCCCTTCCAAGGATGAGGTCGGGGTTCGATTCCCCGACGGCGCATCTTTTGCCAGCTTTTGACGCGCATGCTTCGTCTATGACACGTCTTTGAGTCTTTGCGTGTGTCTGGCTTAGTATCCACGACCTCGGACCGCTAGAAACTCGTTTTTTCTTGCACCGCTGCGAGCGAACGCGAGAAAAGTGCAGATGCTAGCACGCGCTTCTAGAGCTAATTCGACTAGGGCAAGACGACCCCCCTCTGCCGTCCCCCAGGCAAGGCAGAGCGGTGCTGCAGCTGACTGAAGCCTCTGACGAAGTGGTCGAGAGCTGCGAGGAAGTGGACGAGCCCGAACAACGCTCGCGCTTCAACCCCAGCATCGATAAATCTCTCTTGGCCGAAGTACTTGCCACACACCCGTTTGCTGTGGAGCGCAAAGCAGTAACTGGGGTGTGGAAAGGAATTGCCAGTCGGCTCAACACATCGCTGAAAACAAATTTTAGCTTTCGTGCGGGTCGGGACCGCATCAGCCTTCTCCTACGTAAGTATGTAGTACGGAAGAAGCGCAACGAGGCTGCAAGTGGCACAAGCGAAGTTCACACGGATCTGGACGACGTTTTAGAGCAGCTGCAGCAGCTCAAGAACGCGGCAGCAGCTGAGCTAGAGTCTAAAAAGAAGAACGCCGATTCTAAATCCGAGGCAATCGAGACCGCCGGGCAAAAGCTGATGCAGGCAGCAGAGGAAAGGTATGACGGTTGGTCGTGTAATTTACTGACAATCTTTTACTGACAAAATCTAATGCAATGTACGCTTTTGTGAAAACAGGGTTGCCAAGCGGATAGCGTCGGGTGAGAGCAGTACACAGCAAAGACCAAAGCGCCTCCGCCTCTCCACGCTGCTCGATAATGAGCTGGACGAGGCCATGAAGCGCAGAAAGCTGGAGGAGGACAAGGTTGAGCTTCACCGAGAGGAATTGCAGCTACGCCGAGATGAGTTGGCGCAACAGAAACGACAGCAGGAGCTGCTGTGCGAGCAGATGCAGCAACAAGCTGCTCAGACGGAAGCCATTTTGAAACTACTGACCTCAGTTATCGGCAGGAGCGGAAAGTAAATGCAGATGTATTGAGATGTTAATCATAGAAATAGTTCTGCAGCGATGGTGGCTCCGAAATACTTGCTGTTGTTGTTTCCCCCACGAAGTATGGTGATACAATTCGTAAGCATTACTGCCGTTTTGTATAGCGTCGCCACCGGAACGCCCCCCAAGTACATTTTTCGCTTGTAATCAACTCCAGCCCAATAGTTGACCACTTGACCATACGACCACTCAACTGTGGTCCTTACCTTCGACATGGAAGCGTTAATTTTGGCTTGAGCAGACGTAAGCCCTCCTTTAAAAGGTGATACAAACACATCCGTCCGTCCGTAAGCTTGGTCGCCATAGATGAAGTATCCACGAAATCTTTCGTCAACACCAATGCTTGTATCTATTCCAGACTTGTGTAGCAAAACCACATCGTGCCGGCGGCCTTCGACTGACCCATAAAGGTGCAAAATCATGTCATCCGGGGTAACGACAGTCTGAAACTTCAACCCATGCTTGCGCTTATGGCCACTATACACACTCTGCTGCTCTCGAGCTCCATCCGACCTGCAAATTCCTCTTACTGTTCCATCCACGAATCCCCATATGTTGTCAAGCTCTGCTCCTTGATCGTAGACTGCTTGGCTGAATTCCCCCAATCTAAAGCTCACATAATCTAGATTCCCCTGTAGCAACATGTTGCATCTCTCACTGATAAAATTTATCACAAAGTAGAAAATACTACTTAAGGCACTGGGCCATCGACCGTAAATTCTTGACGTCTCCATCCATCTTGACGGGTACGCAATGCGGTGACAGATGCTGCAGAGCCCTTTTAAGCCACTACAACACGTGCGAGAGGGCGAGCCGGTGCGAATAACGTCCGGTAGCTTGAAAGATGCTTGTAAGTGGCGCAGTTGGTGTTGAGTAAATCGGTAGAACAGCAGGCATGAGTCGTCTGTAACGTCGTCGATTTCAAATCGAACCCGGGGTATAGTGAAGCGTGGTTTAGACTCGTACAGCAACACCAGCGCGTGAAAGCGCATCCTTGATGCAGACATGAAGTCACTATGCAGTCGCTTCATGCACGAGACGTGAAGCATTTCCTTCGCAACGCGCCGGTAGGCGACGACGTCATCGTCGCTGTCAGAATCCATGTTTTGGCTGGTAGTAAAGCTCACACTGTCTTTCGCTCTGATTCCGTTTCGTTGCAAAAAGGCCAAACGAAAGTTACCGTCCCCAGATAACGCAACGAGATCGAAAGCACGACAAATTCTCAGATTTTCTCAGATTTTCCTCAGAGTTTCGTTTCGTACCAAACTGCTTAAGCGCTCTAATACAGTGTTAGGCCATGTACGAAAGTGAGTAGCACTGGAACAGCGAGACCCAGCGTCGGCAACGACGTTGGTGGACCCTGGCAGATGACGAGCCAACAGTCGAAAGCGTTACGTAGCTTCACTGAAGCCAATGGCTCGGACGAGTTCTTGGCCGAATATGTTGTCTGAGCTCAGCTTGTTGATCCACGCGACAGCCATGGCGTTGTCTGACCATGCACGTACATGTGTTACGTGTGTTGCATCTGCTGGGGTCCACCCATGGCCCCACAACACCGCCGCCAGGGCGGCGCAGAACACTTCGCGGACATTTATGTCGAGGCCGTGGACCCCGTCAGTCGCTGTGAAAAATGCTCGTTCGTCTTCGTCAAACTTGAGCTGAATGTATCGGCGCTTCGCAGGATCCAGAACGGCAAGACCCTCGTTACTGGCGTCCATATAGAGATGAACTGAAGCTGGTGGAAGATCGCAGAACATTGCCAGGGGCAAGCCGATCCAGCTACCGTGGACCAAGATGGCTCGAAACCACTGCAGGTCGCAGCAGGTCTCCGGCGGTCCACGGCCTCGTTGGGGGGCACGCTTGGCGGCAGAATGCACACGCTGATAAAAATGATTTTGCCGCACGCAGGCAGCAGCACACGTGGCGTAGACTCCAAAGAAGCTGTTGGAGATCGGTGCGCGAAGTTGTGGTCGCAGCGTCCAGCCTGGTAACTCGTGCTAGAGTCTTGGTGATCTTGTTTCGTGGCATTGAGACTGTGCGCGAGCTCGTGTTGAAGAGTAGCCCGAGTACTTCCAGCTCTGTCGCCCAAGCACTGGATTTGTTTTCATTAATCGCACGTGGACCCAGTACCCAAGGCAAGGCGGAGAGCTTCCTGCGCATAATGAAGTCGAGAGGAGGTGTGGACTACCACTAGGATGCCACTCATAAGCGAAGAATGGCTCATAGTCGGTGGACGTTCCGCCGGACAGCGAACCAAAACTCTCGTGCTCCACCAAAAAGTATATAGCACCACCAAATGCACCGTAATATGACCGCGAACCGCTCCAGCTGAGTCGGACAGAATATGTCGAGTAGCAAAGCTTGAAGCTAAGGGATCAGGGCGCCCATCCGACACACGTGTGAACTAGCGAGCATCAGGTGGCGAAAGGCTGACTTGACGTCGCTCTTGTAGATTACTTGTTCGGGGTGAGCTCGGTTCAGCGACTCGATGCGTCGATCGATAGCGGCTACGTGGTGATACTCAACAGCCAGGAAGTGCCGCTTGTCCGAGGCGTCGTTTGCCGATTTTCCGCGCGGATATGACAGGTCGTGGATAACCCGTACCTCTTCCCGCGGATCCACATCCTTTTTCGCGACGGCGCCCAAGGGACTGATGTGAAAATCTTGCGACTGTAGCATAGCAGCATCGGAGAGGACCAAGTACTGGCCAGCGTCTTCGCCATCTCGTATGCTCCTAATCACAGCATTCAGGTTGCGGTTGGCCGATTGGTGATTCCTTGACGGTCCGTCGAGCAGCGAAATGCCTTGCTTCCATCGAGGCTCGATACCACCCGCAGCAACCGAGCAAATAAGTTTGTCGTGCTTGTAGCCGTGCGACAAGTGTGCCAGGCGGACAAGGCACAGTGCCTTGTTAAGTCTGTAGTCTGCGATCGTTTGATCTCGTACGAGTTCAACAAACGCCTGGATGGAGTAGGCGTGGGCGGTGATCAGCGTGGACAGTGCTTTCTGTATGCTCTGGTTGAGATTGAACCTCCACAAGCCATTCGGTAGTAAAATAAAGACTGGCGAGGGCATCGCGACCAGAATGTTGTGGGACCGCAGAGTGTCTTGTACGTTTTTATCCCGTAATGACTCCATTGTCCGAAGCTGTGCTTCCAGAGTTGCTTGCACCCGGTGAGAGCTGGGCATGTCTGATGAGCTAACGGTGTCGGCGAGAGCTGATACGACCGGGACCAACGCGACTCGAAACACAGCGGAGCTAGGAATATTTGTCGGTGACGCGAAGTCGCTTGAGAGCGGGGCGTCCGGCTGGGTACTGCGGGAAGCCGAGGCACTAACTCACCGTGCGTGCAATCCGCCCGGATCGTATGGTCGTCTGCGCAGTCCGAGTCGTGGTGTACCAGGTCCACGACTCAGACTACTTCAAGCCTCTTGCGATGGTTTCCGAAGCCCTCCGAGGCGCGTGGCGATATACTGGCGGAGTCGAACGGGAATGGTATCCGACCAGAAATGAACGCGATTCTTGAAAGTGCACTTGATGGGGTCCTGCGACTTGCAGCCTCTCTTAGATAAGAAGTGCAGACAGACTTCCTTCCCCCCTTGAGTGGGGATTTCCGAGGAGATATCACTAGGCATTTCCCGCTCGAAACTGACCCATGGAGCCTCACGGGATTGCGCCTGATAAGTCCCGCCCGAGCGAGCTTCTGCGGACTGAAGACGTCCGCCGAGGGCTGTGATCGTCAGGCTGGGGAGCTCGGGGTTTGATACTGAGAGCCATGAGGGGGCAGCCGCTCTGCTGGCTGTCTGATAAAATATGTCGTTGGAAGCGGCGTCACGATATCGCTTTAGTAGAGAGTCGATCCAACGAACGATCATGGGCAGATCGACGATAGCCCACTGCTGCCAGCATTCGAGTGAAGAGACCAGTTGGTCAAGAGCCTCCGCGACTTTAATCGTGATGGGATCGCACAGGGCCCGGCAGTAGTCAACGAATCACCGAGTAGTTGGCCCAGCTCTGCCCACGAGGCTGGGTCCGCCGCAATCGGAGCTGCAGCCGTGTAATCCGTTGTGTCGGCTCCGCCATTTTGGAGTTTGTCCAAGAAGCCAACCCGCCGAAAATGCTTGATCGATAATCCACGTCTGAAACGTAGATCGTACATCTGGGCGACCGTGCCTGCTTGAGTGTCGACCTGCGTTGTCGACGACGCCAGTACATATTCAAAGAATTAATCGCTTGGTGTACCTTGAAGAAAGTCGGCGGTAAACAGCGCGTGCACGTTTTCTTGGTGACTCGTGGGCTGAAATGATGTTCGTGTATTCTTCGGTGGGGGAGAGTTTCGATGGCTCCTGCTTCATCCCGTTGATGCTTATGCGCAGTAGGGAGGCTGTTGCTGCTCAGATAGTGCGATAGCAGGTGTGGTTTGTAGCGCGGGATAAGGTCGATGAGCTCGACATCCTGGGCCTCGCAAGTCGCGTGATGTTGAGCTTCCAATAGAGATGGACGCGGGTTCTGCGCGATTGGTGGAGGTACCACCGGCGCACTTGCTCCGCCGGCAGCCCCGAGTCTGGGACGCCCGCGCCTGGTTGCCGTAGCTCTGGGGCTCACGGCACGAGTCGGAGCACCGCCCTCGAGGACGCTATCATCATCGACGAGCGGGTCGAAGAATCCGGGATCGGACGCGTAATCCACCCCTTGCGTCTCCTGTGGATCATTGCATAATGACGAGCCAATCGTATCTCGCAGGGCGGGCGGAAGAGTCTTTTGGCCCTCTACGTAGAAGGTATACCAGGAAACATGACGCAAGGAGGTGTTCATGGTGGTGCCTGTAGTTGGATCCACCCGGTCGACGCGTAAGTCACTCAGGTCTCCCAGTTATTGTTCCCATTGTCTTAGCCACGCCGGGATTGTCCAGCGGGCTCCGCCGTCTCCTTTCATCAGACGTGAGAGTATCTGGTCCTCCATATCGCGTAGTCGTGCAGCTGGCCACGCCGCCTTGGACCAGCGTCGGCCTCCGAGCACCATTGCAATGACGGGATAGACCCCCGCCTGGATCCTTGATAGGGGAACTGGCATTTTGCCAAAGCGCGTGGAGACCGACAGCTTGTTGCCTTCGTAGTCGATGACTTGACCATAGTACGCCATATTGCGCTCGCCGAAGCTGACCGCTCGACGGAGCCACGCTCCTGGGCAGTCACCGATTGCCTCCTCTCGAGAGTTACGTCGAGCTTCGGCCACTGCCTTCGGGACTTACTCGCAGAGATGACGGCTTCACCGATGACTTCGAACTCGACCGTCGTACGCCTCAACCGCGTCACGTTGGAGTAGAAAGGCAAGCTCGCTGCACCATCGACGTCCTCGGGGTACAGTTACAGGTAGTCCCCTGTCCCGACTCGAGGTGCAGAGCGATTGAGGCAGGTTCGTGGCATGATCGTGCTAGTGAAGACTTATCTTAGACTGGACCTGCCTAATATCTAGCGGCGATGTCTTGAGGGCTCGGAGCCAGCCATCGCCTTGATCGCCTTGCTCTGTACTACTAGCCAGTCGGAGCGGATCCGCCTTTCTCTTGTTGGAAAACCAGAGTCCTCCTCAAGGACACTACCAAGTCTAAGCCTGTGTCTACATACGTAGTAGACTCATTGATGCCATTTTCCATAAGCTTCGCCTGGTCGCCGATCACAATAAGTTATTTGATTACTGTTGCGGAGTCCAGTGTACTGGTCACCATCAGCTGGTGCTGAGGGCAGACTGAAGGATACCCGACAGCGTGTGTGGGTCGTTTATCCCGAGAAGGCATACAAGTGCTGGCGGTTTTCCCACGCAGTAGAATTGTCCTACGGAGGTTGTCTACTGCAACTTACAGATAAACATGCTACAGTTAGGGAAGAACTAGCTGTGAAAAAGGGAACGATAACTGGAGCTGCGAGCTCATTTCTGCAAAACATCGATTCCTCCACAGGCGGCATTTGCTGCTTGCTCGCTAAGCTTCTTGTGGGCTCCGACTTTCACTCTGCGTAAAACTGCAGGCCGCTTCTGTAACGGGCCTAGTGAGTACCCGTCACTAGCTTACACGTAGCGGTGAGGAAGCGTCCAGTGCTCAGTAATACTGAGACCAAGTATTAAGTCCGAAGTAAAATCAACTCTGTTTTATTATTGGGACCAGGGCGGGGGCCCGTGGTCTAATGTGAACCACTCAAATGCAGGTCAGCAGCTGATTGGCTGGAATGGGGTCTGGCTCCCCCACTTTCAGCCAATCAGATGATGACATGTCAGCACACGCTAGCCGTGTGCTGCTGTGCCTACTTATGCAATATCTGTAAGAGATCTACCTACTTATGTAAATGGAGGGCCCATTACATCACCCTCCTCTCAAAGTTGCGCTTACGCAACGTAAGCGCAAATAACACTGGAAAACAACTGAAGACAACCGCGGGACGACGAACGCGGTAGATGGCGACCGACGCAGCTTGGACGACGGACGCGGCGCTCGGCGACGAGCGCGAGCACGGAGTGTAGCGCCTCGGTGAGTGTGGAGACCCGAGATGGCAATCGGCGCAGGGCGACTCTTCGAAGCGACCCTTCGAAGTAACTGCTGGCGTGTGGACAGGGTCGTCGACTCGACTCGACGCGTCAACAGGATCAGCTTGGACATCTTCAACGCCGGTGATTGTCGGCGCCGCGGTGCAGTGCGCAAGAGCGCACCCTTCCATCCTGGTGCACGTGGGTTCAATCCCCACGCGGGACAAACACTTCGTTCACGGTGCGTGAGCGTCCAGACCTTTTCCACGCGCGCTTCGACATCACCAAGCGTCGGACACTCGGCCACCGTGACACAGACCCCTAGCAGGACACATCGTGGACACTCCACGTGAAGGCGCACTCAGGCGGCTGAGTGCATGTCGGACCGAAGCTCGTCGGCGGTAGAGATCTCGGGCTTCACGAACAACAGCGTCAGCGCGCTGAATATCACTTGTGGCGGCACTAGCGAGGGCGGATGTCGGAGCTTGAGGTCGGGCTCAGCTTGGGTCGGAAGAGACGCTTGATATCGAAGCTTGGTTCCACAGTCAAGGTCGTCATCGAGGTGGCTCGAAGCCAAGCCAGCTCAGTGGTCAAGCACTGAGTCGTCAAGCCGAAGGTCACCGGATCGAGTCCGGGGGTCGTCATCAGTTGTTGGTCCTAGTCATCACGGCGAACCTCGCCGCGTGCTTGCGTCGAGGGTTCCCGTTTACTGTCGCTGCCGTTCGCGATCTCATCCTCGTACTCGCGAACAACGTCCGGGACGTCCCGGAGAAGAGTCGAGCGTGGCTCCCACGTATCGTCGTCTGGTGGAAAGCCAAGCCACCGTACTCGGTAACGCCGCGCGGCAGGAATCCCGCGCAAAGGCTGATCACTCGTACGGATACGAGTACGAGACGTAGCACGAGGAGGGTCCTCGTGTGCCACGATGTGATCCACGATCCAACGTGTATCGCCAGCCGAGTCAACAATCGGCGCGGGGGGGGGGGGGTTCGCGTCGGTAGCTCGTGCGCTTGGGTTGCCCAAGACGACTTGGAGATCGATTCGAATCGTGCAGTGGGCGCTCAGACGAAGGCTGAGGCGGCGACAACTCAGGTTGCACAGGCTCGGGCGGAGCTGGTGGCGACGCGGACTGCGCGTCGTGAGGGGCGTTCGCTCTGCGCTCCGGTGCCGAAGAGGACGTCGTCGACGGGATAGTTGCAGGATGGTACTTCTTGAGTCGCCCGACGTAGAACGTCGGGTGAAGCCGTAAAGACGTAGGAATATCCAACGTGTAGGCTTCTCCATTAACCTTCATGACTCTGAAAGGTCCAATGAATCGAGGCGCGAGTTTGCTCGCGCCAAGATTAGTCACTGCTGATGACCGAATGCCGTCAGTTGACAGGAGTACTTGATCTCCTGTCGCAAAGGTAGCCATGTTCTTGCGCCCACGCTTGTCAGCATTTTCCTTTTGCTTGTCCACTGCGTCCTGCAGTGCGTCGCGCACAAAACGGGCAATTGATTGCCGTTGCAAGACGAACTCCGAAACAGCGGCGTTGTCGACAGGACGCGCCGGAGTCTTCGGCGCGTAATTGGCAGCGACTGGAACCCCAGCATTGCCTGGGTCGATCAATGTACGAGCAGTCCATGTCGCAAGAGGAGACGCCGCAATGCCCGGCGTCGCGAGTGCTTTCTTCGTCTTCGAGCGGGTGACTGCATTCAGCGTCACGTCCTCGTGAGCTGCACTCGTCATGTCGTTAACACCATCTTCATCCCCACCCAGAGTGGAGCCACGAGGCGCCGTGGGGTGGCCCACGGCGATGAGAGCAGGCACGCGCGGATGGCGCGCGTTGTTGGCGAAGAATGGCGTCAGGCCCGTTGACGCGTGCTCAGCGTTGTTGAGTGCAAACTCAGCAAGGGGCAGGAAGGAGCTCCAACTCGCGAACAACGTCGCGTAGCTTCGAAGCACGTCTTCGAGGACCCGGTTGACTCGCTCCGTCTAGCCATCCGTCTCCGGATGTGCTGCCGTCGACATCGACAGCTTCGTACCCAGAAGCTGGAAGAGGTTGGACCAGAACGCGGACGTGAAGCGCGGGTCACGGTCGGAGACGATCGACTCAGGCAGGCCGTGATGACGGAAAACACAGTCGATGAAGTGCGCCGCGGTCTCGGCCGCGGTGACCGTGTCACTCACGGGGATGAGGTGCACCATCTTCGTGAATCGCTCCACGAAGACCAAGACGCCGGTTCGACCTTCGGCGTCGGGTGGGAGCCCGAAGATGAAGTCCATGGAGACTGAGCGCCAGGCCTCAGTCGCGATCGGCAATGGTCGCAGGGGAGCCTGCGACGACTTCGATGGCTTCACCCGCTGGCAGGTCTCGCAAGTGCGCACCCACTTGCGCACCCACTTGTACATGTGGGGCCAGAAGAAGTCGCGCGAAACAGCCGCGAATGTCTTCTCGCGGCCCAGATGCGCGCCCATGGGGCTGTCGTGGAACTCGTGGATGATCCGAGCTCGCAAGTCGTCGTCGTTGGGCACGACGACTCGAGGAGCATCGAACTTGTCGATGTTGTAGCACAACAGGTCGCCGTCAAGGTGGTAGCGGTCGATCTGGTTGCGCGTGTTGCGCGACAAAGCCCCCAGTGTCTCGTCACTGGGAGCGCGGAGATACGCCACAATGTCGGCGTAGACCGCGTCGTCCGCGTACGCCGCGACGATCTCGTCGCGCAGATCCATCTCCGGAGCCACGTTCGTCAGGTTGATGCCTGATGCGATGCACACAGCGCAATGGTCGTCATCTTCATCTTCGTCGTCAATCACTTGACGACCCAGCACAGTCCGAGGGTCGTAGTCGGGTCGCCGAGACAATGCGTCGGCGAGGATGTTGTTCTTGCCCGGCTTGTAGTGGACGACGAAGTTGTATTCGGCGAAGAAAGACAACCAGCGAGCCATGCGCTGGGAGAGATGAGGCGACTTCATCGCTGTCCGCAGCGATGCGTGATCCGTGTACACAGCGAACGTCTGCTCGCCTAGCAGATACACTCTGAACTTGATCAGAGCGTAGCGCATCGCAAGGAGCTCCTTGTCGTGGACGGGGTAATTGCGCTCCGCCGGCTTCATCTGTCGTGACTGGTAGCTCACGACTCGCTCGCGACCTTCGTCGTCGAACTGCATGAGCGCACACCCGATAGCGAAGTCGCTAGCGTCACACACAACATGGAAGGGCTTCGAGTCATCTGGAAGCATCAAGATTGGCGCTGACGCCAAGCTCTTCTTCACCGAGTCGAACGCGGCTTGGTGCTCAGGACGCCACAACCACGTGGCGTCTTTCTTCAGCAAAGACGAGAGAGGCTGGATCAATCCAGCGTAGTCCTTCGTGTACTTGTGCAGGTAGTTCGCTAGACCCAGCCACTGACGAAGCTCAGTGGGGCTTGTAGGCGTAGGCCATGAACAAATAGACGAAATCTTCTCTGGGTCAGCGCGTACACCATTCTTGCTCACGTAACAGCCAAGCACCGGAATCTCCGGCGCGCAAAAGACGCACTTCTTGAGGTTGGCGTAGAGCTTGTTCTCTCTCATCACTTGAAAGACTTGCCTCAAGTGCCGCACATGGACTTCGACCGCGCTGAGATCTCCTTCAGCGCGGCTGTGGACGAAGATGTCGTCAAAGTAGCTCGGTGCAAAGTCACGGAGCGGGCGAAGCACATGGGACACCATGCGATTGAACGTCGCAGGTGCATTCTTCAGACCTTGGGGCATGACAAGCCACTCCCAGAGCATGCCGCTGGGAGTACTGACTGCCGTGAGAGGGATATCGCTCTCTCGCATCAGGATCTGGTAAAAGCCATCGGTCAGGTCGATGGCGCTGTAGATGACACTGCCCGACATGGAGTCCAGTACCATGTCCTTGCGGGGGATCGGCGTCTGCGCCGGGATGGTAGCGTCGTTCAGCTTGTTGAAGGCGTGGACGATGCGCCATCCGCCGGTGGCCTTCTTCACACAGAAGGTCGGACTCGAATGCGGCGAGATACTCTCGCGGACGTGGCCGGCTTGCCGGCGACCCTCGAAGAAGTCGTCAATGGCCTTGACCTGGTCGCGCGGCAGTGGCCACTGCCGTGTCACACAGTACTTCGAGCCAGGCGCGAGGTCAATCTCGTGGCGCACGCCACGATCTGCTGGCAGCTCCGCTGGGATCTTGTCGGGGAAGACGTCGGCGAACTCGCGAGCCGTCTCATAGATCGGGTTGCCCGACGCCTTCAACGACTCCCAGGACTGCGCAGCGAAGCGCTCTTCGCGCGCTGACTTCGGCTCAGCGCTCTTCGGTCGAGACGACATGTCGTCCGTGCTCACAGAATTGATCGTATGAGACACCGAGTCACCATCGGTGATCAAGCACACTTGCTCGATGTCTCCGGCCTTGAGGTCTCGGAGGAATTGCTTCCAGGAGAGGCCTGGGAGACTCGTGATGGACTTGGCGTCGCGAGGCGGACTCGCGACCTCGATGACACGGGTGCGGTTCGGGGCTCCGTCCACATACTCGACCGTGCAGACCGACTCAGTCGGGGCTGAGGGTGGATCCACTGCACGGCGAGGCTTCAAACGCCTCTGCGATCGACGGGACGTCTTCGTGCGTCTCGAGCCCCTGCTCGAGACTGAGGTGTCGCTCTCGCTGGACGAGGCTTCACCCTCCTCTAGGCGCGAGAGCTCGTTCTCGACCGCGCCGTTCACGCGCGGTGGCAGCTCCTGCTCGCCCGCGGCATCGTCATGCGGGAGCCCCTGCTCGACCGCCTCAATAACATGCGGGAGCCGCTGCTCGACCGCCTCGTGGACATGCGGGAGCCGCTGCTCGACCGCCTCATTGGCATGCGGGAACCACTGTTCGACCGCCTCGTTGGGAGGCGGGAACCCATGCTCGACCGCCTCATTGGTGGACGGGAACCTCTGCTCGACCGCCTTGTGGGAAGGCGGGAACCACTGCTCGACCGCTTCCTTCGCATACGGGAGCCGCTGCTCGACCGTCTCGTTTTTCATCCGCGGGAGCCACGGATGCTCAACCGCTCGCCTCTCACCCGCGCGCCCACGCGCGGGTTCTTCATCCTCGTCACCAGTCAACAGCACTGCGCATGTCGTGCAGAGAGGGCCATCGCTCGCTCTGCGCACAACGTGCGTCGTGGACGCCCCGTCCACGACTGTGACATGGGGCCAATCCCTTGGCGCGACCAAGAGATGCGTGAAGACTTCGGTCACGTCGAAGTCTTGACGCCGCTTGACCGACCGAGCCAACCAGTCGATCTGGGGCTGGTACCGAACCAACCATGGGATGCCCAGGATACAGTCGAACGCGTAGTTCATGTCGAAGACGATGAAGTTGTCGTTGCTGTGGAAACCATCAAACGTGTACGGCAACGACAACTCTCGCCGTGCGACACGGCGAGGCTTCCCATCCGCAAGCTTGACAATCACATCTCCAGGAAGATCTCGCACGGGAACGCCCGCGGGGAGGATCGACAGACACGACGCCCGGAAGAAGTTGTTGGTCGCTCCTGAGTCCAGGAGCGCGCGGAGAGGTCGCCGAGCACCGGCGACAAAGAGGCTGACGATGATCAGCCTCGAGTCGCCACTGGCAGTGGTGGCATTGAAATGTGCATGAAGCACGGGGGGGCTAGAAGGTCGGGCTGCCACCGGGGGACCCGGACCTCCATTCCAACCAGTAGGGCGCCCCGCCCCTACTGGTCCCGACCGTTTTTTGGTTGTGCGGCCGGGGTCTTCTCGTCGGACGCAACATGCTCCATGTGCGCAATGACCGGAGCCGGCGCGCGGCACACCGCCGCGCGATGTCCAGACTTCCGGCAACGGAAGCAGGTCATCGGACGTGCTTCACGACCACCTCGTCCTCGCCCCGAGGACGACCACTGTTGGCGCAGCGATGCCTCGACGGCGTCGATCTCCATGGGCTCAGGCCCTGACGAGGGAACCTCCGCAGGCATCTGCCTCGCGTACGATGACGCCACCACGTAGTCCTCGCGTAGCGCGAGGGCAAAAGCTTCTTCCAGAGTGGTGGGCTCAGCGCGCGTGAGACAATACCGCGTCATGCCCTCGCGCATGCCGAACACAAAGACGTGGACTTGAGACGCCATGTCGATGGGCTTCGTGACGATGCACGAAGCGAGGTGGCGCGTCTTCTGGACGTAGTCGCGCATGGACATCTTGCCTTGCTTGAGGGCGAAGAATGTCGCGCGCACGCGCGACTCATCTTGGGGCGGCTCAAAGGCGAGACGCAGGTCACTCTGGATCGCCTCCAGAGTCGGGAACGCGAGTTGGTCGACAACGAGCTTGCCGAGGGCCCATTCCTTGGCCTTGCCGGAAAGACGGGACAGCAAGAAGTTCACCTTCGCTGACGGCGCCTCGATCAACCTCGAGGCGATCGCGATGTCAATCTCCCTGAACCAGCGGTTCAGAGGGAGACGATCTGGGCCAGTCCCAGAGTATGAAGACGTCTCCATCTTCACGGCGTTGTTCTTGGACGCGTGCGAGGGAGTTGATACTCGCCGCTTTGCTTCGGCGAGCTCGCGATCCATGAACTCTTGGATGGCTAGGCATTGTTGGTCGGGCGTCGCTGAGCTCAGCAGCGACGTGACGACAACTTCTCCGGACACCGCCGCGAGGCGGTGGAGTGCCTGCCACTCGATGGACGTCAGATGGGGGAAGGCCGCGTGCTCCAGCGTCATGGCTGGAGATCCGGCGGGCTGGTCTTCACTCATCTCGAACTTGGTCATGGGAAGGACTACAAAGTGCTACCAGGTGTAACGGGCCTAGTGAGTACCCGTCACTAGCTTACACGTAGCGGTGAGGAAGCGTCCAGTGCTCAGTAATACTGAGACCAAGTATTAAGTCCGAAGTAAAATCAACTCTGTTTTATTATTGGGACCAGGGCGGGGGCCCGTGGTCTAATGTGAACCACTCAAATGCAGGTCAGCAGCTGATTGGCTGGAATGGGGTCTGGCTCCCCCACTTTCAGCCAATCAGATGATGACATGTCAGCACACGCTAGCCGTGTGCTGCTGTGCCTACTTATGCAATATCTGTAAGAGATCTACCTACTTATGTAAATGGAGGGCCCATTACAGCTTCAGGTTATGAGCCCAAGGCTCTCGCTGTGAATCTCGCGTGCTAACAGACAACAATGGCTGAGGAAAAGAAGGGAGCGAAGGAGTCAAAGGACGAGCGAAAGACGATCCCGCCGTTTGACGGCAGCGACTTCGAGGTGTGGCTGGAACGAGTCAAGCTCAAGCTACAACGCAAGAAGTTGAGGCAGTTCTGTGAGAAGGACGTCGCGGAGCTCGAGAAGAGCAAGCAAGCGGACCACGACGACTGGGTGAGCAACACGTCGCGGACCAAGGAGATTCTCTACGAGGCGATGACTAATCAGATAATGAAGACCGTGAAGTATGAGTCGACCCCGTACCGTGTGATGGAGCGTTTAAAAAAGCGCTTCATGGGGAAGACTTACCTGAAGTATGCTGAGGAGAGAACGAAGCTGAGTCGCCTGCGTCTGGAGTCCAAGGGCAACCTACCGGACCACTTGAGCGAGATGCGTCGTGTCATGGAGACAATTTCGGTGGTCGGCAGACCGGTGGATGAATATACAAAGCCGGCTATTCTGATTGGCTCCTTACCGCGAGACTACGACAATGTGATTCAAACGTTTCTTGCGAGTCACACATCGCAAAATCCAGACGACCCGCCGAACTATGAACAACTCGAACAGGCGCTTGAGATGACTTACGACCACATGCAGAACCGGAAGGCCGAAGGAGGCAAGGTGGGCGCTGAAGATCAAGCCTTCTACGCCGGTGGTGGCCGTGGCCGAAGAAGAGGAGCTGGACGCGGTCGTGGGCGCGGTCGTGGCTTTGGTGACCTCGGTGGGGCCAATCAAGGAGGAGGCCGTGGTGCAGGCCGAGGCAGCGCCGAGACGAAGCGAAGTGCTGGCTGCTTCCACTGCCATGAGCAGGACCACCAAGTGCGCGATTGCCCGTACCTCGGCAAGCACCCGTCAACTGAAGGCCAAGATGAAGGCTCAGCGCAGAAGCGCAAATATCTCAGTGGCAGCGGAAAGAGCGCAAAGGCCAGCAGTAAGGCCCGTGATGGTAATGAAAGTGCTGATAACGCCTACGTTGCTATGAGTTTGATGAAATTGCAGAAAGGAGTTGCAGATATCGCTCGGGGTCGTTGGTATCAGGACTCCGGGGCTACTAGCCATATGACGAACGTGCGAGATGACTTTGTGTCATTTACACCGCTGAGTTCGATGGTGCGCACTGGCGGCAAGAATTGGTTAGAAGTTGTTGGAGTTGGAACTGTAAAGAAGGAGTTGGACACCTCAACTGGGAGAATTACTTTGCTGCTACGTGGTGTGCGTTATGTTCCTGAGTTACAGTGCAGCTTGTTCTCAGTGGGAAGACAAGCTTCACGCTCATTGGCCTCAGCTGAGCGAGTGCGTTGTCACTTTGATGAAGACGACTATGCAGACGTGTTAGTGCAGTCGTGCAGCACAACGGTTCACAGGGATGAAACAAATCTTTTTCGTCTCTGTCTTGAGAGTCCGTCAGAGTCTGTGCTGGTGACTTCATCTGGCGGAGTGGCAAACGTCGAGCTGTGGCATGATCGCCTTGGACATCCTGGACGAAATGCTTTTAACGCGCTCTTTCGGCACACGCAATGACCCATCAGAGGGCTGGACCTTCGTGTCCCCGATGGCTTCCGATGTGATTCCTGCGTAAAGGGCAAGCTTACGAGAAAGAGTTTTCGGAACAAGAAGAATAATCCAACTCGTGAGTGGCTGATTGGAGAGCGTGCCCATATCGATGTGTGGGGTCCGTACGCTGTTGATTCCTATTCCGGCAAGCGCTACTTTGCGGTGTTTGCGGATTAAGCCAGCCGATACGTTACGCTCTATCTATTGGCGGAGCGCACGGAAGTGTATGAGAAGTTGGATATCTACTACCAGCAAGTGAAGACTCGGTTAAACGTGCGCATGAAAGAAGACCGCAATGATGATGCTAAGGAGCTGACAAAACTGGCGACGATATGCATGAAAAAGTATGGCTTGGAGTGTTCGTCAAGTGTCAAGCACACGCTCGAGCAGAACGGCGTAGCTGAGAGAATGGTGAGGACAGTATCAGAGAGAATGAGATGTCTGTTGAATCATTATGAATTGCCAGAGGAGATGTGGGCAGAGGCTGCAGTGACTGCGGCGTATTGTGTGAACATCATGCCTAATTCGACCAGAGATATGGAAGTGCCCTATGCTGTGTGGCATCGCGAGCTGCCGCAATACTCGCGGCTTCGTACATTTGGGTGTGGAGTGTTGGCATATGTGGACAAAGTGGAAAGGCGAAAGATGCAAGCTAAGGCTCGCGAGGCTATCTTCGTTGGGTACAGCCGTGAAAAGCGTGGCTATCGCCTACTTGACAGCAAGACGCGGAAGGCGTTTTACAGTCATACCACTGTGTTCTACGAGGACAAGCCTGGTCGAATTGCTGAAGGAGTGACACCAGCACTGAGCAGTGGAGTGTCGACGCATGAGGCATGCAGAGGGTGAAGATGATGCAGATAGTGAATCTGCTCGTGCCAGCGATGAGCACCAGGACCTGCCAGGTGGGGCAGACATTGATGATGAAAGTGCCAGGACTGGTGGGGCTGGTGGGGCTGTTGCTGGTGGAGATGTCTCGGCTGTAGATCGAAGTCGAAAGCGAGTTCAATATGATATCTCCGAAACCTGTGAATACCCTTCAAAAAGGGTGCGATCTCCGATTGCACCGAGTTCTGTAGCAGTGCGCGGCGCTGAACTGCACGAACAAGTATCACATGAAGACCGCCTGCGAGGTGGATGTGAACCTGAACATGAAACTATTGGCAATGCCAAACGCAAAAAGAAGAAACGTAGCAGAGGGCGGCGCAAGGCACCGGCTGCAACGTCAAATATTGGCCATGGTGTATCATGTGGAGAATCGTCAACCACGGAGCGGACTTCATCTTCGGAGGCTCGTGAGATGGAGACCGCGAACTCGGAGGTGCCGCAACCCAGTGGCGCTTCTAGCCGGGAGTGTTTGCCAACCTCGTCCAGCAGAGCATTGCGGGAGTATGTGGTTCCAGAAGGTGCACGCACAGAGACTACCCGGTAATACGGAGCGGTTGTGCGAGCAAGCCGCCTTCGTGGTTTGGGGATTATATCTACATCGGATACTCCAGTACAAACCCTGATTCTGTGAGCTCGTCGCCATCATGGGAGAATGCCCGTGAAGAGATCCAACGTGCAATGGCGAAGGAGCAAACTCAGGCATGGTGGCAAGACTATTGTTGTCTGACCATGAGCGTGACCAGTGAGCCTGAGACCTGCGGTCAAGCGATGGAGAGGGAATGGTTCCCGCAGTGGAGAAGTGCAGCACAAGCTGAGTATGATGCATTAATGAAGAACTGCACGTGGGAGCTAGTGCCTCGTCAATCCAACATGAAGGTGCTGCGGAATCGGTGGGTGTTCCGCGTAAAGTACCTGGCCAATGGGGAGGTTGACAGGTTCAAGGCGAGGCTGGTCATAAAGGGCTTCATGCAACTATACGGTGTTGACTATCTGGAGGTTTACTCTCCGGTGGTGCGTTTGGAGACTTTGCGAGTCCTGTTAACTGTTGCAGCTGTTTGGGACTATGAGGTTCATCAAATGGACGTGACGACTGCTTTTCGGAATGGCAAGATCGATGTGGAAGTGTATATGGAGCAACCAGAGGGCTTCAAAGTGCCAGGAAAGGAGGACTGGGTGTGTCACTTGCAGAAAAGCCTGTATGGCTTGGCACCACGTGTGTGGTTCCAGTTGCTAAAAGCTTTTCTGGAGGAGCAGGGCTTTACGTTGTTGAAGTCAGCAGCCTGTGTAGTGGTGAAGGTCATCGATGGACAACTGGTTTTCATCCCGCTTTACGTAGACGACCTCATCCTGTTTGCCCCCAACAAGGAGCTCATTAATAAGATGAAGCAGATGTTCTGCGAGCGCTTCGAAATGAAGGATCTCGGGGAGCTGCATTACATCTCGGGTTGGGAAGTCACACGAAATCGCAGTGAACGGACCATCTTCATCAATCAACGCAAGTACGCATTGTCAGTGCTGGAACGGTTTGGAATGGACAAATGCAATGGGTGTAAGACGCCGTGTACAGCAGACTTGAAGCTGAAGAAGAGCATGTGTGCTGCGAACGCAGATGAAAGAGAATTGATGAGTTCAAAGCCACATCGATCAGTGGTTGGCAGCTTAATGTATTTAATGATGGGTTCACGTCCTGATCTAGCCTATCTGGTTCGGGAATGCAGTCAGTATCTGGAGAATCCAGGAATACTGCACTGGCGGGCAGCAAAGCGGGGTCTGCGGTATCTCAAAGAGACAATGGACTGGGGCATTCGCCTTAGCGGTGCTGAGTGGACGGATCAGGAGCTGGACCGCCACTTGCAAGCATTTGCTGATGCAGACTTTGCAAACCGAACCGACGATAGAAAATCGGTGGCAGGATATCTGACGAATTTTTGCGGCAGCACGATCTCGTGGTGCAGTCAGACGGAGAGAACTGTGGCTTTGCACACCACGGAGGCCGAGTACATGGCGTTAAGCCTGCTCATGCAGGAAGTGATTCACTTGCGTCAGACGCTGCAAGAACTAAAGGTGAAGCAGAAAGCAGCCACGGAGGTGTTCGTGGATAATGAGAGTGCGAAGAAATTGGCGAGCAATCCGGCATTTTATAGCCGCACGAAGCACATTGACGTGCGTCATCACTTCATTCGAGAGCGAGTCGACACGAATGAGATTGATGTGCTGCGCGTATCTGGCAGCGACAATGTTGCTGATGCTTTTACAAAGCCCCTACCGCGAGCAGCATTTGAGAAGCACCGGGCGGCTATGAAGCTGATGCCAAGAGCGGCGATTGAGCAGTCAAAGCACAGTGATGATAACCAGTAGGTGGGGCTGTTGCGGAGTCCAGTGTACTGATCACCATCAGCTGGTGCTGAGGGCAGACTGAATGATTTCCGACAGCGTGTGTGGGTCGTTTATCCCGAGAAGGCATACAAGTGCTGGCGGTTTTCCCACGCAGTAGAATTGTCCTACGGAGGTTGTCTACTGCAACTTACAGATAAACATGCTACAGTTAGGGAAAAACTAGCTGTGAGAAAGGGGACGATAACTGGAGCTGCGAGCTCATTTCTGCAAAACATCGATTCCTCCACAGGCGGCATTTGCTGCTTGCTCACCAAGCTTCTTGTGGGCACCGACTTTCACTCTGCGTAAAACTGCAGGCCGCTTCAATTACAATGCCGTGTTCAAACAGCAATGACATGCCATTCAACAACTCAAGCATAGATTGAGTGATGACCACCACTTGGTCGCGCAAGTAGGAACGAAGAATGGCACAGGTGAACGGGTTAATGGTGTACCCATTCACATTCAAGTACGTGATTAGCTTAAACATTGTTGATTGTTGTTATTATTCTTAAGTTGGCTGTAAATCATTTCTAAGACTCAAATCAAAGGCCAACCGATGGCGGACTACTCGCTGACAGACGAACGCAGACTACGCTGCGTTTGCTCGTTCACGATCTCAATGAACCATTTAAGCTTACCAAGCGAGACGTACGGGTTGGGACGCCAAGTCTAGTATGTTGAGTTCATGCAGATGAAAACTTCCTTCATACGATACTTCTCATTACGAATCTCGCGATCATAGATCCTACGCTCGTCTTCATACATGCGAAGGTACACAAAGGTTTGGTTGCGACCAAAGGTGTACCGCTTGTCGTTCTTAGATAGGCGCACCTTGAGGCGAGCAGTCTCATTATGAGCAGTGACGCGTCCGGCTAGCAATGTATTCGATTGCTGAATGTCTTCCACTAACATGCGATTGGTCTCTTCGATCTCTTTAGCCAAATCTTCACGAAATCGAATCAATGGTTCATTGATCGAACGAAGAACGTCTTCGATGTGTTTCGTGATGACGGATTGAACGTTCCGATGATAGCCAATGCCGTTCGCCTGGTAGAACTTGTCTGTCATCACTTCATAGTCACGATCAATTCATATATTGCGACGAGTGTCAACGTATGCGCTTTGACCAGATATGAATCTGATCTCGTGATATGTGGTACAGTTCTTCTAGGACTAAAGCATGATGATGCTAGTCTTTCAAATCTGGGTTCATGGTAGACACAAAGCTCTTCTCTTCAAGCTGTTGTTCCACTTCGTGAACTATCTTCTTAGTGTCAATGACTTCGTTCTTCATGAGATGCAGCTCATCGCGCATCTCTTCGCGCTCACCAACGGCTCGTTTGCTAAACGCAAAGAGCTTCTGAAACTGTGCACCCGCTCTGCGGGCTCGTTCAGCAGCTGTACGTTCTTGTTCGTCCATCTTACGATCGATCTCACCGATCTTGTCGTCCTTCTGTCTCAGGGCTGCCATGATTGCGACTTGCTTAAGCATCGCAGAAACGCGCATTGAGAACTTAGGACTTAGCCACATCACAAAGTGATCGTAGAGATCAGGGTGAATGTATGTTCCATGGTGTGTGTTGTCGCCATCGTTGATAACGAAACCATATTGAGCAGAGTCGAAGCTGTTGATACGAGCACATTCTTGGATCTTCTCACGTGTGACGCGATTGGCGAACCAATGTGCAACAGTCTTACCTCGAGTATTGGGTGATCGGAATTCCGATCAGCCTCTTTTTGCATCAAATGTTGAATAAGAGTTCCCGTCTTCGTGATATTGTAGTATCTCGAATCATTGTGCATGATGATCAGGCGGTGGTCGACACCGTTGGTGATCGTAGAGTAGGCAGAAGCCGGTATGGTTCGAGAGGGCTGGCAGACTGAGCTAGCTTGCTTAGGGTTGGTTGGTATATCTAATAGATAACTTTTCAATTTTAAGGATTCGCCATGAAACACGCAACCGAGGGTTCAAGCCTCTACATAAGCATTGACCTATCATATAGCATACGTCCAGTTTTAAATGTTTAACCTCGAGTTAATAAAACCTCGCCCAACTACCGCCACTGGTCGCACTTTCCCATTCAAGATTTTGCGATGGCGGAGGAAGACGGCTTCGTGAATCGCAGTTTTCGCCATGTCCCTCACCGCCACACTCGCCGTTTACTCCGCAGTCGCCGCCGCATCTAAACCCGGGGATCCATCCCAGAGTCCGTATCGCCAAGGGAACGTAGGGAGGATCATCGTTGCTGGGTTGCCCAGTGGTGCTAGTGTTTCTGCTTGCCAACCTTCTGCGACGGCTGAAATGGGTTGTGGATCTACTTCCTCGAGAAGAGCCATCGTTGCTGGGTTGTCCGGTGGTGCTAGTGACCCTTTCAAAGAGGAAGCAAGGTTTACCAACCCAGTTTGGATGTATGGAGTACTAGATAGACTAAAAGGTTTGGCTGAGTGGATGCTCTTGATCAGTGTTTGTCTCTCTAACTAACTAACATTGATCATTTAGGTTCGTCGGTCAATGGGTATAATCGGCTGTACGAATCTGGATGTCTTATCGATGTTGAGGTGACTAGGTTCATCGAACATGACACGCTTCTGCTGAGCAAGTACATCCATGTCAGCAAAGAAGTCGCCGTACTGAGGGATTGAGATGGAAACATCCGAGCCAAGGGTGACGTTGTTTGCCGATACCTTGAAGTATTGGAAGGCAATGGCTACGTACGGCTTGTGGTGCGCGTTGACAAAGTGAAAGTGCGAGCGCTCTAGGTCAGCAAGCGTGGGGTTAGTGTTTGCCTCACCGGCAGCGGCCTTACGAGCTTTCACCGCGGCAATGTTGTCACGAAGAAGCCGGTTGGTCAGCAAAAGCTGGTCCATACGCGAATACGTGCTACACCCTTAAGTAGCGCCTCTATGCTTCCCAGATCTCAATTTTCAATTCATCTGATCACATAGAGCAACACTCGTACCTATTGTTAATACATCAAGCTTCTCATATCGACAAACCCACAAATGACCCAGTCGTTAGTGACTGTCCTACATACCCGACTGTCTCTGCGCTCCCGAAGGATATACCTTTGACCGTTTTCATTTGTTTTGCCCTGACACGAGATGTGTCGCAGAGAGACTGTCATCTCTGTTACAAACAACCACCCACAATGATGTAGGCCCGATTGCATGCGGACTAGGGGGTCGCACGCTTTCATGTCAATTCATGAATATGTGTCCATAACCCTAACGGCCCCTGTCATTGGCTAGGGAGTTCCTAATTAACTCTTACCAACTGAAAGTTGGCACCAGTACTCATGGCACTATAAGATTATTACAAGAAGTATGCTTGCAAAGTAGTTGTCGATGTATATATATATATCGATAGTTTGAAGTTTTAAATATTAATTTAAACTTCACAGAGGCAGGCGTAGAACAAGCCAACGGTCTGCTAAACACTGAACCGCATATTTAAATATTTGATAGAGTTGCTCCTCGCCCAAGGACCTTGTTCTGATAAAAAAATTAAATGCATAATCTACTCCTTATTCGATTTAGACAAAAAAAGGTCTCGGTAGATAGAGGCAAACAAGCCGAGACTTCATTCCAGTCCAAGCGATCGGTATATTCGTGTAAAATCAAGGTATCTGGTGCACTATGCGATAGAGCCCACCCACGAACAAATGCTTCATCGTCTGTGTAGCGAGGGCAGCGACATAGCTCATCCCAATCGATATAGTCCTTGAACTCTCGGATCAACTTAACGGACCAACCTTTCCATTCGCCGCCGTCGTAGCAATAGTACCATTGCGTAAAGCTAAGCCCATTGTCTCCTCCCCATACTAGGTATCGCGGATGAAAGCCACTGAGAGCATTTCATGCTTTGACACACTGCTCCAGTCAATCAATTCGGATACAGATCTCGTCAGTAGTGCTGAAGGCCATCGGGGCCGTCCAGGTTTCACTTCTTCTCGTCTGAGAAGATGATCTGCGCCCAGTCGTCAGGTCGGACGACCATTGCCTTAGCCCATTCAAGCCTGGCCGCCTTGTGGGCCGCCGAGAGCTGCAGCATATTATCCATCTTGGAGTAGACTAGCCAGTCTACTGCCGAGATGGAGCGCCGAACCGTGCGTGTGGAGCAGTTCAGCGACAGCTGGTCATTCAGCTGGGTCGCAGAAAGCTCCCCCTTCGCAGCCGTACGGACGAGGCGCCGCAGCGTCCTCTCAGATAGTACTTGAGGCCTCCCGAGCCTTGCTTCTCCTCGCTTGGGGTTCTTCAAGCGTCGAATCACGCGCAGAACAGCGCCAGGCGAGCGGTGCGTTTTGCTGGCGATGGCGCGAACTCCAACCCCAGCTTCGCGTAGCCCTTGGATTCTTCCCTTCTCTTCGTCGGTCAGCAGCTTTCCCTTGCCCACCAATTCGAGGAATGAGCGAAACAGCGGAGCCTCCTGCGTCCTAGCCTGCGATCTCCACGAGCCATTCAAAAATTTCACGCCAAATATATAGGAATTTGTATGGGGTGCTGTTCAGTGCTTTCTGTTCGTATATTTTGGCCACCAGCCAAATGTTGTTTTTTGTATGTGAGGTACCCAGCGGGCGCTGAAATCCGCAGCGTTAGCACAAACCAACGATCTCTTACAGCATTCCACAAAACATACCAACGCACAGCCTTCAACTCTGGCTAGAAGCCGAGTTACTTATAAAAGTAGGGGTGCTCGTATACTTTTGGCCAGGAGTGTAGCTGATGAATAGTATCATAGCTTACTGTTTCAATAGCTTCAATGAAGTCAGTTGAGAGATTCATAGTTGGTATATTTATGATCAAACTCTTCACTTTTACAATATAGCTAATGATTGTATCCGTGGTCAGAAGGTGCGTAGCTTGTCGATCTGCCCAGGACTTAACTCTAATACGGCCATCTGATTGATCAAAACTAGATTGTGGCGTTCCCTCCCTCACATAAAAAGATGGCGAATCGAGGAAGACGAATGAGTTTGGACGATACCAGCCTCGCGCGCACGTCGACGAGAACAAAACGTGTGAGAACGGCGAGCGATGACGATGATCTCTTACGCAAGGCGCAAGAAGAGAATGTCCACTTGCAGGCAAAACTGTTGGGGTGACCGTGGCGGTGAAGGACAAGGAGACGGCTAAGGAACATGCAAAACTGTTGATAAGCGCTGAAGAGAAGGGGCTGGCAAAGTCCGAGGAGGGGAAGAAGGTGCTGAAGGCCGAGCTTGATAAGGCGTTGACAAAGGCCGAGGAGAAGGGGCTACAAGCGACAGTGGCCGAGAAGGATGCGGAGAGTGGTGAGAAGGCGTTGGCAAAAGCTGAGGAGGAGAAGAAGGCACTGAAGGCCGAGGCGAGGAAAGCGCTGACGAAGGCCGAGAATATGCTGACGAAGGCCGTGGAGGAGAGGCAAAAGGAGGTCCAGAAGAGAATTCGGGCCGAGTGCCATGCGGTTGAGTTAAACAATTCGACGGAGCATTACTCGCATTGGGTCGTGCGGTCGTTGGACAAGTTGGCGGACGCAGACGCGGACGAAAGTCGTAACGTGCGGACGACCCACCGGATCGTGGAGGGTATCGCCAGTGCGATAACCGCGGATCCGGCGGATCCTCCCCCGAACGGCCTGCTCGCGGCCGCGGTCTGCAAACGTGACAGTACGGCCGACCTAGCCACAATGATCGTGAAGTTTGTGAAAGCCACCACGATGGCTGAGATCCGGACGCTCGTTGCGAACGATGGGTGGGAGCTCGTCCAAGGCACCAAGGCGTTTCCCGTTGGGCTGCCGGAGGACTATGAGCGGATGAAAGTGCGCGTCGCAAAGAAGGGGAATGCATTGCTGGCGAAGCGGTGCCGCGAGAACGGGGTGACACCGTTTTCGGTTTGCTTTTTGTTTTCATGATCCTTTTCTTGCTAACGAGTGTTTATGGTTGTGGTCTAGCCAGTCCGAAGACGATTCATCCGAACCGCAAGCTCCTACAGCGCCGGCCTATGCGTCTGGACGGAGATCGACGAAACGCTCCCGTTCGCGGATTTCCTGAATGGGTCCCGGAACGAATTCACCATTCGTTTTGTGCGCTCCCTCAACCTCGTGGAAGCGCTTAGTAGCTTGTCCCTCGGCAGCAGCGATTCCGTGCGCTCGGCCACCGACTTAAGCAGCGCATTGGATGAAACGAGGCGCATAAGCAGCGAACCCGAGACGGAGTTGCCCACGGCCCCGAGCTTGCCCGCTGCCAACGATGATATGGCTCCATGAATCCAGCAGAGATCAAACAAGATGAGAGGGCCATCGCGTGTAAAACAAAACAATGTTATGGCATACTTTTCATGCGCTCTATCGTATTTACGAACGAGTCGCCGACATAGCATCTTGATGTTGCCGGAGAGATTATCAATATCGCCTTCAACGTCAGTCGGGTCTGTAGCGGGGCTACACATTCGGCTAACCTCACCTTAGTGCAACACGCACTAAGTGGATACATTCAGGTGGGCCACATCGCAGTGTGGTCACCATTCATAATAGGAAGCAGTCCTATTGGTCAGAAAGCAGGGTCTTTCTACCAGTAATACTCAAGCATTAGGTCAGGGTTTCTGCCAACCACTCGTTGGCAGAACCCCTCTTTATAGATATCAGTTTTAGGAGGAAAGCCACAGATAACAAACAATTCAGTTCTCATTTTACCGCAAAAGCTACTATTTGTACCTTTATTTAGATCTAATTATACTTGTGGATACAAGTATACTTAATCTAAGTTAAATACACCCTACGCTTCCTCATACACGTGCGCTCACGTGTAAGCTAAAGTATTGGGCTAAGTAAGCCCATTACACCTGGTAGCACTTTGTAGTCCGTCCAACGACCGACTAGTTACGTATTGAATGAAGTTCGATACGGGGGCCGAGGACCTGCCTGTGGACGCGAGTATGTCCACTGGTAACCCAACCACGGGTGCAACGCATGTTGCACGCGAAGACTGTCTCCACCTGGCGGATCCAGAGTGGGAGGCACTCCAACGACTGTCGACGGTCATTGGAGAAGCGGCCGTAGCGACGATGCTACGCACGCTCTCGCCGACAGAGCAACACGGTGTTGCTCTAGGCTTCATCATGAAGGAACAGCGCGAGACCGCTGCTCGCGCTACGGTGTCGACTCCGTCCACACCGCGCGTGGAGTCATTGAAGCTCCACGTGAACAGCTATGTTGGAAGAGAGGGCGAGCCTCTCCTCCGTTGGCTTGTCGAAGTCGACACTGCCATTACGGCTCGACGTATCGTCGACCCGTTGTCGAAGGTTGCGTTCGCCATGTCATGCCTTGGCGGACGAGCAAGGAGTTGGGCGTATGGACGCCGACTCACTGACCCTACGTGCTTTAGCACGTACGAGGTGTTCAAGGAGGAGCTCAGACAAGCGTTTGAGCCCCCGCAGAATGAGTTCAGATCGAGGGCTGAGTTCCTCGACCTGCAACAGGGCAAGCATGACGTGCATGCTTACGCTCAAAGGGCGCGGTACTTGGTCTCGAACATCGTGACCAACCCGATAGACGAGGCGACAAAGGTCGTCACGTTCATGAAGGGCCTGAAAGATGGGCCTGTGAAGACCTATCTCTTCCGAGAGTACCCAAGTACTCTCGAGTCTGCGATTACCCTTGCGATGCAAGAAGAGTTTAGCCTGCGACAGGCTAAGCTCCATGTGAACGTCCCGCGGCCGATGCCGCGACCGACGGTGAAGCCGACGGGAGGTCCCGAACCAATGGACCTCTCGAGTGCGACGGCTGCTGGATCTCAGCAGCGTCGTGGACCAACGAATGTCCGCTGTTTCCGGTGTGGAAACAACGGTCACTACGCCCGTGAATGCACAGCGCCTGTGCAGGCGGCCAAGGGCCGGCGTGACGATACCGGGTATCGCCACGGACAATAAAAAAAACTAGAACGACCAGCAGGCGCGGGGCGCCCTGCTGGTGATGCAGTCGAGCGTGTCGATATTGGACACGCCGTATTAAAGACTGCTGCCCCCAGTGAGAGTCACTCTCACTGTAAGAAGGAAGATGACAGGCCGAACCTTGTCATCTTGAAGGTTCGCTCGAAGAGAGAGATGTCTCTTCGTGCGCTGGTGGATTGTGGAGCGTCGAACAACTTTGTTCGACTGCAGAGCCTAGCGAGGCTTGACTTCGAGGAAGTGGAACTACCTCGAAGTCTATTGGAAGTAAGACTGGCAACGGGTGTCGTTGTCAGAACCGAGAAGCGTGTCGTACGCGTACGCTTCTCGTATCGGAAGAGAACGTTCGTGGACGAGCTTATCGTGCTTGACTTAGACGATAAGTTCGACATGGTGTTGGGCATGCCGTGGCTTGCACGGCATGATCCAGTGATCGATTGGACGAAGCGCACGATCGTGCACTTCGGGAGTAGCGGCGCGACAGAGAGCGATGGCCCTGTCGGCGCAGCACGTGCACCTCGCGGTGCACGCGACCCACCAGGAGAGACAGCGCGACGCGCGGCTGTCTCCGATCACCCCGCACGGACACCGACGACTGAGAGGGTCGTCGGGAGAAAATGTGAGTCGAATCAGAAGACTCAGATTCGATCGGATTCGAGAGGTTCTCGAAGCGTCAAGAGTGACGCAGTCGTGTCGACTATTAGTGTCGACACACAAGTTCAACAAGAGGAGCCAGTCACTAATAAGGACAGTGACTCGGACGCGTCAGCTCAGGGAGCTGATGCGATTGGCCCAAACGTCGAAAGACGCTCCGCCGCCAGGCGTCGAGGTAAAGAAGGCGCGCCGGCTCTGGGAGCCGACGCTGCAGGCAGTGCGGACGGTTGCAAACGTCCCGCACCGGAAATGCTTGCGTGCTCGCGTGCAGCCGGGCTGCACGACGAAGCGGTACGCGATCAAGCAGGGCTTGATTGCGTGCGCCCGCGGGAAGAACCCGCCGGTGACAACAAGAAACGCATTGCGTGCTCACGTGCAGCCGGGCTGCACGAAGAAGCGATACGTGATCAAGCCGGGCTTGATTGCGTGTGCCCGCGGGTTGAACCCGCCGGCGATCAAAAGGAAGATCTGTCCGCGGCCGGGCCCGGACAAAACAAGACGCGCGGAACCGGGTTCCGCACAAGAAGCGAACGGCGCAAGCGAGCAAAGCTGCGCAAGTCTCGGTCAGGGACCGAGGCGCTACTCGCAGTGTCTGCCGGGCAGACACAGGAACTGGAGACAACCGTCGAGACACTGAGTGTCTTGACGCGTACGAATACTGGTCTCCAGTATAAGAAGATGAAGTTGGAGAACCCTCCGACGTTGGCGTCGGAGTTGACTTCGCTTCCAGTCACGAGCTGGAGGCGCTTCGCCCGCGACCTGCACGATGGACGCATCGAGCAGTTTTGCATCCTCTCGGATGTCGAGAGGATGAAGTGTGAAGCGGAAGAGTTGAAACAGCTCGTCGCTGAGGGTGTCGACGCCCTCAGCGCCAAGTCGAAGAAAGAACGCTTCGACGAGCAGAGCTGGGACTCGCTGAAGTCGAGCCCCTTCTACGAGGTCTTGCGTGAGTACAGAGACGTACTCCCGGACGATATCCCTGCGGAGTTGCCGCAGGACAAGGGTGTTCAACACGAGATTGATCTCGTGCCGGGAACGAAGTATTGCGTGACGCGGCAGTGGCCACTGCCGCGAGAGCAAGTCAAAGCGATCGACGACTTCTTTGAGAGTCGTCGCAAGGCTGGGCAAGTGCGGGAATCGAAGTCCCCGCACAGCGCGCCTACGTTCTGTGTCAAGAAGGCTCAGGGCGGGTGGCGCATCGTTCATGCTTACAACAAGCTGAACGACGCAACGGTACCGGCGCAAACGCCAATACCGCGAAAAGATGTGATCATCGATTCGATGGCTCTGAGCACTATCTTCAGTGCTCTGGATCTGAGAGACGGATTCTATCAGATCCTCATGCGTGAGAGTGATATACCTCTCACGGCGGTGAGCACTCCGAGCGGTATGCTCTGGGAGTGGCTTGTAATGCCGCAGGGATTAAAGAATGCCCCTGCGACGTTCAACAGGTGCGTCACGCACTTGTTGCGCTCGGTGCGCGACTTCGCACCGAGCTATTTCGATGATGTGTTCATCCACAGCCGGGCTGTGGACGGGAAGTCGGAAGTGGAGATGCACAAGGAGCATCTCCGCAGGTTGTTTGCGCTCATGCGCAAACACAAGCTCTACGCGAACCTGAAGAAGTGTATCTTCGGGGCGTCTCGTAGGGAAGAACGGCGTACGCCCTGACCCGGGGAAGGTCAGAGTGATCAATGAATGGCCTACGCCTTCCAATGTCAAGGAACTGAGGCAGTTCCTTGGACTCGCTACGTACTTATGCAAGTACGTGAGCAACTACGCGGGCAAGATTCGCCCGCTGTCGCAGCTCCTGAAGAAGGATGCTACATGGGTTTGGACTGCTGATTGTCAGCAGGCATTTGATGCAGTCAAGCAGGGCTTGACTGAGGCGCCGATATTGGCGGTGGCCGACCAAGATCGTCCGTTCCACGTCGTGTGTGACGCGTCCGATTTCGCAATCGGATGCGCTCTGATGCAACACGATCAAGAGGGACGTGATCGCGTGGTCTACTATCAGTCGCGTCAGCTGAAACCAGCTGAGCGCAACTACCCGGTACATGACAAGGAACTCCTTGCCATGAAGTATGCACTCGCGAAGTTTCGAGTGTATCTACTTGGGAGTAGACCATTTGTGGTCTACACCGACCACGCATCATTGCGTACGGCGATCAAGTCGCCGCACATCTCACAAAGAATGGCGAGATGGCTCTCATTCTTTGCGGAATACAACTTCCAGGTTGAGTACAAACCTGGAAGGTTGAATGTTGTGGCCGACGCGTTGTCGCGTCGACCTGATTATGCGGTGCACAAGGCCGACGCCAATGCAATTGGCGTCGCACGGACGTCTACTCCCTCGTCGTCTTTGTTAGACGACGTGAGGTCCGCATACACGAAGGATGCGGACGCGAAGCAGTTGTTAGACTACTTCGCTGCTCCTTCTGACAAGACTCGTCAGAAGTTAGCGAAACATCTCCGTGCACGTGTACACCGTTATCGTGTACACAATGGACTGTTGCTTTACAGCGCAGTCGACGACAACGCTGATCGCATTGTCGTGCCGGACGATCATGAGCTGAAGCTCAGGATCACTTACGAGTATCACGATGCCCCAACGTCGGGACATCCGGGTCGTGAGAAGACATACTTGCTTCTCACGCGTGACTTCTATTGGAGTCACCAGTACAAGTGGGTACGCAAGTACGTTCGTGCTTGCGAGGTTTGCCAGCGCGTGAAGCCTGCAGCCTTCTCGCAGGCTCCACTTCAGTCACTACCGACTCCGTCGGAGTGTTGGCAGTCCATCTCAATGGACTTTGTGTTTGGTCTTCCGCCTGATAACAAGCGGAGGGCTGGTATTGTGGTCTTTGTCGACCGATTCAGTAAGATGGTGCATCTTGCTGCAGTACCAGCCGAAGTGACAGCCAAGCAGACGGCACGTCTGTTTGTTGACTTGGTGTTTAGACACCATGGCATGCCGATCGACATTGTGTCTGATCGTGATCCGCGCTTCACAGCGCGTTTCTGGCAAGAAGCGTTTGAACTTCTTGACACGCAGCTGTCCATGTCGACTGCGGATCATCCGCAGACCGACGGACAAACCGAGCGCGTCAACCGAGTCTTGGTTGACGCTCTGAAGAGCTACGCCCATTCGTTCAAACAATGGAGCGACTGCTTGCCGATGGCAGAGTTTGCCATCAACAACTCGGTGCATGTCTCCACCGGACATACACCGTTTTACGTGAACGCCATGAGGCATCCACGCGTACCGAGCGTGCTCGGTGCGGTAGCTCCTTCCTTAAGTGGGGGAGGGTATCCGGTCTCAAAACCGAATGAACACGCTGATACGAGCAACATATCAGCTGTGTCGACACGCGCACGGTCTGCGCGTAGTCCGATCGACGAGAGTTCAGTGCCTACGCCGGGCGTAGACACTCTAAACAACAACAACCACACACAGGCTGGGCCTGTTGTGAACAGGGATAACGGGTTGAACAAGGAGTTCAACTCGAAGGCAATGGACTTTGTCCAGCGCCGCCAAGCCGTAATACGGTTTGTGCAAGATGCTATTGCAGCTTCTGTCGATCGACAGAAGTTGAATGCAGACAACAATGGCAGAGGAAACACAAATGAATTCAAAGTGGGTTCATTAGTTCTGTTAGCTACACAGAACCTAGCTAAACATGCAGTTTCCGACTTCGGAGCAAGCAAGCTTGCCCCGCGCTTCATCGGCCCATTCACCGTGTTGGCGAAGCATGGCAACGCGTACACGCTAGACATACCGTCCAGCATGCGCCTCCACCCAACCTTTTACGTTGGGCGGCTGAAGCCGTACTCGCAACACGAGTCACCTACGACCGGTGACTCGGCGCGATCCTCGCCTCGAGCGCGGAGACGCGATCCGTCAGGCGAGCGACGAGCGTCCCCAGGTCGACCTGGATGTTCGAAGCGGTCTGCCCGGCCTGACCGATCCGGGCCTTCAAGAGCTTTAGCTCCTGCCGTATCTCGGCGAGCTCAGCCGTCTGGAGGCGCTCCACAGCCTCCAAACGATCCCAGACCTCGCCCGGCGACGGCCCGTGGCGTCTTTCCACCGCCGATGCCCCCGATGCGAGATGCACGGGGGGAAACTCGTTGGATTGTCCAGCGAATTGTTGATCATCAGATCCGGACCCAAGGTCCGGTTCATTTTCGTATTCGTTGGTTAGGATACTCTCCTGACCACGATACATGGGAGCCGCGGAACGTCCTGATGAGCGACGTTCCGGAAATGGTGACGGAGTACGAAGCCCGCCACCAGCAGCTCCGCCGAAGGGCGTAAAACTTGAGCGAGAGCTGTAGTCGCCTACAGCCCTCGGCTGAGTGTTGCGCTCACCCTCAGCACTCTCAGACGACAACTGCGTGATTAACTTCTCACGCAGTGTCTTCAACTCCACGGGCACACTAACACCAGTGTACCCGAGAAGGTCTCGCTCCGAAAGCCGCACTGCCCCGGGTTGGCACTGCGCGCACGCAACGCCAGACGGCACTGCGAACGGAATCCCCGCCTCGACTGCACCTTCGTGCAGCCGCAAAATCTTAGACCGCTTCGAGAAGCGCTCGTGGCGCTCACTCGCAGAGCGGACTCGCTCACGGTAACCAGCCGGGTCGCGGTTGAAGTTCTCAACGAACGCGCCCCAGCTTTGACAGAGTGCCTCCCACTCTGTCACTTTGCTCTTACGGGAAGTCCTCTTATTCCCGTAGAATCGGAGCTCATGGAAGAGCCCGATGTAGTAATCACGTCTTTGATCCGTCGCCGGATCAAAGTCGAGCTCCTTGGTGACATCGTCATCAACGATGGCGCTGCAGGAGTACAGCGCGTACTTGCTGACCGGCGTGGTATTGCCGTAGCGAGATCGGATCTCGCTCGGAGACGGCATCCACGGGTCGCGCGCCGGCTTAGCGCGCGACGTCACAGTCGCAGACGGAGGGGAGTCGTCATCGTCTCCACCCCGCGGCGTAGACAACGCCCCAGCATCTGCGAGCGGCCTATCGCTGCCGCTACGCGAGCGCTTGGAACTCGAAGCGTCCGAGTCGTCATCGCGAGGACGACGAGTCCCCACGCTAGCTTCATTGCGCCCTGTGAACGAGGAGTCTTGCTTCTCCTCGCCCTCCTCCATGTCGACATCATTGTCGATATTCAAGTCCACCATGCCATCGAAGAGGGTTTCGTTGGCATAGGTGACTTTACGCGCCTTATACTCCCCAACCGAGATGGTACGCTTGGGGGAGCTTTGCGTCGTCACCGTGGAAGTGACGACGGACGCCGAAGAGGCTGAAGATGCGGCAGTCGTCGCTGTGCTGGCGACGACTGTGTTGCTTGCTGCAGGTGCAGCAAGCTCGTCGGAGGTCTGCGTCGTTGGCGTGCTCATTTCGAAATGAGCACGATGTTCTCTCCGAAGAAGACTTTGGATTGATGTGTCGAGACCGGCACATCAAGTCCTAACGGGGGGATGGTGTAGCGGGGCTACACATTCGGCTAACCTCACCTTAGTGCAACACGCACTAAGTGGATACATTCAGGTGGGCCACATCGCAGTGTGGTCACCATTCATAATAGGAAGCAGTCCTATTGGTCAGAAAGCAGGGTCTTTCTACCAGTAATACTCAAGCATTAGGTCAGGGTTTCTGCCAACCACTCGTTGGCAGAACCCCTCTTTATAGATATCAGTTTTAGGAGGAAAGCCACAGATAACAAACAATTCAGTTCTCATTTTACCGCAAAAGCCACTATTTGTACCTTTATTTAGATCTAATTATACTTGTGGATACAAGTATACTTAATCTAAGTTAAACACACCCTACGCTTCCTCATACACGTGCGCTCACGTGTAAGCTAAAGTATTGGGCTAAGTAAGCCCATTACAGGGTCGGTCTGTGCATTGACCTCATGCGCGCAGTCAGAGTTTGCGCTGATCGAGTCAAGATACTCTGCGTGTTGGCCTGCTGCAAATCTCGCTTCACTTGAACAAGTCCATTTTGAAGTTTGGTCACCTCGGCTGCGACTTGCAATCAGGGTTTACCAGTAGTTTGTCGGAAACTACTGTTTCGTTACTAGTTACTGGTAATTACTGCTCAAACTACTACTACTGGCAGTAATTTGGGACGGGGCGCGAACTACTACTACTGTCCAACCGGTAACTCAGATCGAGGGCAAATAGTACTGCCGAACTACTGCTAACTACTGCTTGGACAGCTGAAGAAATCCAGGAGAGCTTGTCTTTTGACCAACGCAGCACACTCTCAGACTTTCGAGATGGCGCGAAGCCTGTTGTTTGTATGGTAGATACGACGCTCGCAAGTGGTAATTGTCACACTGAACCGCTTTAACGCTCTTATCTGCTTTGGATTGAGTGTAGTGAGCCTCCATTCTTCAATTTCCCACCCCGACAAGAAGCTCCACCCCCCCCCGAACCAGAGCGTCGCCTGCTCATGAAGTGTGCAAGTCCCGATTGCTCGTGTGCCGAGCTAACGAAGACGGACCCTCGCGTCGTGTGCGGTCTGGGAGTCCACCACATCTGCAGCAACGACATTTACGACTCCGGCAGCCTCTCAGAGCGCTTTTGCAGCGCTACGTGTCTCTACAAGTGGAAGACGTTGACTTCTTCGCCGTCTGCATGGGCGGAGAGTGAGCCCGACCCGCAGACTTCGTCAAGCCAGGCGACACTACTACCGGATTCTCAAGCGTCGACACTTCCATTTGCCCGATAAGCGGAGTGTGAGAGTCTTCCTCCATCTCAGGAAGTCGTGGTGGATTTGACAATTGGGTCGGATGATACGTTCGGTGTTGACGCATTCGGAATTCCGCTGGCGATTCAACACCATCGCCAACGTGGCGGTCGTCACCTTGTATGGGATATCATGCGTCGTCTGAATACGGCGTATGAATCCAAGGACGGCCGATACGCTACTCACATCTGCATTCTCTGCACCCAGCAGCAGACCAGCAACCCGTACGCTGAGCCAGATGCATGGGAGAGCGGTCTGTACCGTGCTGGTCACACGACCAATGCTCTGGATCACATGTACGCAATTCATCGCGACCACCCAATCGGCCAAGCGGTTGCAGCGAGCAAGATGAAGAACGCGTCGCGTCAGATTGACGAAGCGATGGCTGAAGCTCGATCGCGAGAATCCAAACGCTCTTCTTCAACTGTGACCAACCGTCCCTCGAAACAGCGCGGAACGCTGCAGAAACTATGGGCGCCAACGCAGAAGGAGCTTGGTGTCTTTACTGCCTACTGGTTGATCAATGCAGGGTTGCCGCACCACACTATTGCGTCGGAGGACTTCAAGCTTCTGATTCAGCGAGCTACCGGTGACTCGGATGCAACAATTATTTCTGCGTCAACGTATCGGGATTTGTTGAGGGCCGTTTTCTGCAAGTTCTGCAAGATGGCTACCAATCTGCTGCTCTCCGAGTTTGATGCTGCACTTCGCACTCCGTTTCTCAACCTTCACCATGGCATCTGGACTACCGCAAACGGCAAAAAAGGGATGTTGGGGACGTCTGCTTGTTTGCTTCTATCGGTTACCAACGGATCGCACGCTTCACTTGACATGAAACGAATGATCTCCTTTCGGATGAAGGAGCTTTACAGCATCGACATCGACTCCATGACTCAGTTTGCAGTGTCAGATACGACAGCTAGTGCTCGTAAAGTATCCAAGCTCTTTGAAGACGCACTCCCAACCGACTGTCATATGCACATCCTCAACCTGTGCTTGCAGTACGCGATTGGCATTCGCGAAAACAAGGAAACGGTGTCAGTGTACGACCCCAAGACCGGTGCCAAGACGCGTAAAAAACGTTATTGCACGGTTGGCGGTGAGTTTAAGAAGGGGCGTCTATTGATCAAGGCCGTTCGAGATCTCAACAATCACTTCAGCACCGATCAGCGTTGCAAGGGACTGGAGGACGTTCAAGATTTTTTCAGTCTGCCCAAGTTAAAAACCACGGTCGATTGCGAAACACGTGTAGCCTACACGGTGAAGCTCTTCCAGCACTCAATCGTTAACTACTCGGCGTTTCAGGGGTACTTCAAGAAACGCGGCGAGGAAGGTGGTGAATCCGTCTTCAACAACTTGACGCATGCAGACTGGAAGTTGATGGCAGAAATGGAAGCTATTGAGGGCTCCTTCGCTGACCTCGCACGCGCGGAAGTCCAGCGCAATGATCTTGTCGCATCGGAACTAGTCGTGCTGCTGAAGTACACGGAAAAGCGTCTGTACTGCTACGAGTTCATGATCTACGATATCGACTCGCCTCGATTTACGACAACCACGGTGGCATCGTTCCCGCGCTTTAATGTGCCCGTCGAACACCTGAGTGACCTTGGGCAGAGATGCCTTGCACGGCTTAAAGGCCAAGTCGAGAAGCGACTTGCTAAGGCTACTCCCGAAACTGTGATGATTCTATTGCTGGATCCGCGGACTAAATTCTCAGTCAAAGCTCTCATTCGGTCGACCAAGACGCATGCAGATGTACGTGCTGACGAAGCGAATGATGACGCCGATGAAACAAAATTCATCCAGGACATCATCGCGGCTGGCACCAAGCTCCTCACTGATGCCCATCGTGAGGTGTTCTGCGCAATGAACGCGCTCTCCAATGATGCTGTGGAATCCGCGGCACCTGTTTCGTCTGCCAACTTAGACTTGGTTCCTACAGCTGAGGAAGGAGAGGCGATTTGCGGAGCGCCTATCAAGTCAACTACCCCCGGCACCACTCGCTTCTGGAGCAAGCTGACAAGAAGCTTGAGGAATGGCTTACGTACAGCGTGGACTGGGCAGCAATAACTGGCGATGCAGAGTACGACAGCAGAGGATCTCACTCCGCTGCTGCTGGTTCGTCGCGTTGGCGTTCTCTTCTGCAGGGTCGAAGCGCTGTGTGAGTACGTGAACATCCTTCACTGGTTTCGCGACTACGGCAGCAAGAGGTTCCCGTCTATTGCGGCACTAGCACGCGTTTGGCTCGGAAGGAGCCCATCTAATGCGTTCCAAGAACGCGTGATATCGACGGGGGGCTTCGTGATGAGCAGTCTGCGAACGTGCACTGAGAACGAGCTTGCAGAAATGCAGGTGCTGCTCAAGCACAATCGGGATGAGATCAAGCAGATGGAGCGCGACGGCGATGTAGCCATTTAGGAGGTCGACTACTGGAAATTACTGGAAGTTACTATAGTACTACTACTGTCCCCATCCAGCTCGCCGATATTACTACTACTACTCTAGCAGTAATTTAGTTCCAACTACTGGATAGTACTGTAGTAATTTAGGCAAAAATCAAGTTACTGGTAAGCCCTGCTTGCAATGCTTTAAAGAACGATTATTCAGGCTTGAAGTATATATCTCCTAACAACTCGCGATACTGTTCCTTCATGAATACCCGCGTCATCCTTTGTTGCAATTCATCATATAGAAACTCCTTGTGGCAGTTCATGCACTCCAAAGGATGCGTGATTTCGGTAATGTAGCGAAAGAAACAGGTGCGACAACACTCGAACTTGCAGTCGTTACAAGTGATTGGTTTGCGAGTTCAGCGATTCATTGGTTCGGCACAGATGTTGCATTCAGGCATAGTTGAAGAGACTTAGGCTGAGAGGGGCTGAGGGGGTAGCTGTATATTAATTAATAATGTCTTCAATTTTACAGAAAGCCAACTAGCCTCGTATAGAGCCTATTCCATGATAGACTCGTCCGCGCAGCCATGGATCCATTTAGCTAGGCTAAAATGAGCTGACTACAGGTATGCAACGATCGTATTAAAAAAGGAAAAGTTTATGGAGCTGGCGTGTATGGAGCTTCGTCGTCTGATCCATGCATGGCCTGCTGGAGCAAATTGTTGTAGGCGCCATTCGAACGTTGCACACATCGCTGCTCTTCAAGAAGTGCATCGTGCGATACGAGTTGGTTAGTATTGATGACTACTTGATCAACAGTCCTCGCATTGAGGTTTTCGTGCCCAGAGAGACGCTCTTCGTGTTGAGTATGTTTCATATCATGCCCAGAGAGACGTTCTTCGTGTTTCACGACCTTTGCTTTCAGAACGGATATCTCATCTTTCTCAAGCCAAGTCAGAAATCTATTGAACATGAGTAGCACTGCTGATGGGATGTATTTATAATACTTCATACGACTCTTAGGATCAATACTACATAACTGTGATGCACTGTCAAATACGTATTGACTTTCGAATATGGTGTCCAACACAAGAGGCAGAACTAGCGAAAGAACGGTAAGCATTTGAAACACTGTTGCTAGTGTACCAAACGCTGCTTTTGCAGTTCAACTTAATATATCATCAATACAGCGCCTATAGAGCGAGTCGCAGAAGAAGATATCCTTCATGAAAATGGTAGCAGTAGTGATCACGGCGATTGTTGTAGTATCAGTGGATTATGAAGTTGCCTGATATATTGAGAATAGAAATCTTTAATTTTACGCCCCATTCGGTCTCTAGAGATAAAAAAAATGCAACCGCTTACCATTCTTCGTATCCGCGAGAGGGCTTAAACGATTTCCCGTCTTGATGTCCCATACCCATGTTCCTATTCCATTATCGCCACCGCCTGTAGCACATCATCTATATCATCTTCGGAGTCTGATTCATCGGCCATGCAACGTGCCGCTTTCAGTGTATCATAGCGTAAAGCGATGCCGTCGAAATGTACAAGTGCATTGTCAAGAGCTTGATTTAGAACATTGCAGATTTGCCCGCGTTGCTCTTGGGTAGCTCGCTTACGGAACGCCTTTAGTGATTCGCCTGGTTCGTCGTCGTCATCTTCCTTCGCCGCATGCAATAGTTGCAATAGCTTCATAATCTGCCTTTGCAGAGCTTCTATCTTGCGGGGTATATACAAACCTCAAGTGTAGGCTTTCCTTAACATGTTGTTTTTAACAGCATGTTAAGATCAGGACTTGACGTGAAAATCGGCGCGAGTACTGTGGGGTTAAGCGAAGCAAGTATTGTGCCTTTCAATTATTTTGGCGGTTGCGAGGCTAATTTTACCTGACATGTGAATTAAATCTACCCCTACCCGCAGGACACAGAATAAGCAATGGAGTTAGCCTCGAGTCTTGTATTGTGCCGATGGAAGCACTATTCACAAGAAATCAGGACGGTTTGGGCGGATTGGCGGGTGGCTATCCGCCATTCATGCCCTTTTGGCAGTAACGCAACCGCAAATACGGACTAAAGCTCTCAAGCTGTCATTTTCGTTTTTGAGTCCTAGGGGAGGCCCTGAGAATGACAGTGTCTACTGACTTGCGCTGGCGCGCTATAGTGTTGGTTTACATGTACGACATTGAAATGATCTTGGTTGCTCTTGTGTTAGTGTCCGTTCGATCGATTGAGCGATGGCACCGTCGCTTTAAGACGAACGGAAACGTTCTACCTAACGAGACCGAGCTCAAGTCATCGAGGTGGCCTTCAGACGCAGTGCGTTTTGTAGAAAGTTATATACGTGCACATCCATGTTTTTATTTAGAGGAACTACAGCAGGCAGTGATGGAGCAGTTTGGGGACTCTCTAAACAATTCTACTTCTACACTATGTCGGCTATTGCGTTTTGACCTCAATATCACCAGAAAAGTACTGACTAAGCGTGCTCGCGAAAGCGTACCTGCTGAGGTTGAAGGGTTTTATCGTAAACTACGGCCATTTTACAGTGGTCCCGATCAGTTAGTCTTTATTGATGAAACCTCGAAAGATGGCAGGGATTCACTAAGAAAGTATGCTTGGTCTCGTTGAAACACACCAGCCATAGTATCGATGCCGTTTTCACGTGGGGAGCGGCTGTCCATATTAGCGGCGTTCGATGTCACCGTTTTTTTTGCCTGGGATTCTACACCCGGCACATTTGGTCGAAATGCCTTTCATGAGGTGTTTCGCTGCAAGATCGCTCCATTTCTAAATCCATGGCCACTTCCCAGGTATGTGCTGTACTGTCGAATATTTTATACTCCTACTAAATTTGTCTATGTTCTCGTACAGATCGAGCGTAGTGCTCGACAATGCAAAAATTCACATGTATCTTGAATTAGAAGAACTAGTGCACTCCCGGGGAAGCATTCTGTTCTTTTTGCCTCCATACTCGCCTCAACTTAACCCAATAGAGGTGGGGTTCTCACACGACACACGCCGCTGGCTTTTCGACAAGACCCTCTTCGGACTATCAGTGTTGCACTAGTTGAGTGTACGAAGAGCAGCGACAACGTTGGCGTAAACTTGTATCACAACTGTGGCTACGGACTACGAGACTTAGAAAAAGAATCGTTTTTCAGTAAAACATAAAAATGTATTCCATGTTTACATCGGGCGAGTGCATGTGATCCTCATCTTCCATGTTCACAGCTGGAGCGCTACTTGGAACTGGTGGCCGGTACGGGGGTCGAAGATCGTACGATGGTAGGCCTAGTGCATCTCGCAAGTCAGCTAGGTTAAGCTCAAGCGGGATTAACCCGCCGTTAAGCCGGCACCTAATTTTCACGAACTCTCTCGGCACTTCGTGCTCTTGGGCTGCGGCGTCGATTTCTCGCTGGTAGTCGTCAATTCTACGCAGCTGCGTAAACGTTGGGTTAGTTGGCATCGTTAAGGGTGCGTTCTCGGGTTGCCGCGCATGCGTGACCGCCCAATACGCACGCGAAGCTTCACCCAGTGACTCTGCCTCTGGCTGGGAACGCAATTGATTGTCAATCAGCGCGGTAGCTACAGCGATTCGGCCTTCCGTTGCGCGGCGAATAGTGCTTCTTGCTGCCACCTTTTGTACGTAGATGAAGAGCTCAAGTTTTAACGAGGCTTGGCTACAATTCAAAGCAAATCAATATAAAATATTTTAGCAGTGCAATTAAGGACAAACGATATTATAACATTACAAGAGTGATCTTACCCAGTCTTGCGCTTGGCTGCCAGGTGCCACACAGATTCCAACTGCACCGCCAACTCCGCATCACCTTCGGCCAACACGACGAATTTCGCTTGCGTCGCTCCAGCTGTCGGTTTAAGGAGGATGGGTCCATCATCCGGCCACTCTATCTCCTTCATTTGGTCGATTTTTCGACGCACACGGGCACGGAAGCCAAGATATCCATCTTCGACCTCGAGCTGTAAGGCTTGAGGAGCCCCATAGCTCGAGCGGCTAGTTCCAAATGGCACGCCCACCTTAAGCGTTAGCGCAACAAAGAAGGCTGACGGCACAGGGAGACTTGGAGCTCTACAATTGAAATCAAACTCGATCAGGGTTAAACACAGTACTTGACAATTAATATTGCACTAAACGCAAAGCTTACGGTAGTTGCTCGCGTGGCCGTCTATCGGATGCAGTTGATGGTGCTACATCATCCATTGTGCCCTCGCTGCACAAAGAGCTCGCGTCCTTGTTAGCGCTAGCGCGCATAACGCAATGTCGTGATGTGCTTGACTGACTGCACCGGCAAGGAAGCAAAATCATTAGCTGTACAACCACGGACAATAAAGCATAGAGCAATACTTACGGTTGCTCGCCGCTGTCCGACGCAGGGACTTGGCACTCGCAGTGTGTGGAGCACGTTCAACTGCTCGCTGACGATGTCTTGGAGCCTGGTTTGCTGCTGGAGCCGGCCGGAGTGACGCTTGCAAATGACGAGCAAAGGTGAGCTTGGGGCTCGCCAGCGACGCACAAGTACTTCACAGTAATGACTAGCGCGTTTAGTGAAAGACGAAACTCGAGTTAGCGTAAGTACTCGTATAGCGCGGTTGGGAGGGGGGGGGTATTACCTGCTCGCTGTTTCTGAAAGTGAGCGCTGGAACTGCTGGACACGTGGAGCCGGGATTTGGCCTTGTTTTATTCTGCGTAAAAATATTAATTCGGCTTGAATTAGCGATTTGCATCGAGTTTTAGCTTGGAGAACGCTATAGAGTAACGCCAGAATTACGGTGGCAGAACAGGTGCAAGGCACAATACATGAGCGCAAAGCCATCCACTTTCGAGCAGTTTTGCAATCGCAGGATAGTTTGTGACGGATTCTCAAAATATACGGGACAAGTTGTTGTCACGCGCAGGGAAATATCTCGTTCGGGCTACCATACCTCATGATCAGTCCACTTCGGCGAGCTCCAGTTGTGCTCAAAGCTTTCATCGCTGAGTTGCTGCACCAAAATATTAAAAATATAGTTCTTCTCAATGCGTGCAATACCGTCAATAGCTTGGAAATGTCCTTTTCGTGATTACATATATCGTTTCGCTTGAACTTCGTCGATAGGTGATCGGTTAAAGGATATATCACTGAGCTGGAGTTGAACAGAATGTCGGTAACGATACTGCGCGCGTTTTTCACCTTCCAGAAGTTGCCGCTGCGATGTAATATGCGAGCTTTCATAGCACATTCGATGGAAACCGGAGCCTCAGAGTAAGGAGGATAGGTTCTGGGACTCACACGTTCCAGTTGCGGTCTCTAGCTGTACCAAAGTGCGCAATAATGCGCGACAGGCTGCTATTCAGCACATTTTTCGTCTACGCGTGCAGTTTTGTGTCTACGACGCGTTTGATGTCATAATTGTGTGACTCTATCGCAACAAGGCTGGGTGTCATGCCGGGTGACTTACTCGCAGGGTAATACCACAGATTCCACTTAGGAGAGAGGTAGTGCTCATGAAACGAAGGATCCGCAGCCGTCTCGCCCAGGTTTTTCCGGTTGTGCAAAATGTACGTTGTTAGAGCACAAAACTGAGCAGCACTGCGAGCTTGGTGGTGATAGTGAATCTTCGGTTTGATAGTGCCTTCATATCGACTCAGAAAAGTGAGCTGGTGCTTTCGACGCGGAATATATCGCACAGTAAGCCCAACAATCAAGAAGGACGATGCCTAGCCAGTGCATCTTGAAGCTGCTGGCGATACTATCAGCGTGGTCCATTGAACCAAATGAAGTGAAGCCAACCAAATGAAGTGCAAGCCTTCCTTATGCGGCCAACGGTCGCTGGCTCAGTTTGTGGTTTGTTGCTCGGAGCACCTTTTGTCAATTTTACTTGATGGCCCTGTCGCTCGTTGCTGGGGGCCTGGACGTATGCTAGCGCTGCGCTGGCCCATGTCAGCCTATCCCGACCCCTCCATAGCCCCGTTATTCACCCAACAGGATATTGCCTGGCAAACGGGGGCGACCAGATCCGAGCGTGATACCGGACACTCAATACGAGACGCACCACCCACAACACGTCGTTGCTTTCCTCGTGATACCCTCACTACCTGGAGCAGAATTCACATCGAAACGAGTCAGGGTACCGCTAGCAGCGTTGTAACATCACAGTCTACCTCTCGTTACTGGGGTGGGGTCGACATCGAGTCGCTAAACTTACTAAACTTGAAGTCGGATGAAGGATATCCAGGGTCTTTACCATACTTTTGATGAAGCACGCGCGATTCATATCGCTGCGATGCCTTAGTAGTAACATGCCACACTGGGAATGCTACTACAGCTACAATTGCCCAAATCCATTTGTAGCCATCCCACTTAAACTGCCAGCTAATGACGAGCGATAGGGTGGCTAAGACTAATACAATGAAAGCTTTGCGAGACCATGGTTGCTATAGTTTAGCTCATATTAATTTGCCCTAACACAAAACATGTAATGAGGCTAGTTTGGCTTGAGCCAGATTAATTGATTCTTGCTGTTGAGAACGCCAACTTCATTCGAGCGCTGACTTATGTTTCGCATTTTGTATTTCACAAATGGAATATCGGGATGTGGATAGTCTTTGAGCAGATACTTTTGTGAAGTCGACGGCTCAACGCCCACTTTGATAGTGCAGCACGAATGATGTTAGCCGCATTGTTGCGTAGTACTGAGTACGCATGATCAAGAACGGGCTTGGCGCATATTGTTGTTTCGATATCGTCCAAATTGGCTACTGATATATCAAAATCAGTACCGCAGCAAACGCATCTGTACTCGATGTTTCACCAACCATGCTCACGCCCACAATACTCAGATTGGCAAGTGGTTTCGGTCAGGCCCATATCATCACCACAACTGACACATAGTGATTCAATGATGTGATACATATCCATTGAAAGCTCTTGGGTATATTAGACGATTACAAATGGCTATTTTACGACTTCGCTCGGGAACGTAAAATTGAGTGGATCTACCATAGATATACCAGTAAGCATGGTGAGTGCTTACCATCTAATCATCGAGCCAATGGATTGAGTAGGGCATCTGACTGCGATGCGCTATTGTACGTTCGTTGCCTCGGTAGTGTATCGATTTACCGTTGATTCTCTCTTTCTGGATATACTCAGAATCGCGGGAGTGACCAACAAAGTTGCTAAAGCGATATGAACGATCTTGGGTCTATGCCTCACTGCTCTAACGTTTCTTATAGGTGACCCAAGGTTTGTCTGCTACGTACTCGATAGTATCCCAATTGATGGTTGTATGGATATAACATCACAGTTCTTTATCGTACTACTTACTAGCTATGGTAGGAATAGTAAAGTTATGGAATGCATTCAACGATGCGATCACAGACTTTGATCTCAAAGAAGCTCAACGCAAGAACGAAGAAGCTCACGCATAGGTGCGATGTCTTTTTCTGAAACCAAAAACTGGATGTTGGTGCATCGACATTGGTGTTGCACGTCTCTGTCCGTTGAGGGTGTATATAACGCCATCGTCTCGACAACCGCAACGCACATGTCGTATATACTACATCTGTTGATGAACTTCTATCGAGGACGTCCTTTCCATGGTGGGCTGATGAGCAAAATGCAGACATCAATACTTAGTTTCAAGGATAGCACACGTAAATGTATTGCGCTTAGCGTCACGACGCTACAATGCCGCTCACACATCGAGCGAGACAGTTGATTACACTTCCTGCGTGGGGTCTTCACCGGCGTCATCTTCAGCGCCTTCCGCATCCTCTGCAGCGTCTTTTTGCTCCTCCGCCATGTCTTCTTGCTCCTCTGCCGCGTCTTCTTCCTCCACTGGGACGCCGAGCAGCTGAGGACAATGCATGCTGAATGTTTGTGCTGGCAGTGCCAGCCCCCGGTAAGTGTGCCCCTGGGGTACGGCATTAGTACCCCGTAGGCAAAATGTTTCAAAACGTTTAGAAATTATCGCAGTATACTTAGATCAAGTTTAATGGAGGGGCACTCATCTAATTCCCCATCATATTTGATCAGATATGACAGGTGGGGCACAATTATAGGGTGGGGCACAATGTACTTGTCCAACAAATGAGATCAGCTCCGCTAGTCACACGCTTGACTCCACGTTTGCCCAGGTTAACTGGCGCCACTTTTGCCCAGCATAACTGGCGGCACTTTTGCCCATCATAACTGGCGCCACTTTGCCCAGCATAACTGCGATGCTCAGCGGCGAGGCGCTGGCGCTCCTCCACAGAGCGCCCCTCCAGTCGCTCCAGGAACGCTTCGGCTTCATTGCGCGTTTCACGTCTTGCCATTGCTCGTTCTCCGTCGTTTTCGCAAATGACCTGGAATTTCCCTTGTCGGATGTGCGACTCATCGTCAGCCACCAATTCGCATCTGGGCGGGAAATCACTGCACCTTTTCAAACCGGTTGATGCTCACCCCCTCCACTTTTATGGCATTTTTCAGCCTAGTCCTGTGCAAAACTGCAGAAATAGTGCGAAAAAGCGTGGTGTCTTTAACAACATGTTATGAAAAGGTGCAACCAGCGACGTTGAAATATACAACCTTGAGTACTGGGGGGTTAACCTCATTGACAAGTTTAATTTGCCTCTCCTCGTTAAGAGTGTGCCAGCAAGAAAACTCCCGGGAAGACCTAGCAAAGCACCCCCCCCCCCCCCACACACACACACATACAGAGTAAGGATGAATATCGTGACGGTGCCGACATATATCGTGATGACTTGGTCACTGTATGACAGTGGTGGTCCAATCAAATAACGAGATCATAATATCAGCGAATGAGATAGCTATCAAATCTCTTTTAGCCCAATTAGATTGTTTAGGGTTAGGTGTAGATGCTGCCGACATCTTGCCGACGTATAATGTCGGCAGGGCTCCCTAAATATGTAAATGAAGTATAGTGGAGTCAAGTGATCAAGTGATCATGCGCATATTACATGCAGTGCCGACAAATACCTAGGACTTTGTATTGTCCTGTCAGTGTGTTCTTGTTGTGTCATCAAGGCGCTTTCACATGCTTCACCAATTCAGATTCAGCCGAGATTCCGGGAACAAAATCGAGTACATGTAGTTGACACGTAGGACGCATAACTAATGAAATTCCGACTGTAACTGAGCTCGCCGCTTCGCGGCGGTATACGATCCACACTCATAATGCACAGATATCCTCATCGGATCAAGGTACATGCATTAATGCGTAACACTTGATAGAACAAAACAAACAATGTTGTTATGTATTTCGTATATTATTTACTACGCGCCATGCAGCGCTTGCACCACCAGCGCCACGAGCTGCACGCTGTCTTACTCCATCGCTACCTGTCTGCCGTCGCTACCTGCGCGCCGCCCTCGACCGCACGCTGACGTCTCCCGCCGCACGCAGTCACCCACTGCCCCCCGCCACTCGAAGTCCTCCGCGGCTCACCGCCACCGCCTGCCCCCCCCGCATCCGCCGACGCACGCAGTCCTGCGCCATTCCCCGTCACGCGAAGCCCTCCGCCATCCTCCACAGCCGCACGCTGTCCTCCGTCGTCCTCTGTCGTCCCCGCCGCCAGCCTCACGCCGTCCCCCGCCACCGTCTGCCACTCAGCGTCCTTCGACGCCACTAGCCACATACACCCCGCCGCACGCAGTCCCCCGCTGCCCCCTGCCCCCCGCCGCTGCCTGTCACCCACCGTCCTCCGACGCCACGAGCCACCCACCGCTCACCGCTGCCTGCTACCCCCGCCCGCCGCCTGCCACGCACCGCCTGCCACCCCCCGCCGCACGCAGTCACTCGCTGTCCCCCACCGCCGCCTGACTCCGAAGCTTCATTCCCACCCTGCCCTCCGCCGCCACGTGCCCCACGCCGTCCTAGTTCTGCGGCCGCGTGCACGTCCCCCCGTCGCCGCGGCCGTGTGCTTGACCTCTTCCTCCTTTGACTTTGAGGCAAAGTATTTGACAGCTGCCCTAATACTTTAAACCAATATATGTTTTTTTAATTTGGCCAATCATAAGTGTGTCGGCTGCTGTCGGTCGCTGTCAGCACCGTCACGCTATGGACCAGCACTTGGTCGGCAAGCTGATTCGAGAAGCTCACGAATCATCCAGGCTCCGTAATCGACTGGAAGATGCTAACAAAGCAAGACACGGTGGACTCTCGGGACAATAGAACCTCTAGGCAGCGTACCAGAGTTATTATGCCGTGGGTCGAAGAGGAAGAACGGTACTATTGGAAGATCGAGCTTGATCGCCGCGCCGACGAGACATTCGTCCCTGATGTCAAGGTAGAAAAAATCCAACAACTCGCTGAAGTAAACTTTACTTATCGTGCACGCTACCCGTTCGTGTAGATAAACAAAGCGCTTGCATAAACCTTCTTTATAATTTACCCAACATACACTCGTGATTTTCTGTACCCCCATTGCCTGTCACACGCGGTTTTCAGAAGTCACCTTTCAGCCGGCCGATCCACGCGACTTTCAGGAGGAATTACCTTATCCGAGTGGACATCCACTCGGATTGTGCTGACAACCGTTTATCGGAGAAGCACTTAGATTGGTAGATATATGTTTCAGAATATAACCTTACGGTTGGGTTGCCAAACAAACTTCAATGAATTTGACAGAATATGATCTTACCGTTGTGCTGTAAATCTAACTCCAATAAATTTTTTGAACAGCGCTCGGTGCTAGCAGTTGTGCTCATTTCTCGATCCGCTTCTCGACAATGAAGCAGCGCGGAGGGCGAGGTGCCCGATCGAAGAAATCTGCACCCACTCGCAAGAAGATCGGTCGGCCCAAGAAGAACTACCGGCGCACCTGCCCGCATTGCCACCGCAAATTGAAGAACCCTCAAAGACTTAAGAAGCACTTGGCGAAGAAATTGAAGTGCGATCCGGCATCCGTTGCTGCACGTGCTGCAGCACGCAAGGAATCGAATCGACGCGCGGCCAAGCACTACTACGCTCGTAAGAAGAACCGGATCCCCCTGAAGGCGTGGCAAGCGATGTTTCCGACCGCTCGGGACATTGCACGCTTCCGCGCTCAACGCTGATTGAAGCTGGCGTCTCTAAGAGGAGTGCATGATTCAAGCTTACTGCTAAGGGCAGAAACCGTTCCACCGGGCACTCAAAAGTTCGCCATACGCAACGTTTGGCAGGCACGCAGTACCAAGGTCTTTTTATTAGTATGCCAAACAAATATGAGTTGCCTGAAGCTTTTTAAAAATTATTCAAATCTACTAATGCCGACAGTAAAAACAATCAAAATTCACAACGGTTAGATAAATTAAAAGGTAGTCTGAAGCTGTGTAAAAAACACGATCGGCTTTGTTTTTTCTGCAATTGGTTTTGGATAATTCATCATCAAATATGGCATCCTATCATCATATTCAGGACGTTTATCATGACTTCCGGAGTATTTACCATCATAAGAGGGAACGTTATCATTGAAGCCACAACACTTATTATCATTTCTGGATGCGTCTCGCTTGGTTATCATCAAAAACAGACAATATATTATGAAGTGTAATCGTGAAAGAAATGAAAAATGCGCGGGTCTCACAGACTGTGCTCTGCCCTCAGGCCTCCCTCCTACTTACTACCCTTCGTTTTCTTACGTTTGTGCTTTGGACTTGGGCCGGGCTTCAGTCCTCGTTTACCGTTTTCGAGTGTGTGTGGGGGGGGGGATCTGAAGGGCTGGAAGCTTCAACGTTGTATCATCGAAAGGCAGCGGGACAAAGCGCTTCGTGTACGTTGCCGTAAAGTGCTTGATCGATAGTCGCTTGGCGTCGTAAAGGCTGCTGATGCGCGTACCCTCGCGAATTGAAGTACACACCGCATGCACACAGGGAAACTCGAAGTCTTCCCACCCTCCATAGGTGCAGCTCCGCGCAGATAGATCGACGTGGCGCCAACGATGAATGTAGCCGTCACGTTTTGATGGACCCATGTATCGAACCATGTAAGATCCTTCCAGACAAGGGGTTTGTTTTGCAGAAGCTGGCAGCGGCCGTGAGCTGGTCACGTTTTTTGCGCAGGAAAGGGGTCAATTCGTCGTCGCCATGTGCTGTAGCCCAAGTCAACGCGTCTTGACGCATACTAGATACCCGTTCAGTCAGTTTCAGGAAGAACATATTGAAGCGTCGAGCGGCTTGGCGCTTCGGCACTCATTGCCGATCCAATTATTCGCCTGCTCTGAGAGGTTAGATGTCACTTCACTGTAAGTCGGGACGTGGAACCGATCCAGGTATGCCTACTTCACCCAGTCCACGCGGTCAATGCCATCAAGATACTCAGCCGCTCGAACGTTTGGGGACGCTAACTCTGAGCGAAATAAAGTAAAATCGTTCTCGCAGTCGCTGTCGGTCATGTCCAAAACGAGATTGCGCTCATCGTTGGTCAGCGGGATGCGAGCACTGCATATGTTGCGTTTGATGTGATCCAAGCAAAAACGATGGCGCGGAAACACCTCCGCCACAGCGCTCAGCAGACCCTTGTCACGGTCTGAGACAGCCGTCATACGCTTCAGCGGCTCTAGAGCCTCGCTTACCACACTGAGAAACCACTTCCAGTTGTCGTAGTTTTCCACAGGGACCAGTGCGAACGCCCAGGGTGTGACCAGCTTCTGGTAGTCTGTGATGGTCGCAACAAGGTACACTCCGTACCCGTTCATCGCACCTTTGAGATGGGCCCCGTCGAAGCCTTGCATCCGTCTAGATAATTGGGCCATCCGGAGTCCATTACTGGGGAGGAAGGCCGCCCTATGAAATGTGCCATCACTGTATTTGTCAAACCGCATGAGCGACCCCGGGTTTTCCTTCACCATACTGAGCAAGTAGGCTTCCAACTTCTGCAAGCTCTGCATCCGATCGCCCTTCAACTGGTCACCAATAGCAGCTTTAATCCTCGAAAGCTGAGGATACCAGTTGCATTCCTTCCGAAAGTAAGAACGCCGCAATAGCGGACAAGGCGCTGACGGACCCATTGTGCGCAGGAAGCATCTTCTGTTCCACAAGTGCTTGAGCTCATTTGCTTTGCTGTGTAGTGTTCCGCAGAGCCTTGACAGGTCGTGTAATCCCGCCCTCCGCGAACGGGCGAGCGGAGAAGCCGACGTTCTTCAAATGGTTGTGGTAAAAGTTTGCCTAGGTATCCTGCTATACACCCGTGCCGCCAGAGACGTTGATGAAAAATGGGCATGCCGCTTCGTCACCGGGGATCTTCTCGTTGAAGAACTGCTGGCCGTTGAGTAGTTTGCAGATGTACTTTGCGTTGGCGGAGCTGCTGGCAGCTACAAGTATCTGGAAGCCGCAAGACAGAGCAAACTGCTTACAGCGCTGCTGGACTGCTTGCTGGGATGCATAAAGGTCAGTGCCGATGTTTTTTTTCTTGTCGTACGATCCACCGTAGTCCGGCAGGCGGTTGTCTGTGGTGTTGATGAGAGAGTCTTCACGTTGGAGACCGAGGGACTTGGCAGTAGCTAAATCAGAGGCGTCCAGCATGAACGGTACCGACCCATACGACCTTGTTGGCTTGGCTTTGGATTTCCCCATAGGTGTTGACGGACGTGACGAAGAGATGGTTGCGAGGAAGCTTGGTGGTAGTAAAATGAGCTGAGAAGAGACATGCAAGAAGACGAATTATAAATACATGAAGTAGAACCGAGGACGAGGACGATCTGCTAAGAAATAATTCTGGGATAATTACTAAAAATAACAGTAGCTTGTTGTTATAAAAGCTTATTGTTATTTTTGGCTTAAGAAAGTGGGCTGGTATCTGCATCACAATCCGAGTGGATGTCCACTCGGATAAGGTAATTCCTCCGACTTCAGTGCACACGCGAAATCCAGAGATTTTACACGCGAAAAAAAATCCCCACCCTTAACCCATCCGTGACCGCGGCACATTTTTAGTTTTGTCCGAAATATTTTCATGCTGTATATTAGGGCAAAGAGGCGTTACCTACATTTTGTACGATAGGTGCTAAAGTACGAAGCCTGACTCAACGAAATGGATTTTCAAAAAAGGACGTTTGCTCATCATGCAAACCAATGCGCTGTATAATATGCTACTTCTCTGTCCGGCGAATTTATGCGAATATCGCCCCTAGCTCGATTATTTTATCATTTTTTGTAGTTGTCGGTCACAGAGCTGCTTACATAAAAGAGCAGATCAAGGCGAATCTCAACGTATTTTTGGCTGCCCGTTAACTCCATTCAGTGCGTAAATAACTGTGCAAGAAATATCTGATTTTCAATGCGTCAAAGCCTTTTTTTCGTAACTCTGCTTTGAGATAGCGATATCATATCAAAAAATTACTACGCAATCGCCAGCGATTTGTGCACCTGTAGCTCGGGTGCGTGCATGTGAACCTGTCCAGGCAGTGGTGTGGTTGCCGTACAGTTTTGGGCGACTGCTATCGCTGCGAAGTTGAACCAAAACATGAAAGGTCTATTGAAAGTGATTTAAAGCAAAGCCTCAAAGGTGTGCTACATTACGGTCAAGATCGGGATGAGGGTACATGTGAAGAGGCTACATGCTAAGGGCATGCCCATTGCGCCCCGGCCGACCCCTCTTCTTTCGTGAGCGCTTGTCGGGAAATGATAGCCGTGGTGGAGGAGATCCGTCGTACGGCAGTCCCTTGGAATCTAGAGCGGTCATTACGCGACAGCAACAACCAAGCTTGAACCGAGTTCGACATTCGCATGTTTGCTCTACTAACTTGCCATCCACATCCTTGCTGTTCAATCAGCATAATTTCAATGCCAGCGAGCTCTTCAGCGTCTACAGACAAGTCATCTGCGTTTGTATCACAGCTATTGGCTACTGCAGGCGTAGGATCGATCTCAGTATGTTGATAAATGACAAGCTTATTTGATTCAGGAGTGTCTGCGACGTCAAACTGAGCAATACCTGAAGGCACAGCAGGAGTTGGATTCAGTAATGTCGTGTCATCGACATTCTGACCGATGAGAAACACTATTAAAAAACGAGCACGGGCCCGCTGCTGTCGAGAAGGTTCTTGCTTCGCCTATGGTGGATCGCCTGCGTAAATCAGTTTCTTTGCAGCAAGTTTTCTGTGGTCGCGAAGCACGTGAGGCGCAGCACGCGTTGATGTTTGAAACGGCTTGCTCGCTAAAACCCAAACGGAGCAAACCTTGAGTAATTCCAGGAAGAGAGGGTTCAATCGAAGAAGACGACTCATGGAATGCGAGTTTTTAACCGTATTGCGATGTATTTTGACTTGATTTCAGTATGGTACACCTCCATACAATAATCGTAAAACATGCCTAGATACACTGTTTTACCCCGCTTCCCGCAACTAAAACCATCACATTAGGGAGGTTTTGGGGGAAGACAGTTCCAGCTCAAACGTAAAACATGGCTAGATGCCATGTTTTAGAGCGCTTTCCGCAAGTTGCTTTGATTGGTAGAAACATATTCCTTTAAGCCAGTATTCAAATATGAGGATAGCTAGCTTAATATATTACGAAAAATAGTATGAATATTGATCTTTGCTGTGTAAAAACAAGGTTGATCGTCGCTTGTCCCTGTTTATATCCGAGTAGTAATTTCGAAAAGGTACCTTGTTTTGCTAAACATGGTCATGTGGCTTGTTTTAAGCGCCATCCCTCGCAATAGGGTTAAGCTGTCTGTTGAAGTTCTCGACTGGGTTATTCGTCGTTGCGTAACCTGTTGGGATATGAAACACTGCAAGTTCGTGTATCTACCAGTCAACCACTGGTTCACAAAATAGATTGAGAAATTCTGCATCTCCTGGTTGATATCCCACGCCTCTTGTGCTTCAATTGCCCGGACTTGCTTTCAGCAGGAGTCCTCGCATAGTGAATTCGATATACATGTTTAAAAACAAGATTCTTATTTTCAGTAGTGAATTTCCTTGTGTGCTTCCGAACATTGGTCATCACATGAAAAAATCACTTGATAAAATTTGGTTGGCGATCCACTTCAAGTAAGAGAAGCGATTCAATTTCAAAAGCGGCGCTCTGAGCATTATCTGCATCCATCATGACCAGTCCGATTCAGGCTGGAAACCCACTGACAACCTGGTAGAGTCCAAGGTTGCCTTTTGCAATTGTGGCTGCTTTAAATTCAAAACCAAGAAAAAACAAATTGGATGAAATCGACGCCACAAATCTGAGATTCCAATCGATACCCTTCAGTGTTCAGCTTGAATGTCGCGCCCAAATGCAAAACGTAGCTAGCCGCCATCTCAAGCCTACGAATCGATAATTTAGTTGCAAATCCCACGACCAAGGGGGATTTCTCTGTACCAAGGCCCAATACGGGCTGATTTCGGTCATCAGAGACAAACCCAAATGCGAACGCTGACGTCTCATTCTAATCTTTGCGGAACCTGTGAGTAGCAGCTAGCTGAATCATCTCGTCGATAAAGTCGTTATCGCGAAGAGTTTTTTTGTAGAATCGGACTTGAAATCTGAACCTTCGACAAAACAATTTGGGATCTGAGTCTACAACCTTACTAGCTTGTACATCGCTGGCGGAGGTTGATGTCCAGCTTGGGCACGTTCTTGGATGAACCTCTTCATCAAGAGATTTAACTCTCCAGGACAGGGAGACGGGGGAGCAGCCGATAGGTGAACCCCATGTTGATAAATCTTAATGGTTTTCTCGACTTCACACGTCAGAACTTTAATAGCCAACTGCACTTCTGCCTACCACCATCCTCTTTGCATGTTCTTGAGTTACACTTGTAGATAAAGTACTGCATTGAGTGTGCATCTAAGTTTGTTGAGCATACCTGGCTGGCTTTTGCTTACTAGCATCCTCTTTTGTCCATTAACATACGCCTCTAGCTGAACTTCAGTACGGCATGTGAGCACCAAGACTTCCCTCGCTTGAGTGATAATCGGTTACGCCTTTCACACTTAAACACTTTGACACTCCTTTCGCAACAAGTGTACACAAATAGGATCTTATCAAAGTTGAAGATAAATTACATTGTATAATTTAATATTTTTAAATAATACCTCTAATATCAGATAGTATATTTGCCTATCCCACATAAACTGTACCTTTAAATTAAAACTGATGTACAAGTGAATCCGTGGCGGACCGCAAGTCGGTGGACGTCGGACGTCATGATGCCGTCGTTGTCGATGTCCGCGGCGCACAAGACCCACACGCAATTCTGCATCTACCAGAGCATGTGCTACTACAAGTATGTTTGATACGACTGAGTTGGTGGACATCATGATGCTGTCACTGTCACGGGTAAGATCTGCACCTTGACCACGGATGTCTGGACTGATGTCAACGGAAAGGCTGTAATCAACTATGTCCTTATCTGCGGCGCGAGAACATACTTTCTTGAGTCTGCATACACTGGATTAAATTTTACATGATGCACGCTTTTAGGTAGCTTACATCAAGCATGTCATCACTAAGGCAATCTTCACAGAAATCACAGCTGTCGTTACCGACAACACTCCGACGAACAAGATCGGTTGAACGAAGTTGCAGACCGATTACCCGCAGATGTCCTTCTATGGCTGCGTATCCCATGTAATTCGTCTGATGGTTAAGGATCTTGTGGCCAAGTTCAAGTGCCTCCAAACGCTATCCGTCTTCTCGGCATCTGGATCAAGCGCCACAGCTGATAGGAATTTTTCCGCGCATAAACTCGTCTACTCAATGATTCGCATCCGCCTGGACGAAGCAACTGTCGAAAAGCTCGACTTCATGTAATTAACGCCAAGAATACCGAACCAAAGAGATTGACGATTTTGACGAGATAGGAGATCTAGCGGCGGAGAGCAGCGACGACGAAAACAACAACCAAGATAGCGACTACGAGTACTATTAGGTTAGGATTATCAGCACATGGATCAATCTTACCAGAGTTTGTGTCCACGCACGCCAATGCGATGCAACACTTAAGCAGTCAGCATTCTGTGCAAGTATCGCGCAAGATCGTCGTGCAAAGACCAAATAAGATTTTAATATGTTTTAGTAAGACTCCGACACGTCAGTGATAACCAAAACGTAGGCCGTCGAGCCAAAACTTGGGTCATGGGACCATCAGGTTTAATTATGGTGCGTCCGCCGTCCTCGAATGCCACGACGCGTCGTCCGGCACGCTGGGTCAGCTTGAATCCTCGCTTGTCGAGCAGGCCGTAGGAGATGAGGTTTTTCACGACGTCCTTCGCAAGATACACGTCGGTGAGCTCCACCACCTGCTCCTCGCCGCACGCCGTGACGCGCAGTGTCACTTTGCCACGCTTGGTGATATTCAATGGCTCACCGTTGGGCTGCACGCATACCCCTCAACGTCCTCGAGGTACGACTCGTCGTTCACGAGGTGACGGCTGGACCCGCTGTCCAGGATCCAGAGGCCGTCGTTGTTGCCGGCCTTATTACCGACGGCCAGTGTGAGGTTCCCGCGCTGCTTGCGATCGGGGCACGCTGCATACAGATGTCCAACACGGCCGCACTCGTGGCAGCTTCGCGTCTCATTGCGCTGGTTGTCACGCTCCCGCGCCGCGTAAGACTCTTGCTATCTGGTATATGCAAATCATATTCTTCGTGGACCTAATTCATGAATGTATGCCAGCTTTGGCTGTTGAGTCCGGCATATTTATTACGTATATTGTCAGTAAAAACTTATGAGAACCCCAAGCATCTAATAATAAAGAGGTCAAAGTACATTTATTTTCAAAATAACTCGAGCTATCACCATCGCAGTGTCGGAATTGCGTATCATATCCGAAGGGTATAACAACCAGGGTCCCATGTATATGCGACGACGCGTGAGAGCCACGGGCTCCTGTCGCGGAGGGAACATGCCTGCAACATCAAGTCTGCATATGGGGCACTCCGCCCGAAGCCCGCGATATTGACAGTGCTCGCGCAAGCCCTCCGTGCTAAAGGCGTAGCGGCACCGCGAGCAGCATATTGACTCTTGAATGAACTAATTTTGGCAAATTGGACACACGTCAGCTGGAACAACCTGACATGCCCTGTCACACACCATGTACCTGAAGTCATCCACTTCTCCCAGTATTGTCAACTCGGCCAGTAACAGCTCGTTGAGCAGCACATCCAGGTCGCCCAATTTAGATAAAATGGGCCAAAAGTGGTTGAAAGGTCCCCAAAGGTAGTTATCCTCCCTAAATCCAATACATTAGTACCCGCAGTCGCTACAACCTGATTGTCTTCGACCGTGACAAGAGTGTCCATGCTAGATGATTGCCCGATAGTATCCTGAGCTCTTCGCGCGCGTCGCTCACGCTTCAACTGGTTGCTACGCAGCCGTTGATCCTCAGTGATCTCACGGCGGTGTTGATTATGCAAGACGTGAAGCAAAGAAAAGTTGTACCGAGCCATCACAACATATACTTCCGCCTTGGGACCTCTGCTCCTTCGTTTGCACCCATGGGTTGGTGGCCAATGACGCAGCAGAAGCCGAAGCCCGAGTCGCGGTTGAAACAGATAGGGTTGTGTTCAATGCAGTGATGTTATTTTATTTATCCGACTGAAACCTTGTTGTCCATTGTTGAGTCCGCCTGGATCTAGCTCACGTCGGAGATACGAACCAATGTCTCATTATGCGATGTGTCTGCAGAGGTTAGCAACTCCTAATATAACCCCGTTTGTTAAACGTTCCTTACCTTTAAGATATCTCAGTATGATATCACCTTGCGAGTCTTCACTTATCTGCGCACCCGATGTCGATACGCCGCAACTCAGGAGTGGTGGCGCTCAGAGCACACACTTTCCAGGACGTATAGTGATTCCTACTTCTTCGATGTCTTGAACAGCGTTGCGTTGTGGCCTGGCAATCTGCAGTTGCTACACTGACACACTGCTCTTTCAATAAGACTCGGAGCTATAGTTTGAGACTGGAAGTATGCATTAGTAGCCGCTGTATCATCATACTCATTGACGGGTGGTGTATCGAGTGTGACATGCGTGTTTTGACCTCGAAGCTTTAGGGTTTAGACTCGCCGCCTCTGCTTTTGATTTGCTTTTGACCGCGCTGAATGTCGGCGTTTCGAACCATAAGAGAACCACCAGCTTGAAAGCGGGTAAGACAGTGCTCGAGATGGTGGATACGGTGTCAAAGGGCAATTTAATTTCTACGCTGCGGAACACTTCTTCAATCGTGCGGACAAAATATGCTGGATGAAAATACCCCAAGATGCCATTTTTCCAACGAATAAATTACTGTCTGGATGTGACGACACGGTATTTGCATGTTGCTGTACAACCTTGCACGGTCATGTTCCTGCTGCCATATTCGTCTTTGTTGTTGCAGACACCACGTCACTACGATCAAATGGGAACAAATGCCTGATTTTCCTCAAGAAATGCGAGTTGGGCAACTAAGGCTTGCTTGCTGTGTTACAGACCAGTGAGATGGGCGAGGCCACTCTGATATATAGCGCTCATCGCATGTCTTACCAAAAATAAACGCTCGTCATTTGCTTCAGACGCAGCAAATGCGAAATGATTCATGTTAAGTTTTTTTTTCTGAAATTTGCTGATGCACATCAGCTGCATTCAAAGGGACAGGGTTATGGCAGTAAATATCACTGTTTAGGATAGTTTTGTCGCAATACCCCACTAGCTGGATTTTACGCAGCGGAAAAATGTCCCGTAAATGTAAACGATATCCAAGTTTTCAAACCATAATTATCGAATATAACACTTTGTTACCTATGACCTATTTTTCAAAATGGCGTTCAAGCCTAAATCAAGATTTGAGATCAACTCGGTCTACTTCTGAACGGTTTTGGCAGATTTCTGCGTGTAGTAGGTAGACTGAACAGCTGTGATTGAAAGGTCGCGGACGTCGTAACGTACAATTGAAGGTCCGTCAACTTAACGAACGTGTATTGCAACTCATACAACATGCAAGAGCGGCAGCTGTATCGGCTAGAGTTCACATCTTGTTGAGCAGTTACACTCGGCTTTTTTTCGCAGTCGCAAAGACTGCGTCGGTACTTTTCAGTGGCAACACTGCTCGCCAGCGCTCTCGTGATGCAATTATCATGTCAACGAGAGCTTTACGCTCGAAGTATTGATATTCCCCATCGTCATATTTGTCACGCCACTTGTACCTCTTGTCATATCTGAATCCGCGGATAGTTTCTGAAATCCATTCACGCGTTGTGACTCCACCCACGGTGATCTCAAGCTCCTCGTGCACTCGTCGTCAAATGACCTACATCGGATTCGCGAGGAGCTTCTTCAACAAATTCGTGTTCCTAAACGTCTTTGTCTGTCTGTAAAGATCCACAGTTTCTGCGCTGTCCATCGCTTAAATTGATTATTGGGAGGATTGCCCGATCCTGGGACAGTCAAAAGTGACTCACCAAATTAATAACGGCAAGCACACGGGAGCATATCCACCCAGTGTTCCGCGCCTTGCAGTCGCAGCAATACAACGAGCGATTTTATTATTTGGTCGTATTCACAAACAGCACAATCGCGGGCTAGACGACAACGTAGACTAGGTTATTATATACAGTACCGTCTCAAAACGGATTTCGGGCTCTATAGCGAAATAAAGTTCAATAAAGTCAAATTAAGAAACCTAAGCTTATCTATTCTAGCAGATTTCATTACGAGTGTCTTAGCTATGGCTGCCCAAGATACAGAGACACTTTCGTTTGACCCCATTTGCAAAGTTATTTTCTGCGTGTTTTGCGTGTGTGTACAAAAGCCACACCTACGTACTTGTGCGCAATAAGAGGGCCTATTCTTAGCACCATGTTGTCTCGAGCGATGGCGCACGTGGTGCGAGGCGCACATCTGGACTATTCGTGGACTAACGCTGAAATGGGGTCGCGTCGATCGATGTTTTTAACTCTTTGAAGTACAGGCAATTAGCGAAGGAGCCTCTGACTCATGGTGTCACTGCAACTAGGGTAAAATGTATGTAGTGAATCAATTTGTCTGATGCTATTTGTGTTACACTAATGACCCATCTTGTTTATGCAGGTACTTAAAAGAAAAAGCAGGAGAGATTACTAAGAGCTGGGCATCACGCTGATTTAACAATCACTTTACGAAATCAAGCTTGTGAAGCCGGTTGAACAAGCCACCCCATTACTATCCTATTGTTATCCTACAGACGTGCTTAATCCGAAGCAAAAGCGGAAGTGAGGACACTCCTTACGTACTTGGTTCACTTCCCAAAAACATATGTTACCTTGTTCAAGAGGAGACAGGAGCCATTCACTGGTGGCTCGATGCCAGTCATGTGGTCGCAGTACCGTAGACTACTCTTATCGCCATACTTAACCCAAAATTATTACTTAAATGTGTCTGCTCTGGTGCTCTCAATCCCATCCCGGAGATCGTCTGTCCTTTTCCCTACCGAACAGACGGCCCTCGTTGCTGGATGTTGCACGGGACAACTGTCCATAGAGCTTTGGGCTCAACAAAATCGCTAAAAACAGCACCTGTCTTAACCAGTTTGGATGTGACTCCGCAGTTCTTTATGAGCCCATTGTGTGATGACTTCAAAGCGTTCTGAAAGGGCAATATGCTGAGTATTCCGCAAGTCGTGTACCACTTCGACCAACGTTCCTCATGTTTTTGAACCACTCTGCATAAATTTTATCGTTATTTTTTCTCCAGTATGCCACACACTGATTCGCGATAGCCTTAAACTGATCTGTTGAACGTGCATTGTAATATTGACCTCAATGTGTGTGGCATAAAAAAAAACTTGCCGTGCAAAGATCAGTCTTCTCCAGCCACACGTGCGCATAGAAATCGAGAAATTCAATGGTTGACCACACAGTAGCGTAGGCGTTCGCGATACTTGCAGAGTAGCAAGATGAATGTGAAATGCTTCGTACGCAAACTGAACCAAAGTACGAAACATCACCGCGAGCGTGAACTCCTTTTCGGTGCGTACAAACATGTATGCACAGGGAAGGAAGCTCTTGCTGTACTTGCATCTACTGTATTCCAACCGATATGTACCAAATGCAACAAGCGTCCACGTTCCTATCAATAACGCAGAGTAACACATTAGGCCACGCAACATTACATCTAAAGTAGCTGGTCGTACCATGGTGTAGGCGATACGTGCCGTCGGTTGCTGCAAACAAAATCACGATATTAGCCTTCAACCGCGTACCACACGTTGCGAGGGATGTGTCCTCCTTCTTGATTGTGGTGAGTCTTTCCACCTTGCTGACGATCACGAGGCCCGGTAGACGGAGTGTTGTAAAGTCGTGGATCTGACGCCAGGATCCACCGACGATGCGCCGCGCAGCTGAAGGTCAAAGATGGTGAAGGTAAGGATAGTAAATGATAAGACCGCTCACGAGCCACATAATCTCACTTTCCATCCTACCCTGAAACTCCAACTTCTAAAACGGGGTACAGGACCTTGGCCTCGTGCAGCTCGTACTCGGCTCAGGCGTTGTTGACGCAACACGCCGATGGGCTTGAACTTGACAGGGATCGTGGCGGTGGAGCGACTCATCGATGCTCATGGCGCAGAATCCCCTAGTGGACTGCTATCAGAGAACCTGTTTAGTTTAATGCCCCAAGAAAGTAGATTAAAATCCGGATAACAGAAGTGGGGGCGGTAATAATAACTGTAGTATTTCCGAAAAATATATTTTGAGAGGGACTTGCTGCCCCCGACTGGAGCATACACCTTGTATACTTCTGTCCGGAGGGCATAAACGGTGCGCAAAGCGAGCGCAGCGAGCCAAGTCCCGCGCGAAGCTCGGTAGGGTAACACGGAGCGAGCGTAGCGAGCTGATCCCCGCGCGAAGCGCGGTAGGGTTCATTCGTCACAGGCCAGGTTTTTGGGGTCTAGCCAGGGGTGTAATAAAAATCTCTAGTTATCCGGACGTGTATTGTGATTTCCAGCTATATTTGGATTTCTAGGGCGATTGGTGAAGTCTCCAGCAAACCGACCAATACACTTATGATTGGACAGAAACATCACCTAACCAATTTTGATCGGACAAAAGCATGCACATGCTTCAACGTTCGCACCTACACTGTAGGTCTTGCAGTAGAACTAACTCTGATAATACATATTGTATGCAATTTAAAAGGAAGGTCGATGGAAATAACCCTGATAAGGCATATTTAATGCAATTACAAAGGGAGGTCGATTGGCGGGCGGTTGATTCAACGAACCGCCCAGTCCAATTTGGAGTACACCTTTTCTCACCCAAAATGGCACATTTCCCGACCAAAGTGGCGCTGTGATCAGTCGCGCAACTTTATTCAGGGCGGAAAAGGTGCATTTTCAAGCAAAGTGGTTTGCCGGTAAAACTTTCCCAAGTAAATCGGTTTACCTATCCCTGCACACCTAAAACGGGCTTGAGTGGTAGGAGGCAAGGCACGGAACGATGTGGGGTGGATGAAAAAGGTTGCTTTTCGCTTCTAAAACCTGTCTAACATTAATCTAGAATGAAATTGAAGCATAACAGACCCTTAATGACCGTTAAACTCGCATCAGAGGCTTCATTTTCCATTAGGAGAGGTTGTCCTAAATCGTCAAGATTAGGGGCACCACTTTGCTTGGTACAGATACCGCCCACTAAGTTGTACAGTGGTACTCTTTTAGTTCCTACAGTATACTATATGTGTTCAGAATATACGGTATTACAGATAGTGACGTTGAAGTTTACGTACATCCAAATTCCTCGAGCTCTGGGCAGTGCAGCGTGAGGGAGCGGCCTTTGGGCGTGCAGGCTGCCTCCAGTTTTGACTTGACAGTACATGTAGTGGCGCTGCGCAGAATATTCGCGATGGTAGCTCGAGACGGCGGCTGCGACAGCTTGAACTTGGCCTATGACCAGCGTGCCAGATCGGCGAGCGATGGCGACGGCTACGAGCGTCCATGCTCCTCGATAACTTGCCATTTTTGCGCGATCGTGAGCCACTTGCCCTTCGTTTGCTTCGTTGTGCAGGTCATGGCGGGCTGCGGGGGGGGGGGGGTCTTGCAGGGCTGTGTTTGAATTGTGAAAGATCCCTCTGGGTGGGAAAACTGGATTTTTCCTCCTAAAAGCGATAAGGCTTCATTACCGATTTTGAGGGTGTATAGACTGACTGTGTGTACAACTTAGTGGGCGGTATCTGTAACGATTTGCGACAAAACCACTTTGCTTGAAAAACCTGAGACAATTGATTTGAGGTTTTATGTAAAAAAAAACACTTTGCACCACTTTGGTCGGGAAATGTGCCATTCTGGGTGGGAAAAGGTGTAGAACCCACCGCTATATAAAAAGTGCGAGTCGGTTACAGTAGAGACGCTACTGCGACACCCAGTCGGAGACAGCATCACGTGCCATATATTTTTTCCGACCAAATTTTGATCCGACTATTAATTGGTGTGATTATCCTGGTAGTGCGACGGGTACCGTTGTACGGACAGCCCAACAGGGATTAATTCGCTCCAGGCCAAGTAGGTATCGATTCAATACAAATTTTAAATGAGAGGGTCTTATAAATGCACCTTTTTGTATAAGGTATTGAATTTTTGGAAAGGATAACAGGTCAAAGTATATGATATAGCAGGTGGAAGTGGAGGCTTAAATGGAGTCACACGTTAAGCTGGATGAGTTTTACTACGTAGTAGTACGTTTCATACATGCACTATTCCGAATATGTACGTTGCAATGACAGGTGTAGATGTGCATTAAAAAGATAATATACGTTAGCTAACATATTATGCAAAAGCGATCCGCTGTCACGACACGCTGTACTGTATTTGCTAAACCGAGGACTCAGCTGAGTCAGTTGGCGCCGGAGTTGCAGTGACACGTCCAGCTTCTTCTTCGGATTCTGGGTCTCCTCTATAGTAGCCAACTAGCAATAGATAAAGTTCATAATGTAGATGAGAAATGATAAGCATGATAAGTAAGTATACGTTGCATATTGGCTCGCTCGGCGCCGTGGCAGCTCAATATAGGGCCCCGCAGGGTCGGGTGGCTGCCACGACGGCCGAGTCCGCGTATCGTATGAGTATGGCGCGAGTATGAGTAGATACGTAGCTACCGTGTTCTGATGAGTATATGTTCCTTGCCTTGTGTGATTGCTGTTTTGTTTGTGTTTACAGTTGTTAGCAGTTGAAAGCCACCGACTGAGAAGATCAAATCTGTTTCTATCACCCAAGGTCCCCAGCATTTCACGAATTGTCTTCCAATCCTCTTACGACCTTCGCGTGACATTTTCAAAATGTTTAGTGCTATTTCTATGTTTCTCGGAAAATTGCAGAAATCCACGTACTTATGCTTTCACTATGTTCACATATCCTCCTAGAGTCGGTATCACCTACTACTAGTAGTATTCAGTAACTAGTTCACTATAGTCCTATATCCTCCTTAAGTAGGTTATCACATATATAATTGTTTCGGTGAGTAAATCCAACTTCCTGACCATGTACGCACATGGGTATCGGGTGCGGCTGCTTCGCAGCCGCTCCCGATACCCCTGTCGCTACAGAGTCTGTTGTAGCCAAAAATATTTTTTTTTTTGGTAGCGGCATTCAAAATCAAATCTGGCCTCCCAGCATGAAGCTTGTCGCATCTCGCAATTGTACCTATCAATAAGCAGCACTACCAGCCCAACCCTCTAGTTTATGCTATTTTCTAGTTTTGGTACGAGCCGTAAACTTTACCTGCTTGTAGCGTTATTTTACCTTGAAAACGCGTAAAACGTTCTTTTGAAATCTCCGAAATCGCAGATGAAAACGAAATTTTCCGCTATGCGCTCTGGAGGTTTCCTTCGCTGCATCCGAAGCCTTGCAGCGGTGGAGCATAAGCCTCTGTCGGTCCTTCACGCGCGCGGATTTGCGAGCTCCTCCGACAGCTTCCGGTGCCAAAACTGCGGCCATAAATTCGCCAAGTGGCAGGGCCAGTGCTCGTCCTGCTCGCAATGGGGCTCCGTGGTGTCGGCCAAGCCGGTCGAGCCGCTGTTCCGCCAGTCGAACGCCGCGTCCTTCGCCAAAGCCAAACCGAAGCGCGCCGTGGCGTGGTCCAGTACCGTGAATGACGCATTCGAGGAGGACGCCCCACACGCCCTACGCATGAACGAGGTCGAGTTGGACGCGTTCGTGGAGCGGATCGAACTGCCTGAACGCGAGCTGGTAGGGAAGAGGGGTTAACTATTCTACTGTACTGTATAGAAGCCCCACTAACTGGTTATACGTAGAACTGGGTGCTAGGAGGAGGGTTGGTGGCTGGATCTTTGACGCTGGTGGCAGGAAATCCAGGCGTTGGCAAGAGCACGGTACGAGTGGAGCATGGGGATTCGGTGATGTGGCCATTGTGTGCTGATGGAAACCTGTGCAGCTTGCACTGCAGATGGCCAATATGCTGGCGCACGGCCCTGCGATGTGTGAACGTGGGGTGCTGTACGTCTCGGGCGAGGAGAGTGTGCTGCAGGTGCGCATGCGTGCTGAACGCCTCGGATCTGTGAGCGACAGTCTCTTTGTGGCCAGCGAGACCAACCTAGACGCGGTTTTCCAGTTGCTGGAAGGAGGAAACGGACGACGTAGTGGCGGAGACGACTACCAGGGATTCGGTGCAGTCATTGTGGACTCGATTCAAACTGTGTATGCAGAAGACATACCCTCTCCAGCAGGCACTGTCAATCAAGTGAAAGAGTGCACGCTTCGCCTGCTGCGACTGGCGAAATCACGTAATGTGCCAGTGATCCTGATCGGCCACGTGACCAAAAGTGGTGATATCGCTGGCCCCAAGGTGCTGGAGCATATCGTCGACACGGTGGTGCAGCTGGAGGGCGATCCGCAAAGTGCTAGACGGTTCTTACGCTGCCAGAAGAATCGCTTCGGTAACACCAGCGAGGTCGGCGTCTTTAACATGACTGATGAAGGCCTCCAACCGCTGCCGAACCCTCTCATGGCATTTGTGTCATCGCGCGAAGATGACGACGATGATTACCCTGTCGACAGAGAGGAGGCTGAGATCGAGCCGCTCGACGGATGCTCCGTCACGATTGCAATGGAAGGCAAGCGTCCGATCCCCCTTGAAATCCAGGCACTGGCCAACCCAACGCAGTACAGCATGGATACTGCGCGCGGTGGAGGTCAGTCGTACTCACGCGTACGCGGCGTTGGTGTAGCTTTCGACAAATTGCTGCTGTTGTTCGCCGTACTGGAGAAGCGAGCCAAGGTTTCTTGTCGCAACCAAAGCGTGTTCGTGAATATCGCGGAGGGCTACACTATCCAGGAGCCTGCGGCTGATCTGGCGCTGGCGGTGGCATTAGCCAGCTCTGTTCTTGGCCGACCTGTTCTGGAACGCGCTGCATTCCTAGGAGAAGTGTCGCTGTCAGGCCACGTGCGGCCAGTTAAAATGCTCGAGTCGCGCCTCACAGCAGCGCAGAAGATCGGACTGGAGGTGTGTGTGATCCCTAAGGAGCACGACCAGGCCACGCGCCGCGCGCTGCGGAAGAAGTTCGCCAATACGCTAACGGTGATCGAGGTGTCGACTCTGCTAGAGGCGCTGAAGATCGCGTTCCGTTCTCCGACGACCGCGTCTTTCTTGTCCCAACCCGACGGGACATCTACGGCGGAGGAAGGAAGCAGCCTCTAGGACTGCACTGGCTTCACGCGAGATGCAACAGGTGTAGTATTTATTCCTTCACACACACGCAGGACGCCAGCGGTCTTCTCTCTTCGTGTCTCTTCCTGAGCTCCGTGTTTTATCTTCTTCTTCTTCTTTTCTCCTCCTTTGCACATTCACCTCCGCTTCACATTCCCACTGCTGCGTTTGCTCTTCCCGCCGACCAGAGCGTCCAGCGGGAGCCCCAGCTTGTCCGCACTAGTGGGAGGAATTAATCAATTCAAGTAGATTGAGACCTCCAGTGAGATGGACGAGCCAGTCTCCGCCCGCTTCTGCGGCGTCTTGGCGACAGTCTTGGGCTGACGCGCAGCCTGCTGCTTGGCGTTGCTGTTGCTGCCGCCCGCCTTCTTCATCTGCTGCTTCGAGTCGAGCTTGGGGCCCAGCACGCGGCCCGTCTTCAGCACTGTGCGGTTCCCACTGGCCGTCACCTTGACATGTGACCGATGGGCTCCGTGCTGCTTCTTGGGGGTCTTCTGCGCGTCCTGCGTCACGCCCACTGCAGCACAAAGAGTTAGCAACAGTTGCATAGTAAGTTATGGCTAACACGTCGGGATTGATGACGCACACGTCGCCTGCATGGCTTTGATCTGCTGCGCCGTGAGGTGGTCGCCCGCGCGCAGCTTGCGCTGGTAGAACTTCTGCAGCGCCTCCTCCTTGTTGGACGAGATCTTGCCGCCCTGCCAGGGGATGCGCCGCACGCCGCTGCTCGTGCGGCTCGGCGGCACGGTGCTGGCCTTTACGTGGGACAAGACGGCGACGCGCTGCATGATCCGCAGCTCTTCGGCGACAGTCTAATTGGGGAGTGTTCAGCTGCGACCGTATGTTCATGTGTAGGCTGCCGTCCCCGGACCCGTTCATGAGATTCAACGGTTTCATGACACTCAACGGTATTATTATGGTGTCAATACTTGTACAATTCGTAATCCCGTGTCTCCCGCCAAATTAAATTGTTAAAACGAATTCAAGATGCCGCGGACCAGGAAGTCCCAAGCTGCGGCCGACGCTGCTAGTCAACCGGATATTGAAGACCTGATCAAGTGCGAAGCCTCCGATACAATTGCAATAGACGCGACTGTGTTCGACACGCAGCATGACGCTTCGAGACACGATTTCCAGCCGCAGGAGCTGCTGGCCACTCGGACGGAGCTGCTCGCGTGGTACGACGCGCACCGCCGGAAACTTCCGTGGCGAGGAGACCCACCGCCGTATCTGACGACGGCCACGCACACCAGCCAGAAGAAGCAAGAGAAGAAGAAGAAGCAGGTGGCGACCAAGCGGGGCGGACTGACCGCGTTCCTGAAGCAGGAGGTGGCGGAACCAGAGCAGGTTGAAGCGGGTGGTTGCTGCGAGGAGGACGCGGTTGCTGTTGCGGTGGATACTGGAGAGAGTGATGGGGTCGCTGACGTGACACCCAGAAAGGTGGCGCCGTACGAGACGTGGGTGTCGGAGATCATGCTGCAGCAGACGCGTGTTGACACGGTGGTGGAGTATTTTCTGCGCTGGATCGACAAGTTCCCGACAGTTGCTGCCCTGGCGGAAGCCAATGAAGAGGTGCGCAGTGAGAGTGTTTTGTGTAGAGTGGAGTGCAGTTGAATTGATAACATGTGATGTGATGATGTGCAGGACGTGAACGCCTTGTGGGCTGGACTTGGATACTACAGACGTGCGAGAATGTTGCACGCTGGTGCGAAGTACGTGGTGGAGAACTTTGGCGGCGAACTGCCGTCGACTGTCGATCAGTTGTTGACGATCCCGGGGATCGGACCTTACACAGCAGGTTCGTTGTCTTTATAGCGAGTTCAGTGTCTGCATGCTTTTTGTGGCTGATTGTTGGGAGGTGGTTTGCACGACAGGAGCTATTGCATCGATCGCCTTCGGGAATCGCGCGCCACTGGTCGACGGCAACGTGATTCGCGTGATGGCCAGGATGCGTGCTGTGGGGGCTGACCCGAAGAATAAACAGCTCATCAACTTTTCCTGGAAGGCAGCAAAAGAGCTTGTGGAGGAGTGTGATCGCCCTGGAGCGCTGAACCAGGCGCTGATGGAACTCGGAGCGACAATGTGCACGGTCCAGGTAATGGATGTACTGGCCTTTATTAATTCTTTGTGAAGTATGTCGCTGACTCATTTTCGCATGGCTTAGAACCCTCAATGTTCGGACTGTCCGGTCAAGTCGGTGTGTCTTGCTTATGAAGAGGCGAATACCGTCAAGCTCAAACAAGATCTTACCAACTCTACTAATTCCTGCTCTATCTGCGACTACACCCGTGTCACGGAATGGGATGAAAACCAGACTGAGGTAAATGCGATTGTCAATGATATTCATCTGAATGGCAAATATCCGACCGCCTGCCTCACTGTATTTGCTACTACTCGCAGGTTACCAAATACCCACTGAAAGCAAAGAAGAACGACTCGAAGAATGAGGTCATCGCCGTTGCTGTCGTCTCATCTCCTTGTGATTCCCCCGACGAAGAATCTGCACCTACACGGGGCAAGCGTAAAGCTTCCAAGAGCATCGAAGCCGATGCATCTCAATCTGACTGGAAGTTTCTGATGTCCAAGCGCCCGAAGGGTGGTTTGCTAGCTGGTCAATGGGAGTTTCTCCACAGTAAGGTACGATGGGACGCAAAACGAAGTAACTAAAGGACCTCCATCTCACAACCTCGTGTTGCATGCTCCAGATGAGCGACGGTGACAAAATTCCTCCATTTTCCAAGCGAAAGACGTTCATGGACGCCCGTCTCACGGACCTTTTCGGCAAGGCAGCACTCGCTCGATCGGGCAAGTCGGTCCCTGAGCGACGCGACCTCGGGGAGCTCACACACATTTTCTCGCACGTGAAGCATCACATGGGCATCGAACACTTGCACTTCAAGTCCCAGCCCGAGCTTCTACCTGCGGCCGAGTCCGACGAACTGCGATGGATGACAGTGGCAGAGATGCAGCAGCTTGGCATCACCACAGGCGTCAAGAAGATCTTGCAGCTAGTGCTGCACCCCGACAAATGCAGCGCAAAGTCCAAGTCGAAGACGAAGGTCAAGTCGAAATCAAGTGCGACTGGCGCAGTCTCACACGTCGCACATGGCGGTGGTAAGCGACTGAAAACCATCGCGTCCTTCTTCAAAAAATAGAGTATGCAATTTCACAGTCTCCATCACCATACACAAGCACTTGAACACAAACTACATGTCGCATGAACTCACCAAATATGCGTTCTCCCAGTTAAGAACAGCATTTTTTTGCAGAAACACTGACCGTCACAAATTATCTTGAGCTCTCGAGCTCACCTTGTGCAGTGTACAAGTATGCGCGTCGACGGCGCAGTGGAGGAGCTGATCCCGCGCGTCGTGGCTCTGGATATCGACCGCGAAGACGACGCAGTGGACGCCGCCAAGCTGCAGGCAGCGACGTCCACGCCCGAGCGCGTCATCTACTTCCGGGATTTGAGCTCTCGAGATATCCCGCAGGTGCGACTCCTGCACGAGGAATGGTTCCCCATCCGCTACAACCAGGCGTTCTACGACGGCGCGGCCCAGGGGCTGTGGATGGAGACGGGCGGGCCTCTGTTCGCGCGTCTGGCGGTGGAGCTGCAGCCTCAGCAGCGACGTGACGAACACATCCTCGGGGCCGTGACGGCCAGCACGCTGCAGCTGAGCAAAGTGGACGACCCGGACCTCATCGCCCCCGACGACTGGGAGCACACGCACATCATGTACATCCTGACGCTGGGCACCCAGGCGTCCGTGAGGAGGATGGGCATCGCCTCGGCGCTGCTGCAGGAGTGCATCGCTCAGGCCTGTCGCCAGCCGCAGTGCGGCGCCGTCTATCTCCACGTCAAGGCTGACAACCTCAGCGCCAGGCATTTCTACGAGAAGAACGGCTTCCAGAACTTGCGGTACCTGGAAGGTAAGCACACAGGATCACTCAGCCACTGGGGGGACAGACAGAGGCTGACTTTTGGTGGTTGTTTGTTTTGCTGCAGATTACTACATGATTGACGGCGTACGACATGATGCCTTCCTGTACATCCGCTATGTGAACGGTGCTGCCCCGCAGAGTGGCTGGTTCGATCTCATCACAAGGTGCGCAGTGCTTGTGGTTGAAGAGCTTGAGAAAGGGAAGGCGGTGGCTTATTTTATTTTGCTTGCTGCGTGGTGGTTTACCTGTGTACAGACCGCTCTTTGCATTATTTTCCATTGCTTCGTTCGGCTGGAAAAAGCTCATGGAGGGGTTCACCGTGGAAGACTTCGAGGACGACACCACAGCAGAGAAGCTCGCCCGACACCCACCTTCAGCTCCAGTGGAATCGGCCAACCTAGTTCCGGTATGATTAGGACGCTAATTGAATCTTGTAATTTTATACTTTAGTTCACTGCTGCGTCTCGTTAGTCTGTTGTTGGGCTAAGGATAGACCGGAGCGGAGAAACGACAGAGAGCGAAACGAAGCAGCATCCTATCCTCCTTGCATTGTTTTGGTTGCTACGAACTCGGCAATTCGAAGAGGCGAGGAGATCATGAATTTCCAGGATTTGCTTGACGAGGTGGAGGATGCGATGAAGAGTCCTCGATCTGGCAGCAGCCACAGCCAAACTACAGGAGCAAAGTACGCTAACGACGTGGATTCTTCCAGCAGAATAACAAAACCTGTTAGTCAGGGTCGGGTGCGTTGCACGTTGTATACTATTGCCTTGAGGTGGCTATAAATTAGATGGAGATTGAGGCTTCTGTTGGTAGGGAAAGAATGAGCTGGACGATCTGTTGGACATGCTCGGAGATGAAGAGAGCAAGCCTGCTGCAGTTCACCCACGGCCAATGTCGTCATCGCGAGCTGGGGCTTATAACTCGGCCGAGTCCAAGAGCACGCGCACTGAGTTCCAAGCTGGCGGGACCAAAAAGTTAGTCTAGCGATGCACCAGTGCTGTCCGACAAACACTATGCTCACTTGTTACCTGCGTTTTGTTTTCATAGGTGCCCACAAGTGCTGATGGACGGAGGACGTGCTAGCCGAGGACTAAGCACCGCGTTCTCACGGAAGTACGTTACCGCTCACGTCAGTATGACTCGGATTGGATTCGAAACCTTACTGTCTTCCTGCGTGGATGTTTTTGATCAGTGTGTGCTCTAATCTTCGCTGCAATGAGTGTGACTTCACTGTGGTGCAGTTTCCGGGAAAGTAAGTTTTGCGCCTACCCTTTCAGTTATCTTCGAGTATTGCTCTGCTTGGGTCTCACATCCTATTGACGTATTACAGAAAATGGGACGCAAGTGCCGACTACATGTTCTTCCGTGAAAACGTTCCCAACGAAGTCAAACTTCGTGCGAAAATGGAAATCGCACCAGGTTAGTACACTACCTGTAACTCGAGTATGCGCCACTCTAGCTGACGGTTGATAACATGTGTGCTTCTTGAACTGCCAGAGTTCGCCGCATACGCGTGTCAGTGCAAGTGGCTTTCGATCAGCTCTCAGACTCGTGTCGACCATTGCCAGGTGAAATGGTCCTGCGCTGGACATTGATGATGCAAACTGAAAACCGAAAGTACCACCAAGAGACCGCATTTCCACAGCATATTATCCATGATGAAAGCTAATAAATAATCGCCAATGCTTGGTCGTTTCCTCGATCATGGATGTAGCTGCAGTTTCGGCTGAGACGCGAGCTCCCTCTCTAGAAGGAGCTGAAATTCTCGAAGACCTTCCAGGTTTGGAGCATTCCTTCCATTGGTGGCGCCGGTGGTGCTGTTACCATTCGATCCGAGTCGGAATAGCTGCTTCCATACGATAAACACCGCATCAGGAGAGCTCTTTGACCCCAGCACACACTGGGAAATCAGTGACTCGATTGTCTACAAAGGACAACAGACAACAACTCGTCAGACAAACTACAGTACTTCGGTAGTGCTACTCTCCCTCGTCCAAGCCCATAGGATAGATTTACATACCGCAATAGCTGCTCTGCTTGATACGCTCCAGGTTAGCACGCGATAAGCCCAATATACCACCAGTAGCGGGTGCAGGTACTGCTGCTCAACGAGGAATTTCTGGATTTCGTTCCAGTATAGATCCTTCGTTCGCGCACTTTCCAGCTCGTACGGGTCGTACAGAGCTGCCCCTGGTACTTGGCTGTTCATGGTTTCTCCCAGTTTGACAGAGCTAGAAGCCCAACCGGGCAGCACATTCCGATACGTTTCCCTAAAACAGTGAAAATCTGTTAGTTTTCTGTTAGTTTTCGCAGCACAACACACACGAAAACGTACAAGGATAAATTGCGCGGTGCGGACATCCTCAAGCTCGAAAGCATGTCGCTGGTAGAAAGTAATGCGAGGTCTGGCTGGACTACTCCATTTGGATCACTAGGTTCACCATTAGAAGCAGACCACAGCGCTAAATACAAGGCGTAGTCGCGCTCTTTGCCCAAGTGGTTCACAGCCCGAGATCTCATAACCTGGCATAAAGACACATTCGCGACGTCAGCAATATTGAAAGCAAGACGATGTTCACAGCAGTGGGTTTGCGATACCTTTTGCATAGCGAGTGCCTTCCGTTCTTGTGGAGTCGTCGGTGTTGGACTCGAGGCTATTGCTTCATTTATTCGTCGCAGAACGTATCCAGCGAACAGTGTACCGTGCCGAATAAACGGCATCAGACTCAGCACTCCACCACCGCGTAGCTCGGCTTGGATAGCCGGTTGACCATCTGAACCGGATAAAAGCTGGCTCAGTCTTTGAAGCCCTTCTCCTTCACTGAATCGCCGCATCTGAGAACTCGACTGAGTGTTTTCTGCCTTCACTACTTCCCAGTTCACATTTTCCAGCTGTAACTTCTCCAAGACAGTAGCCAGTATATCCGACCGTCGCCGGCTCTGAGCCGAGTCTTGAGTGTCAACACGAGGCAGAGGACTGAAAACGTACGTCCCATTGCGAGGCTGAGCAAATGATGCATACTCAGCACCAAACTGCTCTTCACTCGCGTATTCTGCACCAGGCTCGAGTGTGCTCTGTAGCTTCATCGACAGTTGATAAACGGGACAACACGTCGTGGAGTCCATAGACAGGAGGGACCAACTGCATGATGAGCCGTTCAGCTCTAAGTAACGAGCCAAATGCACCATATCGCTTCTGCTCGGCGAATCAAACATGGCGTCGGTCACTACAGCGTGTGGTGCGAACGCATCCAGCAATTCGTACAGTGGATTTGGCTTCAACAAAAGCGACCGCTGCTCATTTGGAGTCGATATCCCGTCCTCCTTCGCTGTGATCCCAAAAAATGGCACTCCTGCCTGGGCAAACTGTTGGTACAACTCGACAAAAGAATACCGAGCGTACGCATCACTCGCAGTTGTTGAGTGGCAGACTGGATAGACGATAGAGGACGGCACAAGACACATGACCACCAACGGTACAGTTAGTCTTCGCGAGAGCAAAATTGCTGCCTCCAGCCCGTAATTCCCCTGCATCACGCGCAACGTGCTATGCATCCAGTACACGACAGTCCGATCCACCCCAACTCCAGCACCAGACGACCTTCTACCGGAGTTACGCGGGACGAACCACATCTTCCTCCGTTCTTCCAGTTGAGGCGGCCATTGCTCGTACAAACTCGGATGATCCACCGCTGCATTTACCTCCTGCTCAACCTCAGCAACTGGATGTTCGTCACCGCGCTGCGTCTGCAACGGAGTTGTCCGGTCCTCCACTATTGTCTCCGTCGAATTGGAGCCCAACCAGCAACTTGCCTTCACATTCTCAGCCAGCAGCTCTTGTGGTGTCTTCGCAACAGTTGCAGCTTCCCACGGTGGGGCGATAGTCACCTCTGTCGAGCTCGAAGGTTGCGTCGCTTCGACACCGTCGTCCTCACCGTCACTTTCAACACTTGGGGCCACCACAACGTTATCCCCAGTAGCAGCAATATCCACCTCCTCTTGCTGCTCTGGCTTGCTCTGCTCTTCACCGTCAGCTCTCAACGTCGCTGCATCTTGCTGAGTCTCCTCCGTCTCTTCCTCTCCCTTCTCCTCTACTGGAGCCTTCATCTCGTCATTCTCGACGCGATTCCTGATGAACGCATCGATTGCGTCCAGCTGATGCAATTGCAGCAGCGAATAACGGTCAATTAGCGGCGGAGAACCTCAATTTTAGGCGCTTAAGGCGTCTCGTACCATGCCCTGGGAGATCGGCTCTGGGTGCTGGTCCAGGACGCGCACGAAGCCGCCGGCGCCCACTCGATACAAACGCAGCGGTGCGTCTTCGTGCGGCAGGTTTCCTTGCGCGCGCTGCTGCTCCAGCGTCTCCAGCTGCGCCGAGATGCGCCGCGCCTCGGCCGCGTCCGGCAGCGACATGGTGCTTCGGATGACTTATTCAACTGATTGTACCGCTTTCGCGGTACTTAGCTACATCGGGTACAGTCTCATGACGTAGCGGCGAAGATATAGTAGCATCAGTTTACGTATGTTATGTATTTTGACAGGAATAGTGTATTTAAACTTTGAATCAAAATTGCATCTAATGATGGAGGTAATTAGCCTTGAAGACGCAGCGGTAGACATCACCGTATCCTGAGCAACCGCAATGGAGACCAAAGACGACGCCATGGCACAGCGTTGCGGCGTCTGCGGACACGACCACGAGCAAGTACGTCACGGCTGCCGCACGGAACAGCAATCCGCCATCTTTCCCCACAGCTCTAGTCGCTAACGCCCCTTTATTACGTGGTGCAGGGTGTCAAGTGCCCCATATGCGGGCACACGGGCAAGAGCCGCTCGTACAAGTGCTTCAAGGTCTGCTGCTCTCTCTGTATATCGCCCCACAATGCCCACTAAGCCACTGTAATACGTTGCAATGGTTCAGATGCCGTTCACGGCGTTCGAGTTCACGGTGCAGAGTTTCGACTGCCAGGGGCAGGACGCGGCTGTCGCGGGCTCTGCGGCGGCGCTGGAGCGGGCGAATTTGGCCTTGTGGACGTTCGTCAAGATCCTTCGGGGCCGGATCTTCCCCAACATGGCCAAGGCGCTGCCGGACGACCCCATGTCGCGGCATTTGGTCGCCTTCGGTACGAGCTGCGGTCATTTAAGACACGGCGGAGGTTGCTAACGAGCTGTGACTGACTGCGATGTTCTAACGTTAGTTGGCGACGGACCGATGGGCGTCGCGCGCTGGCGACCCGCCTCCGAGGAGAGCGGCGGCCAAGTGGCCATCGTCGAGCACTTCGGCGTCGTGGAGAGCAAGCGGCGGCAGGGCTACGCGACGCGGTTCCTACGCGCCGTCGTCGAGGTGAGAGAGCTGATGCCGTCGTTAGTTGCAAGTGGCCGGCTGACTGACAGTGGATTGTGCTGCGTGGCGTTTGCAGGACATCGAGGCGATCTACGCGCAGCAGCCGACGCACCCACAGGCGCTGGTCGCATACGTGCCGCAGACCGACTCGTTCGCTGCGATGAAGCTGTTCCAGTCCGTAGGGTTCCAGCCGGCGGCGCAGGTCGAGGTGGTGGAGGAAAGCGCGTTCCTGCGGATGCGGATGGCCTGGGGCTGCAACCGCTCCTAGCACCTGCGGACACGAATGAAGTGCCCTTGGGAGACCAGATTTGACCGCGACGCAAACGAAGCAGGCAGCTCAAGGTAGAGGGTGCGAGGAGAGACCTGGCAGGCGTAGTCGAGAGGCGGCTGGCAGTCCGAATAATGTATCACGCGTTGAAGCGCACCCTCTTCATTTTCTCGGTCGCTCTGCCGCCCCCGAGACATGAACGCAGTACAATCGATGGGCATGCTGGTGGAGCTCCACGCTTGACCGGCTACTTTGAACTTCAAAGTAGCCATACGCCCTGCTTCAAAGTTTGAAGCAGGGCGTATGCGTATCTTTCTAGCCGAAATGGAGCGATGTTTTGTTTACGGAGGCATCGGGTCGAGCATCCAGGTACATGCTGGGGTTCGACACTTGGTTATTAGCTGTCAGGACGTTGCATTCGTCCAGACTCTGAATCTGAACCCCAGAGCAACGTTACGACGATCGAATAAGACGCGGAAATTCCAACGGCTTCAACTTGACCATGCAGCATTTCGACACCGTGAATCGAATCGACACTCCAGTCGGTCGGTAGCTGTCCGATCTCGAAGTTGAAGTCGTTGGAAGCAGGACGCCGCGACATGGCGACAAGGTTTCAGCCAATCGGCCACTCGGTTCAGCCAATCGACGCGCGCGCGTAAATCTCGCACTTCAACTCCCGTATCCTGAAAATCTCCGCCAGCCGAGTCGTCCGCCATATCCGCACGAGCTTTATGGGCCGCAAGTCCAAGCGCCAGCAGCAGCAGCCCGACCCGACTCCCCCCGCGGCCGAAGCCTCCTCCGAGAGCAGCTCCTCGTCCGACTCCGCCCCTGAAGTCGCCTCGCCGCCGCCCGTTGCACCCCAGCCGACGCCCCAGCCGCCGAGCCCCAAGAAGGAGCCCCCTCTCAGCCCCAAGAAGCTGCCGCCGAGCCCCAAAGCCACGCGCCAGACACCCGACGACTCCCTCGACGCCATGAACGGAACCATCCACGTCACGGTGCTGAGGGCCCGCAACCTGCCCACGATGGACTTTGGCAAGCGCCAAGACCCCTTCGGTGCGTCTGCAGCCTACAATTGAGTAGCTATTATAGTTAATTGCTAACAATTGTATGGGGGTTTCTGTAGTGCTGGTGCAGCTGGACGACTCGAGTCCGAAGGCTTGGGCCACCACTGACCCGGCTTTTCAAGGCGGCACCAACCCGGAGTGGACCGAGCAATCGAACAACGAGCTGGAGCTCTTCTACGACGCCGACCAGCACGACAAGAAGGTGACGCTCACCTTTGAAGTCTACTCGAACGAGTCCGGGGACGAGCTCATTGGCACCGGCCCGCTGGACGTCACTGACGTCGTGAAGGAGCAGACCACGTTCCCGTCGGAGCGCTTGGTCCGTCTCCAAGGGAACCGCGGCGAAGTGATCGTGAACGTGTGGTTCGGTCCGCCTGTGCGCAAGGCCTTCCGCGCGGCCGGACGCGCCTCCAAGCTGCTGGACGCGCGCGACGCCTTCGTGGGGATGCTGGGCTCACTGACGTCGGGCACCTGTGGCGCTGTGTCGGGATACTTCCAGCTGCCCACGGACTTTGCCAAGAAGCACCGCAAGCTGAGCGTGGCTCTGGCTGCTGTGCTGGGCATCATGGCCGCTGGAGCACTGACGGTGTTCCTGGCTATTGCAGTGCCCACGATGCTCGTGGCCTTGTTCACGTTCCCGTTCTGGATCGTGCCGTTCCTGGCCACGTCGTTCTTCACGGCGCCGCTGTGGATCCCCATCCTGTTGCTGGTGGGGCTGTTCTTCCTCTTCATCGCCACGTTCGTCTTCGGACTCGGAGCCACCTCCCGCCCCGTGCGTCGCAAAGGTGCGTTCATCTCCAACAAGATCAAGCACTCGGACGTCGGGAAGCGCGTGGTCTACGAGAAGACGCAGTAAGTGTTGATGACCCCAAGTTCCCACGCCATGCATGACGAAGACTCTTCCTGCTGTCTTTGCCTTCTTTTTCCAGTGTAGTGTAGCGTGAGGCCATTCACTGTGAAGCATGCGAATGTATGCATGCCACCCGACAGACTCCTTCCAACGAAAAACAATAAAAATAAACACTTTCCAAGCAATGGTTGTTGGATTGATTGCGTTGGAACGTCACGCTAACATGCAGGCTATTGTAGCTTGGCTGGCTTCTCTATAGACAAGCGAACGCTCACTGCGTTGTGCGCTGCTCAAACCGTTCGCTGCTTTCTTGCTGCTATTCCCTATCGTATAACTTATCAATAATAGTGTAGAAAAAAATGGTCGACGTCGGATCGGTTGGCGTCGCGGTCTTGGTCATGAATCTTGATCTTGGCAATGTTTCTGATGATGATGGATCTTGCTTGGGTCGATGAATGGTGGCGATGGTGATTGCATGTTTGTCTTGATGGGTGCAAAGAGCACCTCGTCTTCTTGCGTTTTTTTCTTGAGCGTCATTGGGTAGGGAGAAGCAGCAGAGCAGGAGCGATAGAGCGTTTTGTTTGTCCACGTGATCAGCCAGTCAGGCCACTACGCTTACTGCGCGTGCACAACTGTATTGTGGTGAGCGGGGCCACGACTGCTCTTCTTGCTGCTCTGCTGGCGCTGCATCTTCTCGAACTCCGTCATAACGTGCTCAAGCTGGGTCTGACGCAGGTTCACCTGCTCCTCCAAGTGCATGACCTGCTTCTCCTTGTTCTCCAAGAACTCAATGAGGTCGCGCATCTTGCCCTGCTTTTCCTTCAACGACGCCACCAAGTGGTTGTTCTCACTTTGAATACGGGACATGTTGACATTGGCCTCAGTCAGGCGCGAAGACATCGACTTGAACTTCGTCTTCAGCAACAGCGTATCGCGCGCCTTCTTCGCCACTCGGGCTTCCAGACCAATCACCTCACGCTCCATGGACACCAGAGCGGCCTTCAGTTCGTCAATCATCTCCTGCTTCTCCGCTACACTCTTGAACAAGAACATGTCCATGTCGAGGTGGAGGTTGTTGGTGAGAGTAGCAACGATCTCACTCGAAGACACCGAAGTCTCCAGTTGCTGCACGACTTTCTTAGCGATCTCATCGACGAGCTTCTGCTTCGTCGACAACTGGAAGTTTAGACGGCATATTTCGCGGTCCTTCTCCATGACTGTGCTTCTGAGTCTCGCCACCACCTCCGAATCAGGGGTGGCGTCGCTGCACGTGGGCAACTCAGCACCGTTCTCCAGGAGCTTGGCAATCTGCAAGTCCTTCTCTTCAATATCATGCTGAAGGCTTGACACCAGTTTCGACTTGCTTTCGAGCTCAGTCTGGAAGGCTGCTTCGGCTTCGCGACGGTAACATTCCTGCACACTGACAGCTTCCTCGCTCAAAACAAGGCGCTTCTTCAGCTCCTCTACGGTTTTGTCCACAACGGCTGCAGACTGTGAACCCATGAGTCGAACATTCTCCGTCTTGATCTTCAGGTTCTCGTGGATCAACTCGTCCACATGCGCGCGCAGCTCGTTAATGAACTGCTCGTCCTCACAGCACTGCACAGCTCCGTTTTGCTGCTCCTTCAAGTGGTACTCAACCAGCTTGGCTACACGAGCCTGGTTGACTGGGTCAATCAGCCACTTGAAGTTCTCGTTGTGCTCCATGATGCCGTACAGCACCTCCATGACGACTTCTGTCGAGCTGGCCGCAGCTGGCCCGTTCGTCTGCTTCATTGCTGCCACGCGCGAAGATGACTCGGCAGTCGGCTCTCCCTCCTCTGCTGAATAGTATTCTTCATTGCCACTTTCCGAGTGGAGCTCCTGAACGTTAAGTCGAGAGTCGGGTGCGCGGATTGAGCTCTGATGATGGGCCACTACCCTCGACACAGGAGACTGCTGCTCCACATCATCCACGATACTGCGGAACGGCATGGACTCGTCACCGCTCTCATCGTCTGAAGGACTCCAGTCCATCGACTCAAAGGACGGCGTGCGGTCTGAGGCCGATCGGGTGTAGCGCCGCATCCTGTCGGGAGAAACAGCGTAGTCATCGTACATGTCGTCGTAGTACGATGCCATAGTGGACGTCGACGAGGCTGACAGGTCCACCGTGCTGGGGGAGGCCGCGCGGTCCAGCTGCTTGTACGGTGAGAGGGCGCGCACAGCACGCGGGGTCTTGAGCTGCGGGGACACGGAGCGACGCACGTGGTGATTGTACTGGTGCGTCTTGAGTGGGTTCACCATGACCGCCTCCTCAGTCACTTCGACCGCCACGGACACGGTCGTGGGGGTCGTGGGGCGGTAGTAGACCACCGGGTCCTTATTGCTCTGCAGGGACGAGATCCACTCGCCCATGGACTCTCTGCTGGGCTTGAGCCGGCGCTCAATGGCCGGGAAGAGGCACGAGACGCTCAGGTCATCGACGTGGCTCTTGGTGTCCGCGTCGAGCGAGAGCTTCCGGCGCTTGGGGACGCCCTCTTCGGCCCCAGCCAGCAGCTGCTTCTTGAGCTTCTTGGCCGTCTGGTTGCCGCTGTGAGGTGAGGGTTTGTGCTGCAGCTTCTTGAGGTTCTTCTGCTGCCGCGCGATCTGGCGGCCGAACGTCTCCAGCGCGTCCACGAGCTCCCCGTCCTTGAGCACGTTCTTGTCTTTCTTGCAGGCGGCGCTGAGCGCGGCTACCAGCCGCAGCAGCTCGTCGCGCTTGGCATCCATGGCGGCGGGTCGGGAAGTGACCAGGCGGAGCTAGCAGGAGTCTGACAGTAGGGAGTCAGCAGGCGGTTGCTCCTCCTCCTTCTCGAGGGCAGAGAGGCCGGCGCACGACGGGCGGATCCGCCGAGAAGCGCACCCAAGTGGCGGTGGTGACGGCGACGGCGCTGTACTGAAGGCCAGACGAGGGCGGCGCTGGAGACACCTCGAGTCTGCGTGGGCCAAGCAGGACTTCACTTCTCTTCTCTTCTCCCCTCGACAACCGCGTCTGCTCGGGATGAAGAAAGGGATACTGAACCTCCCTCCTGCCATCAATTCAGTGCTTGGAAGCGAGGATTTAGAAGTCGATTTGCGTAGATTTTGTTCGTACAGTCGAGTAGGACGTTTCAAGCAAACCGGTTTGCATCGGGTGTCGAAAGCAGTTGGAATATATAGTAATTAATTGAATGGAGTTTGAAAGGGTAGCCAATCAAAAGATACAGGTTATGTATCTATAGGTGTGATTTGATTTATTAGGGCCCAAGTGCAACTTTTGTAAAGACGCGCATGGTACAACGCGACGGTTCGGGAAATACCATGATCCAGTACCTTACCATCAGCTACATGTACCTGAGTGCTGAAGCGTGCCATTGCATTGCCCTTTGATCGCCAAGGTGGCGTCCGAACGTTGAAAGAGATAGCAGCTTGTACGGATTGCTAAGCAATTGTTTGTGGCTCAACTGAAGCCCAGGACGTTGTTTGTCAAAGATTCACGCAAATGAGCGCAAAAAGTCGTTCGCGTGAGGCATCTAAGGACTCCTTGATTGTCGAACTATGTCAATCCCCGTACCAGCGCGAATGAAAATGAACTACATGGACATGTACAGTATACATAGTCTAGGGATCTGTCAGTCTTGAGACTGTGTCGACTGCAGCCGAGATCGAAATTCCGGGCTCAAGTTATCCGCTGTGGTGTGCTAGTATGCCCCTAGAGCTATCTATACCTGTAGCGCCATTTTCACGTGTCTTTCATAAAGTCTGAGATCGAGGTCCTATCAGTACTGGATCATGGTATTCCGTTCACGCCAAACAGCACCGAGGCTCAGTGACTGCAAGGCGCGCCGATGGCAAGTCTCATTTGCGTTGGGAACTCGCCGCGAAGCGTGCGTATACTTTAGAATCGTGTGCCGTTGCGTCAATACTATTGACTCAATACTTAGTACGCCAAGCAGCATTGTATGCATCCACCCCAGCGGAGGGCTGCCCGCCGCAACTGGATAACTCCTGGCCAGGAGGTGCTGATGGCAGGCAGGATAGGTAAGATACAGTAGAAGATGACTGCACTCCGGGCTTGTTAGCAGTATCGACTGCTTGGCGTACTCAGCTGAACCAAATCAGACCTTGGGCTGCTACCGGGTACTGTACGCCGTAGTCACCGTACAGTGTACGGTGACTGCCAAACCCTGTCGTGAGCTCATTTATTCGATTCGTTAACCCTTTTAACTTTCAGAGAAGAAACTTTGTTGTAGACTTCGTTTGTAAACTACTATGACCGGCAGTGAGTGTGCATACAGTGCATTGAATTGTACATGTACACGAACGACATCTAAATAATAATTCTGGGCGCGCATCGACGCCTCCGTTCCGACCGTGAGCGCCATTCTGCGCGTTTCGATGGCGGTTTTCCCTTTTGTTCCTCGTACCAGCGTCGTGGTTCATGTCTCGCCTCCCAACGGACTCGGCCGTCGCTACTGGTGGGCGACGGCGACGTACTGCTCGAAGGTGCGCACGAGCTCCGAGAAGGACGGGCGCAGGCTGGGCTCGCGCATCCAGCAGGACCGGATGAGCCGCGCGAAGAAGCGCGGGCACGAGCGCGGGATCGGCGGCCGCAGGTCGTGGTTGAGCACGCCCAGCGCCACTTGGATCTGCGTCATGCCGTCGTACGGGCACTGGCCCGTGAAGATCTCCCACACGACGATACCGAACGAGAACACGTCCGCCTTCTCCGTGTACTTGCGGTTGCCCAGCACCTCGGGGCTGCAGCACGAGAGCACAAAGCAAACAAGAACGACAGGTCAGCGTCCCTTCAAGATCCCCACGGTACTCGGTAGCCAACGTACGCCATCCACTGCACCGTCCCGCAGTTGCCGGTCATAGTCTGGATCTGCGCCTTGACGCGCGAGAGTCCGAAGTCCGAGATCTTGATGGAGAAGTCGCGCTCCACCAGCAGGTTGGGGCTCTTCATGTCCCGGTGCAGGATCGGCAGCTCGAAGTGGTGCAGGTAGCTCATGCCGCGTGCCGTGTCCAGCACGAAGCGCGCGCGCACCTCGTCCGTGAGCTGCCGCCGTCGCGTGCGCAGTACCGCCCAGAGCGAGCCTTGCTCCACCAGTTCAATCACCAGCGCTCGGCTCTCCGGGGCAAGACACGCGCCCAGCAGCATGCAGATGTTGGGGTGGTGCAGGAAGCTCATGATCTTGACCTCCGTCTCGAACTCGCGCACGACGTCGGCGCTCAGATTCTGTCGGACGAGCACCTTGACGGCCACGTCTCTTCCCTTCCACGAGGCCTTGAACACTTTGCCGAACGCGCCTTCGCCGATGACGCGGCCGATGGCCACGTCGGCCATGTCGACGTTCTGGTGGGGCTTGAGGAACTGGCTGTTGTCCTTGCTGCCGTTGTCCGAGCAGTTGCTGAGCGCTGACGACTCGGACTCGGGCTCCTCCCGCGTCATGACGACGTTCGTCTGGCGACGCCGCTGCGTCGACGCCTTGTTCGGGTCGAACCAGTCCGACAGGTACAGCGGGATGCCCGCCTGCTGGGCGCCCACCAGCCTCATGGAGTTGTTGCTGCCCTCGTCGGCCACGCAGGACATGGGCGCGTCACTGTCGACGCCCACGGGGCTCCGGCGCGGACTGTCGTAGTAGCCGCCGCCCTCGTGGTCGAGGTGACGCGCCAGCGCCGCCATGGCCGCGTCCGCCTCGGCGTGGCGCTGCTTCTGCTTGAGGTTCTTCTTGCCGGGGCGGCGCTGCATCACGGGCGTGTCGACGTCGGCCGCCAGCTCGGCGGGCCGCAGCTGCGTGGGCGAGTGCGCCTTGCCGTGGACGAAGTCGAGCTCCATCTTGTGCGTGCGGATGGGCGACCCGCACAGGCGGAAGAAGCCGCGGCGGTCGCCGAGGCTGCCGCGACGTCTGGACGCCGACGCCATCGAGTGCTGCAGAGGGGGGGGGGGTAAGCTTTGTGCGTGCGGCTGGCGGCGCAGGAAGCGAAGTGAGCCGCTCGGTGGCCCTTGCATTTTTCAGCCGCGTGATCTCCTGAACTGAAACGCCGCGCGGTTCCACGCCTCGAGTAAGTTGCCGTCCGTTATCGAAACTATCGGTGAGTTACTATATTTAAGTAGTTTTGGAAATGGGTTCATGTACATAGCTCCAGTACAAGCGGAACTAGCATGGAACGACGAATGGCTACTTGAATAAGTTATCTTTGTTGCGTGTCTCAATCCTCGCTTAAATAGCTTGCCCTGAGTAAGTTCCGCTCAGATCAACTTCAACATCGGCTTCCAACCTCGGGGCAGATGGATCGCGCCCCCAGCTGCGCTGGAACAACATGCGGCGCGCAGCAGAAGACGCTGCAGTCTCCGCCAAGCGGTTGCTGGCTGCGCAGCGCTCGGTGCAATCGTCACTTGATTTCGCGCCGCGTTGGACCCGCTCGTCGCCTTCACCGCTGGGTGTCGCGTGTGTGGCGGTGACCTCGCTGGGATTCGCGCCGGCCCTCGCAGTCAGCGTCTGCATCCAAAGCGCAGCACCATCTCGAGCGAAAATTGTGCGCGGCTCGAATCTCACATGGGGCTAGCGCCGCGTAGCCAGCTGGCCAGCGACGGCTCCATTCATGCCCATCAGGCGGAGGCAGTCATTCTGCGTTCGATTTCGATGTGGGTGAGCGCGGAGAGAGCCTCGGCAGAGCGCTTCCTGAACTACATGTACTACATGCACATGGAGCTGCAGCGACTTAAGTCCATCCTGGTGGCGAGGCCCTCGTTGAAGGCACCCTCGCCGAGGGTGCCTTCAACTCGGCGATATACTGGTTGGTATAAGCAAGCAGAAGGTACCCCGTTTGTCACTTCGCAACGAACTTCATTTTGCGCTCTACAGATAATAAATAAGACGCGGCTGTGGTTCGGTCACGTTTGAGAGCGGCTGCAACTTCCCGCCGTCTGCAATCAGCGTGTCGATCACCAATGGCCTGCTCCACTGAGCGCAAGCAGCAACCGGGGTTTTGTCAAATTCTGAGCACTTACTCACTTATCAATGTTGCATGTGTCGAGTTCGTTTCAGTGCTGGGGCATCGACGTGATGCAGCGCGTTAGAAGCTACTCGCCATTTGTTTTTTGTTTTTTGTTTTTTTCCGCGTCTTGTCTGGATTGTCGATCATGGTCAAGTTGAAGCCGTTGAAGTTGCCGTGAGGCCATCTCAGATCTACGTCTACTTCGAACGGCGTCGTCACTTTGCTCAACGGATGCAATGCAGGCCACGACTAGCTAGCTACAGGCTGCCCCGCTAGTTGATAGTCTGTTCTGCTTGATTTTAATGTCCCTGGCTGCGAGTCGTGTGTCCAACCCCAGCATGTGCCTGCATAAGCCTTGCATGGGTGTGAGGACCTCGGCGCCGATGCCTCCGTAAACAAAACAACACTCACACTCGTCCCATCTCGGCTAGAAAAATACACGGATCTCATACGCCCAACTTCAAAGTAGCCGGTCATCGGCGAGAAGCGGGTGGAGCTCCACCGACACGCCCATCGATCGTACTGCGTTCGTGTATCGGGCGCTGCTCATCTTATTCCTGCTTGGAGCGAGCGGAAGTGGGTGCCACTGGGGGGAAGTCTCACGTGGCGAGCCACGTGGCCGGCAGAGGTAGCGAGTGACCTGGGTCCACCGAGAAGACGAGGAGGGTGCGCTTCAACGCGTGATACACTATTCGGACTGGCATAACACGCCTCCACTTACAGCAAGAACAACGCCCCTCTCCTCGCAGCCTCTAAATTGAACTGCTTGCTTCGTTTACGTAGTGGCAAAATCTGATCGCCAAAGTGCAAGACAGGTGCCTTTCGCCCCCTTCATTCGCTTCGGCCGTGTTCGCGGGCGATAGGAGCGGCTGCAGAGCCTCAGGCCATCCGAACCCGCAGGAACAAACTTCCCCACACCATCTCACGGACTGGAACAACTTCATTGCAGCGAAGGAGTCGGTCTGCGGCATGTATGAGACTAGCACCGGTGTGGACGTCGGCTGCTGCGTGTAGATCTCCTCATGTCCTGCAAACGCAACGCAACACACACAGCCGTCAATGCCAGCGCAACGAAGTCAAGAACACCCCTCGCCTCCCGACGGTGTGAAGGAACCACATCACGTCGCCGAAGTAGCCTGCGACACCCATCGGCCCGCCGCCAAGTCCGACGCAGTCACACCTCCTCTGCAACCTCTGCCGCTACCGCTGAGACAGCACAAGACCTTCACACCGAAGGCAACCGCAGTGACAGCACTGCATGTATCGTTGCCGGAAGATCGCCTGTACACGACCATCACTCCAACTTGAAGAGTTTGTTCCTCGTTTATAATTGGCTGAAACACTGTCCTTTCTTCGGTGTCCGAAATCTGTTCTTATACAACACCAAGACGTTCCTTTACAGAGATGTCGTCGGATGGCCACCAGAAATCTGTGACGTGGAGCAGAACCCATTGTCATCATCGCATCAACTCGTCGCTCTTCCTCTCTCTCGACGCTTCTCTAGCCTCTGCACCATGCCCAAGGACAAGAAGAAACGCGCGCGCAACGTGGGCACCGCCTCCGCCGCGCAGAATGCGCTGGGCCGCACGCTGGCCACGCCCAACACGAACCTGGGCCAGCATTTCCTCAAGAACCCCATGATCGTGACGCAGATCGTGGCCAAGGCGGCCATCCGCGGCACGGACGTGTGTCTGGAGGTCGGTCCCGGTACCGGTAACCTGACGGTGAAGCTGCTGGATCAGGCCAAGCGCGTGGTGGCCGTGGAGTTCGACCCGCGAATGGTGGCGGAGCTGCAGAAGCGCATCCAGCACACGGAGCACATCAACCACCTGCAGATCATCCACGGCGACGTCATGCGCGTGCAGCTGCCCTTCTTCGACGTGTGCGTGGCCAATCTGCCGTACCAGATCTCGTCGCCCTTCGTGTTCAAGCTGCTGGCCCATCGCCCCATGTTCCGCTGCGCCGTGATCATGTTCCAGGAGGAGTTCGCCAAGCGCCTCAGCGCCAAGTACGTCGCAAGTTTCTTTTGCATTACATTTGCAAGGGCACTTTTGTGTACTGATGTTGACTTGGATATTTCTATTGGCTGCATGCAGACCGGGTGACGAGCTGTACTGCCGCTTGTCGGTGAACACGCAGTTGCTGGCCAAGGTGGATCAGCTGCTGAAGGTCGGACGCAACAACTTCCGTCCGCCGCCCAAGGTCGAGTCGCGCGTGGTGCGCATTGAGCCGCGCAACCCGCCGCCACCTGTGAACTTTACGGTGCGTTGTTTTTGAGTGGATATGTTGCAACTGGGGTTGTTGTGCTAATTGTATTTGACGTTTGTTTGTTTGAATTGACAGGAATGGGATGGCATGATTAAGATCATCTTCAACCGGAAGAACAAGACGCTGCACTCGTGCTTTGTCACCAAGTCGGTGTTGAAGATCTTGGAGGAAAACTACAAGACGTACTGCTCGCTGAACAACGAGGTACGAGGGTGCATACTTTGCTATCCAGACAATTTTGACTTTTATTTAACGATTTTCTTTCTGATTGTAGCTTCCGGAAGGCGACATTGACATGAAGAAGAAAGTGGAAGAGGTGCTGTCTTTCGAGAGCTTCGGCGCGAAGCGCGGTGCCAAAATGGACCAGGACGATTTCTTGATGTACGTTTCCAAGTTGATTTTGATGGAACTGCCGGCTTGACACTCACTTCTTACTTCTTGTTCACCTATAGGCTGCTGGAGCGGTTCAACGCCAACAAAATCCACTTTTCGTAGATTTGCGTCTGACTTACCACTCGGGTTGCTACAGTCTTGTCATCGCGCCGATTGCCTTGCCCCATTCGGTTTGGCCGTCGTTTCAAACCAGGTTCCTTGATTATATCGGTATATAGATTTCACAGTTTGCTTGCTCCTCACCATCACCCGTGTCCGTCCGTTATTCTCGTTCATCCCATGCTTATAAAAGGAATCGAGAAGCAAGAGGTGAAGACGCACATGGATTATTGACCTTTTTGGCTTGTGCTTCAATGTGTGTCGTGAAAATAGATGTGAAACCAAAGCAAGACACTTCCCAGGCCTCGTTCTCGCTGGAGCCATTGCCACACACCAGGAGTTTCTACTTCGGACAAATTGCACAGCGCGTACCAGGCGGAAGCACACGAGTTGAAAGTGATTTTGTGAGAAATGGAGCGTGAACGCGATCGCGAACGCGGTAGCCGAGACGGCGATCGAGGTCATGAAGACTACGGGTATGAACGCAGTCATCGCGAAAGTGAGAGCGAGCGAGTTCGATCGAAAGACCGCGAGAGCGAGAGAGTTCGATCAAAAGACCGTGAGCGCGATTGGGATGAACGCAGCACTACAAGCAGCACGAGCAGCAGTCGTGATAGAGATCGAGATCGTGAACGTGAGAGGCGTCGCGACAAGGACAGCAGTCGAGATCGAGACCGGGATAAGGACCGCGAAAGAGACCGAGAACGTCATCGGACCCGGGGACAGGAGAGGCGGGAGCAGCAAGAGATGGAGGCCCGTGAAAGAGACCGAGACCGAGAACGCCATCGCACCCGGGATCGTCGCGACCGAGATCGAGACTACGACTATGATCGGGACCGTGACTACGATAGGCGAGACCATTCGTCTCGCTACAGCAGCTCATCGTTCTCTCGTCCAGCAACGTACGACCCACGCCTTGCGCAACGAACGCAGCAGCGAAGCCGACGAGGTGATGGCGATGAAGACGACGATCGCTATGAAGATGTCATGCGCAGAAAGCAAATGCAGGACGAGTTGGGCCTCTCAGACGAAGAAGAGCTTCTTCCTGACGCTGCTAACGGAGGAGGTTCGTCGCGTAGCAACAATTCAGCTGGTGGCGATAACGAGTCGAGAGCGCGCATCCGGGAGCTTCAGCGTGAATTGAAAGAAGCCCGTGACGCGGAGCAAAAAGCGCAGGAGTCTCTTAGTAAGCTGCAGTTATTGAGCAAGTCTCAAACTGCCATCCTCAAGACCTCCATGAGCAAGAAGATCCAGCAGAAGGAGTCGTTGGTGGAGGACATGACCAACGTGATCAAGGAGCTTGAACGCAAGCTCACCGAAGCTGGCGTGACGTTCGATACGTACAATGTACCTGAATCGGCCCGAGTGTCTTCGGGACAGCTGAATGCTGCTGGTACACCGTCAGACAACGACGGTGAAGCTGAAATCAACGCGATGAAGACCGAGATGGAGCGCTTGATCGAGGAGAACAGTGCACTAAAGAAAGAGAAGGCTGCTGCAACGAAGGCAGACAGCACCGACTCGAAACCATCTCCACCGACAGACTCCTCTTCGGATAACACTGTCAATAAGGCTGCTCTTGAAAGTGTGGAGGCGGAGAAGCGTCAATTGATGCGCCAGCTTAAGGAGATGCAACAGCAATTGGTCGCACTGAAGTCTGCGGCACCACCACCACCTGCTCCTGCACAAGAGCTAGCATCCGTATCGGAGAGTTCACCATCAGCTGCGTCTTCAAGCTCGGGGGAGATTCAGGCGTTGAAGAGCAAGGTACGCTATGTCAAGTGTTGTGTCTTGATGTCGTTCCTGCTATTCACCACTGGGGTTGTCTCGTAGCTTTCCGCCGCTGAGTCTTCGCACCAGAACGCTCAGAAAACAGTACGTTGATATCGTTGCAGTTTTGTAGAAAGCTTTGCCTGATGATGAACTCTCGGTGTGTCACGTGCTATAGATCCAGAAACTGGAGAAGGAGCTCGCTGCTGCCGCCGCGGCAGCCTCTCGCACAGCTTCTGCATCGGAACCCGGCAGTGGGCCTGCACAAGGACCTTCCAAGCTTGAAACAGAGCTTCAGGTACAACTAGTTTCGTTGTTGTGAGTCGCTGGCCTTGAGTCTGTCTTGGGAGGCTGATGGTAACATGTTTGCAACTACAGTCTCAACTCCGTGACCTGGAGACGCGACTTGCTGAGCTGCAAACTCAACTGGAACAACAGAAGTGTGATAGTCAAGCCAAGGCGACCACTGCTGATGAGCGCTACGCTAAGCTCAAGGCGACTGCCGAGGGTGAGCTCAACAAAATCAAGGAGCAGGCGAAGAAGGCCATC